>OY728128.1:1922705153-1923909320 GCA_963277665.1 Viscum album | reverse complement strand
ATAAATGAGATTAAATGGGTTTCGGTTCTCATGTGAGAGACCATGGTATAAGGTGGCTGGAGCTAGTGGTCCTATTTTGAAATTTGATCAGTAGGTTTATGTGGATGACCTATAGTCCTGTAGTTTATTTTTTTCTAAAATCCTAATGTGTATGTATTTAAAATAATCTAGGAATCCTATGCGAGAGGTTGTACCGAGATTATGGATATCTTTTTAAATGGTGATCATAGATATATACTAATTTTGAGATTGAATCATGGGAGGTTCTTTGGTTTTATAGTTTTGGTATGGTGAGGCCTATGATTCCAAGAGAGAACCTATAGTGCTTGGTTGTCTATACTGGCATTGATGGGTAAGACTATTTTGGTGTTTGGCCTCATTGTAGTTGAAACTATAAATTTATAAAAATTTGATATGAGGTGGGTGGCCATTTAATAAATCATGAAATGTTTAGTTCACACTGATTCTATACAGAAATGAATGTCATTGAACATTGGTGAGTGGTTGGGTTCATTTCAAGGATCGAACGTTTCAAATATGATTCTTTTATGGATTGTGAACTAGGGATTTAGGTAAATTAAAGGTTGTTATCCTATTATTATGTTAAATTTGGTTTTTAGTATGGTTCCATGATATGGATAACCATTTCTTGATCTCGAACATGCATTTTTCGGACTTGTGGTGTTAGGAGTTGTTAAAAATTAAGTATTTCATGTTGACATAAGTGTTTCTTGGGGAGAGAAATACATACCTATTGATGAGAATTTAGCATACCCCTCATTCATAGGATATAATGACCCAAATCTTGACATAATACTAATTACACTATGATAGTTCCATATATATGCCTTAAAATATTTTATATATTGATTTATGACTCCTTAGTTATTGCGCTCGAGGAGATATATGAAGTATGTCGTAAGGTGGGGATTACACCTTTGTTCGTTTGATGGATGGGACAATCATTATAAGTTGAAACATGATGAACACCATGGAATCCATTCTTAGGAAGTGGAAATTGTTGATTCTAACATTTATATTATTTCATGAGATGATCCAGATCTTTTTCATTCCATTTGTTATGTTTGGGGATAGATGGGTCATGGCATGTGGTTTCTAGAAAGATCATTTCATTAATGACAAATCAGGGATTATCATAAGGTGGAGATCATGATTTCATTCACTGATAGGAGCCTCTCATATGGATGGTTTATTAGACCTTGAAGCTGGTTGTGTGACAATCATTTTAGATCTCATGTACTGTTGGATAAATGGAACCATATACGATTTTATTTCTCAGTAAAGTATAGGAATAGGATCAAGGAATAACAAGTATATTTTTCATATTTTTATGAATAACTATATTTATATATCTAAATCCTTAGATAGGATATTATTTCCCTAAGTGAATCCAGGATTATTGAATAGGAATTTCTTGGACAAACTCATGGACACCGGTTGATTCTTTACTTGACCGCCAGGTGAGATACCACCTTTGGGATCATTTATTTAATATAATGTGTCAACTTGTCAACTATTTACTAAAGTTTCACTCATTATTTATAGTGTATGGACTGACTTGGATGGAAGGTATCAAGATCTAATTTTTGGCGCATTAGCTTTGTAAGCTAAGTTTTTTTGAAAATAGATAGTCATAGGAGATTCAGATTTAGTTCTCTCAAAAGGTTTAATGTCATCTATGATGAACTGAATCCTTCATTTTGTGGTTTGGAATCAGTGTATTTTAAAGGTTGTTTATCTATTTTCATGGAAAATTCAGCATATATAAATGTGTTAGATTAGATATTGATAGTTTCAATTAAATTTTGAAATGTGGCATGATAATCACTAGGTTGTTGGGGACTTGTTTAATCATAATAATTTGATTGTGGGACTACAGTTACATGGAATTGGATGTTAAGGGATATAACCTGTGGTGGGAATCCCCACCGACCAATTAATGAAATATTTGAAAAACGGATGGTGTCTTATGTCTAGACGATCTTGAGTAAGAACCTTATTGATGTCTCGTCGTTAAATGTGAGCTATGACCTGAGTTTTAACGGGTTATGACCATATGATCAA
The DNA here is from genome assembly GCA_963277665.1 of Viscum album. Lineage (NCBI taxonomy): Eukaryota > Viridiplantae > Streptophyta > Magnoliopsida > Santalales > Viscaceae > Viscum > Viscum album. Next base: position 1,923,907,235 of record OY728128.1, on the reverse strand, counting down.
GGTGATTATTGGAAGATAATTGGGTATTGGGGATGCAATGGGTCTATTTTAATGGAAAATAACGACCCATGTAGGTCATGTGATGTTCTCATTGTTCCCCATGGATTCTTGAGGATTATAAATTATATGGTGTGGAGTATTTAGGATCCTATATTTTGAACTAAGTGAAAATTTCCTAATGAATTTTAATATTCATTTGGTGGATGATTCAAATGTTAAAACAATATTTTGAATGATATTTTTAGAGTTTCAATGCTTAAATGTTTTATATTTTAATGGGTTTGGAATCCTTTTAGGTGTATTAGGATTCCGAATGATTTTTATAAGTGTTAGGATTCACAAACTAAATTTCGAGAGAGACATCCCTAGGAACATGGTTTACACATGGTTAGTGAGAACCATGTGTCCAAACCATGTGTCCTATTTTGATGAAGTGTAAAGTTTTTCTAAATCACGTGGGGTTTCCTAGACAACCATGTGGGATTTATAGGGTGTCACATGATTTTTCAAACCGTGAACTTGATGACGCACAGCCACAGAAGATGTCTACCGAATACTGTATAGGGGGATAACACGGGATATGCACAGTATTCAAAACATGATCCAAGAAATGTGAGGGGTTTAGGTTCTTGGACAATAAATATGTACATGCAATGAATGTTTTTTCAAACCATGATTCTAGTTGGGTGAGGATGTGTGACTTTGGACAATATCAGTTCATTGTTGGTTAATGGATAATCTAATCATGTAAAAAACCATGTTCCCTATTATGAATGGGTGAAATGGCCATTTTCTCCTATCCTCCAATAGTTTAGTTCCTCATTCTTCCTTCCTCTTTTCCAATACCAATAAATCAATAAATCTCCCATCTCCTCCTCTTCTAGTCTTAGATGGATTTTATTTATCTGGTGTCTGATTCAGCTATTTTTTCATGTTGGAAATCCAAGAGTAATTATATGATCCATCCTCCTTATTTTACAAGTTTCTCCCACCATATTAGATGTCATTTCCATGAATTCCCATATGCCTAATTTTTTCGGTGGTTTTTTATTTCATTTATTTCTTCACTATGACTCAAATCAATGCCTGATAATGGACAAGTGAAGTCTATTAATAATTATGTAGATGTTATATATCTTTTACCTAAAATTATATCATTTTTATAACATGTTTTCATCATACCACATATTGGTCTTCTCGTGCATTGCTCATAAATTTTATAACTAATTCAATTAACCACTTAGGCAATAAATATCATATTTTTGAAAATATTGATATTATTTGATGTTGATACCTCAAAAAGGACCACCCCTTGGTTTTTTTCCAAATACAATAGATGTAAAATTCTTATAATTAACCAAAACATTACTAGGACTGTTTGGATCAGCTTTTAAAAAGGTAAGTGATTACTTCAAACTAAATGTTTTTATTGTCATGAAATTACACATGGCCATATAAAAAATTTTAAAGTGTAATGATGGACTCCTTTTTCAATCATATATGATATGATAGGTTTGAGGAAGTGAATATTTCGGTAGGTTAGATAAACCCCTTAGTCCTTGGCTATTATGATGGACCATTGAAAATTAATAACTTTAGTTGTATTATGGAATTTATAATCCCATGGCCCCCTTTACCTCTTGTACTTTAATTTGACAAGTGGATCAATCACGATGAATCATATTTTGGTGTTGTTTCTACTCATAATGATCATGTTTGTTCATAAATGAAATTATTTAATGGTATATAGTGAATCATGGTGATTTTAAATTGGTATGTATGTTTCCCAAAGCCTAAGTAAAATTATTAAATGAAATGTGAATGTATATAATGGTTTTTCTTGAATGATACTAGGGTTCCATTATAGAATTATTTGGATGAGGTCATAAGGCACTTTGACTAAAATAAATTACTAATGATTTAGCGATGATGGAAATGATGTGCCTAATCGTTTATTTTATTATTGGAAATGGCATTACTTGTTAATTGATATGGAATTCCTTATCATTTATTGAGATTATCGACATGACATTCTTTAATATTTTTTAAATTTATGGACATGGAATTCCCTGTAATTATATGTGGAATTATTTAGTATTGGACATGGTGTTCCACACTATCATATATTGTGATCCTTATTATTAATTAGTTGTAATTTTTGGGCATGACGTTCCATGCCCCCTTGTTTTATATGCATCTATTGATGTCCATTATTAAAATTTAAAACCTTATATGATCACACACACACACACACACACACACATATATATATTGATCTTACCTTATCTCCCATGTGATTAATAATACACATGGACTCCTTGGGTTATAGTCATTGGTCCCTTATTCTAAGTTATCATCTCATATACAGAGACATCTGGAATAAGCCGAAATAGGTATTATCGGTCAGGTGTTCCATGAGGAAACTAAGCATGACATGTTTTATATTTTCTTACTTTATCACATATGATATACCTTCACACTTCTCATTTATATTCAAGGACTGGATTTTCATTAGACACCATTACTGGTGGCCTCATGAGTTTTACTCACACCCAATTTAGGCTACCATTGGGTACGTAGATAAACCTCAAAGCTAAAAGTCAGGATAAAGGGATGCTCCCTATTTTGGATTCTTGATTTATGTAAATGGGTGTAGAGTACATATCCTAGTTCTTGGGGTGATTTTTAAGAAATTATGTTGGGTACTTTTCTTTTTTTTCATAATTTTACTATATGTATTCTTGCTTCCATGTATGTCTGTTAGATTTATCTATCCTCATACCATTATTTTTATATGATATTGGTTCTAGATTTTGGCCATTTTTTATTATTATTGGGGTTATTTACTTCTTATTTATTTAATTGATTTATTATTCCACTGTATGTATTCCTATTTTAGAGGGTATAGTATACTCATTTTACCATATTCATACCCTCACTTCAAGTCAGTAGACATTGGCTTATGGGGAAGTGCATTTGAGGCCATGTCATTGACCAGCTGAGAGCACTATTTTAGTTGATCTTAGGTTGGGATGTGAAAAAGATTATATGAACATATTGCTTGATTTAGTTAATACGATATAGATTCTAATGCATTTCATGTCTTTAAGGATATTTTTTATGATGATCCTAAAACTTTTAGGAAATATATTAATGAAAAGGATTATAAACAGTGGATATATTCCATGTGAAATGAAATTCAATCCTAAAATAAAAAAATCACACTTGGTCTTTCATTGATAACCCCCCCAATGCTAAATTTATTAGTTATAAGTGGATTTATAAACAAAATGAGGATAACACAGCTGAATAAAAAACAAATTTAAATATAGATTATTCACTAAGGTATTCCACCTAAGATAAGAGGAATTGACTATTATGAATTTTTTTACCAATTATAAATCACTATTTAATTAGGATACAACATGATTTTGTTGCCTATAATAATTTTTACATTACACAAATAGATGTGAAAAATGACTTCCTTCATGGTGATCTTAGTGAGAAATTAAATATGAATCTTTCTAATCGATATTCAAATGAATTAAAATATAATAATTTATAACTTTTAAATAAATCATTATATGGTTTAAAAAATGAATCAAGGAAGTGGTATAGAAAATTTGATTCTTTTATAAGTAATAACCATTTTTCTAAGAGCTAATATAATTCTTGTAATTATTTCATGTCCAAAAAATAGAATATTTTCCTTATATATATGTTAATTATATTCTTATAATTTGTAATAACATGAAGCTAATTAATTTAGTTAAATCAAAATTATAATATTTTTTTAAAATGAAGGAATTAGGGGTAGAAAAAAAATCATAGTGTAGAAAGTATTAGGATTCGACATAATAAATTATTATACCTCTTATAGTATGATTATGTTATGAATGTTCTAAAAATTTACCTATTGGAATCTCTGAAAACTGATAGTGTTCTATTTGGGTAGAATTGTAATTTTATATTAACTCAATCGCCTACTATTTCTATTGATATAGATTATATGTCCAAAATAGCCAATGGATACATTATTGGAAGTGTCATGTACATCATGATATGCACCAGATCTATTGTTTCCTTTTCAATTTGTGCCCTTATCAAATTTATGTCTAGTTCAGGGAATCCACATTAGCATGCCGTATAGTGGATGTTATGGTACTTATCATGTACTTCAATTTTAACATTGTGTTTTGGTAAAAATGTTGATACTACCTAAATGAGTATTGGATGTATAGATGCTGAATATGTAGGTACTATTGACACTATAAAGACATTAAGTGGGTATTTTTTTACTTCTTGTAGAGGCCTCATATCTTAGAAATTCAATATGAAAACTATGGTTTCCCTCTGAACCAAATAATTAGAATATACTGCAGTGATCAAGGATATTAAAGGAACCTTATGTATCAAGGGTTTGTCTTCTAAAATCAAGATTTCTGATTTTTTTATTACTATTATAGTGATCATTAATATAATCTACAATTATCCTATAATATAGTATTCCATTTTAAATCCAAATACAAATATATTATACTAAACATTATTATATATTTTATTGAATATTGAACCATATGTGATAATAATAAACATAAGGATAATAACCCATCAGATAGTTTGGCTAAAGATTTGGGGTTATCAAAATTAAAATACTATTTAGATAAATTCAATTTTTTCCCATTCAATAACCATAACATCAATAACATCACTAGTTTCAATTGAAAATGGTGAGGACTTGTGAATTTAGTGTTTTTATTTAAATTATTCCTATTTATACACAAACATATATATAATATAACATTTATTCCTGAAATATTGGCCTCAATACAGTTTTATTGATTTTTCTTCTGAATGTTATTTTATTGAATATCTTTTTTGGGCTAGATAGCTCTATATGGGCATCCTTAATAGGCCATTACATTTGTTCATTTTGATTTCTGTCAACTTTTTCCCACTGTGTTATCTATACCATATAGTTTTATGTAAGTTCATCAATTATTATTTCTCCCTTTTGATCCCATACATCCATGTACATAGGGCCTTAGGTGCATGTTTTACTAAGAGGTTTTAGTTTCCCATGGGTGGAATATTTTAGTTTTCTAGGTTGTTTTGAGGAGCGTTTGTGTGTCGACGGAATTAATGACCCATAAACACAATGATTCTGACATTCCATCCTCTCAGATTCCATAGGTTTCGATCTCATATACTCTAGTGAATGACCCTTGTTCTCCTTTTCATTCCACTACTTTTCTAGAGATCTAGTCCCGACATGTTATTCTACTTGGCTTCTTCTCATAATCGTTTATGATGGAGTATTGATAGAGTCCCTTACTTTAAAATATGTATGCCTTTTATGATTGATCTAGAATCTCTAAATGAAGTCTGAATCCTCAAATCAAAGTGTTACATGAGTTCTCATCCATTTAACTTTATCAGTACATGAAAACTCAAGAGCCACCCTCTCTGGCTTGTAAGTATTGTAGTTACATTGTTCCTTTTGTTTTGATGTTTTCATTAGTTGAATAGATATTGTTCTTGACTATTTTTGTTTTATTATATATTTTATCATTTTTCTTTTGATTTTAAGAAATCAGGTATATGGGTGGTGTTATTTCCAAGAACATAGGCCCCAAAGGGAGTGAAGCATGTTAAATCCTAGTATTATTATTTACAACATTCTTATTTCTTGTATAATTAATGATATTTTTCTATTGGATTTAAATATTGTGAACAAGTCACCTATTCCAGTCCATTATATTTGTGAAAATGTCTCTACGAAGTCCACCTTCTCCTAACATGAATTATAAATTTTTAGTGGGATTAAATAAGAAATAGATCTAAGAGCTCAAAGAATATTTTTGGGGGTGTTTGAGTTGAATGGGATTAGGAAAGAGAAAAAAAATTGCTTGGAAATATAGTGGGATTTGAATCATAGAAAAATTACATTATCTAACTCTAATAATATCCTTAATATAGTTGGAGGGTTTCAAATTTTCATATTTAAACCAATCGCTACCCCACTGGTCATTTATTTAAAATTATCTAATGAGAAAGATAAATGAATGGAACGTGCGTATAAAAGTACATATGGAATGTTCCATATAAAAAAGAGAATATAATATTGATTTATTTCATGGTTTATATAAGGCCAAACATTAGTCATGGAGTGGGAGTTTCTAATAAGTTTATGGAAAATTTAGGAAAAGTGTATTGTGTAGTTTTAAATTAGATACTCCAGCTTCTTAAAGGTTCGAAAGGTCTATCATTATGTTTCATAATGTAGGATACATTACATGGTTATGATGATTTAGACATTAGAAAAGATGTAAATACACAAATTTATATTGTTCGATTTTTGTTTATATATGCAGGAACTTCAATATGTTAGATGTATAGACTAAAGATGATAATTTTACTTTATATCGTGGAAATAGAGTACGTTATGGAAACAAATTAAGGGAAGGTAGTGATATGGAAAAAGGGATTTTTGGAAATACATAGAAAGAAGTTATGGAACCAAATCTTATTATGTGATATGGAGATCATGATCCATCATGAATGAAATTAAATGTTTCATTCATGAAAAAAACACATTTAGCTGAATCGTCCATTCATCGTAATGATTTTGGGAGATAGAGTGTTGGAGAAAAGAAAGATAGTTTGAAGTCAAAATCTGGTAGATATGTTGAAAAGGGTCTTAATATAAGAAAATTTATGGCTATATTGTGCCTCAATGGTGATATAATGACTAAAAAAAATGAAGGGATATTTTTTTTAAATCATTAAAAAAATAAGGAATGATAAAATTCCATTAGTGGGCAAAAAAATTAGTGAATCAAAAAAATATATTTATATAGGATACTGTTAGTCTTGGGTGTAAATTGTTTTTCTAGGTAAATATTGGATACTTCTAAAATGGGATTTCATAAAATTTCTACTCTAAACTGGATGTAGTCAAATATATCAGAACCAGAATTATGTAATAATAGGTAGGTGTCATGAGATGTAAATTTCAGGAAGTGATTGTAAGAATTTCTTTGACATGTATAAGAGTAACTTTTTCGATGTGTAAGATTAACCTGAAAGTTCTAAAGGAAATGTAAAATTATTTAATGGTCTAGGTTTGATTGTAAAAAATTTCTTATATTTTTCATCAAGAGTTATTATTTGAGGCAGTAAATTTTCTCAACATCTCGTATTGGCCTTGATCAAGTGAAAGGTTATATATGAAGTTCAGAACATTTTAACAGTAAAACAACCAGCTTGTCTTCTCTATATATTGGTGAGTGAGATTACTTGCTCAAGTGGAATTATAGTTATCTTCCTCTTTTATTTCTAATAAAAATTAATGTTTCTCTTTTGAATTAAGACTAAGTTTGGACAATATAAATTCTATTAATCTTGTTTTAATTGGGTGTGAGTTTGTCCTTCAGTTTTGTGTGTGTATTTCAATTTGGAAGATCTGTTAAGATTAAGATGATTCTGTGGGAGAGGTTTTAGATTTTTTCCTTCATCTGCACATAAATATCGAGTGTCAAAAGTTTTTAAATGTACCTTATTTTTCAATTTGTGGTTCCATAAAAATATTTTAGATCTTGGTACTTGTGATAATGTTATTGAAACATTTTAAAGTAAAGCATAGCTACATTTATAACAATAACAATTTATATAAAAGAATATTAAATAGATATTTAATAAATAAATGGACAATTCAAATATTTAAACATGAGATAAATATTTATGAACATTTCATTAAAAATAAATTAAATATTAGTAAATATTAATTATTATTTAATTATTACGAGATATTAAATTGATATTAATTTATTTTTTACTATTAATTATATTTTTTAATTATTAATTATAGTTTTTTATAATTATTTATTACTTATTAATATTTATTATTAATTCCTTTATTATTATTAATTATTATTAATTATATTTATTCTTTATTCTTTATTTTTTTATTAACTTTAAATTGTTAAATTATTTATTAATTAATAATAAGATATTTTTAATTTAAAATTTTCATTATTACTAATTATTAATTTATTATATTTTTTATGTTTAATTATTAATTTTTAATTAATTTAATTATTATTATTTATTATTGTTAATTAATACTAATTTAAATTATAAATTGTTATTATTAATAATTAATTAATACAGAATAATTAGTAACATTATTTTTATTTACCATTACAAAATATTAGTTACTAAATAAATAATCAAATATTTAATTAAAATGATTATTTTTAATTAATAAATAACAAATTTAATAAACTAATAATTAAGAAAAGATAAATTAAATTTAAAAAACTAACAAAAATACCTCTTATGAAAAATTGCTATTTACTTTATTCCTAGTTTTATCACTACACTTGATTAGATGGAACTCTTGAGAGAAGAAGAAAATTTGAGTGTGGGGAGAAAATAAAGTGGGAGATTGGATATTTATATGAAATGGAAGGCAATGCATTAGTGCTATTAACACATTTCCTTTTTTAAATTATTTTGTTAAGAACATTAACACATTATTTTAAAAATAAATTATGATTTTTTAATATCCTTTATGCAATTTCATGGCATTGATATGTGTTTCAAATCGATGGAGATTGGTTTAGGACACTACCACATTGCCTTTTTACATTTACAAGCAATGTGATGAGTTAAGGGAATTAATTCATTATTTGATCAATGTTCAAAAATAATTTTAATCTAAATTCATTTAAATATTTTTATGAAAAAATGAATTCAAATAAAATTACCAATGGATGTGAGCTTTTTGTGTATAATATTTATTCGACATCTTTTTTCACACCACATATTTACACTATAAATATATTATTCCATTTTAAACTATTTGTACCCTAATTTTTGTATTGTTTAGAACATATTAACTCTAACCCTAACATATTTATTTTCTAAATTCACTACTTTAACCCCAACATATTGTATTTTTAACTACACATTTAACTACCTTGACTTTTAAATAACCTGATTATACATTCAAATATTAAAATATCATTTATAAATCATGAAAAAAATATCAAAAAAAAAGTAAATATATTTTTTATTTATTCTTTACCTAATAATATATAGTCAACATATTAAAATTTAATATTTAATTATAATTATAAAATCAACCAACCTCAAAATGAATAAATATTTTCTATAATTTCAATGTCATTTAAAAATTTATTATTTATTAATTTATAAAAAAACATAAACGGGTTTAGGTTTATGTTACCCTATGAATACTAAATTAACATTAACCGTTAATAAATTGGTTTTAAGTTTTTTACTCGTACCCTATAAAAATTCATTTAACCACTTCCCTAACCTTACTCAATCGGGTTGAGGTGTATCCAATGTTGTAGTTGAGTGGTACTCAACTATGATACCATGTAAAGAAGGTATGGGGTTCAGATCCGAACCAAAATTTATTTGACATGTAAATGTGGGTGTGGTTTCTTATAGAATGTATAAAAATGGTCTGATAGTCATGGGAATCAGATGATCGAAGGAATGGTGGTTCAAATGAAGTTGGTCAGATGCATGCATGTAAGGGGGAACCCACCCATCGTAGGGAAACTGTCGAAAGTCCACGATTTATAGTACCAGACGATGAGGCACATAACTATGTAGTACTAGCGATAATATTGGCATGGAATGTATAGGGGTGACTTCGATGTAAGGATAACGATAGCTATCAATAGTAAAAATGAGCTTGAGTCAGGGTGTTAGTCTTTGATGAATATCTAGGGCAGAGAAACGGTCTTTTATGGTGGGTCAGGTTGGACTTCGATGTAGGACTGATGGTGACTATTGGAAGTGATGGTGAGCATGAGCACGACACCTGGATGATGATACCAAAAAAAAAATTTGGTGTGAATTATTATAATTTTACACAAAATAGATTTTTAAATGAATATAGTGTTTTTATTGGCCAAAACATTCTTTTCTATGATTTATTAGGTGGACTAAAAATTTTGAAACACGCATTGGAAATATGGGTTGAATTCTCAAAGATTATCCCTTATAAAATGAGTATTAGGAATTGGTATTCTCAATAAAATATATATTTTCCCAAAATTCTATTAAAGTGTTTTAAAATAAATATATATATGTACTAAAATTTTCCGTTATATTTTATATGTATATATATAACAAAACAAAAATAATAATATAATATTAAATATTTTATTAAAAAGTGATTAATTTTGTGATTATTCATAACTGTAGGTTTTTTGAATTCTTGAAATTTGAGCGGGTACCCCCCCCCCCACCAAATTTTGTCTCATTTTGGTTGAACCAAGTTGTTTTTTGATCGAAACAGTGACATAAAACTTGTGCACTTCAAATTAATTTTGATCTATAAATAAGTGATGATGAGATCGCTTTTGGATTAATTAATTTGTTCCTTTAATTTAAGAAATTCTCCATATATTTTCCCAACATAAATGTTACAAGGCTATAAAAAAATTGGTGTTTGATTTTCCAAAAATCTTGGTGCAATCCTCAATGGAAACATCAACAGAAAACCATACACAATAAAAGTGAGGGTGGATCAAACCCTTTTGGATAGTGTATTATATTCATGTTTCGAGATCTAATTTGTCTTCTTCATATGCCTGTATATTTTCTAAAAATAAAAAGGGTTAGAATCTCATGGAAGAATATAGAATATGGATTATAAATCCCTCTAAGTGATGAACCAAGACATGGGAAAACTTAACTATTTTGATGACAACAACTTCTCCTGGTGGAAATACAAGATGATTTTTTTTCATTTGGTGATGATGATTTTTTACAATTCAGAATCAAACCTTCCTCCTATTATCGATGATCCTACTTCAAATACTAAAGGAAAACCATTTTATTTGACTCAATTCAGTCATTTTCTGGTAATGAGGAATAAATGTGAATACGAACTATTTTTGTGTTGAAGACATATTCTCAACACATTATCAAATCATCTTTAAGGAAATTTCCACCAAATGAAGACCAGGCGAGAGATATGTGATGAACTCGAGTTCAAATACAAATCCAAGGAAGAAGTTGCCAATAAATGTCTTATTGAAAAGTGACTAAACAAAAAGATAGTCGATAACAATTCAGTGTTGGAGAAATTTCATGAGATGCAAGTTATAAAAATTAAAATTATTTCACTTAAGATTAATATTCCATAAAATTTTAATGTTGGTGAAATTATTTCCAAATTTCCTATGAAAATATTTCCAAAAATCACTTATTAAATGAGTGATGATATTTCCTTGTAAGAATTGAAAATTATTCTCCACATTGAAGAATAATCCATGTTAAGAGACATGTGTCTAGTTTCGAATTTTTTTACTAAGCTTAATATCATTGATGAAAAGGAACGTCTAAACTCTTTCATAAATGTCAAAAAGAAAATTCAATAATTCAAGAAAAAAGGAAATACTTTTTAGAATAAAGGATAAATCTTTTTCTATGGAAAACTAGGGAATATTTCAAGGGAATGTCTCTATCAAAATAAATTTGATAAACCTGATCAAAATATAATAACTAAAGAGAATCTAGTGACAATGATATCTGAATTCAATATGAATTTGATGGTTATGGGATGGTATCTTGATTTAGAGAAACGATTCATGTGTGCAAGGATCGTTTTATTTTCAAAACATTTGTTGATTGTACCATCAAGAAGTAAGTACACCTTATAAAAAATTCATGCATCAATGTCTGCAGACAAGAAAGTGTGGAGATAGAAATTACTTCTAAGAATAATTTAACTCTTATTAATGTGTTATATGTAACTGAAATTTGAAAAAAAAAATAGTTTCTATTGATCTTCTATGTAAGAAGTGATTTCAAGTATCATTTGAATCTAACAAGGTTATATTGTCTAAGGGGGGGAATATTTTTGGGGAACGGGTATTCAAAAGATAGCATGTATCTACTATCCATAATAATATGATTGAATCTTCTTCTTACCTGATCAAGTCCTCCAGTTTATGGGATTATCATTTAGCACATGTTAATTATAATTCATTAAAAGTAATGAATAAGTTAAATTTAATTAACTTTGGAGATGAATGTAATAATTATGAAACATGTTTAGAATATAAAATACTTAGGAATCCTTTTTATTACATTGAAATAAATTTTGATATATTAGAATTTGTACATTCTAATATTTGTGAATTAAATGGATTATTAACTCTTGGGGGAGAGAGATATTTAATTAATTTTTTTGATTACTATATTATATATTTACATATATATCATCTTAGAAAAAAGGATGAATCCTTTAATAGGTTTAAGAATTATAATCAGAAGTTGAAAACCAATTAAACAAAAAATTTAATTTATTATGATCAGGTAGAAGTGGTGAACAATTTATGAACAAGTTTAATGAGTTCTGTGAATAAAAGTGTATTATTCATCAACTTACAGCTCCTTAAACACCTCATAAAATTGTCTTATTTGGACAGAAAAAACTCACTTTAGTAGAAATGGTAAATTGAATGATTAATAAATCGAAGTTACCAATAAATTTATTGGGTAAAACTTTGTTGGATTCTTGTGATATTCATAATAGGATTTCTTCTAGGAAAACTAAGTTACCCCTTTAGAAATTTGGATAGGTAGAAGGCCTAATATTTATTATTTTAAAGTCTGGGGTTTTTATCTTAATATAGAGTTCCTAGTCCTAAAATAACTAGAATTGGTCCTAGAGTAATTAAACGTGTTTTTTATATATATTAAATATAAAATCATGTAGATTCATTGATTTGGGAGATAATATAATTATTGAATCTAGGTAAGTAGATTTTTTTGAAAATAATTTTTTTAAGTATGATGTGAAGGGAATTATTCCTTATACCCTTATCTCATTTATTCCATATAGTTCATGTAAAATAGTAGAAATAGTAATGATCCTTGAGTTAAACCTAAATAGAGTACAAGACTATATAAGGAGAAACATCTATATCCATATTTTATTTCTCTTGATTCCATAATTTTCTTTATTGAAGGAGATCAAAATAATCATCTTCAGAATAAGTATCTTACAATATTACCTAAAAAAGATGCCCCAAAACCTTATAAACAATATTTAACAACTAGATACTTTGGCTTTAGAAATTAATTAATTTATTATGGAATGGACTCCATAATGGGGAATAATACTTGGGTCATTATGGATTTACTAAGTGGATAAAAAACTATTGTTTATAAATGGGTTTCCAGAATTAAGAATGATTCTAATGGTAACACTCATGATTTTATTGTTATATTGGTTTCAAAAGGTTTTAGAAAAAAGGGATTTATTGTTTTTTTACTTATTCTCTTATAACTTGGATAACTTCATTAAAGATATTATTTTCTTTAGTTTTAATTAATCATTTTTTATCCATAAAACAGATATCAAAACAGATTCTTTTTAATTAAATAAAATCATTTACATCAAAAAACAAGTAGGTTTTCTTTTATAAGGTAAGGAAAAGAAAGTATATAAACAAGTAAAATATATTTATGGCCTTAAATAAGCTCTAAATTATTGGCATGAGAAATTTGATTCTATTATTTTATTTAATGGATTTACTCATAATAATATGGATAAATTTATTTATTCAATTTTTACAAAAGAATACTTAGTTATTGTTGGTCTATATGTTGATGATATGTTAATTTTTGGGACAAACATGATTGGTTTGACTAATAAATATAATTACATATCTTTTATGTTAAAAATTAAGTATCATGGAATTGATGATACTATTTTCGGTATTAAAGTTATCAAATATAGTGGTGGATATTCGTTTTACAAGTCTCATTACAGAGAAAAATGTTAAATAAGATTGATCATCTAGGGTTTATGGATGCTAATAATTACTTTGATTCAAGTTTCAAACTGTTTATAAATATAGGATGAGTAGTTGAAAAACTTTAGTATGCTAGTGAAATTGGTTCATTAATGAATTAAAAGAATTTCCATAGAATTGATATTGATTTTATAGTATTTAAATTGAGTATATATACTAGTAATCCTGGTCTGGATCATTGGAGATGTAAAATGAGAATTTTCGGATACATAAGAAAGATCACGGATTTAAGTTTATTCGATGATTATTAACCAATTATATTAGAAGGATACACCGATCCATGTTGGATTACCATAATTGGTGATAACCAATCCACATATGGATGGTTGGTTACTCTTGGAGGTTGTGTTGTTTCTTGGCTGAGTAAGAAAGAAACATGTATTTCATATTCAACCATTAATTCGGAGTTTATTGCCTTAGTGGCATGTGGAAAGGAATCTGAATGGATTAGGAATCTATTATTGGATATTAGATTATGTCAAAGTCAAATGCCTCATATCTCTATCAGTTTTTATGGTGAACATACTTTATCAAGGACATGTAGTTTCATGTACAATGGAATGTATAGACATATATATTTGAGAAATGATTATGTGAGACAATTTTTACAATATGGAAGCATAACAATTGTCTATGTGATATTATTTAAAAACCTTGTGGGTCCTTTCAAAAAATCACTACTGAGAGAGATCATTCGTGAAACTAATAAAGAGATGGGTTTAAATCCCATATAATTAGTAATTTCTATTATGAAAACCCTACACGATATTTAGGTATGTCCTAATAAAAGTGTTTAATGGGTAAAAAAAGTTATGAAGATGATTATTGATATATAAAATTATAACCCTAACTACTTGGCGTCGATATTTTCCATTATAACTATAGTTTCAGTTATAAACTCTTAACAAAATATTAAGAGTCAACGAGTAATGTCTTCTAAAAATGGAAGCACATTGCAATACTTTTCCTTTGTTAATGTAGAACTGGTGTCACTATTACAGGATTTAATGGGCATACTCCTTAGATAATTCATGAAAAGGATATAAGAACATAGCAATAAAACTGCTTCAAACTGAGATATTGGATTGAAATATCATTGTACATATAATATCTATATTTTATCATAAAAATTAACAAGTTTAATTTTTTTACAGCATGTTAATATGGAAAAAAATTACGATGTTCATACTAAGTACAGGGTTAAATTAAAAGATACCTTTATTACGTATAATGACTCACCTCTTGTGTAGATAATTAATATTTATGAATAAAAGTGGTGGATTGAAATAATTTTATTCAAAATTTATAATAAAGTGAATAAAGTGTTTTGATTGTTCAAAACAACCTTTTATAGGATTGAGGAGGTGGACTAAAAAATGGGAATCCCATATTATAAATGTGCATAGAATACCCATTTCTCATCCCATATAAAAGGATCCTTGGGAATTGGTATTTTCAATAAAATAAATATTTTCTTAAATTTTATTAATGTTTAAAAAAAATATTCAATAAAAAAATTCTATTATATATATATATATATAAAATAAAAAATAAAAATAAAATGAATTATTTTGATAAAATATCAATTAATTATGTGATTAGACATAACTATTGGTTTTTAAATTTATTAAATCCAATCGGGCACCCACACCCACAAAAAAATTTCTCCATTCAATGCTACCAAGGTGTTCCTTAACCAAAATGGTGAGATAAAACTATAAAAATTTACATAAATTTTGATCTATAAATAAGTTATGACAAGATTACTTATTGATTAATTAATTTTTTTCTTCGATACATGAAATTCTTCAGATATTTTCCCAACATCAATGTTGAAGGTTGTCAAAAATTGGGGTTTGATTTTACCTAAATCTTGGTGTATTCTTTAGGTAAATCTTCCACCAAGAACCCTACACCATCAAAGTGGGGGTGTTTTTGATAGTGAATTATATTCATATAATGGGATTTGATCTTTCTTCTCCATTTTCCTGCTTATTTTGCTACAAGAATTGGAAGTGATTTGTGGTAGGTGATGATGAGGTTCATGTCTATGTGATACTGAACGTAGATTGGGCATGTGAAATTGTAGGGTAGACTTCTATGTAGAGATGAAAATGACCATTGGTGGTGATGATGAGCTCGATTGAGTTCATTGTTCTCTTATGAATATCTGGGGAGGAGCTATGGTCATTGGCAACAGGGCATGGGTGACTTTGATGTAGGGTTAACTATGACTGTCAGTAGTGACGATGAGATCGAATGGGGCATAGGGGAAGTAGGTTCACAAATATAGGAGGTGATTATAGGATATGGTGTGGCATTGGTCTCTGAAAGATACATAGATGGGGTGGTGGTCTCCGATGGAGCAAGGGAATAGGTGGGCATTGTCCATGATGGGGTGTTTGCAATCGGCGTGTAGTGAACGGTGATTAGGAAAGTATTATTTATTGAGAAATTGAAAAGATACATTATGAAACTGTCGGAAAAGTGTGTATTTTTGGTGGTGGGATCATACCATGGGAGACCACCTCAGGTGAGAAAGATCATGCTTCAGGCGTAGCGGTGACACATTATAAGGCTAGGAAGGGAGGAGGGCGAGAACCATAGGGCCTTTAGGTCATGATGAATATAGCCAGAAAAAATTGATGGGAGACTACAATCCATGTACTAAGGTGTATTTGGGATATATAATAGGGGTCTTAAATCTTATATATAATAAAATAAATATGTAAAATTATTGGTAGGTGAAACCTTGAGGGGTTATTAATTAGCTTTCTGGCCTATAGGTGTCGGGTGTATGTGTGTTTCAGTTTATTTGTATCCCAAAATATCTCATATATATAAATTAAGTTAGGTATCGCTTGGTATCCATTTAATGGATCCCAAATATCTTCTGACTTTTGGTGTAAATTTTCATTTTAATAGACAATTATTATTTTTTTACATTTTGATCTGGTCGATGGATAATAGATGTAATCATTAAATCATTTTGTTTATTCCTTACATGTTTTTTCCATTTATGGGTGTATTTTTTTTATTTTAGGATATTTAATTACAACTTATAATTAATTTTCACAAAAATTATGTATATTTTAAAGGATGGAAAAATTTCAATTGTGTTTATAAATAAATCTAAAATCAATAACCATATGATTTTTCATTTAAACTTTTAATAACCAAATTCAATAACTATTTTTATTATTCTTTTTTCTTTCAGATATTAATTTTCCATAACCATTTGGTTATTTTTATTTTCATTTTCAGTTCCCCATTTGGTTAACCATTATGTAAAAAAAATTATCACCCTAACTTTTTGGAATAAAAACATAAACTCACATATAAGTCCTTAAATTTTATAAAACACAAATTCTTTAAAAAAATTAATTTAAAAAAAAAGTATTATAGTTTTATCATCGTAAAAAATATAATAATTTATTTAAATATTAAATTAATAAACAATTATAAATAAAAAACCTTATTTATTTTTTGGTTTTTTATTATTATAATTAAAAAACTAGAAAATTTCAGATATTAACCAAATAATTTTTTTACTAACCAAAACACATTTTAGTATACCCTTTTGGTATTTTTTTATTTTTAATTTTTTGATACTCATTCAATTAAGCACCTACTTGACCACCCTTATATATTTCTCTACTATTTGTTATTTCATTTATTTTATCAAAAAAATTAATAACACACCCAGTTATAATAAATTTATTATAATATATATATATACACCCATATAATGACCAAATTTTATTTATAATAATAATTTAAAATAATATCAAAAAAATTATTTTGAATTTATTTAAATTTAGAACTTAATCCTTATAATCACAAGAGAATAGTTATTATATTTTTATTATATTTTAAATTTATTTTAGCTTTTATAGGTAATATATTTTTCAAACATTAAATTCATATATTTATAAGTAAGTGTAAAATGTGTATGAAACTATTTTAAATAACTGAATAAATTTAAAATTATCTAAAAAAATAACATAATTACATTAAACTTCTAAATTTTATATTTTCATATTATTGGAAATATAATATTAATTTTATTTATCATTTTTCTCTCTCAATAAAAATCATTATCGTCAAATAAAATTTATGAAAGTGATATAAATTTCATTTATAATATTTTATAATTAATAAATAAAAATCATAAATTATTTTTATAATCATTATTTATCACATACAATAAGAGATATATGTTTTATTTCAAATAATATTTTGTAGAAAAATAAAAATATCTTACTTTCACTTTAAATATATTTCTCTTACCATGTGATATAGAATAATTTTTTTTATAATAAAAATATATGTTAAAATGAATAAATAATTTAATATTTATATAAGTATTTAATAGAAAATTACATTTATTACATTTACATAAATTCAACTTTTTTGGTTATATTTTTATTTATGTTTTTGAAATGGAAATTATGTAATACAAGATATTAGTTAGATTCCACCTAAAATTATTCATTTCTCATTAAATAAATTGTTTTCACATAAAATGGATGATTCGAATTTCAAGTACAATGATACATATGTTATAAATAAAATTTATCTTATTTATGAGTTGAAATATATTTTTTATACAATAATGTATATTTAAAAATAAAGAAATTTATCTCTTGTGCTTGATGAGAAAAATTTTGCATATAATGTTATATATTTTATAAAATAATCTCGTTCTCATGTGGGTAATGAGAAAAAAATCATTTATATTAATTTATATTTTATAAACTGTAATTTTTTTCATGTTTGAAATGAGATAAATTTTACACACATGGATATTTTTAAAAAAAATTATCTTATGTTTTTTGTCAAATAATTATCACGTACTGTGTTATATCTTATAATAAATCAAATCAAAATCTTGTTGGATATAAATAAATTTTAAGTAGTGATATAAAATCTAAAATACGAATGTTATGATAAATTTATTTCATATCATATATAAGATAAATTTCATTTTTGAAAATACGTATCATTGAATATTAAAATCATTTTATCTCGTATATAAGATAAATTTGATTTTTCAAAGATTTATCATTATAAATGAAATTTATTTTATTTCATACCTAAGTTAGATTTCATTTTTTATCACAAAAAATGAAAAACCTAATTACTCAAAATACATCGGTACAAAAGATTGGAACCCACCTAGAACCACTATTATAGATTCACATTTAGTAAACCCTGACCTTTATCAATGATAACTATGAAACATTGATAAATTGTACTTTTATGAGAGGTAAAGAAAAGTGAAAATAAAATTGTACCTTTTTTAGGACTTTTTTAAAAGCTATAAAGTTACCCCTTTAACAATGTTTTTCTTAGCACTACTAAAATCTATCATTTAACAGCACTAGAAACACTAATAATGGGAACTGTAAATAATTCAACTTTTATATATTTATATATTTATATATGTTTAAATAAGATTTATATAAAAATAAGTTTATATATGTAAATATATTTTATAAATATGATTTATATAATTATAAAATATTAAAAAAACTTATTATCAATATTATTTTCATAATTTTATATATAAAAAATCAAATTTATATTTATCACTAAAAATGATTTATAATATATTTATATTAATTAATTATAAAATGTATTTACCAATATAATATGTTAATACTTTATATAAATAATTTTATAAATATATAAATTAATATATATTTATTTAGATATAGTTTATATTTTCATTTATATATTTATATTGATATTAAATAATTTAAAATATACACATATATTGGTATGTATGTGTATGCATGTGTATCTATATGGATGTATGTTTGTGAATGTGTGTGTGTGTGCATTTGTCTATGTTGTATGTGTATGTATGTATTGTGTGTCAGTTTGATTATATAGATGTATATTTGTGTATGTGTTTCTTTATGGGTACGTGTATGTGTGTGTGTGTGTGTGAATATGTAAGTGTATGTATCTATGTGTATATATGTATTTGTGTTTGTATTTTTGTTTGTATTTGTGTTTGTATATGTATGTGTATGTGTATGTGTATCTGTATCTGTATGTGTATGTGTATGTGTATGTGTATGTCTATGTGTATGTGTATGTGTATGTGTATGTGTATGTGTATGTGTATGTGTATGTGTATGTGTATGTGTATGTGTATGTGTATGTGTATGTGTATGTGTATGTGTATGTGTATGTGTATGTGTATGTGTATGTGTATGTGTATGTGTATGTGTATGTGTATGTGTATGTGTATGTGTATGTGTATGTGTATGTGTATGTGTATGTGTATGTGTATGAGTATGTGTATCTGTATGTGTATGTGTATCTGTATCTGTATGTGTATGTGTATGTGTATGTGTATGTGTATGTGTATGTGTATGTGTATGTGTATTGGTATGTGTATGTGTATGTGTATGTGTATGTGTATGTGTATTTGTATATGTATTTATGTGTGTTTATGTAGTATGTGTATGTATTCATATGTATGTGTATGTACATGTATGTGTATACATGTGTGCACATGTATGTATTAGTATTTTCATGTATGCATATATGTGTATGTGTATGTGTATGTGTATGTGTATGTGTATGTGTATGTGTATGTGTATGTGTATGTGTATGTGTATGTGTATGTGTATGTCTTTGTGTTTGTGTGTATGTGTATGAGTTTGTGTATGTTAATGTGTATGTGTTTTTGTATGTGCATGTGCATGTGTATGTGTATGTGTATGTGTATGTGTATGTGTATGTGTATGTGTATGTGTATGTGTATGTGTATGTGTATGTGTATGTGTATGTGTATGTGTATGTGTATGTGTATGTGTATGTGTAGGTGTATGTGTATGTGTATGTGTATGTGTATGTGTATGTGTATGTGTGTGTGTGTGTGTATTTGTATTTGTATGTGTACGTGTATGTCTGCGTGTGTGTGTTTGTGTCTGTGTCAATGTGTCTGTGTAGGTGTATGTGTATGTGCATGTGTATGTGTTTGTTTATGTGTCTGTGTATGTGTATGTGGATGTGATATGTATGTGTATGTGTATGTGTATGTGTATGTGTCTGTGTATGTGCATGTGCATGTGTATGTGTATGTGTATGTGTATGTGTATGTGTATGTGTATGTGTATGTGCATGTGCATGCGTATGTGCATGTGCATCTGGATGTGGATGTGGATGTTAATGTGGAAGTGTATGTGTATGTACATGTGTATGAGTCTGTGTATGTCTATATGCATGAGTTTGTGTTTGTGTATGTGCGTCTGTATGTGTATGTGTATGTGTGTGTGTGTGTGTTTACACATATGTATGAGTGTATGTGTATGTATGGAATGATTATTTATGTTTATTCATTTAATATAATTTATACATTTTTAAAATTTCTCAATTTTTAATATTTTATGAAATTTAATCCTTTTTAATATTTATTCATTTTTAATTTTTATTCATTTGATATCTTTATAAAATATTCAATTTTTGTAGTAATTTATACATTTTTAAATATTATTATTCAATACCTTTAATATGTATTTAATTGTTATAATTAATATTTATTCATTTTTATGTTAATATGTAAATATTTAAATCTTTATGCAATCATTATTTATTCATTTATAATGAGTACTCCATTAAAAATCTATTTTTTTAAAATTTAATTTAGTAAATTATTTTATTTTTATTTTGATATTTATTCTTCTTTAATATTTCACAAATTTATATAATTAATTTTATTAATTAATTTTTAAATATGTTACAATTTATTCCTTTATAATTATCAAATTTTATGAAATTTTTATATTGATTCAATTATCATTATCTATTTATTTTTAATACTCATTCACCTTTAATATATTTTGAAATTATTTATTTTAAATATTTATTCATTAAATATTACTATAATTTATTATTTGTTATTATTAATTTGTATATTTTTATTTATTAATATTTATTATTTTTGGAAAGGTCTCATTTTCATTAAAAATATTTATTAATATTTATTATTTTTATTATGTTTGTAATTTACAAAAAATAATATTTATTCATTTCTATTTTAATATTTTGTATTTAAATCTTTATACAGATATTATCTTTTAATTTTTTATTAGGAATTTATTTTAAATCATATTATTTTAAATGAAATTTTTATTATTTATTCACTTTTTTTAAAAAAAAATCATTTATATTATTTTCATAATATATATAATTTAAATAATTTATTCATTTTTAATACTTTTTGAATTACATAATCAATATCATTTATTGATTTATCATAATATTAATATGTTCATCATAAATACTTTTATGACCCCATCCACCTTGTTTCTATATTTTGTTTTTTCCTTTTTAAATAAAAGAGACCTTCCTTAACCTTTCTAGTGTTTTTAAAAATTTTAAAATTTATTTATTTTTTAAATTTATTTTTTCTTTTTATAAAGTAATTTTTAATATTCACTTTTATATCTCGAAAGGTTAGGGGAAATCCCCTTTATTAAAAAAATAAAAAGACATCTGGAAACACATTTGAACTGGGTAGGGGAAAACCCATTACATGGTCGTAGGCCCATAGGCACATAGCCTCATCGATCAGTGGCCTGAGAGCCCAGAGGGAAAAAGCCCAGTACAAAACCAAATCAAAATAGAATGCCCAGTGGGACAGACCCATTACAGTCATCCACATAACAATGCCTCAACACAACCAACCTGGAACACACTCAGAAAGAATTAATAAATCATACATTTATAAGTGTGAGTAAAAATTATAGATAAAATACACATCTATCAATGCTAAAATGAAAAGGCATTAAAAAATCATACATTTTTCCGTTGTTTCTATTTTAGTGCTAATAAATGTGTATTTTATCAGTGCTTTGTACTTTCATTGATAAAGCCCCTTAACCTATTTTGAAATAACCATAACTGAGATCACCCCTACAGTCAACGTTCATGCTCTGATGGAAGCCGAACTCTATGGTCACCTCCATCGAATGTTTTTATCGTACTGAACTTTAAATTGATGGTATGTTATTCATTACTATTTTTTAATCAATCTTTCATCCTTTTTCACAATTTTTTGTTCTTCTCATCTTGTTCTTCTTGTCTATGTGATGATTTGGAACAATTTTCATGATTTTCAGTTATTCTTCTTGGTTCTACTGTTATGATCAATGTTTTTTCCTTTCCCAAACAATTTTTGGTTGTTCTTATTATGATCTATGTTTGTCCCCTTATTTTCATGTTTTTTTTCTTCCAATTTTCACAATTTTTATTTTTTCATTACATTGAATTACATTCCTAATAATTTATGAAAATTTTATCTTTTTTTGAATTTTTAAATATAATCCCGAGCATTTTCCTATTAATAATGATTTTTTTGTGGGGACATAATATTTCATATATTAGACTACATGTATTATAAATCAAAATCAATATCAAAATGCAAAGACATTGAATATGATTAAATAAATTAATGATAAAGAATAAGAAATGGGTAATAATATGTATATGTTTGGAATATTAATCATTTTGATTATATTCCATGGATATTAGATGTCGAACATGTCTCACACATTTTTAATGGTGTACACTATTTTATAAGAAAAATGGAACTGGTTAAACTAAAAGATCATCTTCATGTGGGAAATAGAGTAAGTGTTATTTGTAAATGTAGGAACCTACCATCTACATTTTCCCAATGGATTAATTCTGGGATTATCAAATTGATACAAAGATTATGCCATAATTAATTTTATTTTTTTTATTTTTGGGAATAAGAAATTTTTTTTAAGATTAATAAAAAATTTCAATTTACATAAACTAAATGATTCATCGTGGTATTCATGATTTTATAGTTTTATATATCATAGGAAATAAAATATTCCTATAATTTATCAGATAAAATGGTCAAAGTTAACGATTAAATATCACTTTTATCATTACCACCTAGAATATAAAAATTAACAACACGTCTAATGGCCCCATAAATATATATTTTCAAAATTATTTTATTACAATTCGGTTGATATGTTTGAATATTTTTAATTGGTAAAAATGACTATAATTCATTTCAGAAAATTAAAACAAATATAGTGAGTTATTTTCCATCACACATACATATGTTTGTGTATCAATAAGTGTACAATAAATTTATGGTTTATTGTTCTTTTTTATCTTCACAAATTATTTTATCATATATAAATATGTATTTCTAATGAAACAAAAATACTGAATCTTTGAAATGTTTAAAAAATTAAAATAACTATTTAAAAAATAATATTACAAATTTTATTTAATTATTTAAACCAAATTTAAATAGTGAATACCTAAGTTAATTGTTTACAAACTTTTTAAAGGGTTTTGGTATTGTATCATAACCCACTCATTTTGAAATACAAAAATAAAATGGTTTATTAAAATAAAAATACATGTTTAAACATTGTTTCGCCAATGATCATTTATGATTGAGCTTCTTATATTAATTTGGGATTATGATCTAGAAACAGTAACTTTCACAGTTAACTAGGTTTAATGTAATTCAACTCAAAATACACTATATGGGATGTAGGGTTGCAAACATACAAATTTTTTTATATGTATTTGTTCTTTAAGGTGACCTCTGATGACTTCTAATGACAATGACGACCATTGACGAAGTGAACTTACTGGATATGGAGATCACCATTTTAAATGTTTAAATTTTCTTCTACCTTGATAAATTCATTTAAAAAGTTTGATTTATGATATATGTATTATTTTAATAAATAAATAAGTGTTAAAATACATTAAATTAATTTAATTATTGGTTTTTATATGTTTTAAATTTTTTTTACGCGATGATATTTTATTTCTAATATGATGACAATATATATATATATATATATATATATATATATCTGTGTGTGTGTGTATAAATAAGAGCCTTTTAGGGTTATAAAATCACCTATTATATATATATATATTTAAATATCAAAATTATTGAAACAAATAGAATGGATTTGGATAAAAAAATTATGTATTCCAATCATATGACAAAAAAGTATAAAGTTGGGTTTAAATAGATCATCATGTTTCTAAAAGGTCATGCTTAGGAACCTTCTCAAATCCTTTTTCCATGATTATATTTTTTATATTCAATATTTTTTAGTCCAAAAAATTTGAAAAAATACTTAATCTATCATGAAATATATTAATGTTATAAATGTTTCCCAAAACATAGAGAAGAACATAAGTCATCTAGTTACTCAAATAACAATGCCATTTATGGACAATATGATATGATTACACATATGAATGATGAAGAAGATAGTATTGATGATATTATTACAAGTGTAAATGATGATGATGTTTGTATTGATTAAATGACAATGGAAATTTTATATGAAAATCATGATTGTCTAAAGGTGTTTCATATGTTAAAGAGTTGTGCAATGAAACCACTTGTAACACACAGAGATTTTGTCAAATATTTTTTTAAAATTAAATTTAATCTTTTATATATTTTTCATTAGACACAATACTAATGTTAACTTTAATTATGCACAATACTAAGGATTTTGGGGATTACATTGAATATTAATTTTATCTTGCGTAACACGAATCAACGATATCATTCATGACACGTGACACCAAGATTCAATGAACTAAGAAATATTATTATTTTGAATATGACCATTGTAACAAACATGTTAAATAATAAGGTATGAATATTATATACTGATTTATTAAATACACATCTAAATTTCGTACTTAATAAAAATTTATTTATTAATGCTTAGTTAATAACCAATCAATTTTAGTAATGTAATTATATTCTTCATAAATATGTTTTCTTTAAAAAAGATTTTATTAATTATTTTATGACAAAATATTATAATTAGTTTATAATTATTTTAATGAAAACATTTTAAAATGAACTTAATTTTTTAAATCATCATATCAAAATTAACGTATGGTGAAATTTTGGTATTTTTCAAAAAATATTGATTTTTCACTAAATAGTGAAATATACCAATTTTATAAAAATATCACTTATTTTTAGTAAATTAAGTAATTTAAATTCCTTATGATCTTATAATATAAAATAATTATTATTTAGTTATATTTAATCCGCTTAATTAATTTTTAACCTACTTTAAATTGGATTTTAGTATATGATTATTTTTGCGTTTAAAAAGTTGTATATTTTAAAAACTTTGTTAATGTGAAAAATGATTCTCCATTTTAATTAATTAAAAAAATACATTATTATTATTATTTTAAATTAAATTTATATAATATATCTCAATAAATTATAATTTATATTCATACAATTATTATTATTATACATCGAGTTAATATAAATCATCTCATTCTTCAAAAAAAATACTATTCTTGAAAACCCAATTTTTCATCGTGTATGTGGGTATTTTTATATTTATTTTTTTTCAATTTAGGAAATTTATTTAAAAATATAATTTTAATTTTATAATTAATCATATTAAAATTAACATAGTGTATATTTTTTATAATTTTATGAAAAGATTAATTTTTCGGTGAATGGTGAAAAATATTAATTTTTAATTGAAAACTGCCTTTTTGATTAAATTATTTATAATGTTAAATTATATATTCAGTTAATTTTAAGTAAAATTAGTTAAATTATATAACTATTAATCTAAATTATACCATTTTAACCAATTTCATCTTTAAAATGGATGTAAAATCTTTGTAAACTTTTGAACATTTTCTCTTTGAAAACCCGCATTCTCGTCACATATGTGGGATTAATTTTAAATTAAATTTTGAATATTTTATGAATATAATTTGAAAAAATGGATTACATATTCAGAATAAGAATAATTTTTATTATATAATATTTTCATCTTAATTTCTGGCCCAAATTAATAGTTAAAAGGGTAAAAATAATTATAAGGGTTAAGGTAAAAATGTATTTTTCGAGAGGTAAACTAAAAGGATAAGGGTAAAAATGACCCAAAACATGTCCAAAACCCATTGGATGGAAATATTTAGATCTTATCCCTTATATTATCAATAATTTTCCATTATTGGATATTTATTTTGAGAAAAAAACATGTAAAGAATTCTTTCTTTCAAAAAATTACAAGTGTGCAACTCCCCTCACTTATAAAATGCCACCCATTCCCCTATCTTATTCACACAATATACTATTTTGGATAACCCAATACATGAAAAAATGACTTTTCAAATTCCCTCCTTTCATCCTATGGTCATTATTTTGGACATAAAGACAAACTAGGAAGGATTTTGGTGAAAACCATTGTAGGATACCCAAAGAAGAGGTAACGTTCATCGACAATAATTTTGTTTTATTTATTACCCTACATTCATAATTTTTTATTATAACATAATGATTTAATAACCTTATTATATTACATTTATTGATATTTTTTATGTTATGTTAATGACCTAAAACTATATCCATTTTCATCAAATGAGTTATACAATCATCATTTGTGTGTACGGAGGACTACAGACTCGTGAATTGATGTCATTTTTTTTACATTACCACCTCTCATGATTAGAAAATATTAATGAATTTATTATTTATAGATGATGTTTATTTTATTATTATTATTATAGAATTATTATATCACACCTACCTTGTAAATTTCCCCAATCCAGAACTCTCTCACATGGCCAAAATTGGTTGGTTATAGGACCTCAAAGAGGCTTCCCTATATTCCATAGGATGTTGACTAGTAGAATTGGTGTGATAAGTATAGTGTGGAAACAATAACCCATCATTATAGAGTTACAATGTAGTGGAATAATCATATACAATAAATATCATAGAAGCGGAAATAATAGAAACAATGCAATACAGTTGAAAAAACCAAACAATAAAATCCAAATAAATAATATAATAAATAATAAAAGAATAATGTAATGATGTGCTAAAATGTAACAAAATTTCTTTCTATAAGTAATAAAATTAAAATACTAGAAGACTCAGGAAAATACTCATAAGTACTAGTTCCCAAGACCCATGTTGATCCCGTCTAAAAATTCCATCCCATCTAGCAAGAAATAATTAACAACAAAGTCCCTTGACCTTGTCAAAATCCTATATTAATGTAATCTTCTTGGGTACCAAATGGTGGTCTGATTAGGTTTTGAGTATAACTATGTATGTCGAAGCCACCATGTCTGAACATAAATACTCTGATAATAAGTGCATAAAATAATCCAATAAACAGGTGTATTAATTAATAAAATAATTAAATTAACATTAGATCAACTTTATTTGGCTTCATACTATAATATATTTGAGTATTTCTCATAACCATGACAACCATAACCATATAACCATGGTAAAACATAACATGCCTCAGCACCATTCTGAAATGTCTCTGACCATATCTCACAATCATACCAACCATAACCAGATACCCAAGGTATAAATCAAACAAATATGGTTTAATCACACTATATAAGCATCTCAGCAATAAATCAAGAATAATCCCAATGTATAACTATTACAACATGTATTTTGTTCAATCCTAGTATAAAATCATTTTAGTATGTATCACTAGGAATATCCCTCTATATCAACATTACAACATGAATCAATGGGCATAAACCTCTATATAATCATTAAAGTATAAATCCTTGGGCATAGTCTCCCACGTAATAATTATAGCATAAATTATTGGGTATAGTCTTTGATATAATCATTACAACATAAATCACTAGCCATAGTAGTATGGATATCATGATATCACATCATTAAGCATAATGGTTAATTCTAAAAATTATCATTTATCTTTTAATTATGCATTTAATTCATTATTTAGTCATAAACCAATACCATGCTAGTAATTTCAAAAATCAATACATGACAAGGATAATCTATATTAATTAATCACCCAAAACTTATTTCATGCTAAACACACAGTATGACATTAATTAATTCATTTATAATAAAGTGTCTAGTGACCCAAAAAATAGCCATAATACAAGTTATAAACAATTGGATCCAATGGGATTCCAAAGAATAATACAATTCATCATTTAATTAATTTAGGTTTAGTTCATGTTGGTACAATCACAATATTGCACATTTTTGCAATTAAATAAACCATAAGGTTATGGTTTAAACCACCTACCATAAATTGACAATTAATGTCGCACTTATAAAGGGTAACACCAATGAGGAAGATGGAGTAGAATGTTCAAAAAAACGTAGATAAACCCAAGTCAAGATCAAAACTAAAAGTAGTCTAAGGATTCCAGCACCCTAATGGAGAATAACATAAGATTAAGATGAAATCAACTCCAAGGTCTTATCGGGGATAGATATCACAAAAGAGATGTTTATAAAGAAGGATGTCAATCCAAAATTTCTTGGAGAACCATCCTAGGTCAAGAATAGTAATCTTCACTAAAGGAATGAGAAAAAATATCATGTATGGTTCTATTTAAAACTATTATCATGATATTACATGATTTTTAACTATTTTACACATTATGTATTTCTTTTCAGAGGAATACACCAAAAAAAACCATTACCTCAGGTGGTTATTTATCCATTTTGGCCTTTACACCATGTCAATAGTTTACACGATGTGTAAATGTGTCATACCGAATATTGGTTTATGACAAGTATTTGGTAGAAGTTACACGTTGTGTAACATTTACACAGCATGTAATCCCTCAGCAGATAGTTTTTGGCCCATTTAACATAATATGACCCAAACCACCTCCAAATCCTTCTAAAACATGTAAATCCTTTGTAAACCCATTTATCATGTTTATATCCAAAATCCATTAATTCAAAAAAAACTAAATCCACTAGCTTTAAT
The DNA here is from genome assembly GCA_963277665.1 of Viscum album. Classification (NCBI taxonomy): domain Eukaryota; kingdom Viridiplantae; phylum Streptophyta; class Magnoliopsida; order Santalales; family Viscaceae; genus Viscum; species Viscum album. Next base: position 1,923,877,537 of record OY728128.1, on the reverse strand, counting down.
TCATTTTCTCCAACAAGGATCTACATCTCCAAATAAGACTCAGCTACTAAAGCCTAAAATAAAGGAAAACTTAGTGAATGGAATTTAATAGAAAACTCAAAGTGGGATGTATATAGAAAAAGATTGATTCTTACAACCTCCCCACCTTATAATAGTTCATCCCCGAGATACTCCAATCGTCACATTGCAATCTTATAGAACAAGTATGGCCACTTTGATCACATATCAAACTCTCCTTTGTCTCCTCCTAAACATGAACATGCTACCACTACACTCTAACCAAAGGAATATCCCTACCCCGGAGGTACTTCTTACTATGGTCCACAATCAGTATCAGATGTTCCTCAAAGGATGCATCAGCACAAAGCTTGAGGTACTCAATTCTCTCCACATGATAAGGGTTGGGATAATATATTTGAAGCTGAGACACATGAAACATGTTGTTCATTGAACTATAGTGATGTGGAAGGGACAATCGGTACACCACAAGACCATCCATATCCACTATCTCAAATGGCCCTACAAACCTAGGCGCTAGCATTCCCTGTTTCCTGATATAGAGTTTCCCCAACATAGGATACAGTTGAAGGAAAACATGATGACCAACTTTAAACATTAGAGTTCATCTATGATGGTCATTGTCGGGTTTTTTCATACTTTTCAAGGAAACCAACCACTTCCTAGTTAACTGAACATTTTCATATGTCTCCTGTATGAGACTAGGCCCAACAAGTATTGACTCACCTACCTCTATCGAAGAAAGAGTAAAAAAGCTTGGCCTCACATATAAAGAATCAAAATGTTCTATCTATATTGAATCATGGAATCTATTATTATATGAAATATCCATCAGTTCTATATAATGTTCTCATAAACCACTGATATCCAAGACACAATCTTGTAACATATCTTCGAAAACCTGAATATTCCTCCTATATTGACCACCAATATGAGGATGATAGGTTGTACTCAAATGAACATTTGATCCTAGAACATTCTGAAGTCCCTTCAAGAATTGTAATGTGAAGTGACTATCTTTGTATGATACGAAACTCCTCAAAACACCATACATCCAAAATACCTCAAAAATATAAAGACTACTCATATTACCAATCGTGAAATTATACTTGATATAAAATATTTGATATAACTTCATCATTCGATCCAAATTCACCCATATAGCATCATTGTTATGAGTTATCCTAGGTAATACTATCAAAAAATCTATAGCGGCATCATCCCCTTCCAATCCGAAAGGTAAAAAGGATTTTAAAACATAATGGGCCTCTAATTCTTGGACTTCACCTACTGACAGGTTAAACGTCTAACCACAAAGCTCACCACCTCCTTCTTCATTCCTGACAACCAATACTATCTAAGGATATCACGATTCATCTTTTTAAAAACAGGATATAACGCACATCTAGAAGAATGAAACTCTCTCATCATCTCCTTACGAAATCTTGTAGGAACCCATACTTAGATATGGAATATAATAAAATTGTACCTGCCAAGATACTATCCTGATGGTGTCTTCCCATAAAATATGTTGTCTTTGATAACTAATCCCTCCAAATAAGATAACTTCCCATTCTTGATATAGTAAAAAATCACAAGTATAACAAATATAAAAGGAAAATATTACCATCACTGATACTCCTAAAAATTTTGATTCATTTCTACAAATATTATCATCATATTCAACTCCTCACAAGACTCCCATATATCCTATGTCTATGGATTTCATCTTAATGCATCAGCAAAAAAATTTCCCCTACTTAATGTATAAGCCCACATGAATTCTAAAGACTTCAAATACTCAACCCACCTATTATGTTGATGGTTTAGGTCTTGATGAGAAAATATATACCTAATGGTCTTGTGTTCTGGGTATACCACAAAACTCCCTCCCATAAAATAATTTCTTTAGCATCGTAGGGAATGTACCACTGCTGATAACTCTAATCATGAGTACAGTAATTACTCTCACGTGGTATCATCTATCTGGATCAATATGTAACCAATTGATTCTATGGCATCAAGACTACTTCAAGTCCATCCCCAGATGAATCATAATACATAGAACATGATTTACCTGAAACATGTAAACTGAGTATAGGTGTTGAGGTCAACCTGTCTTTCAGCTCCAAAAAATCTCCCTCTCAAGCATCAGAATAAACAAAATCTACCCCTTTCTTAGTCATCCCTAACATCAGTGTTTCCTTATTAATAATTTCTATACAAATCACTAATAATAAATTTATAAACCGAGAAATATCTAAATTATGAGGGTATTATTAGGATACTTCCAAGATTTCATGGTTGTAACATTCTATATGTCCACTAAAACTCCAGTATCTAAGATAATATGACCTAAGAGGTTCACTTTATCAATCCAATAACTAAATTGAGTTAGCTTGGATAAATAAAATTCTCTCTCAATGTACATAATATGATCTCAATATTTTGGGAAAGATCATTTTCTGGATTGGAATACACTAATATGTCATAAAGAAAACCACCAAAAAATACAATATAGGAAGACAAATCCTATTCATCATGTCTGTGAATATTTTAAGTGTGTTGGTCAAGCTAAATGGAATCACTATGAAGTTATACAAGACAAACGTACGCTTAAAATCAATCAAAGATATTATTAATGTTATCACCCTCAACTGATGGTATCAAGATCTCAAATAAATGTTATTGAATATATTAACACCTCTCATATGATCAAATATATCATCATTGCATGGAAGAGGATACCAGTTCTTCATCGTCATCAGGTTCAATATTTGATAATTCATACATAAGTGCAAAGTTTCATCGTCCTTCTTGGGGAAGAGAACTCGGGAACCCCAAGGAGTTGTACTATGCTATATGAAACCATCAACTTCAAGATCTTATAACTAAAATTTCAACTCTCAAAGAACTATCAGTGGAATTCTATAAGGTGGGAAATAAATTGGCTCTTCTCTTGTTACTAAATTATTCATGAACTCGATCTCCCACTCTGGTAGTAAACCATAGAACTTGTTAGAAAAAACATCCTAAAAATGGTATACCACTTGAGGAAACTAATATTTCTACATTCCACTATAATCTAGAGTAATATAGGCTATCTAATATGTAATACAATCTAATCTACAATGAATTGGTTCTTCATGACTAGCTTAAAGATCCCACTCACCTTGGTGAGAATAGATTCCACCTTATAAATATAGCATGTTAAATATACTTTGTTAATAGTTGATATGATCCTAGAATAGGACTAATCAATTAATAACAAGAATTAAATTGAAAATAGTTATTTCAATCACTAATTATTCCCACAAGAAATGGTATCCACCAGTCTCTTGGGAACACACCTTACAACATTTAATATTCTCTAAATACATTCCTAATAGTGTATCGATATTCATAAAACAATCTAATATTTCCACATCCAATCCCAAAATATTTACAAAAAAAGAGTGGATTAAAAGTATTTTGATTCCACTCTATCAAACTAACACAAGAAAGGGTAGATGATATAAGAATAATACCACTTATGGTAGAAGGTCTTGCATCCACAATAGTCTGAGTATTATGCATAACATGTCACATACCATTACCTATTACTTGAGATCTATCTTGGATCCCCTCAGTTATCCCCTCTCTGGATATTGTCACTTCTGCACTGGGGTGAAATGTCCCCTACCTTGACTAGAACATCATCTGGAAATCCAGCTACCTACCTACTGAGGATTAGTTGATTCTTTCCTAGACTATGGTGCCTTCTTAATCCCCTGTCATTAATCTTATACTACATTCCCCTATAATATATATATACAAGTGTCTAATTATTCCACAAGAATGACACTCCAAAGAGGGGTATATACACTAAGACCATTTTTGGCCCATCTTGCCAAACTGATAGCACTAAAACAAAAAATGATCCTAATATGGCTTCCCACCACCCTGAATACTCCATAATTTTTTTGTTGGAAAAAAAATGTCATAGAGTCGCTTATTTCCACTAGAAAATAGTTCCCAGTTCACTCTAATGAAACATACTGGTTGTTTCTCGATGCCTCTCTCATATTACCTTATGTTATGAGTGCCTAATTAATCACACCCACAAAACTTCTCAGAAAAAACATGTTCACCTACAACCTAAACTAATAGAGAATCCCATCCTTAAAATGTCTCACCCTAGAGATCTAATTATCTTCCAAATATTGTGAAAATCATTGTAAGTTAGTTAAACATTTAGTATATTATAGCACTGACATGTCCACATGTGTCATGTGAATGAACTCTTGAGCCTTATCATCTCTTAGTGGCTTATGATAGAAATGGATTAGGAACATTGTCTCAAATTCTTTACAAGATAGCCCATCCTTTTTTCGAACTATCTCCAGAATATCCCAACAACACTTAGTTTGTATAAGAAGTATATATATATCATGTTTTACCCTCTTATTTGTGTTTGTATCAATATGATAAAATATTGTCTAGATTGACTTGATCCAAAACTCAGCTACCTTGGGGCCTCCCTCCCTAGTAAAAATAGGAAGATGTTGTAGCTAGAACTTTCTCGTTAGCTCAGGCATCAAGGGCATTATGGGATTAGTCTCTCTTTCTATAGATCTCATGACCCACAAAAAGCTGTCATAAAGATAAACATCCATCTAATCCATAGGATCTATAAGAATCTTTTTTTAGATGAATCAGTAAAGTTTTTATTTCCACTATCCTAACGCTTAACCTGAAGACGATGCGTAGTTATTTTCTATATAATACAGACACACTCCTATGAATATTGGCTATAATAAAAATTTCATCCTCAACAGGTAAAAAAATAGACAATCTCTATTATGGGTCTATCTAAACATGGATTATAAGTGTTTTATCATGACATGGTAGTTCATTTCACTCCATTTAGTAGATATTATAGGAATCTCATACGATAGTTCATATGGGAAATTATATAACCCATTAAATAAATATTTCTCTATCATGAACAATTCATATCAATATATATCGTTTTGTGCCTATCATGATGCATTAATAATCATATGTTTCTATACCAGGCCCTGAGTAAAAATATCAAGAACTAATAAAATCTTGAAAAAATAACCTCACACAACACGTTAATCACTCTAGGTCAAATAACATCAATTTTAACAATGAGATATAATTAAAAACAATCCATCCCTAGGGACACATATTTTTTCTCTATACGTGGGTTAGATGATCACATGCACAAGAACATTACCATGTCTTGTCATATATTAGTCCCCTTTATAAATTTCCTAAATAGTAAATAAATAGAAAGGAAACATGGTGTCCTATGATACCACTTTGTAATGACCCTCTTATCTAACACCCTCTCACATGGTTGAAACAGATAGTTTATGGGAACTAATGTGCGGATCCTCATATTCTAGAGGTTGTCAACTAGAAGTGGGGTGTGATAATTATAGTGGGGAGACAATACCCCCTAGTTGAAATGACACAACAAAGTGGAATAATCATATCAATAAATATCAAATTAGTGAAAATAAAGGAAATAATAGAATGAAAAATTAAAAAAAATTAAAAAAATCAAACTAAATAACACAATAAATAAAGAAATAATATAATGATAGGCTAAAATGTAACTCTATTTAGTGCTATATATAATACAATTAAATAGTAGAATGATCAAATTAAGACTCAAAATTCACTATTTTCAAGCCCCATGTAGGTCCAGTCTCCAAACTTCATCCCATCCAGAAAGAAACAATCAAAATTATGTTCTCTTGATCTAGTAAAATCCTGTATCCATGTAATCTTCTGAGGTACCAAATTGTGTTATAAATAGCATGTGAGTATAACTTAATAGTTCGGCACCACTAGGTTTAAACATAAATAGTATAATAATAAGTGGATGTAATAATGCAATAAATAAGTGTATTAATTAATTAAACAATTACATCAACACCATGTCAACCTACTTCTGCACCATGACGAAATATCTCTCAGCATTTCTCACAACCATACCAACCCTAACTATATAACCATGGTAAAACATAACATGTCTCTGATCCATGCATAAATGTCTATGATAATGCCACACAATAACATCAACCATAACCACATATCCATGGTTTAAATCACACGAATCTAGGTCAATCCCACTATATAATAATTTTAGTAATCAATCGGGGTCAAGGAATGTGTATAAGAATTATATTAGGTATTAGGGATAAGCCCGATATATTATAATTTCAGCATGTTTCATTGGGTATAGCTTCCTATATCATCCTTACAGCATGAATCACTAAGCATAACCCACAATTTAATAATTAAAACATAAATAACTAGGCATAGCCCACTATATGAGAATTATAGAATAAAACACTGGACATAGCCCATTGCATAAGCATTACAGTATAAATCATTAGGAATAGTAGTAAGGATATCAAAATATCACATCATAAGACTCAATGGTTAATTATGAAAATTTTCATTTATCATTTAATTACACATTTAATTTATCATTTTCTCATAAATCAATAACATGCTAGTTATTTCAATAATCAATCCAATCCATGGTGAATCTATATCAAGAAATCACCAAAAAATCATATAATACTAAACACAATTTAAGTAATTATTCAATTAATTTTTAATCAAGGGTTTTATCACCCAAATGGTAAATGTAATCTAGGTTATAAAAAATTATATTTAAATAAATTCCAAAGAATAATTTAATTTATTATTTAATTAATTTAGGTTTAGTGAAATCGTAATATTGAACATACTTTCAATTAAACATCCCTTGGGGTTATGGTTTAGACCCCATACCTTTAATCGGATATTAACACATCACTTCTAAAGGGTGACACCAGCAAGGAAGAAGGTGTAGAAGAGCGAAAAAAACCTAGATAAAATGAGATCAAGATCACACCAAAAGTGGTCCAAGGATTCCACCACCCTAATAGAAAAAAATGTAAGAGGAAGAGAAAACCAAATCCAAAGACGTACTAGGGATCGATCAAACAAATGGGACATCCATAAAGGAGGATGGTGCTCTAAACTCAATTAGAGAACCATCATATGTTGAGGGGAGGAACCTGTATCAAAGGAATGATAAAAAATACCATGCACTGTGCTATTTAGAATTGTTTTCGTGATATTAGATAGTTTGTAACTATTTTAAATGTTGTCTATTATTTTAGAGGGATATACTAAAAAACATATCACCTCAGGTGATTATATATCCTTCTTGACTTTTACATTATGTGAATAGTTTAAATGATATGTAACTGTTTCACACCCTATACTATTTTATGTCATGTATTTAGTGGACGTTACACGACATGTAATCTCCCTGAATGTAGTTTTCATCCCATTTTCTATAAAAGGACCAAAAACACCTACATAAACTTCAAAATCATTGGAAATCCTAGTAAACCCATTTAAAACATTTAAATATGGACAAAATTAATTCAAAGAAACATACATACCAAGATTTAATACATTTTCACCAACAAGTCTCTTCACCTCTGAGCAAGACTCAACCACCAAGGATTAAAGATGAAGGAAACCCCAATGTAATTAATTTAACACAAAAACACAAATAGTTACATAACATGAAAAATATGGGGTCTTACATACCTTTATTATTTCAATTTTGTGGGAATGCAATAATGTTTCTTGTGTGTGTGGTGGACTACCATCTCACAAAGCAATGTGATTCATTCATTATTTACATGGAATGTGATAAGGATGGTCTTACTGAGCATATGTATATGACATAACAATGATTCATGAAGAATAATTTTTTTCAACTCTTTCTTCGGGGCACGCGCGTCCATCTGTGGAGGAAGCGTGGCTATTGCCCCCCATTCCCACTTTCCAATGGCAGGCGGCATCTGTTCCTTATTCAAGAAAGTTTGCTCCTTGATCGAAATGAGATGATGGGATTTTGGTTCTTCCTTCCATGGATTCCTCCTCGAAACTCGTCACCTAGTCCGGGTCTCCCTCGTAGATTTAATACGTTGTTCATGAAACTCTTCCCTGTGCCATATTTCCATGGACTCCAGTTAATTACACTGCTTCTGTTAGGACATTCCAAATAGGTATGGTCAGGGCAGTAACCTTCAGTTGGGGGAGTAGTCACGTCGAGGCATCATTAACCTGTCTGAACGCTGGGGGATTGGAGTGTCTGTTGTTGGTCCCTTATTTTAGGGCTTCTTGATGGTGCGGATGTCCGAGGAATCCCACATATAACGCGGGGTATTGTATGTCATGGGAATGTATCTAAGGACTTCCTCAGCTTCCCATGTTTAACACGGGGTATGCCGCAAGTTTACCATCCAGCGGAGACGGGTCGGGCTGATCAGAACACTAACTGGAGCGGATCAGATCGAGGAATCCACACCTTCAGGGGAACACCAGAATTAGATCCAGCCCATGGGCGGCATCCCGAATGCTGTGGAAGGGAATGGGGTGGAATGATTTCACTAAGATGTGTCAGCTCGGGTGAGAATCAGGGTGGATAATGGAGAATTTCATGGAGTGAAAGGGGAGTGAAATGGGGCCATCGTGGAGATGACGTCGGTGATGGGCTTGAGCCTTGAAGAGACATCCTACGTATCCCCTTGGAAAGGAATCAAAGCCTATGTAGTTCTGTATGGAATGGGGCTTACACTCTGAGGTGGCCCAAGGATATGGGGTCGGTGAACCGACTTAAGGGGACCAGGGTTCCAGGTGGGATTGAACCTCATGGAGGCTTCCTATGTACCATGCCTTAGCATGTATCAAAGACCACATAGTTCAAGTTCGATGCTGGGAGGCCAACGTGAAGGAGGACCAGGGATCTGGGTTGGGTTGAACCTCATGGAGGCTTCCTACGGACCATGCCTTAGCACAGGCCAAAGACCACGTAGTTCATATTGGATACCGGAAGGCTGACATGGAGAGGGAACTTATTCCAATGGGTAGTGGGCTTGAGCCTCATGGAGGATTCCTACGTACCATGCCTTAGCACAGATCAAAGTCCTCATAGTTCAAATTGGGGAATGTCGAAGGACCGACTTGAATGCAGACCTTAGTCCGGGTGGTGGTGGGTGTTGAGCTGACACAAAAGGGCGTCAGAACAACTGGATGGCAGGACTATAATGGCTTACCGCTGGACCAGGATGTGGTTTAACGTCATGCAGGACGAGGGCGCATCAAAGAACTGACGTGGGGAAGGACCTTGTTCCGGATAGTATGGGGCTTACACTCTTTGTTTCCCAAGTTCTGGTGAACCAATGTGAAGGAGGTCAGAGTGACAAACAAGTGGTGGGCTTGAACCTCATGGGGGATTCCTACATACCATGCATTGAAATGGATCAAAGTCCTCGTAGTTCAGGTTGGGTTTCATCGGTGAACCGACATGAAGGTGAACTTGGGGGTCCACTGGTGTTGGGTTTAAACATCATGGAGGCTTCCTACGTACCATGCCTTGGCACGGATCAATGTCCTCGTAGTTCGGGTATACAGTTTAATGTCATGCTGGATGAGGGTGGTACTCGACGTGAAGAAATGACTGAGTGGTGGTATTGAACCTCATGGAGTCTTCCTACGTACCATTACTTGACATGGATCAAAGTCCTCATAGTTTTCTAAAGGTGGGGTTCATAGTCAGTGCTTACTCTATGCTCACGTGAGTCATACTCGGTGTGAGAAACCAGAGGTTGTAGGGACCTGAAAATCACGTCACGAAGGGTGCGTCCGTGGGAAACAAAGAGGGGATTGCGCGTTAGGCGGCCCATGGTGCTGGTACTTACTCCAGTATGGAGGCCCAGGGTGTGACAAAGCACACCGAGAGAGGGATTTGAGACCCAAGAAAAGAGGTTTCTCGCTTCCCTATAACGTCCTTCGCTGGCATTGGAACTGAGTAAGTGGGGAAGTACGGAGGAACATTGGGTGCTACCTTCCGCAAGATAGGTAGGGGATTATGCTCTAAGGTAGACCTTCCCCCATGGACAAACAGCACTCCAAAAGGGAGGATCTCATTCCATGTGAGAAATATTCCATTCTCGTGGAGACGAGCGGTGTAAAGAATTTCTGAGATGGGGGGACCCTACACACAAAGCATGGGGTCAGCTCACAGATTAATGTCATGTGTTGAGGACGAGGTGCATGGCAGTTTAACATCCTATAGCTCTGACAAGGTGGGTTGGCTCCGCACCCCTAGGAATTACATAACTGGTACCCTCTGCTCCTTGTGGGAGGGAAGGCATTGGCAAGGTCGTGGATGAGGGGGGTCGCAGAGTGAACCATCGAGGGGTCCATGTTATTGTGGGTATGTGAAGAAGCAATAGCCATTACTGTGCCTATGCGAAGAAGCATTAGGAAGATTAACGCTACGGGTGGTTTCATCCAGGGGACTTTGAAATCACATCGTGCGAGTCTGGAGGGTCGCACGGGAAGAGGAATTTCCAAGCAAAGGGGTCCACAGGTAGGGGCCTTGTAGGATGCGGTTGCTCTGCGTAGTGGAAAAAAGTTCCGATGGTAGGTACTTCGCGAAGTGGAGTTCCTTAGCCTCCACATGTCACAAAGGGGAGAGTGGTAGGTGCTTCTCAAAGTGGAAGGGTGTTCGCGGAGCACAGCCTCGCGAAGCAGGGGTGCCTCTCGAACCATGGTGCCGCTCAGCAATGTGCTTCGTGAAGTACAGTGATCCTGCCTTGGCATATGGATCACATGTTTTGGATGGGTGCTTCGCAAAGCATAAATTCTCTGCAACTACCTGGGTCCCCTTGGGGATCCCCTTCCTTCGAAAATTCCCTTAGGCTTTGCGAAGGGCATCCCTCTCGGAGGAGGGGCTCAAGACAAGACAAGGTGAAGGCATCTCGTGAATCAAAAATACCTCGTGTAGCTCATGATTCCCGGGGCGAAGGGTGCTTCGCGATTTTGGAGCTAAGAAGACGAAAGGTCAGATTGTCCATCTGGAGGTCTCAAGGGGGGCCAGTATTTATATTCAAGGGGTGTCGCGAAGTAGAGCTCACGCGACGCGAAGGTGATGTGGTTTCTTCGCAGAAGGTCGCAAATGTCAACTGGGTTCGTAGAGGGTTACAGCCTCCTCTGCTTCGTGGCGGGCTCGCGAATGTTAGGGCGTTCGTGGAGTGTTACTGCCTCTGGGGCTTCGCGGCGGGCTTGCGAACGTCAGGGCGTTCACGGAGCGTTACCGCATCAGGGGCTTCGTGGCGGTCTCATGAATGTCAGGGCCTTCCCGGAGCTTACTACCTCTGGGGCTTTGCGGCGGGGTCAAGAACATCATTGTAACAGCCCAAGATTTTATAAAGAAATATTCTTTTTAATTTTATTAATGTCTTGTGTTGTACGCTACACCAAAAGGAGCTTGCACAACACGCGTCCTTGTCTTGCCTTTCATTACACGCAATCGCGACCTTCCTCAATAGCGTGTGTAATACGCAATACCGAGTTTCACTAAACAACGATGTGCTATTAAAATATTATTAAAACTAGCCGTTATGAATAGTAATAACCACTTTTTAAAATTCTGTAAATCTTATTTTTCAAAATGAACTTCATTCTTGGATTCGGAGTATCGAATTTAGCCTAAGGTGAAATTTTGGTACTTTTCGGATAACTTTCATATTCTGATGAATAGTGAAAAATTACTAAATTATAATTAAAAACAACTTTTTTAATCGAAATAATTAATAGTGATAAATTATTAATTTGAGTGGTTTTAAAGTATATTTAGAATATATTTTTACAATTTAATACAATGTTGGTCATTGGTTGTAATTTCACATTTAAACAAGACATAATCAAGTGTCAATCTTTTGATATATATTGTTTCCTAAAAACACGCTATTTATTTTAACAGCGGGATTTAATTATAAAATTAATTAATGCAACTTCTATGTTATGAATTTGGTAAAATAGATTTCATTTTTGAATTCGGAATATGAAATATAGCTTAGGATGAAATTTTGGCATTGTTCTGAAAAACATCAATTTTTGATGAATAGTGAAACTACTAAGTGGTAGTTAAAAAAACTGAATTTTTCATAAAACTTAATTGTTCCGCTTCTGTGAATGGAATTTCGAAAATACGAGAGACACGGTTAATATCAAGGACTAAAATGTGGTTCAATGAGATGAAAATAATTTTTTGGTGAATAGTAACTTTTTACTTTTTTACCGCGGTTAATAGTAAATAGGGTAACTAAGGGTAAATATGATATTACTATTACCCTAACACATGTCCTAATTCTATTGGACAAGTGTAATTCGACAAAAAACAAACTTAGGAATAAAATATGACCATTTAGGCCCACTTGGATTAGATTAGGACATTTATTATTAATTTATTTAAAGAAAGGTTAAAATAGTTAAAATCAATGTTTAATAAGTAAATCATTTTTAATATGGGGTTATACATAAGCTAAATTCGATTGTAAATATTCATTAGAACGCTGAAAAGATTTACTACATGATGGTATTTTATTTGTAATTTTTAGACATAAAATAATTTATTTTATTTATGACACAACGATGATGCAGTAATTATCTTATTAATAAAATATTGACATAATTGATGTTATAAACACCAAAATAAATGTAATTTGAGATTGTTTATGAATTCCACTAATTTTCTAGGTTACTATGATATATTAATGTTGATTTAATCAACTTGGTTCGAACATTTAATTCTGTTATGACTTTCACAAAAATCATATATCAAATAGTGTCAAAATTGACACAAAATAGTTTTTAAATCAAATATTATATTATTAATTGTTATTGTATTCCTAAAAATCTAAGGTTAGGCCAAATGACTTAGCTAAGGATATATATATTAATAATAAACAATTTGGGGTTCGTTTGGCATGTTATAGTAAGTTTATTAACCATATAGTGAAAGAAAACAAAAAGACATGGTAAAAGTTAAATTATTTAACTTAGATTTAAAATTAATTGATAAGGTTAAAATAATATCCTAAACTTGTCTAAATTCTATTGGTTGATAGGATTTCGACCCCTCCCCACCTTATCTTAGAAATAAGACCCTTTGGAACCATTATAAACCGATTTTGACTTTAATATAAAATAATATTTTGAGATATTCCTAAGGTGCCCCTCTCCTCCCTTATAAAAGGACACCTCCTCCCCCTCCTCCTCACACCAATTTGAGCACTCAAGCTCGTCCAAACCCTGCCAAAATCCCTTATCCACTTCCCTAGCAACATCCTAGAGGTTCTGGTCTTCCTCAAAGACCAATTCTAGTGCCCTAAGAGGAGGTCTCAAAGAGGCACTTCAAAGAAGAGGTAATTACCGTTACCAATTCTTTCATCTTTATTTCTTCTTCCACTTCTTATTATTAGGTTGTTTCATTATGAAGTAATAACATCAGTATCACTCATATACTGATATGTTATTATAAGTATGAAACAACCCTATTTCACCATCTATCCATCCTACGGAAAAAGAAATCACCGCGCGTGCGTACGTACGGAATACCGTCTCCACGCCGTGGTGTAATCTATTTTCCACCACCACCTTACATGGATGGGTATAATGGTGTAAAGAATAACTATACATAGTTATTAAAAAATCATATTGATTGTGATATATTGTATAATCCACTCCAATTCAATTCAATATTTATAGAAATGATATCATCGCTCGTGCGTACGTACGGACTACCGTCTCCACGACGCGATGAGATTCATTCTCCATGTTAACCATTTAAGAATGATTATAATGTATATATAAGAAATAATAATGAAATATATGACATTATAAAGCTACTGGATTTATGTATATATATACATATGTATGTCATCTACTTACTTCCATTTCAAGACAATAAGGAAAGAAAAACAGCGTTCATGCGTACGTACGGACTACCGTCTCCATGAACAGTGTTTTTCATTTTATTTATCTATCTATTATATATATATATATATACTGAATATATATGACATATAAATCATATTTTATATTCTGGAAGTAAGTAAATCATGATATAAGTAATAATGATGTCAAGAATAACAAGTCAAAACACCTACGATAAATGAAACGATTTTACCCAAAACGCTTCTTTAACATGGAATTTACAAAAGTACGGGTAATATAATGTCATAAGTGAACCATATATGATATCATAACAATGAATTTGATTCTGTAATAAGTCAATGACATTATTTAAATCATTATACAGGAGGTTCGGACACATACGAAGCAAATTGGACCTAAGGTAAGGGAAATATCACAATCTCATTTTTATCTGAGATTGTTTATTCGTAACTATTTACTGGGGTGTATTTTATCATCCACATCCATGTTCCCTCAATATGTAATATTGTTTCCATCCAATTTCAATAGTTTAAATCCAATTTTACCCTTAGGTGAGTTTTTAGTAAAGAATATGAAAGGAATCTTTTGTCGTTTTTCCGTACGAGGTACTTTTTGACTTTTCCGACAAAAGTACGAAGACTGTTTTTTTTAACTTATACGGCATGAATGGATTTTTAAAAAATTACTTCAAAGAAGCTTCCTTTACAAGTTTTCAAGTTTATTTTTAATCAAATTCTTTTATTTTAAAGTTGTATGACATGTTATGAAAGGAAAAATGTTTTTGAAGAAGAAAGGATATTTTCCTCAAGAATTCAATTCAAGTGTTTTATCAAAAATATTTTCCATCTAAGATAATAAAGGGTTATGTTTCTATCCATATTTTTACATTGATTTGACTATGTTGTGATGGAATTATGTTTATGAATTCCTTTATCTTATATGAATTGATTTATGATGTCATGATGTTTCAAGAATCCCATTTTTGTTATATGTGTTATGCGATGATGTATGTTTTATGATTATGTGGCACACATAAGAAAGGATTCATTATAAGATGGGTGGGACCTATATCTCCCTCCAATGCATTGGGTAAAGATTTTATATCTCATGAGATAGACATGGCTGAAATGGTAGGTTATACCGGTTCAGTGAAACAGGACTGAAACGAGGGCTACTCGATTCAGAAAGGGACTTTGTCCACTAAGATAGTCTTGGCAATGAGTCTTGACTAACAAGAAATGATTTTCTATGATTATGTGTGTATGCCACAAAGTTTCATGTTTTATGTTATGATTATTGGGATTACATTTCACTTCTATGATATATCCCATGTTATGATATTATGAGCTCTTTTGCAGGTTAAGATTTCCAAAAGCTATGTATATGATGTGATTGATTTTTCTTTTGTTTACCCTTACTGAGCATTTGAGCTCACCCTTTTATGTTTTCTTTTCCCCAGGATATAAAGAAAGGTTTTAGGTAGAAAAAAGGGATGACCTTTATGGGAGATATTGAAGAACTTTCACCACGATTAGAAGATTACGTTCCGAGTTTCCAAAGACACTAATCTATTACGATCCTTTAGTGTGTGTTTTTGTTATGTACTAAGTATTCCGCAAATGTAATGTAATGTCCATGTACGTCAAGCTTCGGGTCTCTACAGTTGGTATCAGAGGAAAGGTTTAGTCAACCTTTGGAAACTAGGATGCGAAAACGTTAGTGAGATTCCTAGAGATATTTCTAAGGTATGTCTAGGGATGTCCCTAGGGATAAGTATACGTATAGGTTATAGTAATAGAATTACGCTAACGATCATAGAATTAAACCTAAGATGTTGGATATTGAAGGTAATCCCCCTTTATTATGTTGTTTTCCCTAGCATGATTTTTGCCTCTCACACTATTCTTTTTGGGTTTTAGACGATGGCTGGAACCCGAAGGAACCGTGTTGATCAATGCAATGGACAATGCAATGATTGCCCTCCTGAACAAACAAATGTTATGGGAGATGGAGTGCAAAATCTTATTGCTATACTTACACAAGCTATGAATCATTCTGGACTTCCAAATGAGCAGAGAAGGGAACAATATTCTATTGAGTCCTTCATGAGGCAACGTCCACCTTCTTTTAGTGGGACTTCCGATCCACTTGTTGCTGAACAATGGATCAGTACCACTGAAAAGATATTTTCAGTTCTTCAATGTTCTGAACATGATAAAGTCATCTTAGCATTATATCGTTTGGAAGGTGAAGCTGATCAATGGTGGAATCTTATCAAGAATACGAGGCCAAGGGATGAAATTGAGTCCATGGAATGGGACGAGTTCAAGAACATGTTTTTCAGTAAGTACATCCCTCATATTCTTCGAACAAAGATGGAAAAGGAGTTTATTGAGCTGAAGCAGAAGGATGATGAATCTGTTGGTATATATGAAGCGAATTTTACAAGACTTGCAAGGTATGCATCTGGCATTATCATCCAACCTGAAAGTAAATTTGATCGATTATTCAGTGGCTTAAAACCAAGTCTTCGAAGGGCATTAGCTATAAGAGACTTCAGTAGCTATGAAGAAATTGTGCGTTGTGCTATCAAGGTAGAAATGGAAGTTGGTGTTACATATCCATCTCATGGTTTTTACAAGAAACGAAAGATGGAGTTCAAGGAGAAATCTCATAATAATGGTGAAAAGAAGATGAATGTTTCCTTATGCACAAAGTGTGGAAAGAAGCATGGTGGAGATTGTCTTAAAGGAACTAGAAAATGTTTTAAGTGTGGAAAAGAAGGTCATCGAGCAGCTGAGTGTCGAAGTAATGGAAAAAGGGTTTCTAATGATGTGAATAAAGCAAACACTGCAGAGAACGCACCACCAACACTTCAATGCTTCAAGTGCAAGGAAATGGGGCATTATGCTAATAATTGCCCTAATCCAAGGGTTAGTGATGATCAACATGAGCAACCACTGAAGGCAAAGGACAAAGGGAAGTCACATGCGATCACTATTGGCGATGTTGAATATGATAACGATGTGGTGGAATGATTAAGCGTTTATGTAATGGGATTCCAAAATAATGTTGTATCATTGAGTATTGCAATATTTATTGATGTGGTATTCAAAGTGATTGAGATATTTTTTTTGGAAATAAGATGATATGCGCATAATGAAGACGAGAAAATGAAATGTTTAATAGTATTCATGAGCTCATGATTGATATAAGGACTAAGTGATATCATGGATTGAGTATATAGAATTTTGAGGATTTTGGTAGGTGGAAAGTGTTAACTTTTAACTGCATTCATGTTTTCACTAAGGTATTCAAGAGAATACATGATTAAGGACTTTGAATGTTTAGAATGTGACCAACAAAACATATCTTATGATATATGGGGATCAACGATGGTATTAAATCTCTGGTAATCGTTTTCACTATGTTATGAGAGTGGACTGCAGTATTATGGATAAGCCTAAAGATTGAAATGGATTATGTTGGACATAAGTGATTATTGTTTAAGGATAGAAGTTTTTTTTAGATATTATTGATGGGATGTTATAGTAATGTAGTTTTAGAAAAAAGGACAACCTGCAGGACGGGCGACAACCCATCGCTTCGGACAAGGCTGTAGGAATCGAACCCACAACCGAAGTGCGACTGGCCTATATCGCCTACCACTGACCTACAAGAAGTCCCTGTTTAGTAGAAACTAGTTTTATTATATTAAGCAGTATGATATATGAAGTATAAGTCCATTTTAGGAACCATATATGATTAATCTCACTATAGATCGATTTATGCATATAATTTTTGCTAACCTTTTGTTTGAGACAGATGGAATGACCCGTCATTCTATCACGTGATCTGCTAACACTTCACGAAGAACAAATTCAACTTCATTTATTTAAGAGATGAAGTGGAAATTGATCAAGGCACGAACAACAGTGAGATTGTACCAAAATAAAGTAAGTATTTATTCTAATTCAAATTTTCAACTTTAGGGGAAATGATCTTGAAAACCAAAAATGTTGTCCTAGTGATCTTATACCTGATGAATCAGATGGTACCTTATATCATCACAAATCTATGGATTTGTGATTACTGGCTTTTCCATAGCCATGTTCTCTACCACTCTCTATCAGAACATGATGGTTAGATTTCTCTTCCATATCCATATTTTCACCTATGTGGAAACCCAATGATTAGTTTATTTGGGTAACCGTTACGTTTCATACTTTTTTTTAAAGATTGGTTTTGATATTCCTTTTTACGATGTGGGTTTCTATTAAAGAAACTTTCTAATAGTAAACCATTTATAACCCCGACGAATTTCGAGGGCGAAATTCATTTTAAGGGGGGTAGAATGTAACAGCCCAAGATTTTATAAGGAAATATTCTTTTTAATTTTATTAATGTCTTGTGTTGTACGCTACACCAAAAGGAGCTTGCACAACACGCATCCTTGTCTTGCCTTGCATTACACGCAATCACGACCTTCCTCAATAGCGTGTGTAATACGCAATACCGAGTTTCACTAAACAACGATGTGCTATTAAAATATTATTAAAACTAGCCGTTATGAATAGTAATAACCACTTTTTAAAATTATGTAAATCTTATTTTTCAAAATGAACTTCATTCTTGGATTCGGAGTATCGAATTTAGCCTAAGGTGAAATTTTGGTACTTTTCGGATAACTTTCATATTCTGATGAATAGTGAAAAATTACTAAATTATAATTAAAAACAAATTTTTTAATCGAAATAATTAATAGTGATAAATTATTAATTTGAGTGGTTTTAAAGTATATTTAGAATATATTTTTACAATTTAATACAATGTTGGTCATTGGTTGTAATTTCACATTTAAACAAGACATAATCAAGTGTCAATCTTTTGATATATATTGTTTCCTAAAAACACGCTATTTATTTTAACAGCGGGATTTAATTATAAAATTAATTAATGCAACTTCTATGTTATGAATTTGGTAAAATAGATTTCATTTTTGAATTCGGAATATGAAATATAGCTTAGGATGAAATTTTGGCATTGTTCTGAAAAACATCAATTTTTGGTGAATAGTGAAACTACTAAGTGGTAGTTAAAAAAACTGAATTTTTCATAAAACTTAATTTTGCCGCTTCTGTGAATGGAATTTCGAAAATCCGAGAGACACGGTTAATATCAAGGACTAAAATGTGGTTCAATGAGATGAAAATAATTTTTTGGTGAATAGTAACTTTTTACTTTTTTACCGCGGTTAATAGTAAATAGGGTAACTAAGGGTAAATATGATATTACTATTACCCTAACACATGTCCTAATTCTATTGGACAAGTGTAATTCGACCAAAAACAAACTTAGGAATAAAATATGACCATTTAGGCCCACTTGGATTAGATTAGGACATTTATTATTAATTTATTTAAAGAAAGGTTAAAATAGTTAAAATCAAAGTTTAATAAGTAAATCATTTTTAATATGGGGTTATACATAAGATAAATTCGATTGTAAATATTCATTAGAAATATAAAAAGATTTCCTACATGATTGTAGTTTATTTGTAATTTTTAGACATAAAATAATTTATTTTATTTATGACACAACGATGATGCAGTAATTATCTTATTAATGAAATATTGACATAATTGATGTTATAAACACCAAAATAAATGTAATTTAAGATTTTTTATGAATTACACTAATTTTCTAGGTTACTATGATATATTAATGTTGATTTAATCAACTTGTTTCGAACATTTAATTCTGTTATGACTTTCACAAAAATCATATATCAAATAGTGTCAAAATTGACACAAAATAGTTTTTAAATCAAATATTATATTATTAATTGTTATTGTATTCCTAAAAATCTAAGGTTCGACCAAATGACTTAGATAAGGATATATATATTAATAATAAACAATTTGGGGTTCGTTTGGCATGTTATAGTAAGTTTATTAACCATATAGTGAAAGAAAACAAAAAGACATGGTAAAAGTTAAATTATTTAACTTAGAGTTAAAATTAATTGATAAGGTTAAAATAATATCCTAAACTTGTCTAAATTCTATTGGTTGATAGGATTGCGACCCCTCCCCACCTTATCTTCGAAATAAGACCCTTTGGAACCATTATAAACCGATTTTGACTTTAATATAAAATAATATTTTGAGATATTCCTAAGGTGCCCCTCTCCTCCCTTATAAAAGGACACCTCCTCCCCCTCCTCCTCACACCAATTTGAGCACTCCATCTCGTCCAACCCCTGCCAAACTCCCTTCTCCACTTCCCTAGCAACATCCTAGAGGTTCTTATCTTCCTCAAAGACCAATTCTAGTGCCCTAAGAGGAGGTCTCAAAGAGGCACTTCAAAGAAGAGGTAATTACCGTTACCAATTCTTTCATCTTTATTTCTTCTTCCACTTCTTCTTCTTAGGTTGTTTCATTATTAAGTAATAACATCAGTATCACTCATATACTGATATGTTATTATAAGTATGAAACAACCCTATTTCACCATCTATCCATCCTACGGAAAAAGAAATCACCGCGCGTGCGTACGTACAGAATACCGTCTCCACGCCGTGGTGTAATCTATTTTCCACCACCACCTTACATGGATGGGTATAATGGTGTAAAGGATAACTATACATAGTTATTACAACATCATATTGATTCTGATATATTGTATAATCCACTCCAATTCAATTCAATATTTATAGAAATGATATCATCGCTCGTGCGTACGTACGGACTACCGTCTCCACGACGCGATGAGATTCATTCTCCATGTTAACCATTTAAGAATGATTATAATGTATATATAAGAAATAATAATGAAATATATGACATTATAAAGCTAATGGATTTATGTATATATATACATATGTATTTCATCTACTTACTTCCATTTCAAGACAATAAGGAAAGAAAAACAGCGTTCATGCGTACGTACGGACTACCGTCTCCATGAACGGTGTTTTTCATTTTATTTATCTATCTATTATATATATATATATACTGAATATATATGACATATAAATCATATTTTATATTCTGGAAGTAAGTAAATCATGATATAAGTAATAATGATGTCAAGAACAACAAGTCAAAACACCTATGATAAATGAAACGATTTTACCCAAAACGCTTCTTTAACTAGGAATTTACAAAAGAACGGGTAATATAATGTCATAAGTGAACCATATATGATATCATAACAATGAATATGATTCTGTAATAAGTCAATGACATTATTTAAATCATTATACAGGAGGTTCGGACACATACGAAGCAAATTGGACCTAAGGTAAGGGAAATATCACAATCTCATTTTTATCCGAGATTGTTTATTCGTAAGTATTTACTGGGGTGTATTTTATCATCCACATCCATGTTCCCTCAATATGTAATATTGTTTCCATCCACTTTCAATAGTTTAAATCCAATTTTACCCTTAGGTGAGTTTTTAGTAAAGAATATGAAAGGAATCTTTTGTCGTTTTTTCGTACGAGGTACTTTTTGACTTTTCCGACAAAAGTACGAAGAATGTTTTTTTTTAACTTATACGGCATGAATGGATTTTTAAAACATTACTTCAAAGAAGCTTCCTTTACAAGTTTCCAAGTTTATTTTTAATCAACTTATTTTATTTTAAAGTTGTATGACATGTTATGAAAGGAAAAATGTTTTTGAAGAAGAAAGGATATTTTCCTCAAGAATTCAATTCAAGTGTTTTATCAAAATTATTTTCCATCTAAGATAATAAAGGGTTCTGTTTCTATCCTTATTTTTACATTGATTTGACTATGTTGTGATGGAATTATGTTTATGAATTCCTTTATCTTATATGAATTGATTTATGATGTCATGATGTTTCAAGAATCCCATTTTTGTTATATGTGTTATGCGATGATGTATGTTTTATGATTATGTGGCACACATAAGAAAGGATTCATTATAAGATGGGTGGGACCTATATCTCCCTCCAATGCATTGGGTAAAGATTTTATATCTCATGAGATAGACATGGCTGAAATGGTAGGTTATACCGGTTCAGTGAAACAGGACTGAAACGAGGGTTACTCGATTCAGAAAGGGACTTTGTCCGCTAAGATAGTCTTGGCAATGAGTCTTGACTAACAAGAAATGATTTTCTATGATTATGTGTGTATACCACAAAGTTTCATGTTTTATGTTATGATTATTGGGATTACATTTCACTTCTATGATATATCCCATGTTATGATATTATGAGCTCTTTTGCAGGTTAAGATTTCCAAAAGCTATGTATATGATGTGATTGATTTTTCTTTTGTTTACCCTTACTGAGCATTTGAGCTCACCCTTTTATGTTTTCTTTTCCCCAGGATATAAAGAAAGGTTTTAGGTAGAAAAAAGGGATGACCTTTATGGGAGATATTGAAGAACTTTCACCACGATTAGAAGATTACGTTCCGAGTTTCCAAAGACACTAAACTATTACGATCCTTTAGTGTGTGTTTTTGTTATGTACTAAGTATTCCGAAAATGTAATGTAATGTCCATGTACGTCAAGATTCGGGTCTCTACAATCATGGAATTCACGGAGCTTACCACCTATGGGGCTTCGCGGCGACCGTGTTTTCTCGGGGGTCCTCCACACCAGCGCTTCGCGAGGCAGTGTGTGGGATTATTTTTCTTCTTCTATTTGCGTCCAATATTTTACTGGCAACAAATTCCCCCCCCCCTCAGACTTGGATCCGCGGAGGGATCAAGGGTCGTTGAATGAGGGAAAATCACCAAAATCATCGGCACTTCGTGGTGCGGACTCGCGAAGGGGGTGCGCGGAGTGGACAGTGGCTGCGCGGTCCGGACGCGCCGCGATACTCGGCGCGGGCAGGACGCGCCGCGAAGCTCCGAGGTCGCCGCCTATAAATAGGGGGATGACCTCTCTTTTTTCCTCTCACGACTTTTTTTCCTTTTGCGCTATCCACTTCGAAAAGCTTCGTGTACTATGTGTCTTCTCCCCGCGAACTGAGCTTCGCGGCGAACCGTGAGTCTCTGACTCCGTGACTGCGCCAAGCGAAAGTCTGCTTGCAAGAAGAGGCTGGGCTCCACATCTTGGTTTCGCGAACGAGCTTCGCGAGCAATCATCGTGAATGACCTTCGCGATCCAACCCGAAATGTTTTCTGAGTTCTGAAACCCCAATGGCCCATCAAGTGGCTGTGTTGGGGGTGCTTGCAGATGCCGCCCGGAAAGATGAGATGGCTAACCATCTGGGCCTTGGAGAGATGGTCCGAAGTCACACGGACCATAATTCTTTGACAAAACTACTATCATAAAGCCAAAATAACTATCCGATGTGCAAGAAGATACCCTTGTATGGCTTCGGGATGAGGGATGATGTCTTCATTCCTAAGGCGAGTAGGGACGAACCAGCTTGCTAGTTCAAGAGCACGCCATGCCAATGCCAATGGTTCAGGGTGGCCGATTGTCATGCATGACAGGACTTCACACCCGCCACCGCCAACTGTCTGTACAAACATCTGAACAACATCGACGGGGAGTCGCTGCAACCGGAGACGTCCCCTCCCATGTACCGCACATTACTGAAGGCGGCTCTGCAGGATCCGTAAAAGGGGTGGTCCGATGAGTGGGACCTGCGCCAGGGGGGAAACATTACCAATGACTGGGCATGGGCATACTGGGTAGGTGCCTAATGCGAGGATTTTTGGGCCTATCTAAGGAGGGTGGGCTTGTGTGAGGTGGCATGGGCCTCACAAATCCACATTTATCAACCGAAACAGCTGATGTCGGAGCTGCTGAGCAGATAGTCGTCTAGGACCAACACCTTTCACATACACCATGGGGAGGTGGGCACTAGAATGTGGGATGTCCATCAGATTTCATGGGTACCGATCTTGGGGGCCATGTATGATGACATCCTCCCCATCCTGAGTGCATGGGAGGATCTAGAGCAGATTTCGCGACTGACGTCGGCACTGATGGCACTGGTCCCTGGAGAGGACAAGGAGGCAGAGAGATATGTCCACTTTAAGAAGTGGTTCAAGCGGTTCCTGAACTTCCCGTAGGATCGTCAGTTCCCTCCAAGGCCTCGAACTTGTTCGAAAGGGGATCAATGGGGAAAGGAGCACTTGTATGGGCGACTCTTGGAGGACAGCCAATGGAAGATTTGGGGATTCAATGTCAGCACTGAACAATAGCTAATAGTCAGGATGGTGGCTTTCATCGTGACCCTTATCTATGGTTGGATCCTACCAGTGAGGGATACCAACCTGAGGGTGTGGCCCAGCTCATTCATCATGGCATCCATGCGGGCCATGGGAAGGTGGGTCAATCTGGGGATCCCAATGCTTGCCAGACTGTACAGGATGTTGCGGCATGTCAGTGAGGGAAAAAAGTCGTCGAGGATATGTGGGCCCTTCCACCTTCTATACGGATGGATCGCAACACACATCAGGGGGGTTTACGAATATCTAAACCCCATCTCGCCACCAGAGTTGAACTTCCGCCTCTCCATCCTGAATGAGGTCGGGAGATTCCCGTTCAATATAACCGTACTGATGGTGCTGAACCAGAAATGGAAGGCGAACGAGTTCAAGTTTTACCCATTTTTATTTCCCACAGGAGTGCTCACTGACGACGGTCAGGGAACCTAAGTGCACCGGGCCTATCTCCTGGACTTTCGAGGTGGAGTCTTGGTGGCGTGAGTGGATTGTGATCTGCTCTGTGAACCGTACACCCCGCACCGGATTGTAAGGCAGTTCTGATGCCTGCAGTGGCTGACCCCGTAGGTCTACTGGGAGGTGCGTCATGAAGAGAACCCATGTGTAATGAGGCATCTTTGGCTCATGTTCACATGGGACGATGGGAAAATGCGAATGGAACTGCCTCCACCGACTTCCGCCTTTGGACTGGTGAAGGAGTACGCCATCAGCTGGGAGGTAGCATATCCTGGGTAGATGATGAGGCAGCCAACCATTCGAGACACCGATGGAGGGCCTCCCATATCCCGAGGTCGGGGTTAGAGAGCGACAAGGGCCTCTCGCGGTGGCAGGGTTGTCGTGGCGGTGAGACCTGCACTGGCCAAGGGTGTGGCAGCAGCGGCGGATCCAACAGTGATAGCGGACCAGGTGGTTCTAGAAGAGAAGAGACATCCGAAGGGGTGGCTGCCGACGGGATTTCGCAGGATATCCACTCAGGCTCTGGGGAAGCGGCAGCGCCACATCGACATGCCAGAGGATGTCGTCTTCCCGGAGGCCTGGGACATTTGGGATGTCAACCGGAAACACCTCGGTCTTCCTGAGATGTGGGAACTCTTGAACCATCGCGGGATGGTTATACCGGGTATAGGCCATGTCCGGGCCGATTTTATAGTGTCTTCGGTGGAGACGGATCAATACTTGGATGAGCTGAAGGACTACGTTCACTCCAATGGTGTCCCACGCCCAATGATAGACCGGGTGAAGGTACTGCTGGATCGGACGGTCCCCCCACAGTTGTTGGCTGCCGATCTGAGGGAGCGCTTCCCCCTGTCGGAAGAATCAGAGGAATCCTCCTGGGGAAATGAGGATAGCGGAGGGAGCCCATTAGAGGAGGGAGAAGTTGGAGACCAAGACTCGGATTCTGATGACTTCATTGAGGTTCTCGAGGTATCATTCCGAATATCTTTCCTCAGGGTCCTCTCTCAAGACATTATGGACATCTTACAAACATATGAGCCATGTAGTAAGAACTTGTACGTAGACCTCGCTCTCGCCTCTTAGCAGATGATGATGCAGGACCTTCAGAACCCACGTCTACAGATGCGTCCAGTTCTTTTTCTGGCGTGGCCAGAGCACCCGAGGTGGCTCCTCCATAATCTCCAGACCTTCCAACAGTATATGAAGGGCCATGCCCCGGGGTCCCGTCAACATCGACTCAGGAGCAGCACCAGGAGTTCGATCTATGTAATCTTTCTCCTACTGAATCATTATTTTCATATGTAGATCGTGACCACTGACATTCCTTCCCTTCCCCGCCATGTACAGTTCTACGAATGGCATGGTCTACTGCAGAAAGGCTGGTCAGGATGTCTGGTGGCATCCCTCCCAGGGGCATGCCGGTGATTGTGGATATTGTTCCCCCACTTACCTGAGCTGCAACACTCCCTATCGTCTGCGAGACCACCAGAAGGGTTGTTCCCAAGGTTATTGAGGTGGAGTCCCATGATGAGGATTAATCGGCTGACCCATGTCCTGTCACACCTGCTCTGGCGCCAGATGTCACGCCGGATTCAATGCCAAATGCAGATCCTGCCGAGGACTTCCTATGGGCGTATCCTGCATATGAGCCTGCTAATCGCACGGACTAGGATGAAATGACCTCTGATGAAGAAGACATAAACATTGTCTTCCACCGATCGTGGATGCTAATCACGCACTTCATGAAGGACACCCCCCAAGCGTCATGGCTGAATGAAATAGGCAGACTCCGCTCGTGACTATGTGAACTATGCACTGGGGGAGTGGATGCCCAATGTCCTCATGTGCTCATCCGAGATCTCATGGCCGAGAAGATCCGGGAGTATTATTGAGGGATCAGCATGGGCTGGCAGCAGAGGAAAGAGACAAACATCAAGAATCTCTAGGTGGCTGAAAGTGAGGTCCAGCAGCTGCAGATCTGGGCGGATGAGCATTCGGCCTCTCTCAGGGCACAATCTGAGCTGATCTTGTGACTGAAGGACCAACTGGAAGAGGTCGAAGAGGGCATAAAGCGGATTTCTGTGGAGATGGTCGTCATTCAGGTAGATATGGAGAAGGCCTGAGCTGGGGCTGATGAATTGTGCCCCATCGCTGCTTAGGAGGAGCGGGAGCTAAGTCGACGACAGCAATTCCCGGACACCACCAGTCGAAGGGTGGCGGAGCTGCAACGCTCTTTTGACGGGGTCAGTCCATCCATGGGGGGAGTTGACCCCCAGGTGCTGTAATAATTACAAACCCTTTAATGGTACTTTCCTGCATCAACTTTTTTCTTCTTTTGAAGGTCGTAGAATGTACGATTTCCACTGTTTTCAATAGTTCATTGCATCCTCACAATGTTTGCGGAACATCCAGCGACAGTTCCCTAAGATCACGTGGGTCGAGACCTACGCGAGAAACAAGGGTTAGTCTCCTTATCGGCCAACCCAACATAGGAGTATAAACTAGGTTTTGGGAATCCAGGGTTTAGATAACCGGTCCATATTTCCGGGAAGTAGGAGAGACCTGACTGGAGAAAGAAGTTCTCATAATAGCCAAATTACCGTTTTTCAGCATGCTCTTGCGCACGAACAGTGCAATTCTAGGGGCACGGAAATTGGTCCGAAAAGATGGTAATGGGAAGTGTGAATCATGATACCCAAGATTCGGAACACTGTGAGGCGGCGTGACAACAAGTAACAACCGTTAACCGTGGTGGAGAAACGGTATCCTTACTGTGTTTTCCAGAAATGGGGACAACAAATGAGGGTCGACCGTTGACCATGTTAAAAACACGGGACCATGTCACAAATGTTGTCGATCAATCCTTCGGGACGTTGGCCCAGTACAGTAGGCGGACCATAGGTCGAACATCCGTACTGTTAGGGGTTCCTTCCAAACATGACCAATCTTCCAGAACGTTGGCCCAGGACAGCAGGCGGACGATAGGTCAGGCATACGTACTGTTAGGGGGTTCAACAAAGATGATATGTGACAAGAGTCCAAATAGGGTGCACGTAAAGCGTGGAAAGTGGAGTGATGGTTTGTTCAGGAAATTATGCCACCGTGGTGGGAGTACGCTAGACGAGCGCATCGGTTTGATCATGGATCATTCCTTCTTTCAGACAGGGCCTCTCTGGCGAGGGAGTCTGTCGCTTCCCAATATTATTTTGGTGCATCCTAAACTTATTCATGGAAGAGATGTGGTTGTTCGATTCCCTGCAAGGGGTCCAGTCAGGGGGGTCAAAAAGGGGAAGAACAGGTTTCATTACTTCTGGGCTCGGACCCTAGGAAAAATGTTGGGGTGTCTCTACGTATACCATAAGGATGAGAATCAAGCTGCATGTAGTTCTGGAGGTACAATATAACGTCATGTAGGATGATAAGAAGCATGGTTGCATTGGTACATATCCCACCAAAACTACTAAGCCCACGTGAGTCATACTCGATGTGGGAAACAAGAATTAATGGAGAATTTTCCTGACACAATTAGGGGTAGGTTAGGGCAAAGGGACACTCGGTGAATACCGGCCCAATGATGCTAAGACGCCCATGTGGAGCACCAAGACTCATGAAGAGGTAGAGCCGAGTATTTCCGAATTCCACTTGAACATGAGGAAGTGGAAATGTGAGAATCATGACGCTCGGAATTTGGATCACAATGATGGCGGCATGACGATGGAGGATACAGTTGACTGTGGCTGAAAAGAAGCATCCAAATCACGTTTTCCTAGAATGTGGACATACAAATGAGGGTCAACCATTGACCATGTTCGAAACATGGGACCATGTCACAAATGTTGTCCATAGTCTTCCGGGGCATTGGCCCAGGATGGTAGGTGAGCCGATGCGGCATGGGACCAGGCCGTTAGGGGGTCCCGTCAAACATGGAAGTGTATATGGATCCAAATAGCGAGCACACGAATCTTGTACATGGAACGAGGGGATGTCCCCGTGAGAATTCCACACTCCAGGATCTTTGTAAAAATGCATATGGATACATTAATGAGAGTATTAGACCGATGGAGTCGAGTCCCTCCCCATAGGGAGATCTTATTTTAGGGTCGTTGAATTCGGACCATAGATGGGAGAAAAAACAAGAGGCATGTAGCGGGTAATTAGGAAACAACCGACGTGGATGGGAACCGGGGGGTGTGTGTATGGTGCAGTGAACAACCTAACGTGAATGAGGGCATAATCCCACACCACTCCGCACAACTCCCCTTAAGAGAGGTTTTAGGTCAAGGGACTGAAAACGGGAGTTGAGCTGGGCCTGAGCAAAGTGAAAAGGCATTCCTACGTACCCCATGGATATGGGGATCAAGCTGTACGTAGTTCTTGAAAGGTTCTTATTTTAAGGTCTTAGAACTTTGACCATGGATGGGTATGGATAGAAGGGGACACATGGTAAGGTGGTTGCAAATCCCGACGTGAATGAGGACATGATTCCTACCTACCGTGTGTTCTCTGTGGAAAATTCTCAAGTCGAGGGACCGAACACTAAAATTAGGTTGGGCCTGTGGGGAATACCTGGGCACTCCTACGTATCTCATAAAGATGAGAATCAATCCATATGTAGTTCTAGAAGGTGACACAGCACGGTAAAGAACCAGTGCGAAGGACGAAATGGGCGCAGGGAACTAGCCCTCACACCAAGAGAATCAGTATTTGATTGATCTTGTTTGTCCATTAAGGTGAGTGGTTTTTTTGTGTGAAGCGACAGACCTAGGGTATAAAGTCCTGTTGTCTCCATAAGAATCAAGTCGTAGTAGGTGTTGAAAAATGGTATGGCGCATGAACAATACCCAACATGATGTATTCTATGACAAGGTCATCACAATACGGTGCCGTTTTTCGTCGTGCGGCCAGCACAATAATGTCACAGTTTAGGGTCATGTGATGGGAGCAAGAATGAATTTTATCGTCACGCAGCGCAGACGTAGAAGAGGCGATGCTTGGCGGGGAAGGTGCACGGTGTCATGAAATACAACTGACATGAATAGGGACATGATCCCACATCATACCGTACGCCACTCTGAGAGGGAGACCTCATGCCGAGGGGCCTATATAGAGGTAAGAAGTGAAACAAGGGGGAGAGACTAACTCCCCAAATGGGATGGACTTGAAGACGAGGCGTCCGGGCGGTCCTACGTATCCCATTAGGATGGGATTCAAGCCACACGTAGTTCATAGAATATCTTAGTTTATGGTCTTAGAGCTCGGACCTTGGGTGCCCTGAAGGACGCAGTATTGCAGCTTCATCCCCTGACATGCAAAGATGCACTGAGGGAAAGTGCCAAAAGTGTTGAGGTTCCACCTGGACAGGATGGGGGTGGAACATAATGTGAATCATGTAACCAACATTCAAGGACTGAAGGGGCTGGTGTGGTGACAAGGGATTACTACAGACCGTGGTGGAAAAGTAGTATCTATATCACATTATCCTGAAATGGGAACAACAAATGAGCATCGACCGCTGACCATATTCGCAGCGTGGAATTTTATCGATTTTGTGTCTGAAACCCTTGGGGGCATTGGCCCGTATTGGTAAGAGAACCCTTAGGAGTGTTATCCAGGCCGTTCTTGGGGGTCCCTCTGGGTGTGAAAGGTGATGAAAGCCCGAATTAAGGGAAACACGAAGCTTGAGAAGTGGAAGGAACTTGACGAAGTTTAATCTGACACTCTTGGTAATAAACCAGAGTACTTTTAACACATGGGTGAACCACTGCAAGGGGACTAGGGACTCAACATGAGGGTATCCAAGAGATGGCAGATTCCCAAGAAAAGGGGGAATCTCTAAGAGGTGGGGCTAGACCCGAAGTCTAGACACTCGGGTGGTCCGGCGTATCCCATAAAGATGGGATTCAAGCCACAAGTAGTTCTGGAGGGCGCCTTTTAATGTCATGCAGAACATGACATAGGAGGGATAATTCATAGAGTGGGGTGCGCGTGGTGCAACTATTTCAAACCTGACGCGAATGAGGACATGATCCCACACCACGCCACACAGTCCCGTAGTCAGGTCCCCGAAGGTAGGACCGAAGAGACTAATTAGCTGAACTCAAGATGGGCCCAAAGACAGGAGGTATGGGTGTTCCTACGTATCACATTAGGATAGGAATCAAGCCAGACATAGTTCTGGATGGAGATCTTTGTTTATGGTCTTAGAGCTCGGACCGTGGGTGGATGACAACTTTCCGAGTAATCGCAGACCTCAACCCAATCCCTAAGCCCAAGCGAGGTAAACTTAGTGTGGGAAACAAGGGGGGAAGATCCTTATCGCAATACTTGGGACGTCCACCTAAGGGATGTCGGTGAAGAGCCACAATGGACACCATTAACATGGCTTTATTCCCCTAACGTGCAGATGCGCACTGAGGAATAGTATCTAGAGTTTCGAAACTCTTCTTGGACATGATGATGTGAAGAAGGGTGTGAATCGTGTACCCGACACTTTGGTCTTAATGGGTGTGGGCGTGGAGACGGAGGATAACTGTTGAACGTGGCAGGAAAACAATATCTAGATCGCACTAGCCTGAAGTGGGAACAACAAACGATCATCGACTGCTGACCAAATTTGCAACGTGGGATTTTATCGATTTGTTGTCCAAAACCCTCGGGGGCGTTGGCCCGTATCGGTAGGAGATCCCGTAGGCGTAGTACCCAGGCCGTTCTTGGGGGTCCCTTCAGGTGTAAAAGATGATGGAATCCCCGATGAAGGGATACACAAATCCTAAAAAGTGGGTGTGGACATGTCCGAGTAAAGTCCGACATTCCAGGTAATAAACCAGAGTACCCTTAGGCACAATGGAGAACCGCCAAAAAGGGTTGACAAAACAGCTCGGGAGGGAGAGTTACATGGATTGGTCATTAAAAGACCGACATGAATGAGGAAATAATCCCATACCATGCCATATACTCTCCTTGTGGAAGAAGGGTAGGCCAAGGGGCCAAGGTGGGATGGAGATTCCCGAGATAAGGGGCTGGACCTGAAGCCTAGACATTCAGGTGATCCTACGTATCCCATAAGGATGGGAATCAAGCCACATGTAGTTCTTAAGATGTATTTTAACGTCATACAGGATGAGGAGGGGGTAAGATACCCCCAAGAAAGGGAAGTGTATGGTACGGTGAATAAACTGACGTGAATGAGGAGATAATCTTGCACCACACCATACACTCCGGGTATAAGATGGGGTAAGGGGCCCGAGAAGCCCAAGGGGACTGAGGCTAGGCCTCAGTGATTTGGTCATGAAGGCCTGACCGGCTTGCAGTTTAACGTCATGCAGTAAGGAAGAGAAGTGGAGTATGGATCCCTAGACAGAGGAGGTGTATGGAACGGTGAGTAGCCCGATGTGGATGAGGAAATAATCCCACACCACACCATACACTCTGGGTAAGAAGTTGGGAGAAGGGTACCAAGAAGGCCAAGGGGCCTGAGGCTGAGCCTCGGTCTGGAAGGCCTGACCAGTTTGTAGGTTAATGTCTTGCCATGAGGATGGGGGTCGTGGTCCAGGAAAATCCAAGAGGCCTGAGGCTGGGCCTCGGTCAGCAAGGCCTAACCAGTTTGCAATTTAACCTCTTGCAATGAGGACGGGGGGGGAGATATAACTGTATCTCATCCAGGGATGTGTATGTCATGGAAACTAACCCAACTTGAATGAGGACGTAATACCATACCACATTGTATAATCCTCTCATAAGAACCTAGGTCGGGGGCCCAAAAGGCCGAGGGCCTGATAATTGGTGCTTGGGTCTAGAAGGCCTGACTGGTTTTTAGTTTAATGTCTTGCAATGAGGATGGGGCCAGGGGCCCGAAAAGGCCAAGGGGCCTGAGGTTGGGCCTCGGTCAGGAAGGGCTGACCAATTTGCAGTTTAACGTCTTGCAATGAGGACAGGAGCCATGGGCCCGGAAAAGAAAAGAGGCCTGAGGCTGGGCCTCGGTCAGGAAGGCCTGAACAATTTTCAGTTTAACGTCTTGCAATGAGGATGGGGGTTTTGGGCCCAGAAAAGCCAAGAGGCCTGAGGCTGGGCCTCGGTCAGGAAGGCCTGACTAGTTTGTAGATTAACATCTTGTAATGAGGACGGTGGGAGAGATAACTATATCTCATCCATGCATGTGTATAGTATGGCATGTAACTCGACATTAATGAGGACTTAATCCCATACCACTCCTCACATCCCTTACAGGAGAATCGGGGTCGTGGTCCCGACCGTTGGCACCACCTGGAGGGAAGTTTTTCACTTCGGGATGGGGAAAAACAAATCACTGCACTCTATGATTGGGACAACTTGCGATGGACTCGAAGATCCAGGACACTGTTGACCTTGTTCAAAACACAGCTTCCCTAGGGTGGCATGATAGTGGAGCAACAAATGAGCATCCACCACTGACCAAATTCGAAACGCGGGACTTTTATCGGCTTGTTGCTCGGAACCCCACGAGGGCGTTGGCCTGTATCGATAGCAGAGCCCTTAGGCGTAGTATCCAGGACATTATTTGGGGTCCCTATGGGTAAGGAAAGTGATGGAATCCCAGTCAAGGAGTGGGTGAATCATAGTTGTTCCCCTCTAAGAAAGAGGCAAACATCTCCAGGGAGGGGGACGTACAGCCGTGTTGAGGATTACTGGACGTAAATTGGGGAAAACGTGTGCACCCTGCCATATTTATTGACCTGAGGGGACGATTTTGGCTATTGGGCTAGGCCAATGGACGAAATTTTAGGGCATTCCTACGTATCCCATGAGGATGGGAATCATGCCACACGTAGTTCTGGAAGGCCATGCAGTTTAATGTCGTGCGGTAAAGACGTGGGAGAAATGAAGAACGGGAGTGGGCACATGGGGTGACCATTATAATCCTCGTATGAGTGGGGCTAAGGAAGCCTATTCCACACCATGTGAGGACCCTCTAAGGAAACTATTCCCAAGGGGGACAGTCAAAGTGAAAAGATTGGGCTGGGCTCATGATGATATGTCTGAGTGTTCATACGTATCCCATTAGGATGGGAATCAATCCATCCGTAGTTCTATAAGCATAGTTTGTTGTCGTGCAGGACGAAATGCAGTTTAACACCATGTGGGATGGGGGACACATCTTGTCGGGGAATACGTACGGTATGGCGGGTAACCCGATGTGAATGAAGACATAATTCCATACCACACTGTACCATCCTGTAAGAGATCTTGAGTCGTGGGAGGCCAAGGGGCCTCGGTCAGGAAGACCTGGACAGCTTGCAATTTAATGTCTTTCAGCGAGGACGAGGGTCAGGGGCCCTAAAAGGCCAAGAGGACTGAGGCTGGGCCTCAGTCAGGAAGGCCTGACCAGCTTGCATTTTAATGTCATGCAGTGAGGATGAGGGTCAAGGGCCTGAAAAGGACAAGATTCCTAAGGCTGGGCCTCGGTCAAGAAGGCCTGACCAGCTTGCAGTTTAACGTCTTGCAGTGAAGATGAGGGTCAGGGGCTCGAAAAGTCCAAGAGGCCTGAGGCTGGGCCTCAGTCAGGATGGCCTGACCAGCTTGCAGTTTAATGTCTTGCAGTGAGGACGAAGGTGGGAAGAAATAGGATTCCCTAGATAGAGGAGGTGTACAACATGGATAGTTACCTAACGTTAATGAGGATGTAATCCCATGCCATAACGTATAATCCCATAAGGGGGAGCCTAGGTCGGAGGCCCAAGGCTAGGCCTTGGTCAGGGAGGCATGACCGGCTTGTAGTTTAATGTCGTGTAGGACGAGTGTGCAGTTTAGGGTCATGCGGGACCGTAACGCGCAGTTTAGGTTCATGCGGGACCGTACAGTTTAAGGTCGTGCAGGACCATGCAGTTTAAGGTTGTGCAGGACCAAGGGGCTTAGGCAAATTATTGTTTGAGAAACTTGGCATTGGTGGGAGGAGTTATACGCTCACCGTCCATTGTCACCAAGGAGTATGCTTCTTTGGGGTAAACCTTATGAATGACATAGGGTCCTTCCCATTTGGGCTCCAGCATGGGTGGTTTCCTACTGGGGATCGTTGGCGCTCAGTGGGCCAACAACAGGTCACCTTGCAGAAAAGAGAAAAGGCAAACCTTGTTGTTGAAGGCTCAAATATCTTATTCTGATGCCTTTCCAAATTGTGCAGGGCACGCACCTTGTTCTCGTCCAGTGCTACCAATTCGTTTAGACGGATTTCGGCCACCTTATCTGGGACCTGCTGATCATAGACCGCAGTGCGTAATGATGATAGCTGGATCTCAATGGGCAGGAAGGCCTCTTCCCCATACACTAGGGAATATGGAGTCACCTGGGTGTAATTGCAAGTTGTCGTCTGATAGGCCCAGCGGGCATTGGGGAGATTTTTTGGCCAAATTTTCTTATTCTGACCAACAATCTTCTACAAAATGATAGAGAGGTTTTTGTTGAATGCCTCGATCTATCCATTTTCCTGCACATGATAGTGAGAGGTATGGTTCTAACAGACATTGTACTTGGCATACAATTTCTTCAGCTCGGCTTCTCGGAAGTTGGTTCCATTATCGGTGAGGAAAGCATGAGGGACTCCAAACTGGTGGATGACATTAGAGCTCACACAGTCAACGATTGAATGGGCCTTAACCTATTTGAGTGGAATTTCCTCTACCCACATGGAGAAGAAATTCATATCAGTCAGGATGAACCTGCTCCGGCGAGCTGTCGTCGGTGGGTATGGCCCCACGACTTCGTGTCCCCACACAGAAAATGGTCAAGAGTACTTGGAGGAGTTGAGAGTCTCTGGAGGCCAATACAGGAAGTTATCATGAACTTTCCATGCATGGCATCTCTTGGAAAACTCAATACAATCATGGATCATAGAGGGCCAGAAGTACCCCAGTCTCTGGATCTGATGGGACAGCTTTGGCCCAGCTTGGTGGGCACCGCAAGAACCAGTGTGAACCTCTTGCAAAACCAGAGAAATCTCGACTCCATGGATGTAACGGAGGAGAATACCATCGAATCTCCAATTATAGAGTATCTCCTCAGGACTGGGACCACTCTGAAGGGTAAAATTCAATACGCAGTGTCAGATTCGCTTGCGCTCGGCCCGATCTTCCGGGAGGCAACCATTTCAGAGATACTCGAAAAATGGTTCCCTACAGTCAGGAGTGGCCTCGACCACTGCATCTGAAGGACCTGAGGCCCCTGAAATGTAAGAACCAGTGGTAAGATGGCCTACCTGCGGGCTATCGTCATACTTCAGGGTGATGGGGGAAATGACCCTCTGGTTTGCCACGTCTATGATCAAATCATCATGCTCGGGTTCTGCGAGTGACGCAGCTAAGGTGGCCAAAGAATCTTCTCGATCATTCTGTGACCGAGGGATGTGGGTAACCTCCGATAGAGAAGGAAAACGGGCCATTAGATGGATGGTGCACTCCAATAATGGAACAAGCTCTGGCTTCCTGACAACATAAATGCCATTGACCTGCTTGATGACCTGTTTAGAATCCCCTTTTTTGTGCAAATGGGGCACATAGATCTTGAGGTCCATCTAAAGGCCGATGATGAGGGCCTGATACTCTGCCTCGCTGTTGGTGCAGCCTTATGACAACAAGAATGAGTAAGGAAGTACGGCTTGCGTCGGGGTGATGAAAAAGACACCCAGACCCACTCTGTTGAGCTTAGGATCATTGAGCCTCCTACCGGTGAGGCTCAGGGAGGCACCGTCAAAGTGCATTTTTCAGCATGAGACGGCATGGACGACTGAAAGGATTTCCTTATCAAGAAAATCCAGGTTTAGGGATTGATCCGTGGAAGTTGGATGGGAAGTTAGGAAGTCTGCCAATGCCTGTCCCTTGATAGCCTTTTGGGGCACGAACCTGATGTCAAACTTTTGGAGGATCACCGCCCACCGTGCTAGTCAGCTAGTCAACATGGGGTGGTTTAGAATGTACTTCAGTGGTACTACCCGAGAGACCAACTGTAAATCATGGTTTTGCAGGTAATGCCGCAATTTCTGAACGGCGAATACGAGTGCAAGGCAACTTTTTTCGATGGGGGAGTACCTGGTCTCCATATCGAGGAGCATGTGGCTGATGTAGTAGAGGTTTTTTTCTGTACCCTCATTGTTCTTATGGGAGAGAAGTGCACCAAGGGACCATTCTAGGGTGGTCACGTAAAGGACCAGTGACTTTCCGGGGATGGGTGGCATCAAGACCGGAGGTTGGAGCAGATACTGCTTGATTTCCTCAAAGGTGGTCTGATACTCTTCATGCCACTCATAGGCGAAGCCCTTCCTCATGATCCGAGAAAAGGGCATACACATTCCATACAGATTCCCAATGAATCGGCATATATAGGCTAAGTGGCCTTGAAGACCTCGGATCTCCCGAATATTGCTCGAGGTAGTCATTTGGCTGATGACTTTGATTTTCCCTGGATTAATATCTATGCCTTAGTACCTGACAACAAAGCCATGAAACTTCCTGGAGGTTACCCCGAAGGCACACTTCAGCGGGTTCATCTTCAGTTGGTGGGAACGGAGGAAGTCGAACACTTTTTCAAGGTCCTTGAGATGATCCTAGCACTGATGAGATTTTACAACCAGGTCATCCACGTAGCACTCCACCAATGTCCCGAGAATCAGCTTGAATATTCAGTGCATGGCCCCCTGATAAGTGGCACTTGCAATTTTCAGGCCGAACGGCATGAC
The DNA here is from genome assembly GCA_963277665.1 of Viscum album. Taxonomy (NCBI): domain Eukaryota; kingdom Viridiplantae; phylum Streptophyta; class Magnoliopsida; order Santalales; family Viscaceae; genus Viscum; species Viscum album. The sequence goes on along the minus strand of OY728128.1, from coordinate 1,923,840,301 downwards.
CTGGTAACATAAAGTACCTGGAGGTGCCCTAAAGGTAGTGGACTCCTTGTCTTCGGGGGCCATCCGGATCTGGTTGTAACCAGAATACCCATCCATGAAGGAGAGGTCTTGGAACCCGGCCGTGGCATCAATCAACAACTCTGTCACTGGGAGGGGAAAATTGTCCTTCAGACAGTGGCAGTTGAGATCACAGAAGTCGATGTAGACTCTAATCTATCCGATTTTCTTCCTGAATGGCACGATGTTGGCCAGCCACATGGGGTACTAGACCTCCTTGACAAAGTGGGCTTTGATAATCTTGTCATCCTCGGCCTCAACAATGGCATTGTGAGAACGGTGCATCTTTCTGGGAGGATGCTTGAATCCCCGATGGTTTTTCTGGGGACCTAGGTGGTGGTTAGCTACCTAAGGATCTAGCCTTGGCATCTCACCATAACTCCAAGAAAACATGTCACAGTGCTGGTTGAGAAATTACACATACCACTGCTGCTCTTCAAGGAACATGGCGGCACTGATCAAGGTGGGTCTTGGATCTGCCTCTCTACCAAGTTTCACCTATACTAGTTCATCAACCGTGGTAGAAACACCTTCTCTAAAGGCAGGGGTAGCATCCTCTAGATCTTCTTCTCCACTTGTGGAGGGATCTTCCGTGGAGACAGTTGCTTCAGAACCACCAGGATATAATGGGAGGCTGGTACCGGCCTAAGCGGCAGTGGTCATCACATCAGGAGACTCATGCACTACTGAGACCATGGCGATGAAAGCATTAATCCAATTCCATCCAAACATCGGCCCAAGGGGCCATGCATGACGATATCAAAGTAGTGGTGGCACATCAGCTTGAGCCAGTTGATTCCAGACCGACGGAAGAGACACCTATGACGTACTGCCATTGCCATGAGCCTATGGTCTCAGTACTGTAAAGGGGTAGGAGGTTCCAGGATCACCTGATCCTGGTTGGTGTAGGAGTACGAGGTGATTTTCCACCGTCACTTGGACTTGGGAATATGCCTCCCTCTAACACCCGAAATAATAAAACACTTCCCCATGTCATGGGTCGTGGCCCCCAACCAATGGATTGGGAAGATGTAGGCGTCATCAAGACCTTCCCATGGATCACTTGTGGTCAGGGCGGGTTCAAACTCACTTTCCAGGATTTTCATGTCCTTGATCTTGTAATAGTCAGCATCCAGATAACGGGCTTCACAAGTGGAAAAAGGAGATGTATATCCTTGGAGCATGCCAACTCGACTGTTGAGGGAGTATTTGAGGCATTGGTGATACGTAGAGGGGACTGCTTCATGCAGTTTGATCCATGACCTGCCCATCAATGCATGGTACGCAGTGTCCCGGTAGAAAACCATGAATTCGGTGCTGGAAATTAGGCCACCGAACTGGGTCTTCAAATGGATATTTCTGACTGGATTTTGCTCGGTCCTATCATATCCCTGAATTCAGAGGTCGTAGGGAGTTAGATAATCCCCTGACAAACCCAGCTTCTATAGTGTCCGGTCGGGATTAGGATGATGCCAGAACCCGTGTCAGCGAGGAAGCGGTGGACTTCCATGCTGTTGAACTGACCAGTGATGTACAATGGGAGAATGTGACCCTGTATGGGACAGTCATCATCTTCACCGGAGAACGAGATAACTGCATGGCATTTGGAATTCTAAATTACCTCAGTGTGGATGGCTTCTGCAGCTGCTACCTCCATCTCAAACTGGAGGGGGCTCCTTAGGGCCTCGGAAAGTGCCTCACGCATTTCAAACGACAGGAGAAGAGCCTAAAGGATAGAAATACTTGATGGAATGCCGACAAGGTGCTTCAGAATTTCATACTTCCGTGCCAGACGTGGGCTTCTTCCTATAGAAGTTCTCTCTACAATTAGAGGCACGGCGGGCCCTACTGGTGGGACCGGCGGCTGGCTAGTACTGGGTACATTCTGCTGCCTGCTAGTCGAGGCTTGAAGGGCGGCTATTGGAGGAATACTAGAAAACTAATATTGGCCGGTAGTAGGGAGAGGCTGGTCGCGGTGCGGATGAGACAGGTCTTCCTAATCTAGTAGCACAAACGGCGGCAGAGGTAGATCTGAGGGCACAAGATGAAGTCGCGCGTGCTGAGCTCTACGCTGGGCCTACTGTCTGGATTCAGTATCATGCACGGCCTGGCTAAAAGTACTCGTTGATGTACCTTGATGACCCATTTGGCCGTAGTTCCGCCGACGTTGACGTCGACTGGGGACGTTGGGGAGGCTTTCCTGATGTTCCCCTCGTGAGGAGTCAAGTAGGGATTTACCAGCTCCACGGTGTTAAGTGAAGGGTACCCCTGGCTATCGCTTGATGAATCGTCCACCCCCAGGAGGATTCTGGGAGGAATCCCCATTTCATGGGGCATAATGTCTCCAAGAGTGTGGGACGATGATGGCAGTGGGGGAGTATGATTCTTCTTCTTACATCGCTTCTGCTTACTCTTTTGAGAAGAGGCCAGCTGAGATGACGACGCAGAGGTACTAGTTGCTTCCTCCGAAGTCTCTAGAAGATTCAGGAGTGCCCAATTGATTCCATGGGCAGGGGCTACTATTTTACAAGCCATCCAGTCATCATACTTCTGGGACCCGTGACATAGAACCTCAGGCCACTCGCCTTCATCATCACTAACACTTTCTGATCTGACAAATACACCCGCTACTAGTGTCGGGGCCCAGCCTAGCCTGACTATGTTGTTGTTGACCTGGTCTTTGAGCCAGTATTTAAACACAAATCACTGCTTGAGGTTTTTCCCTAGGATCTAGTGATAGGGGTAGTAGTTGGGACGATCTTTGAGATTCGCCTCTACCGGCCTTCTGCACTCGGGTAAGCACACGATCCCCTGCCCTAGAGAAATTAAGAAGTAACCAGGGACTTGATTCTCGTTGAATGAGTAAGTATGGTGCCCTATTTCTAGAAAGGGGGCCCTGGGATCCTGGCCCTAACGAGGGGCCTGAGGGGCATGCTGAGGAGGCAGAGCCTGATTGTCCCGCCTAGGTGGTGGAGGCGCGTTGCGCGGGGGAACCAGTCGGTTCTGAGGCGGTCGCTGCTGGGCAGGAGGTTGTGCCTGAGGCGGAGGGCCTCTACGAGGTTGTGGAGCCGGCGCTGCTGGTATTAACTCTAGTTTCTTGGGGGATTCTACTTGGGCCACTATAACGGGCTCAGCTCTGGCCCTCCTTGCTGGGATCACAGGGGGCGGAATATGTGCCTCACTAGCTTGTTGCAGAGCTTCCTCGAGGTGCTGGGCCTTATCTGAGAAGTCTCGGAACCCTTCATGATAGTTCTGGGTGATCATGGAAGGAACCAAATCTGTTTTAACGTTCCATACACACATCTTTAGTAATTTCTCCTGAGTCAGTGGCATGTCGATGGAGTATACGATCCCCTTCCACCAGGAAATGAAGTCTGTGACTCGCTCATCAGGCCTTTGTTTTCACTTGAAGAGGTCTGTGATGTTGTTCTTCCATGTGGTGGAGCTGAACTGGTATAGGAACTTCTGGCGGAGATCCTCTCAACCCGTCACCGATCCGATTGGGAGCTGGTTTTATCAAACGAATGCAGGGCCCTCCAATGTCTGCACAAAACATCGGAGTTTGGCGGCCTCTTGCTATGCCAGGGTTCCCAACATGGGGCCACACATGGAAGAAAAGTGGGCTAAGTGTTGCGGCGAGTCCCATGTCCAGTTAAAGGGAGAGAAACTGGGATTCCCAAAACTAGGATGTGCAGGCATATCATCCACCCACATGGGATACGACTTTCCATCTGGTGGGACTACCACCTGCCGCGTTTCCAATGCCTCGAGACAGGCGATGAGTACCTCTATAAGATCATCCGGGTGGGGGCCCATGTCTTGATGGGGATCCCTAATCACGAGTGTGTTGACGGTCTCTTCGACATGGTAGCTGGCTCCGGTGGCTTGTGGAGCGACTGATGGAATGACCTGTGGGGAGACTGGAGGAATCTAGGCTAGATTCCTCAGATTTCCTCATCGTTCAGGTGGGTTTGTTGAGATGTATCATTCCATCTTGTCATGATCTCCAGCTTCCGCCCTGTCTGCGGGAGTAGCACGATCAGGGGTTCCCGGAGGCATCTCACCGGGGGAAAATTCTTCCCACCCCTGCTGCCCCGGCTTGGGATCACCATAGTTGGGTCGCCTCTCGATAGCACGCTCGGCCATGAGTTCGTCGACCAACCTCTTTTGCACAGTGAACTATTGGCGCAACGCAGCCTTCCCAGGGTCTTCGTCCATCTTCTCTACTAAGGCGGACGGGTCGGTGTGCTTGACAGTTCCGACGTTCTCCTTACCCTTTCCAGCCATCCGACTGAGTACCAGCGACTTGGTGGGTACATGGAGGACTATAAGGTTCCTCTGCTAACGGGTAATCCTCCCTGATGGGTCCAGTAGTGGTGGAATGCCCTCACGGGGTAAGTATCTGTCGTGAAATTCAAGCTCGTCCTCCTTGTCCACTATGTCAGCTATGTGGATCGTGACCCCTCTTTGGGGCATGTCCTCAATATCTCATAACGAATCATGATTCCGTCAGATAGGACTGAAGAGGAGGGAGGCATACTGTCCCCAGCCACGGACTTGCACATGAGGGGTAGCTTCCCTGATGATTTTACAGAGTACATTGAAACTCTGAACGTATTTGTGTTGAAGGGTGCTCAAGCAACCTGGTGACTCAGGGCGCTGGGCCACAGGGAGTGCATCCAAATCCACCAGATGGCATTGCTCGCCGATTTCCTCAAAGTGATTTTGGCTCCTGGGGTACACCACTCGCTCATGTCAAAGGCAGAAGTGCGTCGCCCATAGGGTTTGGCGGAAGCACCCTACATCCTCTGGGGTAAGGGACTCTGGCATACATAAGTTCGGCACTGCCGTCGGCCATAACTTCTTCAGAAAGTGGTTCACCGCGTGAATGTTCCAGAAGCTTCTCGGCTCGGATTCAGGGTCTGGCTCTGTATTTCCCCACTCATCAACTGGAGGTGGCTGAGGAACCGGTAGCGGTACTGAGGCGGACCAATGGGACTGTAAGCTGGGCGGCGGAGAATACGGTGAATGATCCGACTGACCACCGAATTCTGGGCCATCCTCTGAGGAGTGCGGTGACCTAACCACAACTTCACGATATGACGGGCTGACCATCATAGATTATGGTGTAGGGATTGTGGTAACCAGCAATGGGTCACACCGTTGCTCTACCGCCGTTGGTCCCCAAAATATCTCTATGTGATCTCTGGTAGAGGTAGAGGGCACTTCCGTTGATGAAGGTGGTGATTTCTTGGTTGGAACCTGCGGTATTTCCACAAATTCCTCCTCCTGGATATACCTGAAAAGAGAGGTGGGAATCCGTTGGACTTCGCATTCTGGGAGAATGAGTCTGACACGCCTTGTTCCTGCCTCGGTCCTTCACATGGAGGAGCGGGGAGAAGACTTCATCGTTGAGTCTCATTCTACTTCAGAATCTGAGAAACGGTCTGGTTTGTTCTCCACCCGGCCCTTCCCAGGATTCTTCTTGTGGCGGCGACGTCCCGCTCTCATGCCCCTGGATGGCTCTTCGGGACAAGGCTGATCCTCGACATGTAGTCTCGGGGCCGCGCAGGTGCTAGGTCAGAGAGGACTTCCTCTTGAGATGGTCGGGGTGTGAGGGGAATCAGGGAAGTTGTTGAAGGTTACATGGGGAGGACCTCCATAGACATCACCCGTGTGGGCAAAACCTCTATCGGAACCGGTAGGAGCATGGGGAGGACCTCTATTCTTGACGTGGGTGGAGCGAGGCTGACCTTCACCCCTTGGGTTTTTGGGGCGAGGAGGACCTTTTATAGTTGTAGAGAGGACATAGGGAGGATCTCCACATTGGAGAAGGACCAGATGGGCAATGACTTCACATCGGCGGTCGCGGGCAGGTGGAGGAACTCCATACCCGGTGTGGTGGGCACGGGAGAAGCTTCCGCGCCGAGTATCACTGTCGCGGGGAAGGTCTTCATTCGGGATGGGGGTAGTACATGACATATCTCCATGAAGTGATTCAGAGTAGGGAAGTCCCACGCTCTATGGATTGGTGTTATGGGGAGGTCCTATGTACAAGATAACATCACCGTGAATTGGTTCGCGGCGATCACCACTTAGGCCTGCGACCCGGAGAGTCGACCCAGCTTTCCCATGGGGCGGTTGGGGCATCGATCCTGGTCGGGCATAGGAGTGTCCCTGCTCAGTGCATGCAGGGGTCTCGCGGTTCACGTTGGAAATGTCTTAGGCCACAGTAGTTGTTGACATTAATGCCCCTTGACAGGCGTCCTCATCTCGGGCCCGACGGTGGCATCGGGTCAGACGAGCCAGTGCAGGTGGTGCAGGGGCATAGCCTCCCTGCTCCTCTGACTAAGCCGGATGGCGGCGCTGACACAGTCGGGTGGGGGCCCTTTCCTGGAGTCCTTGAACCAGGGCCCTAGCTGAGCTGAGCCGGACATTGTCCACCTCATCGGCATAAGGTAGGGAGTCGTCAATGCGTTCCGGGGATAGGCTCCCAAAACAATTGAATGTTGGGGTAGGGAGCAGGGGATCCCTACGCGGTCCTCAAAGTTGGCATTGACGGCGGGGCCTGGAGGCCTCCATGTCCAGGCAGGCCATCTCTCACGTTGGGATGACCCCTTCCTCCTTGTAACTACGTATAAGGTCGTTGATCACCCTACGTTGGATAATCTATGATGGAGAAAGGGGACGTGGGTGTCCCACATTCATATATGTAGAAGACGTTGTGGCGAAAGTGGAACCATGCGGAGCAGCTGTGCTGGTATTTCCCCAGCCCCTGCATAGGAAGGTGGGAGGCGATCATGTTCCGATAGCATCAACCCGATTCTTGAGAAGCAGGAGGGTTAACTCATCAACACTACGATGAAAAGAGATCGACAACCAGTGCCCCAGCGTCATTCCATATTCCATGGTTATTGAGAGGAATCCACACCAACACGTTGCAGAAGGGAATGCCCCATGTTCTACTGCCCCAACTTCTGGTGAGTTTCAAGCCAGACCTGTTATTTGCTTAGCGGGGGCCGGTGCCGGATATCTGAATCTGATAACACATCAATCTACTGGTGTATCGAGCACTACTAATCACCATATTGAGGAGAAGAAATTCACATCGGGTTCACCATTTCTATTTCTAATGCTTTTGCAGGGGTACGTGCGTCCGTCTATAGAGGACACACGACTATTGTCCCGCATTCCCGCTTTCCAAAGGTGGGTGGCATATGTTCCTTATTCAGGAAGGTTTGCTCCTTGATCGAAACTGTATGATGGGATGTCGGTTCTTCCTTCCGCGGATTCCTCCTCGGAACACGTCACCTAGTCCGGGTCTCCCTCATATATTTAATACGTTGTTCGTAAAACTCTTCCCAGTTCCATATTTCCATGGACGCCGGTTAATTACACTGCTTCTGTCATCACATTCCAAAAGGGTCCGGTCAGGGCAACAACCTTCAGTTGGGGGATTAGTCACGTCGAGGCATCATTAACGTGTCTGAACACTGGGGGATTGGCGTGTCTGTTGTTGGTCGCTTATTATAGGGATTCTAGAGGGCGCAGAAGCCCAAGGAACCCCACATCGAACACAGGGTATTTTATGCCATAGGTATGTATATGATGTTTTCCTCAGCTTCCCATGTTTAACACGGGGTATGCCGCAAGTTTAACGTCCAGCGGAGATGGGTCGGGCTGATCAGAACACTAACTAGAGTGGATAGGATCGAGGAATCCCCCCCTTGAGGGGAACACCGGAATCGAAGCCAGCCCGTGGGCGGCTTCCCGAATTCTGTGGAAGGTAATGGGGTGGAATGATTTCACCAGGATGTGGTGGCCTGGGTGAGAATCAGGGTGGATGATGGAGAATTGCATGGAGTGGAAGGGGAGTGAAATGGGGACATCGTGGAGATGACGGTGGTGATGGGATTGATCCTCGAAGAGACTTCCTATGTTTCCCCTAGGTAAGGAATCATGGTCTGCGTAGTTCATCATGGAATGGGTCTTACACTCTAAAGCGTACTAAGGATATAGGGTCGGTGAACCGACGGAAGGGGACCAGGGGACCATGTGGGCTTGAACCTCATGAAGGCTTCCTACGTACCATGCCTTAGCATGGATCAAAGACCACGTAGTTCAGATTAGACGCCAGGAGGCCAACGTGAAGGAGGACGAGGGGTCCGGGTTGGCTTGAACCTCGTGGAGGCTTCCTACGTACCATGCCTTAGCACGGATCAAAGACCACGTAGTTCAGATTGGATGTCGGAAGGCCGAAATGGAGAGGGACCATGGTCCAATGGGTGGTGGGATTGAACCTCATGGAGGCTTCCTACATATCATGCCTTAGCATGGATCAAAGTCCTCGTAGTTTAAATTGGGGGATGTCAAAGGACCGACATGAATGCAGACCTTAGTCCAGGTGGTGGTGGGTGTTGAGTTGACACAAAAGGGTGTTAGAAAAACGGGATGGAAGGACCATAACGGCTTACCCCTGGACTAGGATGTGTTTTAACATCATGTGGGATGATGGCGTGTTGAAGAACCGACATAGGGAAGGACCTTGGTCCAGATGGTATGGGGCATACACTCTAGGCTGCCCAAGTGCTGGTTAACTGACCTGAAGGAGGTCAGGGTGACCAACGGGTGATGGGCATGAACCTCGAGGTGGCTTCCTACATACCATGCCTTGACATGGATAAAAGTCATCGTAGTTCGGGTAGGGTTTCGTCAGAAAACCGACGTGAAGGTGAACCTGGGGGTCTACTGGTGGTGGGCTTGAACATCGTGGAGGCTTCCTACGTACCATTCCTTGGCACGGATCAATGTCCTCATAGTTCGGGTACCCAGTTTAACGTCGTGTTGGATGAGGGTGTAAATCGACGTGATGAAACGACTGAGTGGTGGGATTGAACCTCATGGAGGATTCTTACATTACATTCCTTGACATGGATCAAATTCCTTGTAGTTTGTTAAAGGTGGGGGTCACGGTCAGTGCTTACTCCAAGCTCACGTGAGTCATACTCGGTGTGAGAAACAAGAGGTTGCAGGGACGTGATAATCACGCCGCGAAGGGTGCATCCATGGGAAATGAAGAGGGGCTTACGTGTTAGGCAGTCCATGGTGCTGAGACATACTACAGGATGGAGGCCCACGGTGCGACAAAGTGCATTGGGAGAGGGATTTGAGACCCATGAAAGGAGGTGTCTCGCTTCTCTATCACGTCCTTCGTTGGCCTTGGAACTGAGGAAGTGGGAAAGTACGAAGGTGCATTGGGTGTTACCTTCTGCAAGAGAGGATAGGGGCTTACGCTCTGAGGTAGCCCTTCCCCCGTGGACAAACGCCACTCCAAAAGGGAGGATCTAATTATTTGTGAGGAAGATTCAATTCCCATGGAGACGAGTGGCGTAAAGAATGTCCGAGACGGGGGGACCCTGCACGCGAAGAACGAGTTCGGCTCACAGTTTAACCTCATGTGTTAAGGATGAGTTTCTTGGCACCTTAACTTCCTATATCTCAGACGAGGTGGGTTGGCTCCGCACCCCTAGGACTTACATTACCGGTACCCTCTGCTCCTTGTGGGAGGGAAGGCATCAGCAAGGCCTTGGTTAATGGGGATCGCAGAGCAAACCATCGAGGGGTCCACGTTAGCATGGCTCTGTGAATAAGCAATATCCATTAGCGTGCCTATGTGAAGAAGCATTAGGAAGAGCAATGCTATAGGTGGTGTCGTCCAGGGGACTTTGAAATCACATCATGCAAGCCTGGAGGAATGCATGGAAAGTGGAATTTCCAAGAAGAGGGGTCCACAGGTAGGGGCCTTGTAGGACTCAGTTTCTATGTGTTGTAGAAAACACTTGCGAAGGTAGGTGCTTCGCGAAGTGGAGTGTGTTAGCCTTAGCATGGGGAAAAGGGGAGAGTGGGAGGTGCTTCGCGAAGTGGAAGGGTGTTCGCAAAGCACAGCCTCGCGAAGAAGGGGTGCCTCTCGAAGCATGGTGCCTCTCAGCAATGTGCTTCGCGAAGTACAGTGATCCTGCCTTGGAATATGGATCACATGTATAGGATGGGTGCTTCAAGAAGCATAAATTCTCCACGACTGCCCGAGTCCCCTTGGGGATCCCCTTCCCTTGATAATGCCATCAGGATTTATGAAGGGCATCCCTCTCGAAAGACGAGCTCAAGATGAGACAAGGCGAAGGCATCTCGCGAAGAAAAAATACCTCGTGGAGATCATGATTCCCAGGGCGAAGGGTGCTTCTTGATTTGGGAGATGAGAAGCCGAAAGGTCGGATTGTCCATCTTGAGGGATCAGGGGGAGACCTATATTTATAAGGAAGGGGCGACGTGAAGTAGATCTCACATGGTGCAAAGCGGCTGCAGTTGCTTCGCGGCGGGTCGCGAATGTCAACCGGGTTTGTAGAGGGTTACCGCCTCCTATGCTTCGCGGCAGGCTTGCGAACGTCAGGGCATTCGCGGAGCATTACCGCCACTGGTTATTCGCAACGGGCTCGTGAACGGCAGGGAATTCGCAGAGTGTTACCACCTCTAGGGCTTCGTGGAGGGCTCGCAAACTTCAGGGCGTTCGCAGAGCATTACCGCCTCCGGGGCTTCGCAGCGGGCTCGTGAACGTCAGGGCGTTCGCGGAGCTTACCGCCTTTGGGGCTTTGCGGCGGCCGCGTTTTCTCGGGGGTCCTCCGCATCGGCGCTTCGCGAGGCAGCTCGTGGTATTCTTCTTCTTCTTCTCTTTGCATCCAATATTTAGGGGCCAAAAATAATATATCATTTATTTTTCATTATTTCAATATGTTGAGAGAATGATAACAACATTCATGTGTAAGTACATCCTACCATCTCTGTGAATGGTTCATTTCATTTTTATCCCTGTATTTTATAGATTACTATAAATACATATATATTAAATATATATCATATTTATATCATGGTTAAAATTATATATATTATGAAATCATGATCAATTGAAAAGGACCAAAAATAACAAATCAAAACATATACGAAAAACAAAGTGTTTATTACCCAAAATGTAACTTTAACATGGAATAGTAAATAAACATGTAATAAAATGTTGTAAATAAATCATATATGGTATGATATATATATGTATGGTTCTGTAATAAATTTATAATAAAAATATATTTATTATATATGAAGTTTTAATGTGAATGAAGAAATTCAAGACTTATGGTATGCGATTTCTATCTCCCATTTTACAGATGTGAGACACATTCCATATTCACCACATATTTCTTTTATGCGGGTTATATACAGCTGTTGAAATCAGTTTATTATGATTATCTTTAAAATTATAAGGATTTACATATCTGTTATAGGATCACTCTTTCATGGGTTTTATGGTTCAAAAGTTATCAAAGAGGTAAGGGATTTATGTATCAATTTTCCTTGTTTGATATGTGTTATATTATGCATCTATAATATTTTATGAGGTGTATATACAACCCCATTGACATGTAATATCATAAATTTATTTATCCTCATGATATCTTGAGTTTAATTTTATGTTATTCCCTCATGGGTATTATTATTTAAAGTTACCAAAGTGGTAAATATTTTTTTGTTATAATCCCATAGTTTAATTGGGTTGTTTATGATTATGTTTTGGATGATAAAATATTATGATATATCTATAAAAAAACTCATGAATTTTGTTCCCCTATGGTTATAAAATATTTTTTCAAGTAAGAGTTACATTTCTTCACTCTTTGGTACTTAAATTAATTGATAAAATGTTTTCTAAAAATCTGACTTTATTTATCTCTTTAGTCGGAAATATGTTTTCTTCCAAAACCATATTTTCTTGAAATTTTTTCCAAAAAAATTATTACCCTATACTTTTTTAAGACATTTTTACTCATTTTTAACTTTATAAAAAAAATAACGTAATCTTCATTTCATTTACCAAACAATTCATGTTTGGATTTTACCGAAAATGTGAATGGAGACATTATTTTAACATGTATGCCATTGATGAAACATCCTGTCATCATGAACATTATTTTATTTAAATATAACCTAATAAGTTTTCATGTTTATTTTCAAAGTAAAATATTTTCAAATATTTTCTGTTTGGAAATGTGTTTTTCATAGTGGAAAATATATTTTCTTCATTAAATGTTTTAAATGATCGATCAAAATAATTTTTCACCAATGATGGAATATATTTATGCTACCTACACTTTACTAAAGATATTATCCAATTATACCATTATTATTATTTATCTTAATGGTTTATGTTTATGATGCCATGATTTTTATGAAACCAATTTATCTTCCATGGGTTATACTGTAACGCCCCGACCCCAGCTACCCAGAGTCGGTGCATTAATTACATAACATTGGCATGATCACAAGAAAGATCAAATCCCGAAAGACCGATTGGTTTAGTAGCCTTGGAAACACTAGATATAATCATAAAGTTTTACATTACATTTCAAAGTGAAAAACTACTACAACAACAAAGTCTTCATATCCACACTATTAACCCCTCATAATATCCCTGCAAGTCATTCATAATTTACTTCTTCACTACCTGGGAAAAATAAAACATAGAAAAGGGGTGAGCTCAAATGCCCAGTAAGGATAACAATAAAGTGGAAACTTTCATAAATAAGAATAAACATTTAAGGCAATGTATAACTAAAACAAAAGCCTTTTAAATACGAACTTTCAACATGGTATGGCATAAATAAAATGAAATAATGCCATTTACTTATTCACATGGATATTCTACTAAATGAATAATCACATGCAAAAATCAATAACCACTTTCATAATGTTGGAATGCATAATGCCAGACTATCATAACCACATAGCCAAGGCCTCGTGCCAAGACTACAAATAAGATTTTTTCAAGGCCTTGTGCCAAGACACTAGTTTGTCTCATGAGACCTACCGATGCATCGAGGAGCTATAGCGGGCTCCACCCGTCACTTAATAAGTCCAATGCATTCCCATATGAAAAAGGTTTAAACATAACATAAACATTCGTATTAAAACTAGCATACGAAATGTCAATAATTTCACCATAAACTATGAATGGTATAAAAATAGCACATCCACAGTCAAACATATCACAAAACCTTCAATACAATATAAAAGTTTTGTATCATAATAAATCAACTTCAAATAATCTTAAAATCCATCAAAGGATGTTGACATAGATGAAATCAAAATTCTTTTTAAAGAAATATCTCCATTAATTTTGAAATCATTTAAGATCCATATAAAAAAGACATTTTCTTTGAAAATATTCTTATAAGCTTGTAAGGAAAGCTTCGATGATTTATAACGGTGGAAAATAACCGCACCCGCCGTATAAGTTAAAAAAACATTCTTACCTCAATTTTGTCGAAAAGGTTAAAAAGGACCTTGTTTTGAAAACGACGGAAAGATTCCTTTATAAACCTCTTATAAAAAGTCAAACAAGGGTATAAATGACTTTAACCCATATTCTTGTAAATAGTAAAAATATTTTGAAATACATTTTTAAGAAACATGGATGTGGATGATAAAGAGATCCCAGTAGATTATTACGTATAAACAACCTCGAATAATGAAGAGATTGTGAAATAACCCTTACCTTGTACTTTTCCTTGGTTGGGGTAGGTTAACCTCCTGTATAATGGTGAAATAATTGTTATTAAATTATACAAGAATCATATATATTAATATGATATCATATATGATCTTTTAACAATGATTTATTAATAATATCTTAGAATTATCATCTTTTCGGGTGTTAACTTACTCATTTTCTTTTATATGTTTTGTTACATAAGCCATGTTTGTTGTATCTTATTCATATCCAGAATGATATCAAGTCCTTAAACATCATTTTTAAATCATAAAATGATAATTATACTTGAATGGATACGATGGAGAATGAATCTCATCGCGTTCGTGGAGACGGTAGTCCGTACGTACGCACGAGCGACAATATCATTCTTTTGATATTAAAATAATATATAAATGAATGGTATATCATATATACAGAATCATTAACATGTTATATTTATTATTTACATGAGTTACACATCATTATTATACCCATCCAAATAATATTATATTGAATAACAATTACACCACGACGTGGAGACGGTAAGCCGTACGTACGCACGTATGGTGACATGTTATTCAAAGGGTGGATAGAATACTGAATATGGTTGTACCATACTTATAATAACATCACAGTATATGTGAGATACTGGAGTCATTATTTTAGAATGGTAAGAACAAAGGAAGAAGAAGTGGAAGAAGAAATGAACTTAGAAAAGGGTGGTGAAATCATTACCTTTTTTCGGGTTCTTCCTTTTGATTTGATCAAAAGGGCTCCTTAGGTTGGCTTTCTTATCAAACTAAGGCCTCTAGGTTGTAGTGAGGGATTTTGGGAGATTATTTGGGCAGTGTTTGGCCGAACCAAAAGGCTTTGAAGGTGTGAAGAAATGAGAAGGAGGAGTGCCCTTTTATAAGAGGGGTGAGGGGCACCTTTGGAAAAGCTAGAAATATTGATTTATAATAAATTCATATTCGGTTTCTAAAGGCTCAAAAGTTGACTATTCAAAGGATGAGGTGGGGATAGGTCGAAAACAACTCATCCAATAGAATTTAGACAGGTTTGGGTACTTATATTAACCTTATCTTTAAGTATTAACTCTAAGTTAATTAGTTTCACTTTTACAATGTCTCTTTGTATTTTTATATATTATGGTTAATAAACTTACTATATACATCCAAGCGACCCCCAAGTGGTCCATTAATGATTAACCTATCATAATATAAGTCTCTTGGCCGAACCTTAGATTTTTAGGAATTTAATATCAATTAATAATATAATATTTGTTTTAAGAACTCTTTTATGTCAATTTTGACACTATTCAATAGTTGATTTTTGTGAAACTCATAACAGATTGATTACTTCGAAAAAAGTCCATTAAATCAATCCTAATATATCATATTAGCCTAGAAAATTAGTTTAATTCATTAAAAGTTTCATATTATATTTATTTGGGTATTTATAATATCAATTATTTTAATTTTTCACTATTATAGTAATTACTGCATCATCATTGTGTCATAAATAAAATAACATATTTAATGTCTAAAAATTATAAATAAAATATCATTATGTAGGAAATATTTTTATCTTTCTAATGAATATTTATAATCGAAAATACAACATGCATAACCCTATGTAAAAATTGTTGTTCTAAAAGATATATGCTTGTGTCATTTTTGTATTCATTTTGACTTAATTAAAATAAAGTGTCATTATCACTTACAAGTGGATCCATGGGGTCCCAAAATAGACCCAAAGATGCCCATGGTCGACTATGTATCACCCAATAGGGTTAAGACACGTTTTAGGGTAATTTAGTATTATTATAATATTATTTTTTTAACCCTTATTTACCGGATTTACCCTTAACCATGGTAAATAAAATATTTACCGCAGTAATTATTCAAAATGTCTAAAAATAAAAGTTACCTATTTACACAATTTGAATATCCTGATTCCAAATATGGAATCCATTTTTCTAAATTCAAAACACAGAAGTGGCAGAAATTAATTTAAAATTAATTCCCGCTGTCAAAACAAAAAGCGTGTTTTTAAGAGATAATAACTACCAAAAGATTGACAGTTGTTTATGTTCGGTTTAATTGTAAAATTATGTCCAATGACCAACATTATATTAAATGGTAAAAATATATTCTAAATATACTTTAAAACCACTAAAATTCATAATTTATCACTATTACTTATTTTGATTAAAAAAGTTGTTTTTAATTAAAATTTAGTAATTTTCACTATTCATCAAAATATAAAAGTTATCCGAAAAGTACCAAAATTTCACCCTAGGATAATTTCGATATTCCGAATCCAAAAATGAAATCCATTTTGAAATATAAAATATATATGATTTCAAAAAGTAGGTTTCACTATTTACAACGGCTAGTTTAATTAGTTGTGGTGTGTGTTAGAACTCGAGGTTGCGTACAACACACGCTATCGCATTATTCGAAGGGAAACGTACCGTAGAAGCTTGGGGTGTTACATTCTCCCCTACTTCAAATAATTGCGTCCTCGCAATTTCTAGGGTATTACTGCATAAAAAGACTCGGGTGGTTCTTCATCATAAGTTCCTCGGGTTGCCACGTTGCCTCTTCCATCTTATGATTTCTCCACAAAACTTTTACCAGACGCGTCGTCCGGTTTCTCAGTACTTGTTCTCTTGTATCAAGAATCCTGACGGGCTCTTCACAATAGGAAAGATCGGGTTCCAGTTCTAATTCCTCATAGGTGAGTACATGCGTTGGGTCAGGCATGTATTTCCTCAACAGAGATACGTGGAACACATCGTGAACTTTGGAGAGACTTGGCGGCATTGCCAATCGGTAAGCTACAGCCCCAATTCGTTCTAGAATTTCGAAAGGTCCGATGTACCTGGGACTCAATTTACCTTTCTTACCAAAACGTATGACTCCCTTCCACGGAGATACCTTTAGGAAAACATGATCACCGACTTGAAATTCCAAATCCTTCCTTCGATTATCGGCATAGCTCTTCTGCCTACTTTGAGCTGCTTTGATGTGATTTTGGATTACCTTCACCTTTTCCATCGTTTCCTCCACCAGTTCTGGGCCTACAAGTTTTCTTTCACCAACGTCATCCCAACAGGTTGGTGTACGACATCTCTTTCCGTATAACGCTTCATATGGTGCCATCTGAATACTCGTATGGAAGCTATTGTTATAGGAAAATTCTACTAGTGGTAAATATTGATCCCACATACCCTGAAAATCAAGTGAGCAAGATCTCAACATGTCTTCTAAGGTCTGAATAGTCCGTTCTGATTGTCCGTCTGTCTGAGGGTGGTAAGCAGTGCTCAAATGAAGTTCAGTATCCAAGGATTTCTGAAGACTTTTCCAGAATCATGAAGTAAAACGGGGATCACGATCAGAAACAATCGATAGGGGTACTCCATGAAGTCTCACAACTTCATTAATGTATAGTCTTGCTAGACGTTCCAGGGGTAGATCTTCTCTTATAGCAAGAAAATGTGCTGACTTGGTAAGACGATCGACAATAACCCATATTGCATCATTCCTTCTAGGAGTCTTTGGTAGCCCCATGACAAAGTCCATCGTAATATTGTCCCATTTCCACTCCGGTATAGGAAGAGGTTGCATGACTCCTCCAGGCTGTTGCCTTCCAGCTTTCACTTGTTGACAAACCATACATCTTGACAGAAAATCAGCAATCTCCCTCTTCATATTGTCCCACCAAAAATGTTCTTTCAAATCTCTATACATTTTGGTGCTCCCAGGGTGTATAGAGAAATTGGAACTATGAGAATCATCCAGTAATTCCCTTTTTAGATCAGGTATATTGGGAACACAAAGTCTCTTCCCGAATTTCAAAATTCCATCTTCATACACAAAGTCTCTCAATCTCCCATCATTCACAGCTTTAACCTTCTTCTGAAATTCTTCATCATCGGTCTGAGAACTCTTAATCCTTTCTAGTAAAGATGGTTTGGCAACCATTTGAAAAAGCATTGATGTTTCACCTTCCCTGGTTATTCCCATGTCCATCTTCACTAGATCCATGAAAATTGGATCCCTTTCAATTCTCATATTGTTCAAAACTCCATGGTCTTTTCTACTCAAAGCATCTGCCACCTTGTTTGCCTTCCCTGGGTGGTAGTGTATCGTACAATCATAATCCTTGAGTAATTCAAGCCATCTAATTTGCCTCATGTTGAGTTCTTTTTGTGAGAAAATATACTTCAAACTCTTGTGATCAGTATAAATCTCACATTTTTCACCATAGAGGTAGTGCCTCAATATCTTCAAAGCAAAGATCACTGCTGCTAACTCGAGATCATGAGTATGATAGTTTTGTTCATGAATTTTCAACTGTCGTGATGCATAGGAAATAACTCTATCATTCTGCATAAGGACACAACCAAGTCCTTTCTTTGATGCATCACTATAAATAACGAACCCATCATTCCCCGATGGTAGAGTCAATATAGGAGCATTGACTAATCTTCTCTTCAGTTCTTCGAAACATTCCTCACACTCTTTTGTCCAAACAAATTTAACCCCTTTACGTGTGAGCTTCGTTAATGGGTTAGCCAATCGGGCAAAATTTTGGATGAAACGTCGATAATAACCTGCCAAGCCAATAAAACTACGTACCTCAGTTATACTCGTAGGTGCTGGCCATTCTTGGATTGCCTTGGTCTTAGAAGGATCAACATAGATTCCATCTTTAGAGACAATATGTCCAAGAAAAGAAATCTCCTAAAGCCAGAATTCACATTTGCTAAACTTCCCATATAATTCATGCCTCCTCAGAGTCTTCAAGATAATGCGCAAGTGATTTTCATGATCTTCGTAGGTTTTGGAGTATACCAATATATCATCAATAAATACCACCACAAATTCATCCAGATACTCCTTGAAAACTCTATTCATCAGATCCATGAATACAGATGGTGCATTAGTCAATCCAAACGGCATTACAGTAAACTCGTAATGCCCATACCTGGTTCGAAATGCTGTTTTCGGAATGTCTTCCTTCTTCACACACAACTGATGGTATCCAGATCGAAGGTCAATCTTTGAAAAGTATTGAGCTCCATGCAGTTGGTCAAATAAATCATCAATACGAGGTAGGGGATACTTGTTCTTTATCGTTATAGCATTGATCTACCTGTAGTCGATACATAACCTCATATATCCATCTTTCTTTTTAACAAAAAGAACAGGGGATCCCCATGGAGAAACACTAGGGCGAATAAATCCCTTATTACTCAATTCCTCTAGTTGTTTCTTTAGTTCGACTAATTCTACAGTAGCCATTCTATAAGGGGTCTTCGATATAGGCCTTGATCCAGGAATCAAATCAATGGAAAACTCTACTTCTCGTTCTGGAGGATGTCCAGGTAAATCTTCCGGAAATACATCTACAAATTCTTTCACAACAGGTACATCCTCTATTTGAACATTCCTTTCCTCACCGACAGTTATTTCATTCTCTTCCTCCCCAATAATTAAATTTAGTTGAGCTACTGGGGGTGGATCTAAATAAGAATTAGGTGGTGACGATTCTGCTCTAAAAATAAGGTGCTCCTTATCATTATCATCAAGAATCGTAACCTCTTTCTTCTTACAATAAATCTTCGCATCATAGTCCGAAAGCCAGTCCATACCGAGGATTATATCAAACTCAATCATAGGTATGACGATGAAATCAGCAGATAAAGAAAATTTATGTGCTCTAATGGGGACTGATTCACAAAACTTTGTTGCAACGATACTTCCCTTAGGAGTTTTAACCGACAACTCCCTTATTAAATCAAATTGGAAATATCTAATTTTCTTAGCAAACTGGGAAGATATGAAACAATGCGATGATCCAGAATCAAATAATGCATTTGCTAAACTTGAGGAAACCATTAAATTACCTGCCACCACATCTTTCGGAGCTTCTACCTCAGCAGTAGTGATAGCATAAGGCTGGCCTTGATCCCTTGGCCTTTTCTGAGGTAAGTTCTCCTGACGCTTAGGACATGCATTTGCATAATTCCCCATCTCCCTGCAATTGTAGCACTGAACGTTGGTAGCTTCCTTCTTCCCCTTGCAATCATGAGCTTGGTGGCCTTTTTCACCACACTTGTAACAAACTCCCATTCCCTTCAAGCAAGCACCGGGGTGTTTCTTCCCGCACTTACCACAAGATGGATATTCAACCTTTCCCTTCTTCCCCTTATTTCCATTCCTAGATTGATCAGCAGGTCTCTTCTTCTCTTGATTTTCTTTAAAGTCATAAGACTTAGAGAATTCCTTTTCGGTCTTGATAGCACATGAGACAATGTCTTCGTACGATGAAAAGGATTGTGAGACTAATGCTCGACGGAGAAATGGTTTTAACCCATCAAAGAAACGATCAATATTACTTCTTGGGTTGCGAATATAATCTCCAGCATACCTCGCTAACCTTGTAATGTTAGCCTCATACTTTGTGACATTCTCATCCTCCTTTTGTCTCAGACTCAGAAATTGCCTTTCCATATCCGCTCGATGGTCACGAGGAAAGTATTTGTCTAAAAACAGATCTTTGAACTCCCTCCATTCCATATTTGATACTTCATCATCTTCCTTCATGTTTTGAATCAATGACCACCATTGATCAGCATCTCCAGTGAGGCGGTAAACTGCCATGGTAACTTTTTCCCTTTCACTACTCCCCAAAGCCTGAAATATTTTCTCTAGGGAAAATATCCGTTGCTCATCTACTAAGGGATTTGTACTCCCATTGAACGTTGGTGGTTGTTGTCTCATGAATCGATCTAACATTGATCCTCCACGCTTCGGATCAGGGTGCTCCATACGGGTAAGGTTATTATTCATAACCTGAGTAAGTTGTCCCAGTACGGCGATTAGCTGATCAGCACCAGTTGCATCACCAGCCCCACTATAATTATCTTGAGCAGGAGGGCAATCCCTACATGGAGTGCGTGCATTGATACGGTTTCCATTTCTTCCACTAGGCGCCATTTCTAAAAAAAATGGCATAAACTAGATCAGTTTATGCATCAAAATACATAATCCCATACTTATAAAACACTTAACATAAATTGAACTATTTATGGATATAATCCATAATCATAAAAATGTTTTCTTTGAGGATGTATATACTCATAAACCCTTCATAATGATTTGTAAAGAAAATGAGAGTTATCCTAAGCATATCCCCCAGGAGTGTCGTAACCAAGAGTGCAGCAAGGCCCGTTGTCGTGCACCAGTTCCCGTTCGAGTCTAGCTCAAAGCGGTGTTTTCGGGTTTTACCCCTAGGTACATCTGTGCCAGAGCCGCCTCTACCTGCTCGTATCCAGACAGGGATGTATTTCTCGGAAAACTCACAAAATCTCTACAATACCAAAATTCTAGGAAGTTCTTCTATACTAATCCTCAAAGTTCATCTTAGGTCTACGTGCTCTAATCAGAGTTTATCTAAATCTAGCTTCCAAGGTTTGTACTAAACTTCCTCTGATACCAACTGTAACGCCCCGACCCCAGCTACCCAGAGTCGGTGCATTAATTACATAACATTGGCATGATCACAAGAAAGATCAAATCCCGAAAGACCGATTGGTTTAGTAGCCTTGGAAACACTAGATATAATCATAAAGTTTTACATTACATTTCAAAGTGAAAAACTACTACAACAACAAAGTCTTCATATCCACACTATTAACCCCTCATAATATCCCTGCAATTCATTCATAATTTACTTCTTCACTACCTGGGAAAAATAAAACATAAAAAAGGGGTGAGCTCAAATGCCCAGTAAGGATAACAATAAAGTGGAAACTTTCATAAATAAGAATAAACATTTAAGGCAATGTATAACTAAAACAAAAGCCTTTTAAATACGAACTTTCAACATGGTATGGCATAAATAAAATGAAATAATGCCATTTACTTATTCACATGGATATTCTACTAAATGAATAATCACATGCAAAAATCAATAACCACTTTCATAATGTTGGAATGCATAATGCCAGACTATCATAACCACATAGCCAAGGCCTCGTGCCAAGACTACAAATAAGATTTTGTCAAGGCCTTGTGCCAAGACACTAGTTTGTCTCATGAGACCTACCGATGCATCAAGGAGCTATAGCGGGCTCCACCCGTCACTAAATAAGTCCAATGCATTCCCATATGAAAAAGGTTTAAACATAACATAAACATTCGTATTAAAACTAGCATACGAAATGTCAATAATTTCACCATAAACTATGAATGGTATAAAAATAGCACATCCACAGTCAAAAATATCACAAAACCTTCAATACAATATAAAAGTTTTGTATCATAATAAATCAACTTCAAATAATCTTAAAATCCATCAAAGGATGTTGACATAGATGAAATCAAAATTCTTTTTAAAGAAATATCTCCTTTAATTTTGAAATCATTTAAGATCCATATAAAATAATACATTTTCTTTGAAAATATTCTTATCAGCTTGTAAGGAAAGCTTCGATGATTTATAACGGCGGAAAATAACCGCACCCGCCGTATAAGTTAAAAAAAACATTCTTACCTCAATTTTGTCGAAAAGGTTAAAAAGGACCTTGTTTTGAAAAAGACGGAAAGATTCCTTTATAAACCTCTTATAAAAAGTCAAACAAGGGTATAAATGACTTTAACCCATATTCTTGTAAATAGTAAAAATATTTTGAAATACATTTTTAAGAAACATGGATGTGGATGATAAAGAGATCCCAGTAGATTATTACGTATAAACAACCTCGAATAATGAAGAGATTGTGAAATAACCCTTACCTTGTACTTTTCCTTGGTTGGGGTAGGTTAACCTCCTGTATAATGGTGAAATAATTGTTATTAAATTATACAAGAATCATATATATTAATATGATATCATATATGATCTTTTAACATTGATTTATTAATAATATCTTAGAATTATCATCGTTTCGGGTGTTAACTTACTCATTTTCTTTTATATGTTTTGTTACATAAGCCATGTTTGTTGTTTCTTATTCATATCCAGAATGATATCAAGTCCTTAAACATCATTTTTAAATCATAAAATGATAATTATACTTGAATGGATACGATGGAGAATGAATCTCATCGCGTTCGTGGAGACGGTAGTCCGTACGTACGCACGAGCGACAATATCATTCTTTTGATATTAAAATAATATATAAATGAATGGTATATCATATATACAGAATCATTAACATGTTATATTTATTATTTACATGAGTTACACATCATTATTATACCCATCCAAATAATATTATATTGAATAACAATTACACCACGACGTGGAGACGGTAAGCCGTACGTACGCACGTATGGTGACATGTTATTAAAAGGGTGGATAGAATACTGAATATGGTTGTACCATACATATAATAACATCACAGTATATGTGAGATACTGGAGTTATTATTTTAGAATGTTAAGAACAAAGGAAGAAGAAGTGGAAGAAGAAGTGAACTTAGAAAAGGGTGGTGAAATCATTACCTCTTCTTCGGGTTCTTCCTTTTGATTTGATCAAAAGGGCTCCTTAGGTTGGCTTTCTGATCAAAATAAGGCCTCTAGGTTGTAGTGAGGGATGTTGGGAGATTATTTGGGCAGAGGTTGGCCGAACCAAAAGGCTTTGAAGGTGTGAAGAAATGAGAAGGAGGAGTGCCCTTTTATAAGAGGGGTGAGGGGCACCTTTGGAAAAGCTAGAAATATTAATTTATAATAAATTCATATTCGGTTTCTAAAGGCTCAAAAGTTGACTATTCAAAGGATGAGGTGGGGATAGGTCGAAAACAACTCATCCAATAGAATTTAGACAGGTTTGGGTACTTATATTAACCTTATCTTTAAGTATTAACTCTAAGTTAATTAGTTTCACTTTTACAATGTCTCTTTGTATTTTTATATATTATGGTTAATAAACTTACTATATACATCCAAGAGACCCCCAAGTGGTCCATTAATGATTAACATATCATAATATAAGTCTCTTGGCCGAACCTTAGATTTTTAGGAATTTAATATCAATTAATAATATAATATTTGTTTTAAGAACTCTTTTATGTCAATTTTGACACTATTCAATAGTTGATTTTTGTGAAACTCATAACAGATTGATTACTTCGAAAAAAGTCCATTAAATCAATCCTAATATATCATATTAGCCTAGAAAATTAGTTTAATTCATTAAAAGTTTCATATTATATTTATTTGGGTATTTATAATATCAATTATTTTAATTTTTCACTATTATAGTAATTACTGCATCATCATTGTGTCATAAATACAGTAACTTATTTAATGTCTAAAAATTATAAATAAAATATCATTATGTAGGAAATATGTTTATCTTTCTAATGAATATTTATAATCGAAAATCCAACATGTATAACCCTATGTAAAAATTGTTGTTCTAAAAGATATATGCTTGTGTCATTTTTGTATTCATTTTGACTTAATTAAAATAAAGTGTCATTATCACTTACAAGTGGATCCATGGGGTCCCAAAATAGACCCAAAGATGCCCATGGTCGACTATGTATCAACCAATAGGGTTAAGACACGTTTTAGGGTAATTTAGTATTATTATAATATTATTTTTTTAACCCTTATTTACCGGATTTACCCTTAACCATGGTAAATAAAATATTTACCGCAGTAATTATTCAAAATGTCTAAAAATAAAAGTTACCTATTTACACAATTTGAACATCCTGATTCCAAATATGGAATCCATTTTTCTAAATTCAAAACACAGAAGTGGAAGAAATTAATTTAAAATTAATTCCCGCTGTCAAAACAAAAAGCGTGTTTTTAAGAGATAATAACTACCAAAAGATTGACAGTTGTTTATGTTCGGTTTAATTGTAAAATTATGTCCAATGACCAACATTATATTAAATGGTAAAAATATATTCTAAATATACTTTAAAACCACTCAAATTCATAATTTATCACTATTACTTATTTTGATTAAAAAAGTTGTTTTTAATTAAAATTTAGTAATTTTCACTATTCGTCAAAATATAAAAGTTATCCGAAAAGTACCAAAATTTCACCCTAGGATAATTTCGATATTCCGAATCCAAAAATGAAGTCCATTTTGAAATATAAAATATATATGATTTCAAAAAGTAGGTTTCACTATTTACAACAGCTAGTTTAATTAGTTGTGGTGTGTGTTAGAACTCGAGGTTGCGTACAACACACGCTATCGCATTATTCGAAGGGAAACGTACCGTAGAAGCTTGGGGTGTTACATATACTATGATAAAATTCTTATAAAACATGCTTCTTCTTCCATAGGTTATGATATGATGAAATGATGAAATTATTATAAATCTTATATCTTTTCCACTGGTTTTGATATGATGAAATTTTAATGAAGTTAATTTTATTTCGTGGGTTAGGATATTATAAATGTTTTATGTTTTGAGGAATTCATATGTTTGATTTTCATTATGTGACGGGTGGGACCTATGTCTCCTTCCAATGATTTGGGTAAAAATGGATAAATCAGAAGTAAATATGATATGCTTTAACCAGCTTACATATTTACAATGTTATGAAGCAAACTAATTGAATGTTCGCAATGTTATTCATGAACCTGATTACATGTTCCAGATGTTATGTGTGAACCTGATTACATAATCACAATGTTTTGTAGGGGCCTATATAATATGTACATAATTCTCTCCATGAACCTAGTTACGTGTACAATATTTTATGTGAGGGATTGATTTCATGTCCTAAATTTAATGAGCGAAACATTTTCTATTTTCACATATTCACAATGTTATAATAAGATTTGTATACCAAAATTCCATATCTTCTTTTAATTTTATTCTCTCATGGATCATGCTATCTGATTACATTATGAATCATGTCTTATGAACTAAAAATATTTATTCCATGACTCTAGATATTGATCTTTTATATACATGGTATGGCTTTAATAAGTTATTCTCATGTTCTTATACCCTTATGTTCGTGTTCTTCATATGTATCTTCCTATTTACCCTTACTAAGCATATGATCTCATCCCTTCTTATGTTTCCTTTCCATGGTTCATGAAAAAAGGTTTAAGTAGGTTATAATTGTGAAGATTAATAAAAGGGGAAGATATTTTTGGGAGACATTAAAGATATTTCATAAAATTAATAATATTTTTTCCATGATTCCAAAGGATCTAAACATTTATAGTCCTCTGATATTTTTTGTAGAATATGGAATATTCATTTTAAAAGATGTAATATCCATGTATGATAAGTCTATGTTTTTATAGTTGGTATCAAAGTAAAGGTGTAGTTAACCTTTGGAAAATAAGATGAGAAAAATATAGTGATATCCCTAGGGATAATTCTAAGGATATGTCTAGGTATGTCTCTAAGGATAAGTTCAAAGATGAGTCAAAGTATAGGAAAATGTACTGTAATTTTGGTAAATACTAGAGAAATTTATTTCCAAAAAATTATATCCCTATCTGGATACTACAAGTGGATGTGCCTCTAGCACAAAGATACCTAGGGGTAATAACTTTGAAAAGGAAGAATGATTTGGACTCTATTATCACCTAGTTGATAACAACAATCCTAGGTGCACACCTAGTTTGACACTCTTAAGGGATATGTTTGGTAAACTCATAAACTCATTATGAACCATATTGAATGATTTGAATAATATAATTACCATGAGTGACTAAGGATAAACCTAAGGTTTCATATATAGAAAATAAGGGGTCATTTTTTTGGAATATTATAATTTATTTATATTATTATTTAGTTTTCCCCTATGATTAGTGTTTCGGATGTAATGTTATTTGTTTATAGTCAATGTATGAAACCAAATGGAATTGGTTTAACATTGAATTTGATAAAAAAAAATAACTGATGATTAGATAAATGGGAAGATAATTAGAGTTAAGGATGCTGTGATTAGGACTAATTAGTTATCATGGAACATGATTAATAATGTTCACCTTAACCAACTCTCTAATTCACCAATGAAGATAAGGATATAGTTTATTGAGAGTTTGGGTGGTGATGGACATGATGGAAAGAAGATACAGATTTCTATATGTCGATAATGTGGGAAGAATCACTAAAAAGAATATCTTAGAGTAATGAGAATATGTTTTCGGTGTGGAAAACAAGGACACAAAGTAAGTAACTACAATATAAAAATTAAAAGTTCAGTTAATGTAATGGATGAGAATAATGGTGTCACTAAGGTTTCATTGATGGTTGAATGTTATAAATGGGAAATGTATGGTAATTATGAAAATCAATGTCCTAAGGGAAAGCTCGTGAATAAAATAATCAAGGTTTTACGAGTAATGTTTATATTATTGATGATAAAGAGAATATAAATGAAATATGAAATGAATAATTGTTAAGGAATAAGATGAAAAATAATGGTTAATGGTGTATGAAGAAAGTTCAATGAATGATGTATTTATATATTGGGATTCAAAAAATTTTATTTTTATTAGTTTATTTTTGTTATTAAAATCATAAAACATCAATAGATTATACCATAGTGGTTTTTCATTATGGAGTTTCCAGAATATTTAAATTGGCACCGATAGACTAGATAAGTTATTTAAGGGAAAGGTAATATTTGGATTAAGGTAAGATAATCCTTAAAATGTTTCTATGATTTAGAAAATGGTTTTTAGTTTTGATAAAGAGATTATTGATATGGATAAAGTAAATTTTATAGTATTGAAGATATCAGAACTGATAAAGGATTTGTTGAAAAAGTGGTGTATGTTAACACTGATATAGTTTACAAAATTAGTAGATATATAGAATATGTTCAATAATTTAGGGTTTTATTCAAATAATGACAAATCAGGAATTTTTTTGTTGAGATTTTATGGTAATTTTTGTTATTACCAAGATTCATGAGAATATATGACTAAGGTATTTACATATTTGGAATGTGACCAGTAAGAGAAGGTTATTGATATTTCAGTGATTAATGTTATGCTGATTTGGATAAATTTAATGAACTTATTTATAAATTTTAAATTATTAAGGGCCATAAGGCTAACCATTTATGGAGTGGTTTATTTCAAACATTCGATGATGTTTTACAGATTAGAATATTACTTAAACATATGAATATTTATCCATATTGGATAAATAGTGGTAACTTATTTTAACAAAATATAGATGAAATGACCTATCATTCTATTTCTGGATATTATAATCTGTTGGTGCTTCAAGAATAAAAGAATCATTTTTATTTCTTATGTCAAGATATGAAGTGTAAATTGTTCAAGTCACCGCCAATGGATGAGATTTTACTTACAAAATATAATGAAATCAAGTAACCATGTCTTCTTGTGAGAATTCCCCAACATCAATAAAAGGATCTTGAAATAAAATATCTTTATGTTATCATATTGTTTGATCATATCAATGAAAATTTAAAAGTGCTTTGGTTTATGGATTTTTAGTCATTAACCTTCTCAAGATAACCCACTTTCTTGTTATAAATGTTATCTATCAATCCCCATCATTATTTGAGTGTCAGTTTTTTCTTTTAGGTCTATGTTTTCACTTCCCACCTATGTTCTCATATTTGTAAACTTAGAATGTGTTATTCTATATGAAATTCACACATCTATTTCACTTTTTCAAGATTATTTTTTATTAAACCTTTTTATGATGTGGGTTTATATAAAGTAATTTTAAAATCTTAAACCATTGATGATCAAGATTAATTTCAAGGGAGAAATTCATTTTAAAAGGTGTAAAATGTTACACCTCACGATTTAATGAAAAGAATCAATTAAATTTAATATTTTTGATATTCTTTATTACATGAAACACTGATTTAATATTTAATTACCTGCAATAATGACTATAGATTGTGTTAAAAACACACTAATCTTAGCTTGTGTTACACACAACAATGAGAGTGTGCATGACATGTGACAATGAGCTTCAACAAACCATGAAATAGTATTATTTTTAACATGACCACTATAACATATCCTTGAAATAGGAAGATATAAATAGTATAAATTAATTTATGAAATATAAATATTAATTTCAAAATCAATATATGTTCATTTAGTAATTCCTAGTAAATAATCAATTGATTATTGGTAATGTAATTATATTTATAAAAAATGTATTTTCATCACAAATAATTTTTTTGATTTTTTATGAGAAAATAACATAACAAATTTATATATTTTTTAGAAAATTTATTTTATAAAATGAAATTAATTTATTAAATATTCATATAAAAATTAAATTATTGTGAAAATTTGAAATTTTACTGAAAATGGTGATTTTTTAATGAATCGTGAAAATATCAATTTTTGCAAAACTATCACTTATTTTCAATAAATTAAGAAAAATAAATTAGAAATTATATTTTAAAGTAACATAATTATTCTCTATTTATATATCATCTTCATAATTACTTTTTAATTAACATTATATTACATTTTAGTAAAAATTTATTTTTGGGTTCAAAAAGGGTTTAATCTGAAAAATGTTTTAAAGTGCATAATTTTTATCTATTATGATTATCTAAAAAAATAACTAATGAGAAATTTTTTAAATTAAATTTATATAATACATATTAATAAATTCTATTTTACATTCATACAATTATTATCATTAGACATAAAGTAAATATAAATCATCTTATGCTTGAAAAAAATACACATCTCCAAAACCTGCTTTTTTGTCGCTTTTGCGAGTTTTGTTTTAAATTAAATTTTTTCCAATTTTAGAAATTTTAGTTGACAAAATAATTTTAATTTTTTGAATAATAATATAAAAATTAACTTATGGTGATTTTTTTTATAATTTTCTGAAAGGAATAATCTTTTGATGAATATTGAAATTTACTAAATTTTAATCGAATGTTACGTTTTTTATAAATGAATTATAAATATAAATTCAAATTTAAATTTTTTTTAAAGTAAAATTAGTAAAATTATATATCTATTAATAAAATTTAGTTCATTTTAATAAATTTCATTTTGAAATTTGATATAAAAACATTGTAAACCTCTGAACATTTTCTCTTTGAAAACCTTCTTTCTTGTCAAATTTGTGGGATTAATTTTAATTTAAAATATACAACTACTGTGAATGAAATTTTAAAAAAATGGATTCCATATTTAAAATAATAATAATAAATATTATCTAATAATTTCAACCTACATTTATTATAAAATTAATAGTGAAAATTGTAAAAATTAATTACCGCAGATAAGGTAAAAATGTGTTTACTAAGGGGTTAAACTAATGATATAATGGTTAAAAATGACCCAAATTTTTTAAAACACCACTTTTATGACCATATTTAGGCATTATATATTCAATTGTAGATAATTTATTATTATTAGATACTTTTTTCCTGAAATTAACTTGGGTTGAATTCTTTCTTTCAAAAAATTACCACTGTGACACTCACCACAATTATAAAAGGTCACCCATTCTTCTCTCCTCTTCAAACCTCATAACTCTTTTTGTTTGACCAATAAATTCCCAAGTCACTTCCCAAATTCCATAAAATCATCTTATAAGCCTTATTATATATATAAATCCAACATTTTAAGAATTCTGGTTCAAACCTAAGGTGGATACCTAAAGAAGTGGTAACATTCATCAATGAGAATTTTTTTTATTTTTTCCGAAAAATAATTAAACTATTATTATATCATTATGATATAATAGAAATAGTATAATAAATACACTAAAATGTTTTTATTTTATGGTAAATACCTAAAATTATCTCCACTTCACTAAAATGGGTTTCGAAATCATCATTAGTGTGTACAGCGGGCTACCGCCGCAAAAATCAATGACATACATTTTTTTATTACCACCACTCAAAATTATAAATAATTGTGTATTTATTATTGATATATAATAATTATGATATTATTATTATTTTTAATTATCATATCACACATACCTTCATGGTTTCTATTTTGTGGGTATACGATAATGTTGCTCATGTGTACAGTGGACTATTGCCTAGTAAAGCGATGTTATTCGTTTATTCTTTACATGAAAGGTAATAAGGATGGGTTTAATGAAAATATTTATATCAAATAAAAATTATTCTAAAATGATAATATATTATTTAATTTTATTTCATTAACTACATCGATAAAATGGAAACAATGTTCATGTGTACATATAAAATATCGTCTCCATAAACGATTTATTTCATTTTCTATCTCTATATTTTATAGATTAATTTAAATACATATATACTGAATATATATGATAATATATCAGGGTTAAAATTATTTTTATGATGCAATAATGATCAAATTTAGAGGACCAAAAATAACAAATAAAAACATAGATGAAAGACAAAGCGGTTATTACCCAAAACATAAATTTAACATTTATTTATTAATAAACAGATAATAAAAGGTCATTCGTAAATAATATATGGTATTATATATATATATATATGGTTCTTTTATATTTGAATATTATACCTATATTTATTATAAAGTAGGTTTTAATGTTTATGAAGGAATTCAATACTTAGGGTAAGGTATTTTCATCTCACTTTTTAATTTAGTGAGACACATGTCATATTCACCACCAATTTCTTTTATATAGTGTATGTAATAACCATGAATATATTTTATTATGATTATACCTAAAATTATTAACATTTAAATATCCATTATGTTCTCTACTTCATGTGGTTTGCGGTTCAAAAAATAACAAAGCGGTAAGGGATTTCTGTCTCATTTTTCCTTCTTAGAGAAATATGTTATGTTCTGCACTTGTCCTTTTTTTCAAGGTGTATATAAAGCCAATTTGACATGGAATATCATGAATTTATTTACCGGCATGATATTTTGAGTTTCAATTTATGTTATTACTTTATGGGTATTATGATTCAATGATACCAAAGTGGTAAATATTTTTTGTTACAATCCCATTATTTATAAGAGATTTTTATTATTCTATTTTGAATGATAAATTATTATGATACATATATTAATAAAATCATTAATTTTATGCTCCAACATTTATTCATGATTGTTTCCTATAATAGTACCATTTTACTACTCTTTGGTAGTTAAAATAATTGAGGAACTTTTTTAAGAAAGTCTGACTTTATTTCCCTCTTTGGTCGGAAATCTGTTTTCTTCCAAAACCATATTTTCTATAAAAGTTTTAAAAAAACTTTTATTAATCACCTATTATTTTTAAAATACATTTTTACCCATGTTTGAATTTTTTTTAAAAAAAAAATAATGGAATCTTCATAAAATTTTTCAAATAAGGCCCATTTGGATTTTACCAAAATTTTGAAAGCAATGATTATTTTAATATGTAGGAAATGAACAAAACATTCAGTTATCATAGAAATTATTTTCTTTGAAGCTTAACTTATAATTTTTCATGGTTATTTTAAAAAAAATCAAGCTTATTTTCAATGGAAATTATTTTCATTATGTTTTATATTTTACAAATTATTTTTGAAAGGGGAAAAGATATTTCCCTCATTAAATATTTTGAATGATCGATCAAAATAATTTTCCATCTATGATGAAATCCATTGGTGTCAACTTTACCTTAATAGATATATGATCTACGGATTCCATTATTATTATTTATCTTAATAGTTTATGTTTATGATAGCATGTTGTTTATGTAACCCATTTATCTTCCCCATGTTATATGATGATAAAAAAATTTGAAACCCACTTCTTTGTCCACAGGTAATTATAATGGCCCGACCCTAGTAATCCAGGATCTGGTGTTGTGATACCATTACGTTTTCATGATTATAATGAATCAAATATCAAAGGAATGAAGAGTTTAGTATTTTTGGTAAACCAGATATATACATGAATGTCATATTATAAATGAATAAATAAATTGTGACATAAATTTTTTTAATTCATTAATAGAAAATAATTTTATTCTATATAGTGTATAATTTTATATCTTTATTATTAAACTAAAGGAAATCATTGGGATAGATAAAATAATAAGGGTGAGATCAAAATATTATGAATAGGAAAGTATACGAGAACAATAATTAATAAAAGATAATAATAGATGTGGTGAGTTAAATAACTGAGAACACATTCCATGAAATTAATAATTGAGAAGGAAGTGAGTAAATAATATTACAAGGTAAATAACTAAAAACAAATTCAACATAAATAACTGGATAAATAATAATCAATATGGAAAGGAAAGAAAAAGAAAAAACATACCATTTAATCACTAAACTATAAATTAAATGCATCCAGTTATTTTTTTTCTTATTGAAAATCTTATGGATAATAATAAATGAATCCAAAAGAAGAAAATTCTTCATTATTGGAATTATATTTCCTAGGAACATGTTATATTTACCATCAAGACTTTACATAAGATGGTTTAAAACATACTAGGTGAGAACCCTATTATCTTAGGCTAGCCAATTGATTCATCTCATGAGACTATTGATGCATTGAGGGGATATATATATATAACTGGGCCCCACCCATGTCACGCTTTTCCAAACATTACTCATATATCTAATAATAAATTTAATTCATGAATAATGTGTCTTATAATATATTAGTATTGAATTGAAGACATTGATTTATCAATAATTCAACCATCAATAAAATAGCTGTCAAAGTGAACACCGTATGTAAAAATGATATATGGTTTTGGAAATAAAGATATCTATAATAAATGACTTGGATAATTAAGGGAAATTCATTGTTCAATTATCATATGAAATTGAATATTTAAAGGGGAATAAAAGGAATAAAGTAAGTGAATTTCAATACTATCCTTGGTCAAATAAATCAAAAACCATATAGAGAAATAAAAAGGTTGATATCGATACAACATATCCCATGTGGTGTAAAAATAATGGGTTGTTGTCATTGATTAATGGAAATACAGTAAAAAATATTTACAAATAATCTTGAGAAAAATATCCCTTTAATTTTTATTTTTTTTAAATAGTTATATTGGAAAATAAATATTTAAAAAATTAAAATGTAAACATTCAAAACTGAAAATGGCGCTTCAGAATAAATGACAACAGGTAAATCTATACATGTCGTACAATGTAAAAAGAACATTCATTTTCATGGTAAAAATGGTAGAAAATATCCTTTTTGTAAATTGACAAGAATATTCCTTTGAAAACGTTTTTAAAAGACAAAAAGGGTAAAATTTGATTAAATAAATCATTTTTTAAATATAAAAAAAAATTAAAACCTTTTTAGAAAATATGGTTTTTAAAAGAAAACAGTTTCTCCGTTTAAAGAGATAAATGATGTTAGGTTTTCATAAAAATAATTTTTAAAATATTTTGAGTAACGAAGAGTGGTAAAATGGTACTATTTCTTGAAAAAATCATTTATTACCATAGAATAATAAATTGAAAGGGTTTATTGAACAATGGTTATATGGATTCCTTTAATGGAATCTCAAGAATAGGAAATCGTGGTTAAAATGAGATTGTGAAATAAACCCTAAAATGGTTATAACATTGATGTGAGAATTAATAAATGAAATGATTTTGTGTATCAAAAATATATCCAAAAAAATAAGTATAAATATGTCAATATATAGTCAAATTTATTATACAAATAATCATAGAATATTAACAACAACAAAGAGGTAATATAACCCAATGAAAAGGAATTGGGTTATGAAATTTATTTACAACTTGGGTAACATTAAGTTTAACTACCATGGGATGAAATAATTCAAATAAAAATATCATTAATAATTAATTAATCATAATATTAAATTTCAAAGTGGATTTATGTATGATATATATAACAAATTAAGTGCACAATAGTAATGTATTCCTTAAAGAATGGAAATTGAGATGAAGTCTCTTACTACTTGGTAACTTTTAAATAATAATACCCATGAAATAAATAACATCAAATGAAACCTTAAATTCCATATATATAAATTTATTCATGATATAAAATAGAATATAGGAAGTTTATACACCACAAAAAATAAATGACTGGTGAAAATTGTGTATTCCTCACGAAAAGAAAAGTGAGATAAGAATCTCTTACCATGCATTTCCTTTTTGGGTGAACATACATTAACCACCTATATAAGGGTTTTTAACATGTTAAAAACTTATAAAATAGCCATACACATATTTATAATATCATATATTAACTTTTTGTAATATCTTATTACTCATTTGATAACAACATTTCATTATTTTCACTATTTAGGGAGTTAATTGTCTAGTTTTTCATGTATATTTTGAATTGATGTTTTTTTATTCATAATTAAATCATAATTTCATTATATCCATAATGTAAAATATTATTTAAATATCATATATATTCATTATAAATTTATATATAATAATCGATAATATTTTGAGATTAGAAATGAAATGTACGGTTCATGGAGACGGTAGGTCGTACGAAGGCAAGAATGCGACTTCCATTTTTTCATATTTAAAATAATGAAAATTAAATGATATATATGTAAATTAATTAAATTATTTTATTTATGTCATATATTCCACATACGTTTATTAAAACCATCTTTTATACCTTCCTTGTATAGTGTGAATGATCAACATCGCTTTGAGGAGGCGGTACACTACTAGAAACATGACTTAAACCAATAGTTTCAATCCATTGGTAATGGATTGAAAACCTTTGGTATAAACTATACCAATGGTTGTTCAAATAGTTGGCTAGTTAGACATCAGGATAGATATATACCAACAGTTATAGTATAACCATTGATATATGGATCTGGACTACACATTATACCAACAGTTTCAGCTAACAATTGGTATAACATTATACCAATGGTTGATAACCATTATAAATTAAGGAATTTCAGATCTATTCCAATGGTTCTGAAACTGTTCGAATAATCCTTTACCAACAGTTTACATAAAATTGTTGGTAAATACGGATTACATGTTTTATACCAACAGTTTACTAGCTATTGGTATATATTTTCACCAACAGTTTTAAGTAAATCGTTGGTATAAAGTCACTTTTCACACATATACCAACAGTTTAGAACCATTGGTATAGCCTTACTGCAATTGTAGCAATAGGAGGGCATGTCTCCCCCTCTGCAAATCCGATGTGCACTTGCACAACATGTATATGAAGAACTGAATACATAATTTAGAATTTCATTGAATTCAGAATTCAATTTAGAACCCAATTACCCTGTGCAATACAGAATTCATAATTGAATTCTCAATTGAATACATACAGAATGAATTATGTACTGAATTCTGAATTCTGAATGAATAACACATACAAAAATAATTATGAATTACATACAGAATTCTAAACTACATATAGAATTATGAATTATGTATAGTGTATTCAATTCAGAATTCAATACATATAGAATTTAATTATATATAACAAAAACAAAATATAGCATACAAAATTACATTCAAGATATGGATAAATGACTAATATGGAATACAGATTAGAATATAACTATTATGGCATATATAATATAACTATAATGGCAGACAAAATATGTCATACATAATATGAATTTAGAATTGAACTCATAGGCATGGGTGAATTTAGATGAAATCAGTTTCATTGAAGATTTACTAATACTTTTCACGTGTAATTAGATATGAAAATGGATAAATGACTTCCAAATTTTCATTTTCTTGGGAGTGGGGGTTTTCCAGGGGTGGGGTGTCTAGGGGTGGGGGTTGTCTAAGGGGTGGTGGTGGGCTGTCTAGGGGGTGGGGGCAGTCCAAGGGGGTGAGGGTTGTCCAAGGAGGTGGGGATGTTTAGGTGGTGGGTGTGGTGGTGGTCTAGGGGTGGGGGTTGTCCATGGGGGTGGGGTGGGGGGATTTCCCTTTGTTGGGGGATGTCTAAGGTAGTGGGGGTGTCTGAGGGGGGTGGGGGCTATCCAGGGGAGGCTGTCTAGGGGGTGGGGGTTGTCTAATGCGGTGGGGGTGTCTAGGGGGTCGGGACTGTCCAAGGGGGTGGGAGTGGGGGTGTCCGTGGGTGGGGGATGTCCAGGGGTGGGGTTGTCTAAGGGGGTGGGGGTTGTCCAAGTGGGTGGGGATGGGGGGGTGTCCAGGGGGTGGGGATTGTCTGGGGGGTGTCCAAGAGGGTGGGGTGTCTAGGGGGTGCAGGGCTGTCAAAGGTGGTGGGGGTCCTAGGGGTGGGGGTTTTCCAAGGGGGTGGGGTTTTCTGGGGGTGTGGGTGTTTGGGGGCGTGGGGGTGTCTAGGGGTGGAGGATTTTCTAGGGGTGGGGGATATCCAATGAGGTGGCTTGGGGTGTTCAGGGGGTGGGGTGGTCCAGGGGGTGGGGGTTATCCAATGGGGTGGGGTGTCTGAAGGGGGGGTTGTCCAAGGGGTGGGGTGGGGGTCCGGGGGTGGGGGGTCCTGCGGTGGGGGTATCCATGGGGTGGGGATTTTCCAAGGGGTGGGGGTGTCTAGGGGGTGGGTGGTGTCGAAGGGGAGCTATCCAATTGGGTGGGGGTGTCCAAGGGGTGGGGGATGTCCAGGGGGTGGGGTTGTTCAAAGGGGTGAGTGTCCGGGGGTGGGGGACTATCCAAGGGGGTGGGGGTGGAGGGTTTCTAGGGGATGGGGATATCTAGGGTTGTGGGGAAATCCAAAGGGGGTGGGGGTGTCAATGAGGTGCGGTGTCCACCTGTTGGGGGGCTATCCAAGGGGGTGGGGGTGTCCAGCGGGTGGGGGGTTGTCAACGGGGTGGGGGTGTCCAAGGTGTGGGGTGGGGTCTAGGGGGCTCTCCAAGGGGGTGGGGTGTCTATGGGTGTGGGTTTTCCAGGGGGGATGTCCAAGGGGGTGGGGGTGTCCAGGGGTGGGGGTGTAATTAGATATGAAAATGGATATATGACGTCAAAAATTTATTTTTACAGGGGGTTGGGGGCTGTCTAGGGGATGGGGGCTATCCAAGGATTTGGGGGGGTCTCTGGGGGTTGTCCAAGGGGGTGGGGGTGTCTAGGGTGTGGGGGTTGTCCAGGTGGGTGGGGGTGGGGGATGTTAAAGGGTGTGGGGTGTCTAGGGGGTGGGGGTGTCTAGGGGTGAGGGGTTGTCCTGGGGGTGGCGGTGTCCAAGGGGTGGGGGTTTTCCAGGGTGTGGGCATGTCCAGGGGTGGATTGATGTCCAATGGGGTGGGGTGTTCAGAGGTGGGGGTGGTCTAGGGGGTGGGGGTGTCCAGGGGGTGGGGTTTCTAGGGGTGGGGGCTATCCAGGGGGTGGGGGGCTTTCCAAGGGGGTGGGGTGACTAGGAGAGGGGTGAATCAATCACATATATTTAGTCACAACAAATAATTAGTCAATTTTTATTATTTATAGATAAAGAAATAAAGATAATGTGACCTTAATAATAACACATATATTCAGGAACAACAAATCATAAAACACCAAATGTCAGTAATATCAGTCAAAAATATAATGGATCAATCTGTCCCTCATAACCATCAATATCATAACCGCCATCATCTGCCTCATCCCTATCCTCATTATTGTCCCGATCATCATTCCCTCCCTCTTCCATTCCGTCCTCATTTCCCTCGTACTCTGACTCGGCCTCCTTCTTGACCTCCTCCTCACCCTTCTCCTCTTCCCCAAACTCCTCCTCACCCTCCTCCTTAACCTCAGCCTCCTCCTCACCCTCCTTCACCTCAACCTCCTCCTCGCCTTTTTTATCTCTAGGAATCAAATCAACTCGACCACCACTATAACTACCACCTGGTGAACCATATATAGAATTCATCGATGACATATATTAATCACAATCTACGCAATCCATTGATAGATGTTTTGGATTTAAAACATCCTTCAGGTTCATAAATGCAGTTTTTTCCCTAGAAGACTATTCTTCCATCTCTTTTTCTTTTTTTTCAGCTTGTTCTACATGTTCCTTAGACTACTAGAACTTTGTGTCACTACAACTTGTACTTTAATAGGTACAATACCTCTTCGGTACTATACTCTTCCCATGTTGGCAGCATACTCTACTAGGGTGATCATCTCCCAACACCTAATGTAAGTGATCATTTGGGCCAAAAATTGTCAAGTTACTGGGCATCAAGGGACTCTAAAGCATCCTAATACAAATATAAATAGATTATTAAGTTAAAAAATAGATATTAAAATTTTTAATCAAAAAAGTAAAACTTACAATCTTTTGTTGAGTCAGTTCGTTAACCACATTTCAATCTTTTTTCCTTCAACTCGAGCAAAGTAGTTTTTCTCGAGGCACACATCCTTTAATATTTAATGTTTCTCTATTCAATAAAATTGAATCGAGGAAACCATAATTGAAAATATGTTACAAAAAATTATTTTCCTAACTAAAATTATAATAAAATTTTAGCAATCGAATAAATCATGGAGGAAAACAATAGAAATTTCAAGTCGTTAAGAAAAATTATAAACAACTGTCTTACTAGCTTCCTCTTAGGATCTGACATCGTATTACGTCCCAATGTGTGGAGGTATATTTTAGCATCAATGTTTTTCTATTTCTTTCATTTGATTCCTAAAATAATTCAATTATTCAAGAGATAGTATAAATTTGAAACATGATAATTTTCATTTAAATACCTCTACTGTGATTAATACCTTAAACCGAATAGTCGTCCAATAAGTAATCATCTATCGATACTATTCTATCATTAAATCATACACGATAGGTACCATGTATAACTTTATGTCAACTCTATCACTCCATCTAATATATAAATTCATCTTATAGGCTCTCCAAATCTCACCTAATTCCTATAGACATGCTGGCAGTGCAACCTCACCATCGGGGAAATTAAACTGAAGCTGACACCAAAATATTAATTCATATAAATACCAAAATAAGATATTTTATTAAATTAAATAGATTTATTTCCCCATTTTTGAGACCAAGAATTGTCCTTGACTTCATTTGGAAATTGTCTCTATGAGAGCGGGATGATGGGAATGATGCCGAAGTATTTATCAAGTGTCTCCAAAAAACACTGATATTGATTCCCTGTTATTTAATCATTTAATTGTCTTCATTATAGTCCACCATCAACTACATGTGGCAATTTCACACCACATTCATGCATGTATTCACGTGCCCCCACCATCTATCAGTAGATGTATCCGTTATGAAATAAAATCAAATATTTTATCCACACATGTTATAATGAAAATAAATAATGGTAAAATTTTTTTTAGGGTTCTATAAATATACATGTGGCGGTCTAATCAATAGTTAATGTTGGATCCACAGAAACTGAAGAAACACCCTGTATAGGTGGAGTGGGTCCTAGTGTATGCTCTGCAGATATAGAATGTGGCGAAGCAAGAGTTCAAGAAGATGTAATATAGAATCTTAGAGAGAAGGAAGTAGAATTAAAATAAGATGACACGGATAGCTGGCCGAATGCTGGATAGGGAGTGGGAATCACCATCAGATATGGTAAAGATGAGTGAGAAGACTATAATGTAAAGGCTGGTGAAAACATGGGAAACCTAAATATCTCGTGTGTCCCTAATGACACACCAGGATCAGAATGCGGGATAGATGGTATGGTTGTGGGAGGGGCGGGGTCTAATAAGGTATGCTGACTAGATCACATATCCCTCATACCAACCCCCCCCCCCCTCATACCAGTATTCTGAGTACTGGGACCACTACTAAGCTACTCATAAAATAATTTTCACCTAAGTGGTGGATCCCACAAAAATTGTGAAAATAAAATTAATCACATGACATTATATTATATATATATATATATATTTGAAATAAAATACTCAATATAGGCATTAGTGGTGGAACACTAATCTCATCCATGCAACGATTGTTGTCCATCATCTTTTTCATCATCTCTCTTCAGTTGGTTCCATCGCCTGCATTTGAAAACAAATATGGAAGAAATTAGAAAATGATAGCTAATGTGTAACCCAAAAAATAAATTATATGAGAGGGAATAGGGGGATTCATGGATAATTTAACTATCCATTAGTTTAGTTCAGCATGAATGGATATATAATTCATTCAATAAATCATAAGAGATGTAATAAAGAAATTAAATTTTGATTATGATGGTTATTTACTAATTTTCACCAGTCTATTAAAATCATGAAACATTAATTATGAGGCTTATTTCACTCAAAAACAAAGAGAGAGAGAGCATACTGAATTATGCCTCTAGAAAATTCAGCAAGGTATATATTATGAATAACTAAACCCTTAAGATAGCTGGAAATTATTATATAAACATATGAAAACGGATAATATATCTACCAGATTCATAACGGGTAATGCACTTGTCAAAATTAAGGAAAATTTGTTATTTATTTAGCCGAGGTAGATGATGCAGGTTTCTATACATGTTTTTTAGAAGAATATAATCCATCATGTTATTTATTAGGTGAAATATTAAAGGGAGGTATTAAAGTTATACTAATTTTATACATGGTCAATAAATCATTGAAATTTTCACCAATTTAAAAATTTTGGTTTCATAGGTTTGAATATATTTCAATTTTAAATTATAAAATGCATTGCAAATAAAATTGCAACCAATAAAAATTGGAATTTTACATTATGTTCAAGTAGGATACAGCATATTTGTAATCAATTTAAATCTATTTAAATATTACCAACCTTAACAACCCATGTAGAGCTAAAACAGAAGAATTTTGAATAATGATGGATGATTATATATATTTCCCACCCCAACTTCGGGTTCACTGTCAACTCTGACAATTGAGCTATTAGAGCATAAAAAGTAATAAATGGATCGGTTCCAATAGTATTAGGTATAGTGTCAATTCCATCATCACCATCATAAAAAAATGTCTGGGAATTACATAAACAATGACACCAAATTAAGGTCAAATATGGTCTTTGATATAAAAAACATGTTTCGCTGTTGATTCTAATACATGTGGTTCACCAGTAGAAATATTCAAAGTCATATAAAATACTCGAAATCCACAATCATAAATAAAAGTTTCATGCATCATCATCAAATCAAACTACATGAATTTTATCATTATGGCTAGTACATGAGAGTAATAATCCATTATTATTATTTATTCAATAAATCCATAATAACCTGAATTTTTAAATCACAGTCTATTATCTGATGCATTGGAATAATAGTTTTTTGTTAAAGTAACCACAACACCATCATGTTTTGTTCACATGTCCTTTTCTCGTTCAGTGATAATAAATTTTTACCCATTAATAACAATTGATTTACATTCA
Source organism: Viscum album (assembly GCA_963277665.1). Lineage (NCBI taxonomy): Eukaryota > Viridiplantae > Streptophyta > Magnoliopsida > Santalales > Viscaceae > Viscum > Viscum album. Next base: position 1,923,798,414 of record OY728128.1, on the reverse strand, counting down.
AAAACCATGGTATTAGGACTAAAAGCCAAATAAATTATTTACTCAAAGATAGAGTCAGTAGGAAAACTCAATACCTGAAATATAAATGAATATTAAACTTAATTTAATATTGATTTAATTATATTAAATACTAATATTTTTACTGGAATCGTGGCAGTGTCATTCAATTTTTTCACCCTGATAAGATCATCATTTTCATTAGACGAATTATGTTTGAACATATCTATGTCTTATTGGGTTATAATCCTTTATTTTTAATGATTAAGAATAAATGGAAACCATTCATATAACAAAATCACCAATCCAGTCCTCTCATTTGGATTATCATCATTTTTAGATTTTATTTTCTCCCCATTGAGATAACACACATAGTATTTTTCGGAAAAAACATATTTGGTTATGTGGTAGTGAACTTCTTCACAACTAAACAAAGGTCTTTAAATATAATTGTAACATGGGAAGTGTATGTGACCACTATCGGATGCGTTATGAAGTAAAAAATAAAAAATCTCTCTAAATGTTTTTTCAAAATTTCTTCAGATCTGATTAGTTTCATACATCCAACTTCTATCCATTCTGCAAAAAAAATTGTTATAAGTCATTTATTCAAAAGAAATTCAATAATATTGAAGTTTAATAGAAAATATATTTATTTAGATGAGAATTTTTTACTTTATACGAAACCATAACTGTCACACTACTCCATATGAAAATCATAATATAAAAAGACAACAGAATACTATAATTATAACAAAATACTATAAATTAATATAAATCCCTGATATTGATTCAATTACAAATATAATAACATAACGTGTATGTATATTGAGATAATATATATAATATAAGGGAGACTTTTGAGAGTCCTATACATCTTGTGTCAAAGAGAAGGAGAGATTTCGAATCCACGAGCTTTTGAAGGAAAAGAATCCCATTATTCACAAGTATTTAATGAACTAAGTAATAACTTGATCACGTGAGATCTGGAGAGTGTTTTGAGACCCAAAAAACTATTCATGGAAGGTTTTGAATATATTTAAAGAAATATACATGATTGTAAAAGATCATGTACACTTGTGGAGGGTAATTATTCAGGAGTTAAGGAAATTTTAGATCGAAGAAAGTTTATATTTTAGTAGATTATTTGAGAGATATTCATAATATATATTCCGAATAAATGGGAAATATAATCTGAAAATAATGGTAAAAAGTTCCTCCGGTATTGGAACATCATGGAAATACATGTGGACCATGATCCATGAAATATTAAATATAACTAAGATGAGTTTTATGTTATAATATGAAGGTTCTATGGGGAAATGAAGCTTGATTCCATGTGCATGGAGATTTGGAATGATGAAAATTAATATTTATTTCCAAATGTGATAATGTATCCCCATTATAAATGTCCATAAAGGAATGTGTTTCTAATTGATATAGTGAACTATTCCTGGGTTGATACCTTATTATTAAAAAATGTGAAGATATATTAATTTAGTTATGTGTTCCTAAATTTAAGGTCAAATTTGTTTTGGAATTTTTTTAGTTATCACATAAAAGAGGACACCATGGACCTAATAGAACATTGATCAAGATATTACAAAGTGAATTATTTTCATCAAATATGTACAATGTGTAAATATAATTTTTTAAATAAGTTAATGGTGCTAAGAAATTGAAATATTTTTAAAAGTTAGAAGATTTCATAACACCCAATACCCAAAGTTGAAGTATTCATTGTGTGGGGAATCAATTAAATAGTAAGATTACATACATAATTTGATATCAGATACTTTCTATTGTGTGTGTTTATTACGTGTCCAAAAGAGTAGAATCTTGGGCCAATTTGAAGAAAACAACAACATTTGTGATCAAATTTTTGACGATGGATGTATTTTCCTAGTTTGGAATTTATTGTTTATTAATTATTGACCACATAATTCACTTCAATAATAGCTTTTTGTAGTTATACATGATATGTATGAAGGTTAATACAACACCCTAACACCTTATTATCCGAAAATATTAGGTAAGCGACATTATTCAACTAAATGATCAATAAAAGTTTAGGAAAAATCATGGGTTCAATGTCATTGGATTATAGTAAGAATTTTGATGATTTATTATCATCATACATAGAATAATTTAAAAACATTAATTATTATGACCCTAATTAGGATTATAAATGGAAATCCATGCCATTTATTAGTGGATCTAAAACATTAATCGTATTGGTCTATGAGAAAAGTTGGTATGGATTTAGAACAAGGTGAGAAAGTGGTTCTTGTAATTCGATGAATTAAAAGAGATCTATAGAGACTTAGATGATAACAAAAAATTGAAAATATAAATCCAATAAGTGGAATGACTAATGAGTCAATTTTTGAAAATTTACACCCATGGAAAATGTACTTTTGATTGACTCATGTTTAGTATTTATTATAGGTAAATTTCACCCACATTGGATGATACATTTAATTAGAGTAAACACTTTTACACATAGATCTATTATGATCCAATGAGAACATGAAAATTTGTTCAACATGAATGGAAAACCGATAATACCCTAAATGAATAAATTAATAAGACTGAATCATTCTCCCTCTAAAATATAACTAAGGATACAATGGTATGTCTATATATAGATATTAAATGTGGAATTAACTGGGATTACTTTAATACATTATTCAATTTTTGTTAGGTTAGTAATTATCTATGTATTAATTGGGTATATGATCTATTATAATCTCCTACACTCTGATACCAATGCTATAGATGAAAAAAATACTGACTAAGAGGAGTAGTGATCAGGGGTGGGAATACCCATATAATACATTGAAAATTACCTATACCCAAACCAACCAACATCACAATCCCAATCCATAACCCAACCAACACCCAATTAATACTAAATATCACTACCCTTCTAATTATTCCTTGAACAAAAACTATAAATACAAAATAAAAATCTAATTTTAGACTAAACTAAAGTCCATAGAAACAACCATAAAACCCTACGAAAAAATGAAAAACCACCTAAACCACTACCCCAATCATCCCCAATAACTTTACATGGATCATCCTTATATCCATTACCCACCTCGAGACAATATGACTAAAAAAACATTTACCATATTTAATTGGGGATACATCTCACCAGTACCTCCATTAGTTCATATGGTTCACTAAATCTACATAGAAGGAGTGGCTATAAAGACTTCAAATAAAGGTGATTGACACAATCAAGACACTTTAAATGTAGAAAAAAATAGAGAACAAATCAAAGTGAACTTATTAGTTATACAATGTTAAATACTGCATGGACCAATGGTTTAGGCCCAATCACGTTAAAAAACAGACAAATAGATTTATAACATTAAAACTATGGTAGCATATACAAGTTTGAAGTGTATAACTAAATACTTGATAGATTGAAGATGGATCTATCAGGTGGAAAGAGTTTTTCATCCTAGTGTAATGAGAGTTCTTTGAGAGTGATTCACTTTAGGGCTACAATTTCACGGATGCGAAGAGTAGATCTATTGTGTATTTGGTGGGAATCATTCCCAATGGTTTTAAAAACTGTTGGTATACATTAGAAAAATAAAATCATTCCCAATGGTTTACTCAAACCATTGGGAAAGGTTTATTGTAAAAACAGTGTACCAAAATATTTAACAAATTGTTGTTGTATCCCTCTTACACCAATTGTTTTATCAAATCATTGGTATAAAGGTGTTGGTATAGCCTTCATTTCCACTACTGGTAGTCCACACTACCACAAATGATGTATTCATATTTACACAAAATGTAAATCATGAAGGTTTTCACTATATAATTTTTTCAGAAGTATAAATACATTATAAATATTATATATAACATATAAACACATCATTTTCATCATAATTCCCCCCATGATAGGTGGTAAAGGAATAATAAACAATCATCATTTCGTGAGGTGGTAGTATTTTGTACTCGTGAATGGTAAGTTTGATACCCATTAGATTGACGTGTGTGTAAGTATAGGTAGAACCCTTAGAATAAAAATACATTATTATATTTAGGATACATAGGTTAATATATAATCATGGAATAAGAATATTTTATGAGTGGATAATGAAATATAATGAAAGTGATAGTCAAAGAATGTTATATCATTTTCAGGTATCTCCTTTTGGTTTATACAAAAATAATTAGTTTGTGGGATTTCTATAAAAATTAAGGATTCTTAGATGTGGGTAGGGATTTTTGGATATTATTTTACCATATCTTGGGAGATAAAAATGTCCTTTTAGGTTTGAATGAGGGGGAGGGGTGAGTTTCTGTTTATAGTGGAGGAGGATAGGTATTCTTATAATGTTTTGAAAATGGAATTTGGACCACATTTTTCCCATGTAAAGTGGCTCCAATAATGTTAAATATTAGATAATGGGGATTATAAGGTATAAATATTAACATAAAATAAATTTTGGACAAGTTTCTAGTTCATTTTGGTGTTTAATTTTAAGGTTTAGTCCCTTGATAAGATAATTTTCCACCTAATCATGGTAATTAATTTTAATTACAAAAACTAATATTTTTGGTAAAAAAATAAGTTTAAATTATTATAATTTATAAATATTATGATAAAAAATATTAAATCGATTTTTCAAAATTCAAATCACATAAGTGGGAGAAATAAATTTAAATTTAACCCCACAGACGGGAGGACAAAGCTGGTTTTTAAAGGAAAATGCTCAAAAGTATGAGATGTGTTTATGTCCAATTTCAATGAGAAATTTATTAAAATGAACTAAATTGGATTAATTTATATTAAATTTATCAAAATATACTTCAAAAACCAATCCAAAATATAAATTAACCTTATAAATGAATTAGATGAAAAAAAATGAATTAAATTCAGCATTTTTAACTATTCATCAAATAATAAAACCTCATAGAAAAATACAAAAAAAATAATCCTAAGATAATTTTTATGTTAATATTTCAAAAATTAAATTTATTTATATATATATAAAATATAAAAGTTCAAAAATGTATATTTAAAATAGGTTCTTTATTTAAGTGTGTTATAACTATCTTTAGAAAAATATTTATTTTTATGCATAAATTTTTGTTTGTTCTTATAGTATGCCTATAAAATCTATTAGATTAATATAAAAAATATTTGATTGAATATATAATATATAGATTTAATTAATATCGTTCTTTAATATTAAATAATATTGTTTATTAGGAGAAGACACCATTGTGATCATAAAAACATTTTCTTTATACTCAATTTGTTTCTATATTCATTTATAAGTAATCGATAGCCAAAGAATTTATATTATATTTTTATAAAACATATATTTTAATAAATTTTTTAATACTAATCATAATATTTAATTTAAAGGAAATTTTATATCATAATATATTAAATAATAATGTTTTAATAATATATAGGTGTTCGGTAAAACATGGTCTTGTGTGTAACAAAAGTCATCGAATAAAGTCATTGTTACGTGAAATGAAAGATAAATCAGTGTTTCATGCATTTAACTATATAGAATATATTAAATTTATTTAAAATAAAAAAAATGAATATAATGTCTTGGTATATTATATTCCCTTACGTGCTTGGTGTTCCGTGTCATATGCTATATCGAATATAATGTTCTTATTTTATAAATCCAGGGTGTTACATTCTCCGCACCATAATTAAATTATGTCCTCGCAATTTAAAATCAACCATGGTAATAAAATTTTCAATATTCCTTATGTTGAAATTCTACATTTTCAGAAGGTTTTGTAAAACATCCTCTATAAAAGAGAGAATGGGAATTTAAAATGTCACATGGATTAGTGTTTAACAAGATCTCTAGGTAGTATGACATTAGTGGAAGGTGGAGATTCATACATGGAGGGAAAATATAAATATTTATAGGGAGTTATTAATGACATAAATTAAAAACAGGTGAATGGTTAGTTGAATTTTGAGGACCTCAAATTTGTAAATTCATAATTATTTAAAAGACCATCACATCAACAAAAAAACAGGTATTAGGACAACATTTGTTTGATCATTTTCTTAATGTTGAGTAATTATTATACTTACTAAGAATATAATGAAATATACTTACTTGACATGTTTCGATTTCATATGAAATATTTCATCTTTTGGGTATTCTTTGATTAAATTCTAATTCATACCTTAGTCTATAAAATTAATATCCTAGAATAAACCCCTTTTTAATAAAGCATGAAAATTTTATTTAAACTGACAAAATACCCATAAAATAGGTCATGATATTTTATCTAACTATTTTCCAAAACAAATATGTCTAATACATTAATCTCTAAACCTAAAAAGTGACACTATTGATTTATTATTAGTATTTATTCTTCGAATTATTTAACTGAAAATAATTACACATTAATCAGGAAATCACATAGGCTAGTGGTCGGAAGAAAACCCTTATTTTTCTTTGTTCATGGGTTCAAGACACACCACCTTTCTGGATTTGATGGTTTGTCATCTAGAATATAGGTTGTACTTTTCATAAAAAAATTCCATTAATTAAGACATCGTGTAGGCCAGTGGTAGGTGTGAAACCCTTATCGTTCTTCAGTTAAGGGTTTAAGCCCCACCACCATACCAAATTTGATGGGTTTTTACCCAGCGTATAGGTTGTCCTATTCTAAAACCATATTAATATATTTCCTATAATGTTTAAAAAATTATTATGGACATCCTTGAAATTAAATTAATCATTACATAACCTTTTACTAGGGTTTTTAATACAACCTAATTTTTTACAATGTCTAATAAACTAATTTGAATATTATCACAATGTCATTAATGGTTATAATAAAAATATATTTTATCAGTACATTAAAATTCATGTCTCTAAAATGTAATGTAATTATTCCCCAAATACATTTTCCACTAAACTAATGAGTTGAATAACACTAAATTTTTCCAAAATATTCTTAATATTTCTAGACTCCAATTACATAAAACCTAAAAATATGTTTCAGACATAGATTTTATGGTTAACCTAAATATAATTATCTCATGATAGTATCCATAACTCTTAAGTTAATTAAGATATATGTGCTTATAAAATTTTAAACAATCCTTGGATGTTTCTAGATTTTCATAACCAAAAATATACTGGTAAAAATAATTCTAAAATTTAATTCTATAATCATATTACGTACTTCAACTATTTTATTTCAAAATAAGTTTTTCATTTGTATTAGTTTTACCATAAGTAATTCATTTTCATTATCTATTCGAATCCTTGATAATGGTTTGTAAGGAAAATGAGAATTTTACTAACAATATCCCTAAGTGTGTCAAACCAGGTGTGCAGTAAGGCCTATTTTATTTGTAATAGTTTATGATCGAGTAAGGCCCAATGCGCCTTTTCAGAGTTGTTACCAATAGTTACATATGTTCCAGAACCACATCCACTTATAGTATCCAGATAGGTATGTGTTTCTAGGAAACCCACATAATATCTATCTAACCAAAAAATTTGGTTGTTCTTTTACACTATCCTAAAATTATACATTTGGTTTATGTTCTCTAATATATTTTTTCCACAACCTAGTTCTAAAGATTTTTTTAAACATCCTTTGATACCAACTATCGCGAACCAAAAACAGAATGATCAGCGTCAGTTTATTGATACCATTTCATTAGAATGATTACAAGGAATGAAATCCTGAAATACTTAAGAGTTTATTAGTCTTAGTAAACCAAATATATACATGAGTATTATATTATAAATGAATACAAAAATTATGTTATAATATTTTTATTTATTTTAAGGATAATAACTTTATTTTATCTAGTGTATTCTTATGTATATTTATTAGTACACTTAAGGGAATCCTAGGTAAAGGAAACATGATAAAGTTGAGATCAAATGCTCAATAATGTAAAATTATAGAGGAAGAAATAATTAATCAATGAGATTAAACAATATAGAATGTTAAATAACTATGAAAACATGCCATGTAATCAATAACTAGTAAGGAATTGAATAAATAATATAGAAAGGTAAATAATTTAAAACACATTACATTTAAATAACTATATAAGTCATAATCAATATATGAAGGTAATAAACTGAACACTCGGGATATTTAACAAATATACTATGAATAAAATTAATCCATAGACATTTTCTTAGTGAAAATATATTAGATAATAATAACTGAATCTGAATTATGGAAATACTTAATAATTGGATTCCATATTTACTAGGTGCATGGTACCTTTACCATCAAGACCTTTCACAAGAAGGCACATAATATACTAGGTGAAAAATCTATTATCCTATTCTAGCCAACTGATTCGTCCTGTGAGACTTCTAATTTATTGAGGGGTTATCTATAATCAGGCCCCACCCATTTTATTCTTACCCAAATCATTCCACATATATCGAATAATCCATTTAATTCATGAACAATGTGCCTTATCAAATATCTTTATTGACTAAAAGATACATATTTATCAATAATTCCCCATTTAATAAAATAGTTGTCAAAGTGAACATTATATACAAAAATGATATATAGTTTAGGAAATAAACATATCCATGATAAATGTCATGGAAAATTTTCGATAATTCGGTGTTCAATGGTCATAGGAAATTAAATATTTCAAGGGGACTAAAAGGAATAAAGGAAGTGAATGTCGATATTATACTTGGTCAAAGAAATCATAAACCATTTAGAGGAATAATAAGAATAGTATCAATAAAACATATACCAAGTGGTGTAAAAATAAAGGGTTTCTTTTGTTGATTAAGGGAAATACTATAAAAATATATTTTAAAAACATTATTGAGGAAAATATTCATTTTATTTTAAAAAATCTTTTGCAATTACTTTTCATTGAAAATAACTATTTAAAAATATTTATTAATTATAATTTTAACCATGAAAAGAAAAAATTGAATAAATGATTGTGGGTAAAATTGTACATGTCGAAAAATTTAAAAAAACATTCCTTTTTCATGGTAAAAATGTTATAAAAGTTCCTTGTTCGAAAAGAGACAATAAGATTACTCTAAAAACATTTTTAAATAAAAAACGGAACAAATTTCATTAATAAATCATTTTGGAAAGGTTAGAAATTTGAAAACCTTTTTAAGAAATAAATTTAGAAAAAAATAGGTTCTCAGACTAAAGAGGGAAATGAAGTGAGGTTTTATTAAAAATATTTTATAAAACCTTTTGAGTACCAATGAGTGTAAACATGATAATTTTTCTAGAAAGATTTTATAAATTACTAGAGGAGAATAAATTAAAATATTTTATTGAAATTTTTTTATGATTTACTTCAATTGAATTTCAAGAATGATCAATCTCGATTAGAATGAGATTGTGAAATAAACCCTTAAAATTGTCATAAAGTTGAAGTGAGAATTAATCAATGAATTGAGTATTTGTATCAACTTTAAATGAGAATAAAATAATATTAAATACATAAATATATAGTCAAATAATTTTTACAAATAATTATATAATATTAACAACAACGATAAAGTAATATAACCCAATGAAAATGAATTGGGATCTGAATCTTATTTACCACTTGGGCAACATTAAGTGTAAATCCCCTTAGATGAAATAATTAGAATTAGAAATAAAAATTTAATAAATAATTAATTAATAATGATATTAAAAATTAAATTATCAGTATGTACACCATATATATATAATTAGGTTCATAAAAATGTTTTCCTCAAAAAATGTAAATTGAGACGAAGTCCCTTACCACTTGGTATCTTTTAAATCATAATCCACATGAAATAAATGAAATTAAATGAAAATTTATAAACTATTAAGATAAATTTATTATTGATATAAAATAATATATGGGTATTATATACACCACAAAAAACATTTATGTGGTAAGAAATGGTCTACGCCTCCCGGAAAGCAAAGTGAGATAAGAATCCCATACATTGTGTTTCCTTTTTGGGTGAACATCCTTTAACCTATGGTATAAAAATTTTAAAAATGTTTATAAATTATAAAAAAAATATTTATAATATCATACATTGAAATTTTAAAATATTTTAGTACCTGTTTGTTAATAATATTTTATTATTTTTACAATTTAGTGTGTTAATTGCCTAGTTTTTCGAGTTTGTTTTGACTTGCAATTATTTATCTTCTTATATAGATCATGATTTATTAATCTATAAAATTTAAAACATTATTTAAGTATCATATATTTTTAGTATATATGTATTTATAATAATCCATAATATTTGGAGATGATAAATGAAATTTCTAATTCATGGAAACGGTAGGTCGTACGTACGCATGAACGCTACTTTCATTTCATTGTTATATTTAGAAGAATTAAAATAAAATTATATCTATGTATAAAATAATTAAATTGTCATATTTATATCATATATTTTACTTAATTTTATTAAAACCATCCTTTATATGATCATGTATAGTTTGAACGAGTCGCATCACTTTAAGGGGTGGTAGTCCACATTTCCACAAAAAAAGTTCTCATATTTACACAAAACAGAAAGAATGAAGGTATGTGATATATAAAGAATTATATAAGAATAAATAAATTATAAATATCAGATATAACATATAAAAATATTTTTCCATCACAATTTCCACCGTGAGAGGTGGTAAAAGAAGAATGAACAATAATCGGTTCATGAGGCTACATTCTGTCGTACACACGAACGGTAAGTTCATTACCAATTAGATAGAAGTGTGTGTAAGTGTAGGTATAACCCTTATAATAACAAAATATCAGTTTATTTATGATATTTTAGTTATTATATAATCATATAATGAGAATATTTTATGGGTGGAGAAATAAATAAAATGAAAGTCATTGTTGAAGATTGTTTCCTTGTTTTCTGGTAACTCCTTTTGGTTTATACTAAAAGACTTCCTTCGTTGGATTTAGTCACAAAGGGAGGATTTTTGGATTATGGTAAGGTTTTTCGGATATTATTTTATCATATTTTTTATGAGTCAAAGAGATTGATAAGTGTGGATAAGTGGGAGGGGTGAGTGCCTTTTTATAATGGAGGAGTGGAATTATTATAAATTTATTAGAAAGGAATTATACCAATATTTTACCCACGAAAAGTTTCCCCATTAATGGTAAAAATTAGACCAAAATGAATATAACGTATAAAACTGTTTAGCATAAAAACATTTCTTTTATTTCTAATTAGTTTTTTATTCAATTTTAAATAATTGGTATCCAATGAGTTTATATTATATTTTTATAAAAAATATATTTTCATATGTATTTTAATACTATTCATAACTAATAATTTAACATCTAGGTAATATCATATTATATTAAATATTAATGTTTTATTAATATATTTTTGTTTGGTAAAACTCAGTCTTGCATGTAACATAAGTCATCGAATAAAGTCATTGTTGCGTGCAATGAAAGATAAATCAATATTGAATGCATTACAAGATATAGAATATATAGAATTTATTTAAAATATTAATTATATTGTAAAGTCTCATGATATTATATTCCCTTATACTCTTGGTTTTTGTGTGTCATACACGCTATGGAATACAATGTTATTATTTTTATGTTTTGTGGTGTTACAATTATGATATGATGAAACAATGAAATTATTATGAAAACTATCTCTTTTCTACATGTTATGATATGACCAAATATTTATAAAACCCATTTCATTTCATGGGTTATGATATGAAAAATGTTTTAAGATGTTGTGGCACACATATATATAATTTTCATTGTGTGATGGGTGGGACCTATATCTCCCTCTATTGAATTGGGTTAATATGGATAAATCATGAGTAAATATTTTTTCTTTGAACCTGATTACATGTTCACAATGTTATATGTGTACCTAATTACATGTTCATAATTTATATGTGTACCTGATTACATTTTCACAATGTTATGCATGAACCCGGTTACATGTTCATAATGTTATGGGTGGACCTATATTTCATAATCATAATATTATGAATGGTTCTGGTTATATGTCAATATGTTTATGTGAGGGCCTAAATTCTTGTTCATAACTTAATGAGTAATCTTATTTCTATTTATACATGTTCACAATGTTATAACTTGTTCTGTATGCCATAATTTCATGTCTTGAGTAAATGTTATGCTTTCATGGATCATGTTATTTGATTTCCATATTAATCATGTATTCTGAACTACCAATATTTATTCCATGACTAAATATTATGATCTTTGATATACAGGATATGGTCTTCATATGTTATTCTCATGTTCTCATACCCTTATGTTCATTATATGCTGACGCAAATCTATTTTTTACCCTTACTATGAATTTAAGATCACATTTTCTTATGTTTAATTTCTATATGTTATGAAGAAAGGTTTAAGGAGGGTATTTTTGTAAATATTACTAAAAGGGGGAGAACTTTTTAGGACACAATGAATATCTTTCACAAAATCAAGAAGATTATGTTCCAAGATTCTAATGTCACTAAACTATTATGGTCCTCAGGCATGTGTTTGTGTAAAGTACTGAATATTCTTCTAAAAATATGTAATATGTATGTATGAGAACCCTAGGACATTATACCTATTTATGTTTGTTATACTAAATATACAAAATTTTCATCCATACTAATGCTATATAAATAAATATATGGAAACATATGGAGTGACACTAGCTTTACTGAACTACTTACTCTCTTAAATGATATTCAAATAAAAGATAATGAGTATCATTTCTAAACATATGACACTAAATGTATGCTATTTTAAATGGCTATGGTCTTTTAATGAATGTGTGCATGTATAAATGATTGTAATTTGGTTCACAAGGACCATGAATCATATCAAAATTCCCAAACTATGGTGCATCTTGAAAAAAGAATGATGAATAAAGTCCTTCAAAATTTTTATGGTACTTTAAAATCACTCCAATGTTTAAGTTACTATATAGAAGTGAGGATACTATATAAGAATTGATATGGCATATAGATACCAGAAATCAAGTTGGGAAAATTCATTTCCCAAAATACTCACCTCATTAGTACAAAATTTAATACGGGTATCCAAAATTTTGAAATGATATGAGAAACCTTCATCTTGTGATATCTACATATGGATTAATCACTTTTGTTGTATAATGTATTACTAAATGTACATGTACAATGATATTGGTAAATTATAACTTTCCATAGTTATGCATGAAGCGAGAATACATTATGTTGTCTCTGCTTATATTAGGACCAAAATGATTGGGTGATTATATTGATGTTTATTTGGATCCATTGATTAATGATCTGATATAAATGTGGTATTCAGGTGTTACTTTGTGTGATTCTTATACAATTGAATATTTCATATTGAGATCCATGTTATTTGAGATGATAAATGATTATCTTGGTTAAGAAAATTAATCAAGATATAGAATCAAAGGAACTCAAGGTTGTCCCATTTTTTAACAAGGTACACACTCAGTTTGGTTAAAAAATTCCTCAAACTTTATGTTTCTATGAAATCATAAACATATATCCCAATGACATAAACACCAATTTTGGATGACATCAGTAGATCAAAATTCAGAATAAGGTACAACACCAACTCCATTAACAGGTTATCAATTTTTTGATAAATTAAAGGACATGATCACCAATTTTGGTCAACCTTCCTTGAAAATACATACCAAAAATTTATTGGAAAAAGTGAGAAGTTTTTTTAATTACCATGCTAGAATTTTTTATGACATACATTTTCTTAATTTCATGAATTTAGAATAAAATACATATGATGGTGTAATTCTCATGTTACAAAATGCACATTAAAAACAAAGGACTGAATTAAGGCTAGGTTGCAAATTATTTACATGAGTATATAGGAAGAGTTAGTGCTGTGGAAGAGTAAAATGTGTAATTTTCTTCCTCCAACTACTTAGACTCTTTCAAAGTAAGATATATATTAGATTTTTAGCTTTCTAAATTATATAAAGGTTCCATAGGTGTAATTAAAAAATATCATGATTGTTGTGTCAATGACTAATTTAAAGTTAAGGGGCCTAAAATCTCAATACATTCATGTTTGGATAAATATTTTAATTTAAATATATTTTCATTGAATTTTTATTAAAAAACACTTATTATTCATTAACCAAACTTTTTTTTATTTTCAAAATGGTATTCACTAAAGTATTAGACATAGATAAATTTCCAACTATGGAAAATGAAATTTCAATCATATTATGTGAATTAAAGATTTCCTTTCCACCTTAATTTTTTGATATGATGGTTCACTTGATGGTTCACTTAGTTAGTGAGATCCGACAATGTGTACCTATACATTGTAGATGTGTATACCTCATTGAACAGTACAAGAATATTTTGAAAGGGTGCATTAAAAATAGAATTCGGATAGAAGGTTTTATTATATAGAGATATATTATTGACAAAGTCAATAATTGTGTACTAACTACCTATAAAATGATGAGATAATTGTTCAATGAAAATATCATTACATCGTGATACTTTTGGGTGAAGGAATTTTTATAACATATATTGTCAAAATTACAATTATAGAGTGGGAGAAGACTCACCTTAAGTTTTATTTAACAGTTTAGAGGTTACTCCATATGTTCAAACCCAAATATTAATTCTTATGAATTTTAATTTTTTAATGCATAAAATTTAGATATCAAATAGACATAATTTAATTTATATATGATTGTTTAGAGACAATAATTAAAAGTATTCAACTAAAAAACTGCGTTCAATTTCAAAACGAATTCGATGGCCAGCCATGGGGAAAAGTGTTCTTGTATTATTTTATTTTGGTTTTGTAATTAATGGTCATATGTTCTATACAAATGAATATTATGAATGTAGTAGATTTAAAAATATAAGACTTATATTTATGGTATAAGTGATTCATGTATCTGGTACCAATAAAAATAATCTAATTTATGTGAATATGTTATACTTTGGCATCATCGAACAAATATAGGAGTTGGATTATGCAACATTCCTAGTGTAAATTTTCATTGAATGTTGGTTAATAACATGAGTGTGCATATAATTAATTAATTTGGATTCAGGAAAGTGTATTTATATAAGGAATGATATAGGGATGAAATATTAATAATGGAATCATAGGAAGTAAAAATATTTTATTTATCTCATCCTATAAACAGAATGTGGTACATTGGTCTGTTATCAACCAAACCACTGCTAGGTTAGATAATAATTCAACTATGGATAAACCTTTCTTTAAGATATTATAATAATTTTATAGTGGTCCCAAAATAGACGGGTTATAGTATGTAAGAGGAGACAATAATTAGTGGATTTGGATACTTGATAAATGGGTCAAGTCCCTTCAACCTTTAAAAAAATATTTCAATCGTCAAGTAAAAGTTTTCTTAATATATAGTATGTTACCTAAAATTATATTTTGGATGTGAAGGGAAATATACATATATATTATTCATTAAATATATATATATATATGTGATATTATATATTAGAACATTTAATATAGGCGTATGATTTATGTATATTTCATGCATGTGATACATGAATATAATACATATATATAAGGAACCAACCTTAAAAATTACTTAATATTATGTTTTAAGTCCCGAATCCATTCTCTTACATTTGAGGATCTTTATGGTTTATAGTTTTTGAGAATTATACCATCACCATTACATAAATAAATATTACATAACATAGTGGAAACATTCACTTACTATCAATTTTTCAACAAAACAAAACTTTTTTGATATAAAGTTTCTTATTTCCATGAAATGTGTTCATAATTTTCATATTTACCTCATATTTATCCATAATATTCATTGAGACCCAGTGAAAAATATTTTAAAATTTGGGATAAACACAAAAATCTCAGAAAGGGACATAAAAAAAAGATTAAATGTGTCGGTCCAATAATAACATGAAAACCCATGAAATAATTACCTTTATAGAAATAAATCATATCAACATGAAAAACAAACACCTCTTTGTACGTATAAAACATTTGAAACCCTTAGAAATAAAATATACCCCCCTTTTAGGTGACTTATTGTATTATTTTCCTAACTCATTTCCAAAATAATTGGATCCTAGTTAAATAAATTTGAGAAACTACATTAGTTTACTCACTCATTCTTACCTTTAATGACAAAGAACATTACCCAATGCATTGGAGAATTATAAGGGTCTCACCCATCATATTATCTATATCAGGATCACCTGTCATAGAATCTGTATTGGAATCACCTATTTTAAAAGCTATATCCAGTTCACCCATTGTATAAGATGTATTAGGGTCACCTATTCATCATATGTAATAATAAGTTATCAATCATAAATAATACATTTTACCCTTTTACATTTTATCATAAAACCCTAGTAAAACACATTTAAAGCCATATAAAAAACACTTTAGGATATCAAAATATGATTATATTATAAAAATACATCTTCAAAACTAAATTATGCAGAACAAAAGGAAGTATGGTTTTTCATTAATCAAAATAATAAATCTTGTAATGTAATCCACACATAATATAAGGATTATGATGGTGGAAAAAACACATTGATGTTTTATACATTAAAATAAAACATTCCTTTTACATTTTTGTTAAAAAAATTTGTTAAAAATTA
The DNA here is from genome assembly GCA_963277665.1 of Viscum album. Lineage (NCBI taxonomy): Eukaryota > Viridiplantae > Streptophyta > Magnoliopsida > Santalales > Viscaceae > Viscum > Viscum album. Next base: position 1,923,781,746 of record OY728128.1, on the reverse strand, counting down.
CCTTTTGAAAATCTTTGAAAGAAAGTAAGAAGTGACATAAAATGTACATTATAATTCATTAATTTATTTATAAAAACATTCATAAAATAAGTTTTATAATATGGACATGGTAGAGAAAGGTTTATAATATAATTATTTAAAACATTAAAAATGAGGTTTTATGTTAATGTAGACCTTATCAAAAAATATAAAAATAATGATTTTAAAAAAAATTAATAAAATTGAAATATATTTAAAATTAAATTTAACAACAATATAATCATAAATGATAATTTTCTTACAAAATTATAAGAACATGTACATGGAAGAAAAAGAGTTGGAAGGTAAACATTAAAATTGGATATTTAAAAGAAAGTCAATTACCTCGAGTCTGAATCATTTCATACATTCATTTTATTCCTAAATAATAAATTTATGTTAATTATATAATTTATTAAGAAAATTTTTCATGGTTATTATTCCCTTCATTTTATTTATTACCATGTTATATACAATTACTTAATCAATTAACTTCACTATAGATGTTTTGATGAAATTGGGATCATATATCCAAAATGAAATTGCTAGATTGTATATGGACAAAGAGGTAATTATTCCATCTTATAAAAAATAATAATCATTACAAAATTATAATCGTATAAATAAATTATACTTTTAAATCCCACCATATAATATGGTTCTAAAAAATGAAATTTATTACAATCATGGAGACGGTAGGTTGTAGGTACGCATGAGTAACTTTCCATTTTTCAATGATCATGATGGAAAAAACATAAGTATTATTTTATCTTTAAAAAATTATAATTATATTATAAATAACATAATATTTTTTAAATGAACTTTTATATATCATCCATGTGATGTTGTGATGGAAAAATAATCGCATCTATTTGTGGAGGTGGAAGTCCATACGTACGGATGAATGACATTATCATTTTAAATGGGTGGAAATATAATATATTAAAAGATATATTATCATATTTTAATGATACATATTTAATTAATTTTTTATATGAACATTAAATCTATCATTATAACCACCCATTATAGGTGGTTATAGAAAACGAATTACATTGGTTCATGAGGCGGTGGTTTGTCGTACATTTGAGTGATGGTTTGGTTTCCCATTTGATGGAATAAGAGGTGGATATAGGGTATCCCATGAACATAAAAACGTATTAGTGTATTTAAGATTATGGTTTTATTATTTAATTATGGTTTATGAATACTTTAAAGTGTTAGAAAATTAAATTTAATGAAATAATTTGTTTAATAATTATACCTCTTCTTTGGATAACCACATTTTATTTACACATTAAGCCCTCCAAGGTTAAGATTATTACCAAAGTAATACCTCAAAAACTTCTTTAGGTATATTATAAATGGATTTGTAAAGGTATTGGAAAAATTAAATGGCCATTAAATTGTATTTCTAATAGTAGATAGCTTCCTTTATATAATTAGGGGTGGAACATTCTTGGATTCTCTTAAAGAATTAAATTAATAAAAATTGATTTTCAGGTTCAAATGTCCCAAAATTCATATAAATTAGAGATACTATGAGGATGAGCCTAAATAATTTCATACATTAAATAGTGGATAATTTTAGGTGATTTTTTCACCCATGTCATTTTTTAACCCTCTGTTAACCCTTTTGATGATTATCACAATAACAATGTTTTTTAGTATTTAGGGGTAAATATATTTATTATAAAAGAAATATTGTCCCTAAAATAGACCATGGTATAATTTTTTAACCATACAATAATATATTTGTCAAAGTTATGTTTTTTATGAATTTAAAATCATTTAATAAAATATTTTTTATTATAATATATCATTATTTTCATTTTTGAAAATATATAAAATATTATATTATATTATGGGTCTAACTCATTCTAAATAGTTCCAAACCAACATGAATTTTAATATAATGATGATATGATATTAATATAATGACCCAATAAAATATTTAATTGTTTTTATATCATTGTAAACCATATCTTTTTTTAACTCCTTGGTTAGCTTATTTTAACCATAACCATGGTAATGACTATTCAATATTAAAGGGTAATAATTTTACTTCTAAGGTTACAACTGGATCATAAATAAACAAATTATGAAATTTTAAACAATTTAAAATCCTTATTGTTCTCTTGAACTATTTTTATGACTTTTAATAATTTAATAGAAAATAAAATAATTGTAATTTTTGACACTATTCATTTAATTCGACTATGAAAACTACATGAAAAAAGGTATTTGAGTATTGTACTTACAAGCATACCCAAAATGTTACTTTTATATTGAATAATCTTATAACATAATAATTCATTCAAATTATTTTACTTTTAGTGTTCATAGAATCGTTTATTTTATTTTTATATTAACTAAATAAATATTATATCGACATTGCATATAAATTTAATGTAATTATTTAATACCTAAAAATTAAAAAAAGATAGAATGATCAAACATCATTTATATTTAAAATAAAAATTTATAATTGAACATAACTTATTTTTATCCCTACCACAAAATATTATATATATTAAAATAAATATAGTGGCATTTTGTTAATTTGTCTTTTACTTAAATGTTATAAAGGTCAAAATAAAATAAATTTTTCCCCAAGTTTCCATATGTTATAAACTTTTATGCACATGTATGGAATCAACTCATAAAATAGGATAAATTCAAGTGTACCAGTTATTTTTTAAACCTTGCCATATTATTTTTTAACTTTAATTACCTGATTTACCATTACCATACTGACAAAAATTTAATAAGTTTTCTATTCATAATGACCAAAAATAAAAGGTGTATCTTTACAAAATTTATACCTAATTATTCAAAATAGTGAATTAATTTATTAAGATTCAATTTCTATAAGTTTAATAAATTATTTTAATATTAAAAATCAAAACACAATGAAAAATAGATTTTTTTGAATGCATTTTTATGTATAAAAATGTTTTTACAAAAACTTAAACCATATAATTAATCACAATAAAATTACTTTTATTATTAATAATAAAATAAAACAAATTAGACTTTGAAATTTTTTTAAAACAAAATAGAATTTTTAAAATTATTTAAACAAAATACAGTTTTCAATTAAAATTTGTATTTTTCACTATACACTTAAAAATCAATCCTTTAAGAAAAATCCCAAAAATTCACTCTATGATGATTGTCAAATTAATATTTAAAAAAATTATATACTTTTTAAAAAAAAATATTTTTTAATTTTACAAAAATTAATAATAACATTTTCTCACAAATAACAATAATAACATTTTTGAAGAAAACCTATTTATAAAGAATTAATTGAATTAAAAAAATTGAATGCCCATTTATTAAGTTTTAATAAATAAATTCTTATTTAGTAGGTACTTATATATATATATCATAATTTGGTTATTTCTATTCATTCCTTCCAATTCAACGGCTTGGTTGTAACAATCATATTTAAATAATAATATATTTGTAGTTCATTTAGGATCATTGTTGTGTGTTGTATATGCTATAGAAAATACTTGTTCTAAAATTTTAGGGTGTTAAATTATACATCCCCCCCACCAAATTTCATCCTTTTAATTTTAACATGAGCTTGGTAATCATATTTTTGACATTTGAAAATACTTTTTTTGAAATCCCACATCATAAAAAGGGTTAATAAATTTCCACTTATAGCGGAGATAAAAGGAAGAAAAAGGTCATCAAGAATAACACATACATGGTTTCCAAATAGGAGAACATTTATGGGAAGTGAAAATAAGGATATGAAGAAAAAATGTAGTGTTTAAATAATTATTAATATAGATAGATATCATTTATGAAAAGAATATGAATGATCATGAGAAAGGTAACGACCATAAAACCATAAACCAAATAGGTGTGAAAAGACTATAAATTCATCACAAATAAAATTAATAAGATAAATTTTGTATTTCAGGATCACTTTCCATGATATTATAAATTTATTTACAATATAGACTAATAACATAACATAATATATTTACTTGATATGTGTAATTTTATCCTTTAATGAATTGCTACCACAATCACATCTTTTGTTCTAAATGATGATTATTCAAGATGAATTTTTTTATTCCAAAGAGAACTAAAAGAAAATTCTAATGGATTGCAAGATTCCATGAAAGTATAAAAATCTATACCTACTGTCTTTAGAAATTAATCAACACCATTAATGGTTTTCATATGGTAAGATAATTCCCAAAATGAATAAAACATTATATGAAGTAATAAATTTTTAATCTCTAGAGCCTTAATAATAAAACCTAAATTTCAACTTAAACCATTCGATAAAAAATTATCTTTATAATTCTTCAAAATATTCAGATTTTAGATTGAAACCCAAATATTAAAGTAGTTTGATCACATATTCTTCCATGAAAAATTAAATATTTTTCACCAAATAACATTAATTACTTTTAAAGAATAATTCCAAAAATGTATATGCCCTAATTTTATAATCTCTAGGATATTATAATAATTCTCATAAATAACCTAAATCACATTAAATATAAATTAAAATCATGTATTCTTCAAAAATATATTTCAAACTCTATTCCTTAAAAAAATATCATAAAATTATTCCTAGCTTAATCATATAATGTTCCCTAGGATTATAGTGATCTTCTTCCAAAATAACCTTAATCACATAACAACCAAATCACTTTAAAATGAATTAGTAATTTACATGATAAAACATATGTTCCCAAAATCAACATAATAATTATCTAAAAAATTGTTTAAGTAAAAAATAATAATTTCATACTTACCAGGACATCATGTAGTCCATTGGTAGGTGTCACAACCTTTTAACCCTTCATTTATGGGTTCAAGCCTTGTACCCTTTACAAATATGATGTCTTATCCTTTTACTAAAAATATTACTATCATTCCTATTTTATTTCTTAAAATTTTAAAAAAAACCTCTAAAAACCTTAATAGATTCAATATTAATTAATATTTTAACCTCAAAGGTTATCTCATACCATTCAGCTTACATCCCAAAAAATGTAATAGTATCATTCTGAAATAATCCTTTACATTAATCCTAAGGGTTACATCTACCTCAACCCAATTAAAATACTCCCAAAATGTCATTAGTTACCTTAAAATAATATCACATAGAACCTAAATATGGATTTTAATACCTTTTATGTTATGATAAACATTAAACTTTTAAACCCATGATGGTATACCTAATTCTTAATATAACCATAAATAAAAACATTTTAATATCCAAATTTATGTAAACCACTCCTGTAATACTAACTATAAGGACCTAACTGTATATTGATGCTTTCTATCAGGGATTCATGTCATCTATCCTTCTAGCGGCGACATGATGCTTGTTTCCACACATTCATTATTTCCAAAGGTAGTCACCTTCTATCAGTTTAATCAGCGATGTAAACTCCTTGGTCAAAATTTGATAATGGGATTTCAGTTATTCCTTCCACTTATTTCTCCTTGGATGTCTTTTCCTATTATAGATCTTCCTCATAGATTTAATTCATGTTTGTGAAACATGTTTCGAGCACCATATCGATGTGGAAACCCGTTAATTATGTTGATTTTGTCTTAATAGGGCAACAACCGTCGATTTGAGTAGGTAGTGATGTTAGGAATGCATGGTCATTTCTTGATTTTGGGGTTTTTGGGAACCTATAAACTCTTATCCTTTTGAAGTTGGAGTCATATCATATGAGGCATATTAGGTGTGAAAATCAATGCATCTCATGTCGGCCATGAGGTAGTTGACACTGAGTGCTTAAGTATTTTGAGGATTTTACATCGGGCATCAATTGTTTTTTATATGGGATAGAGATCTTCGATCTCGTCACTGGTTTAATGTCATGTGGGGATTGTTTTTTCACATTTTTAACATCTTCTGGGTTTATGTGGATCATAGGTTTAACGTCTTTTGGGGAGAGGAGGGTTATATGTTTAACATCTTGTGGGAACATCTAGTTCACAGGTTTAATGCCTTAGGGTGATAGGGGTCATAGGTTTAACATCATGTTGGGATAGGCGGGCCATACTTCTAACATATTGTAGAGATAGATGGGTCACAGGTTCAATGTCTTATGGGGTCATGTGGGTCATAGGTTTAACATCTTGTGGGGACATGTGGGATCTTAAGTGTTCCCATCGGGTGTATGATTTCACACTTGGGATTTGGTTAAGTGTGTCCCCAGGGGATTTTATTTCACACTTGGTATTTTATAGGGGTGTTAGGGTGTCATGATTGAACCTCATTGAGTTACCGTGAATGCACTGGTTTGTTGGGATTCAACCTTAGGGAGATTTCCTACATACCTTGTTTGGATAAATGGGTATCAAAACTCATGCAGTTCGATGTCGTAGTTTAAGGTCATGTGATAGGACCAGTCCATCAATTTTAACATCATGCGGTAAGGATGCACGTGTTGTGAAAGGATCGCCAATGAGGGATAGTTTGTGGCTAACATGTGAATGTTTCATGAGGGTGATTACTAAAGGGCCACATCTCACTGATGGGGAGGATTTGAATCCCATGAAGATCATACATGGGGAATCCCATTCTCATCACATGAGGTAAGGATAATATTTAACATCATGTGTTCAGGAAGTTTTTATATAATTTAAAAACATACGACTAGAATTTTGGGATATACAGTTTTATATCTTTCATCTTGAATTTTGATGGGTTTATACCCAATGAAACCATTACAAGGTAGAAAAGAAAGATCTAGAAAAATTCCTATCTACCAGGAAAGGTAGATAGTTTCCAATGGTGATGTAACCTTTAGGGTTTTCATGTTTACTACTCATGTTCTTATGGGAGGGGCTTGGATTAAACACTACCATGTAGGATTAGTAATCAGGGTTCCCAATGTTAGGGTGCCTATTCTTAGTAGAAAAAATAATTACGGTACCTATGCTTTGGAGAAAAAGGTAAGGTGGTGGTATCACCCATACTTAAAGAATATGAAACATTGGGTCAGGGACCTAAAAGTTTATTTTACAAAAATCTACTATTTTACATGGAAATAGAGTATCATGAAATGTGGGTTCTATGATAGCTATTTTCAATAGATATAAGGGGGATATGTTCTTGAAACATCTAGAGTTATACAGAGCCTGGGGTGGCTTGAAGAAAATTCATCTTTTGGCCACCAATTTTATATTTAAAGGATGTTTATAGAGGACATATAAAATAAAATCTAGGCTAATATGAGTCTTATTCAAGGTTGGTCACGCATGTTTTCTACCTTTTTTGTCCCATGAAGTTCAGGGTTTCTCGATTTTCATGGAGTCTAGATTTTTATATAGAGATACTTCACTTCATATTCTATAATTGTACCTCTAATGTTTGGGGAGGTTATATTTGTAACAGCCCAAGATTTTATGAAAAATATTCTTTTTAATTTCACTAATGTCTTGTGTTGTATGCTACACCAAAAGGATCTTGCACAACACGCATCCTTGACTTGCCTTGCATTACACGCAATCGCGACCTTCCTCGATAGCGTGTGTAATACGCAATACCGAGTTTCACTAAACAACGGTATGCTATTAAAATATTATTAAAACTAGAAGTTATGAATAGTAATAACCACTTTTTGAAATTTTTTAAATCTTATTTTTCAAAATGGACTTCATTTTTGGATTCGGAGTATCGAATTTAGCCTAAGGTGAAATTTTGGTACTTTTCGGATAACTTTCATATTCTGATGAATAGTGAAAATTACTAAATTTTAGTTAAAAACAACTTTTTCAATCGAAATAATTAATAGTGATAAATTATTAATTTTAGTGGTTTTAAAGTATATTTAGAATATATTTTTTACAATTTAATACAATGTTGGTCATTGAATGTAATTTCACATTTCAACCAGACATAATCAAGTGTCAATCTTTTGATAGATATTATTTCTTAAAAACACGCTATTTGTTTTAACAGCGGGATTTAATTATAAAATTAATTAATGCAACTTCTATGTTATGAATTTGGTAAAATAGACTTCATTTTTGAATTCTAAATATTAAATATAGCTTAGGATGAAATTTTGGCATTTTTCTGAAAAACATCAATTTTTGATGAATAGTGAAACTACTAAGTGGTAGTTAAAAACTGAATTTTTCATAAAACTTAATTTTACCACTTCTGTGAATGGAATTTCAAAAATCCGAGAGACACGGTTGATGTCTGTAAGTAAAATGCGGTTCAATGAGATGAAAATAATTTTTGGTGAATAGTAACTTTTTACTTTTATTTACCATGGTTAAAAGTAAATAGCGTAATTAAGGGTAAGAATAATATTAATATTACCATAACACATGTCCTAATTCTATTAGACAAGTGTATATCGACCAAAAACAACCTTAAGTGTAAAATATTATCATTTAGGCCCACTTGGATTAGATTAGGACATTTATTATTATTTAATTCAAAGAAGAGTTAAAAGAGTTAAAATCAAAGTATATTTACTAAAATATTTTTAATATAGGGTTATACATAAGATAAATTCGATTGTAAATATTCATTAGAAAGCTAAAAAGATTTTATACAAAATCGTATTTTATTTGTAATTTTTAGACATCAAATAAGTTAATTTATTTATGACACAAAGATGATGCAGTAATTATCTTATTAATGAAATATTGACATAATTGACTTTATAAATACCAAAATAAATGTAATTTAAGACTTTTTATGAATTAAATTAATTTTATAGGATACTATGATATATTAGTGTTAATTTAATCAACTTGGTTTGAACATATAATTCTGTTATGACTTTCACAAAAATCATATATCAAATAGTGTCAAAATTGACACAAAATAGTTTTTAAATCAAATATTATATTATTAATTGTTATTTTATTCCTAAAAATCTAAGGTTCGGAAAAATGACTTGGATAAAGATATATGTATTAATAATATACAATTTGGGGTTCGTTTGGCATGTTATAGTAAGTGTATTAACCATATATTGAAAGAAAACAAAAAGACACGGTAAAAGTTAAATTATTTAACTTAGAGATAAATCTAATTGATAAGGTTAGAATAATACCCTAAACTTGTCTAAATCCTATTGGATGATAGGATTTCGACCCAGCCCCACTTTAGCTTCGAAATAAGACCCTTTGGAACCACTATAAACCGATTTTGACTTTAATATAAAATAATATTTTGAGATATTCCTAAGGTGCCCCTCTCCTCCCTTATAAAAGGACACCTCCTCCCCCTCCTCCTCACACCAATTTGAGCACTCAAGCTCGGCCAACCCCTGCCATTTTCTCCTCTCCACTTCCCTAGAATAATCCTAGAGGTCCTGGTCTTCTTCAAATACCAATCTTATTTCCCTAAGTGGAGGATTCAAAGAGGCGTTCCAAAGAAGAGGTAATATCCATTACCGATCTTTTCAATTACTTTCTTCTTCAACTTCTTCTTCTTTAGTTGTTTCATGATAAAGTAATAACATCAGTATTAATTACATAATGATATGTTATTATAAATATGAAACAACCCTAATTCACCTTCTATCCATCCTACGGAAAAATGAAATCACCGCGCGTGCATACGTACGGAATACCGTCTCCACGCCGTGGTGTAATCTATTTTCCACCATCCCCTTACAAGGATGGGTATAATGGTGTAATGAGTAACTATTTATGATTATTATAAAGTTATATTGATACTGAAATATTATATATATACTCCAATACAATTCCACGACCATGGGAATGATATCATCGCTCGTGCGTACGTACGGACTACCGTCTCCACGACGCGATGAGATTCATTCTCAATGATTAACCATTCATGAATGATTATAAAGTATATATAATAAGTAATTATTCAATATATGACCTAATAATGATACTGGAATTATTTATATTTATATGTATGTCATCTACTTAATTTCATTCAATTCAATAAGGAAACGAAAACAGCGTTCATGCGTACGTACGGACTACCGTCTCCATGAACGGTGTATTTCATTCCATTTACTGATTTATTATATATGTGTATTATGAATATATATATATAAATCATGTTTTATATTCTGGAATTAAGTAATCATGATATAAGTAATCATATTAATAATTACAAGTTAAAAACACGAACGACAAAAGAGACGATTTTACCCAAAACGCTACTTTAACATGAATTTACAAAAGAACGGGTAATATAACGTCATAAGTGGACCATATATGATATAATAGCAATGAATATGATTCTGGAATAAGTCAGTAACATGATTTAAATCATTATACAGGAGGTTCGGACAATTACGAAGCAAATCGGACTTAAGGTAAGGGAAAATATCACAATCTCATTTTTATCTGAGATTGTTTATATATTGGAATTTACTGGGGTGCATTTTATCATCCACATTCATGTTTCCTCGATATGACATATTATTTACATCCACCTACAATGGTTTAAATCCAATTTTACCCTTCTGTGAGTTTTTAGTAAAGAATATGAAAGGAATCTTTTGTCGTTTTTCGTACGAGGTACTTTTTGACTTTTCCGACAAAAGTACGAAGAATGTTTTTTTTAACTTATACGGCATGAATGGATTTTTAAAACATTATTTCCAAGAAGCTTACTTTACAAGTTTTCAAGTTTATTTTTAATCAACTTCTTTTAGTTTTAAATTGTAAGACATGTTAAGAAAGGAAATTGTTTTTGAAGTAGAAAGGATATTTTTCTCAAGAATGGATTTCAAGTGTTTTATAAAAATTATTTTCCATCTAAGATAATAAAGGGTTTTGTTTCTATCCATATTATTACATGGATTTGATTATGTTGTGATGGAAATATTTTTTATGAATTCCTTTATCTTATATGAATTGTTTTATGATGTCATGTTGTTTAAGAATCCCATTTTTATTACATGGTTTATGCAATGATGTATGGTTTATGATTATGTGGCACACATAAGAAAAGATTAATTATAAGATGGGTGGGACCTATATCTCCCTCCAATGCATTGGGTAAAGATTTTATATCTCATGAGATAGACATGGCTGGAATGGTAGGTTATACCGGTTCAGTGAAATAGGACTGAAACGAGGGTTACTCGATTCTGAAAGGGACTTTGTCCACTAGGATAGTCTTGGCAATGAGTCTTGACTAACAAGAGATGATTCTCTATGATTATGTGTGATTTCCACAAAGTTTCATGTTTTAAGTTATGATTAATGTGATTACATTTCACTGCCATGATTTACCCATGTTATGAAATTTGCTCTCTTTTGCAGGTTATGATTTCCAAAATGTTATGTTCTTATGAATATGATGTGATTGATATTTCTTTTGTTTACCCTTACTGAGCATTTGAGCTCACCCTTTTATGTTTTATTTTCCCCAGGATATAAAGAAAGGTTTTAGGTAAAAAAAAGGGAAGATCTATATGGGAGATATTGAAGATCTTTCACCACGATTAGAAGATTACGTTCCGAGTTTCCAAAGACACTAAACTATTACGATCCTTGTGTGTGTGTTTTTGTTATTTACTAAGTATTCTGAAAAAGTAATGTAATGTCCATGTATGATAAGTTTCGGGTCTCTACAGTTGGTATCAGAGGAAAGGTTTAGTCAACCTTTGGAAACTAGGATTCGAGAACTTTAGTGAGATCCCTAGAGATATTTCTAAGGTATGTCTAGGGATGTCCCTAAGGTTAAGTATACTTATAGGTTATAGTACTAGAATTACGCTAACGATCATAGAATTAAACCTAAGATGTTAGATATTGAAGGTACTTCCCCTTTATTATGTTGTTTTCCCTAGTATGATTTTTGCCTCTCACACTATTCTTTTTGGGTTTTAGATGATGGCTGGAACCCGAAGGAACCATCTTGATCAATGCAATGGATAGTGCAATGATTTTCCTCCTGAACAAAAAAATGTTATGGGAGATGGAGTGCAAAATCTTATTGCTATACTTACACAAGCTATGAATCATTCTGGACTTCCAAATGAGCATAGAAGGGAACAATAATCTATTGATTCCTTCATGAGGCAACGTCCACCTTCTTTTAGTGGGTCTTCTGATCCACTTGTTACTGAACAATGGATCAGTACTACTGAAAAGATATTTTTAGTTCTTAAATGTTCTGAACATGATAAAGTCATCTTAGTAGTATATCGTTTGGAAGGTGAAGCTGATCAATGGTGGAATCTTATCAAGAATATGAGGCCAAGATATGAAATTGAGTCCATGGAATGGGACGAGTTCAAGAACTTGTTTTTCTGTAAGTACTTCCCTCGTATTATTCGAACAAAGATGGAGAAGGAGTTTCTTGAACTAAAGAAAAAGGAAGATGAATTTGTTGGTATATACGAAGCGAATTTTACAAGACTTGCAAGGTATGCATCTGGCATTATCATCCAACCTGAAAGTAATGTTGATCGATTTTTCAGTGGCTTAAAACCAAGTCTTCGAAGGGCATTAGCTATAAGAGACTTTAGTAGCTATGAAGAAATTGTGCGTTGTGCTATCAAGGTAGAAATGGAAGTTGGTGTTACATATCCATCTCATGGTTTTGACAAGAAACAAAAGATGGAGTTCAAGGAGAAATCTCATAATAATGGTGAAAAGAAGATTAATGTTTCCTTATGCACAAAGTGTGGAAAGAAGCATGGTGGAGATTGTCTTAAAGGGACTAGAAAATGTTTTAAGTGTGGAAAAGAAGGTCATCGAGTAGCTGAGTGTCGAAGTAATGGAAAAAGGGCTACAACCGACACTTCAATGCTTCAAGTGCAAGGAAATGGGGAATTATGCTAATAAATTCCCTAATCCAAGGGTTAGTAATGATCAACATGAGCAACCACTTAAGGAAAAGGACAAAGGGAAGTCACATGCGATCACTATTGGCGATGTTGAATATGACAACGATGTGGTGGAATGATTAAGTGTTTATGTAATGGGATTCCAAAATAATGTTGTATCATAAAGTATTGGAATATTTATGTATTGTTCTAATGTGGTATTCAAAGTGATTGAGATATTTTTGGAAATAATTTGATATGCGCATAATGAAGGGAAAACGAGAAAATGAAATGTTTAACAGTATTCATGAGCTCATGATTGATATAAGGACTAAGTGATATCATGGTTTGAGTATATAGAATTTTGAGGATTTTGGTATGTGGAAGGTGTTAACTTTTATCTGCATTCATGTTTTCACTAAGGTATTCAAGAGAATACATGATTATGGACTTTGAATGTTTGGAATGTGACCAACAAAACATATCTTATGATATATGAGGATCAACGATGGTATTAAATCTCTGGTAATCATTTTCACTGTGTTATGAGAGTGGACTGCAGTATTTTAGATAAGCTTAAAAATTAGAATGGATTATGTTTGACATAAGTTAGGATAAAACGTTTTTCGATATTATTATTGGGATGTTAATGTAGTTTTAGAAAAAGGTCAACCTGCAGGATGGGCGACAACCCATCGCGTCGGAGAAGGATGTGGGAATCAAACCCACAACCGAAGTGCGACTGGCCATTATCGCCTACCACTGGCCTACATAAAGTCCCTGTTTAGTAGAAACTAGTTTTATTATATTAAGAAGTATGATATATGAAGTATAAGTCCATTTTAGAAACCATATATGATTAATCTCACTATAGATCGACTTATGTATATAATTTTTGCTAACCTTTTGTTTAAGACAGATGGAATGACCCGTCATTCTATCACATGATCTGCTAACACTTCACGAATAACAAATTCAACTTCATTTATTTAAGAGATGAAGTTGAAATTGTTAAAGGCACGAACAACAGTGAGGTTGTACCAACATAAAGTAAGTATTTATTCTAATTCAAATTCTTTATCTTTAGGGAAACGATCTTGAAAACCAAAAATGTTGTCCTAGTGATCTTATATCTGATGAATCAGATGGTACCTTAGATCTTCACAAATTTATGGCTTTGTGATTACTGGCTTTTCCATAGCCATGTTCTCTACCACTCTCCATCAGAACATGATGGTTAGATTTCTCTTCCATATCCATATTTTCACCTATGTGGAAACCCAGTGATTAGTTTATTTGGGTAACCGTTAAGTTTCATACTTTTGTTTTTAAATATTGGTTTTGGTATTCCTTTTTACGGTGTGTGTTTATATTAAAGAAACTTTCGAATAGTAAACCATTTATAACCCAGACGAATTTCGAGGGCGAAATTCATTTTAAGGGGGGTAGAATGTAACAGCCCAAGATTTTATGAAAAATATTCTTTTAAATTTCACTAATGTCTTGTGTTGTATTCTACACCAAAAGGATCTTGCACAACACGCATCCTTGACTTGCCTTTCATTACACGCAATCACGACCTTCCTCGATAGCGTGTGTAATATGCAATACCGAGTTTCACTAAACAACGATATGCTATTAAAATATTATTAAAACTAGCAGTTATGAATAGTAATAACCACTTTTTGAAATTTTATAAATCTTATTTTTCAAAATGGACTTCATTTTTGGATTCGGAGTATCGAATTTAGCCTAAGGTGAAATTTTGGTACTTTTCGGATAACTTTCATATTCTGATGAATAGTGAAAATTACTAAATTTTAGTTAAAAACAACATTTTCAATCGAAATAATTAATAGTGATAAATTATTAATTTTAGTGGTTTTAAAGTATATTTAGAATATATTTTTTACAATTTAATACAATGTTGGTCATTGAATGTAATTTCACATTTAAACCAGACATAATCAAGTGTCAATCTTTTGATAGATATTGTTTCTTAAAAACACGCTATTTTTTTAACAGCAGGATTTAATTATAAAATTAATTAATGAAAATTCTATGTTATGAATTTGGTAAAATAGACTTCATTTTTGAATTCGAAATATGAAATATAGCTTAGGATGAAATTTTGGCATTTTTCTAAAAAACATCAATTTTTGATGAATAGTGAAACTACTAAGTGGTAGTTAAAAACTGAATTTTTCATAAAACGTAATTTTACCGCTTCTGTGAATGGAATTTCAGAAATCCGAGAGACACGGTTGATATCTGTAAGTAAAATGCAGTTCAATGAGATGAAAATAATTTTTGGTAAATAGTAACTTTTTACTTTTATTTACCACGGTTAAAAGTAAATAGGGTAATTAAGGGTAAGAATGATATTAATATTATCATAAAACATGTCCTAATTCTATTAGACAAGTGTATATCGACCAAAAACAACCTTTAGTGTAAAATATTATCATTTAGGCCCACTTGGATTAGATTAGGACATTTATTATTATTTAATTCAAAGAAGAGTTAAAAGAGTTAAAATCAAAGTATATTTACTAAAACATTTTTAATATAGGGTTATACATAAGATAAATTCGATTTTAAATATTCATTAGAAAGCTAAAAATATTTTCTACATAAGGGTATTTTATTTGTAATTTTTAGACATCAAATAAGTTAATTTATTTATGACACAACGATGATGCAGTAATTATCTTATTAATGAAATATTGACATAATTGAAATTATAAATACCAAAATAAATTTAATTTAAGACTTTTTATGAATTACACTAATTTTATAGGTTACTATGATATATTATTGTTGATTTAATCAACTTGGTTCGAACATATAATTCTGTTATGACTTTCACAAAAATCATATATCAAATAGTGTCAAAATTGACACAAAATAGTTTTTAAATAAAATATTATATTATTAATTGTTATTTTATTCCTAAAAATATAAGGTTCGGAAAAAGGACTTAGATAAAGATATATGTATTAATAATATACAATTTGGGGTTCGTTTGGCAAGTTATAGTAAGTTTATTAACCATATAGTGAAAGAAAACAAAAAGACACGGTAAAAGTTAAATTATTTAACTTAGAGTTAAATCTAATTGATAAGGTTAAAATAATACCCTAAACTTTTCTAAATCCTATTGGATGATAGGATGTCGACCCAGCCCCACTTTAGCTTCGAAATAAGACCCTTTGGAACCATTATACACCGATTTTGACTTTAATATAAAATAATATTTTGAGATATTCCTAAGGTGCCCCTCTCCTCCCTTATAAAAGGACACCTCCTCCCCCTCCTCCTCACACCAATTTGAGAACTCAAGCTCGGCCAACCCCTTCAATTTTCTCCTCTCCACTTCCCTAGAATAATCCTAGAGGTCCTGGTCTTCTTCAAAGACCAATCTTAGTTCCCTAAGTGGAGGATTCAAAGAGGCGTTCCAAAGAAGAGGTAATATCCATTACCGATCTTTTCAATTTCTTTCTTCTTCAACTTCTTCTTCTTTAGTTGTTTCATGATAAAGTAATAACATCAGTATTACTTACATACTGATATGTTATTATAAATATGAAACAACCCTAATTCACCTTCTATCCATCCTACGGAAAAATGAAATCACCGCGCGTGCGTACGTACGGAATACCGTCTCCACGCCGTGGTGTAATCTATTTTCCACCATCACCTTACAAGGATGGGTATAATGGTGTAATGAGTAACTATTTATGATTATTATAATGTAATATTGATACTGAAATATTATATATATACTCCAATACAATTCCACGACCATGGGAATGATATCATCGCTCGTGCGTACGTACGGACTACCGTCTCCACGATGCGATGAGATTCATTCTCAATGATTAACCATTCATGAATGAATATAAAGTATATATAATAAGTAATTATTCAATATATGACCTAATAATGATACTGGAATTATTTATATTTATATGTATTTTATCTACTTAATTCCATTCAATTCAATAAGGAAACGAAAACAGCGTTCATGCGTACGTATGGACTACCGTCTCCATGAACGGTGTATTTCATTCCATTTACTGATTTATTATATATGTGTATTATGAATATATATATATATATATCATGTTTTATATTCTATAATTAAGTAATCATGATCTAAGTAATCATATGAATAATTACAAGATAAAAACACGAACGACAAAAGAGACGATTTTACCCAAAACACTACTTTAACATGAATTTACAAAAGAACGTGTAATATAAAGTCATAAGTGGACTATATATGATATAATAACAATGAATATGATTCTGGAATAAGTCAATAACATGATTTAAATCATTATACAGGAGGTTCAGACACTTACGAAGCAAATCGGACTTAAGGTAAGGGAAAATATCACAATCTCATTTTTATCCGAGATTGTTTATATATTGGCATTTACTGGGGTACATTTTATCATCCACATTCATGTTTCCTCGATATGACATATTATTTACATCCACCTACAATGGTTTAAATCCAATTTTACCCTTCGGTGAGTTTTTAGAAAAGAATATGAAAGGAATCTTTTGTCGTTTTTCGTACGAGGTACTTTTTGACTTTTCCGACAAAAGTACGAATAATGTTTTTTTTAACTTATACGGCATGAATGGATTTTTAAAACATTATTTCCAAGAAGCTTCCTTTACAAGTTTTCACGTTTATTTTTAATAAACTTCTTTTAGTTTTAAATTGTAAGACATGTTAAGAAAGGAAAATGTTTTTGAAGTAGAAAAGATATTTTTCTCATGAATGGATTTCAAGTGTTTTATCAAAATTATTTTCCATATAAGATAATAAAGGGTTATGTTTCTATCCCTATTATTACATGGATTTGATTATGTTGTGATGGAAATATTTTTTTATGAATTCCTTTATCTTATATGAATTGTTTTATGATGTCATGTTGTTTAAGAATCCCATTCTTATTACATGGTTTATGCAATGATGTATGGTTCATGATTATGTGGCACACATAAGAAAAGATTCATTATAAGATTGGTGGGACCTATATCTCCCTCCAATGCATTGGGTAAAGATTTTATATCTCATGAGATAGACATGGCTGGAATGGTAGGTTATACCGGTTCAGTGAAACAGGACTGAAATGAGGGTTACTCGATTCTGAAAGGGACTTTGTCCACTAAGATAGTCTTGGCAATGAGTCTTGACTAACAAGAAATGATTCTATATGATTATGTGTGATTTCCAAAAAGTTTCATGTTTTAAGTTATGATTATTGTGATTACATTTCACTGCCATGATTTACCCATGTTATGAAATTTTCTCTCTTTTGCAGGTTATGATTTCCAAAATGTTATGTTCTTATGAATATGATGTGATTGATATTTCTTTTGTTTACCCTTACTGAGCATTTGAGCTCACCCTTTTATGTTTTATTTTCCCCAGGATATAAAGAAAGGTTTTAGGTAAAAAAAATGGAAGATCTTTATGGGAGATATTGAAGATCTTTCACCACGATTAGAAGATTACGTTCCGAGTTTCCAAAGACACTAAACTATTACGATCCTTGTGTGTGTGTTTTTGTTATGTACTAAGTATTCCGCAAAAGTAATGTAATGTCAATGTACGATAAGTTTCGGGTCTCTACAATATTTATCACCAAAATTGATGTACATTAGTGCATAATAGCCTTTGGGTCACACAAAACATGTTGTTTGACACTTGTTCCTTTTCTATTTGGAGGTAGGTACGAAAGGCTTTAGTTCATCGACACCTTTTTAATATAAGTGTTTTACCTTACATTTAAGGGTTTACACAATGATCGAATCTTGCATGAAATTTCAGCTTCCATGGGTTTCCTTGAAACCTGGTCCTATCAATAGTGAATTTTTCACATAAGCCCTTTTTGTACCAAGCAGGAACTTTGGACGGAAAACTCTAGAGTTGCATGAATCCATCAAGGAGGCTTTAAAATAGTTTTTATATTGGAAGAAGTCCTTAAAGAAGTAAAATTTCAGTAGCATAAATCCTCCGCACCTCAAAGTTGAATCTTATGGGTACCGTAAGCTAGAGATTCGAGGGAAAACACTGAAACATGGGTTGAGTTTTCATTATGTTGTCAAGTTTTCCTCTTTAATTGTGTAACATTGTTTCTCCAGTGCACAAACCTTGAGGTACCATGCCTATATATAGGTTGAGGGACATGAATGTTCACTATAATTTCATTCCTGATAAAAATTATCTCATTCATGGAACTCTAGCCCTTTGAATGAACTCCCAATCTATTCAATTGTGACATTCACACAAGTCAAATTTACACTATAGTACTTTTCACGCACAGGATGAGCATTGCATGACTAGAAATCCAGTTGTGTGAAACTAATAAACTTCTGAAAATCCCTAGATTTATTCTATCTATAATTTTTTGAATTTTTGTAATCAACAATATATGGATGACTAAGGTCAAATTTTTTTCACTGTTGTTTTCGTTGCTCAGAGGTTAGAGAAGGCCTAAAATCCTATAATTTCCTACGCTAGGAGAATGGTCTTTTATAACACGGAGCTATTAGGGATAGTGATAGAGACCCATAGAGGATATATTATAATAAAATAAAAACATATTTACAAATTTGGGCTTCTAGATAATGTTTTTATTCCATCTATGGATGTGAAAATACCAATATTCTGGTTCTCTATCCATGATATTCTCTACCACTGGAATATTAATACTAGTGGCCATGTATCTAGGGAATGTGAATTTGATTCCATTTACACCTTAAGTGTACATACAATATTGGTGACTGGGGAACATCCTACAACTAACGAAACCCCTGCCCATTATTAGATCATCATTCAGGATAGCATCTGAAAAAATACCTAGGTTGGGATGAAGATTGATATTTCCGAGCTGGGGGAAACTCCACCAATGAAAGGAAATGGGTGTACTAGGTATTCTTTACATATGAATAATATAGGGATGAAATACACCATTTGGGGTTGTATGAGGAAGTATGGGAATCATAATTCTATGTGTATCATCAAGAAGAGTTTCTACCATAACTTATCAGTTGGTGGTCTTCAGACACAAATACCATCCACCTTCATCATGGGAAGGTGGAACTCATATTATGGGATAATAACTACATTGATGGTATCCCAATAATGGGATATCATTAGGATGGATTTCATCTATAATCCAATGTCTTAGAAAAAATAGATCATATTCTAATCATAGCAGTGACCCTCTTGGGTCAGTAGGATGTGGTTCTAGGTCATCTGTCTATGTTTCACAAATATGTCATGTTTAAGAAATAGCTATGAATGTTATTAAATGTGTAGATAGAGAATATGTTGGGATGAAAAAACCAATTTCTAGCATTAATATAGAGGAGGAGTCTAGGATTATTTCGGATGATACTAGAGGAATGTAGATACTAGGAGTGGGGGTGCATTATGTAGAAATGGTGCCTAAAGATTCAGTATATGACATTCTTGTGCACTTTTCATAGTAATTGGATACCTATGGATAGGGAAGAACATATGGGTATATGATCAATGACATAAGTAATGAAAATGGTCTTGATGGAAGGTAATAATGTTAACCTAGGAATCCTTGTATTATCCAAACTCTACCAACAACTAAGGCATGTTGCGATAAAGTAAACACCCAATAGCATTTGTGGGCCATTACGATTATTGCATGGATGGGTCACGAATCACATTAGTGGGTATGAATTATTGAGTTTCATTAGTCTCTCGAATGTTGGTTTGTGACCTTCCTTTATCAATATTGGTGGAGTCATATTGGTGACACTCGATGAGACTGGGGTGATGATAAGAATTTTAAATGATAGTAATTTCAACATCAGACCTTTCCCAACCCAATTGAAAATATAGTAAAAAACATGAGTGGTCACTTGAGTAGAGGGAGTACCTTCAAGACTTTCATGGTGGTGTACTAGTTTCGGGAACTGATGGGAACATATACTAAAAACTATACACCATATTCTTATGCTCTTTGTAATTCTGGTGAATTCAACAACTGAAAAAGGGAGTATACACATGGGTGTGCGGGTAAAGCAATGCCAATATTATACATCATATTTGGGGGATGTTTTTCACCGAAGGTACTAGGGAAATCATCATGTTTCCACCAACCAATCCCAACACTATCCTCTCTTTTAATTTTATCAATGACTAGGTGGAGAGATACCCTTATGCGATTTTGTACTAGCCGGTTAAATTGATAGTGCTACTGGGTGTGCAACTTGAGGATTAGGGTGGTAGGAAAGCTAAACATAGGGGAGCGACACTCATAAATGTCCCAAGGTGAACCATAAATAGTTGGAGTATATTGGCCTTTCAGGCCTCCATCCTCCAGGGGGGCAGGACTCTAGAAAAGGAGACCATGGGAGGAAGCAAAAATATCTCATGCTGAGGTGAGCCAATCTAGGGAGGCTCTTGGGAAGTAGCTATGATAATCAATGAAACTAAATGGTGATGATTTCTTCCATGAATTATTGAAGTAATGGGGATGATTATAGCTATATTATATGGTGTAGTGTATATGGAATAAATTTACTCAAGAGGGGATCAATCTTTTATAGGTTAGCCTTGTTAAAATTAAAGGCCACATGAGCTTTCAATAAACGATTAGTTACCTAAACGAGATGGACATGTTCTCTCTCTAGTGAGGGGAGGGTGATTCCTTTACTCCCTAGATGCTAGAAATGTTCAATGTAGGACCTGATGATGATTTTATTTCCAAGGAACCAACCCAGGAGGGGAATCTACTGGTGCTGAAGCACAAGTCTCCAGTGGTGAGGAGTCATAGGGATCTGATTTTGATCAGGAAAACCTACAAAAAAGGTGGATAGATCACCATTGAGGGGGATAATGTGATGAAGACTCTGTCTATTGAATTAATATTTTGTTCTATCTACTCATCAACCAACCTTCATATTCCATTCAAAAAATTTCTTTAACCCATGATTTTCACCCATATAGGATTCAACCAAGGACCTGGGAGCTCTACTAATGAAGAAATTTCCACTATGAGTACCGTGGATTCCACCATAGAATCTATTTTTGTAAACAATACCTATGGTTCCTAAATGAGAGAGGAATCAATGTAGGATGATTTAGGAGAGGATCTTGATTCTCTGGCCCTCCCAATTATTTATTGGGGGCCACTCCATTGTTCCTTAATGATGGCTTCCATTGGTGACACAACAAGTCTCTTGGGGTGGCTCATCATAAAGATCCTTGTAAATAGGCCATAAAGTTGCATCCATCCTAATCTCCTCAAGCTATCTTATTTTACTATGATGACACATATATCTATCTAATATATCTCTTGTACACAATGTGATGAGAGGTTTCATATCATCTATTGAGGTTCACATAGGCACTAAAGGGACTCTAGTGCTGGATTTCCCATTTAAGACCCTAGATGTCTATATCACTCAAGACGTTTCCCCAATTAGTTCTCCTTTTATTTAATAAGTCATTTCAACCTTCTCTATAGTTACAAGTTGAGCTAACTTTCATTCCATTTTCCATAATAGTTCTTGAGATAGTATGTTGTCTAAAATTGGGTGTGGCTAAGGAAGCTAGGATGCTAGCTCCAGTGACCAAGACAACTCTCAGAGATCCATCCATTTAGTGTGAATTAACCCTAATACTGGTAGAGAACCCCAGTTTGGATGTAGGTATGGCTATGGGGGAGACAAAACTCAGATTCAGTGAAGCTTTCACCTCTGGTAAAGAGTCAAACAAAGGTGGCCCTCCTCTCACCATGGATTTGAGCCGTCCAAATGGTTTATCAAGGAAGATATTTCTACCCATATCTTCATGAATTTTCTATAGTATGTGTCTAAAATGATCAAGGATATAGAAAATTTTGGGTCTTAAAATGCTGAATAAAACCATATTATCTAGAATAAGGAATGTGGAAGTGTCTTAAATTTCATCACCCATTCCATGGAGGTAGATATATTGATCCATATAAAGTTCTTCCTCTACTAGATGTTGAAATTAGGAACATGGGGTTGATTCTCATTCTCTCCATGAATTAGATCATGACTATATCAATGAGTGAGAGCACAAATATCTTCTAAAACTATATGTGTTCTAGTATAAGGAGAATTCTGAAGGTACCAAGGAACTTCAGGTATCTGGGAAGAAAATTAAATTTCTAGGGGAGAAATTGTAAGATAATGAATCCTCCATCAATGTTGAAATAGAGGCCATCAACCAATTAAGGGAAAACTTGGTGGTCGATAATCCATGGGAGGTGGGGGAAAATATATGGATTCTAGATACTGGGTTGGTCAGGATTGGGTGTGAATTTCTATTGATGAGGTATTATCTACTACTGAGGTTGAAGAAATTGGGTTGGATAAATGATAACAGACTTTGGAGGGCACTCAGTAGAGGCTGGCTAAGCTATAGAACTATATTTATAGTTCTAGTAATTAGGTATATTTCTCTTAACATAGAATAAAAGGGAGAATTATAAATTTTGATGAACATCTCAAATTTTTTTGTAAAGGTTTGTTTAAATCTTTTGTATGTTTAAATATATTATTTTCACTAAATCTCAATCATATATATGGGAAAATAATCAATAAATATTTAATCCCACGTGAGTCATTCTTAGTGTGGGAAATAAGGGACAAAAATAAGACTGATCACTTATAAGAGAGTTCCAAAAAAGGTTTGAATACTTGGGATCAATGTTTTTTATTGACCACGAAGAGTATTCTAACCAATAAATTTTTTTAGAGAATAGGGCTCTTTGTACATCAAATTTTATTTTTTTAAAGTGTGTTAGTGTACAAATGGGGTAATGGTAGGGGATTTGAATTCAACCCAAACAAAGGGGAGTGGTGAAGAACAAGAAGCGGGGTGCCCAGGATCAGGAATGTAAAAGGGGTGACATGACGATGGAGGATGTCTTCTAACCATGGTTGAGAAAAAAATAAACTATCATTTTGATAAGTATGGGGACAAACAAATGAGGACCAACTATTGACCATGTTAAAAACACAGGACTCGACAAAAAAATCAAAAGTCCTTCAGATCATATACCCAAAATGGTAGATTAGAAAGTGTGTCCAGGCACCATTTCCATTAGGGGGCCTACTCAGATGTGAATGATGATGTAGATATAAATATAAGAAGATGAAAATCATGGGGATTAATTGGGGGAATGTTTGGATGGAGTTCAATACTCTTAGAATTATTACACTAAGGATTTGAGCACATTTGGTAAGCATGTAATCTTGAATGAAGTTTAGAATTGTTTTACAAGGTGACCATCATCATGGCCTCCAAGTGATGGAAGAAGTGGAGCGGTGTCATAGGTGACAGGAACAAATGGGAGAAATGGGCTTCTCAAGAAAGGGAATAATTTGATTTTTAGTTTTACATCTTGTAATGGGAATGGTGGGTACACATATCAACGTCTTCTAGAAAGGAAACTGAACACACATTTTTACATCTTACGATGAGAATGATGTATCAGATAGTTTAATGTCATATGATTAGGATGTTTGTAGAACATTTTAAAGTCTTGTGACAAGGACTTGTGATTTGTTGTGAATAGATATCATATAGTCAAGGTAGTGGGATGAAAAAACAATAAATATGTGGGTGAAAACTCTTAGAGGATCTCATGTGGAAAATGGAGATGATATCTGTCTCTAAAATTTACCTAAATTAAAGGGTCCATTGAACAAAACCATGTTTTTTCTGGGGCCTAATGCGGATCTCACTAGTTTTTCACCTTTTTTATTAATCCTTTTCTTTTTTTATAGGCTGTAGAAGTGACTAGGAGTTTGGGATTTTTCCTTTTGATCGGGTTTCCCCTATGGATTTTCAACCAGACAGATATATGTGCCTCTTTACTTGGGATGTTTAAGTTCATACCAGTTAGACCGGGATGTCGTAAATAGTTTAAGACCAGGAGTTGTAAATAGTTTAGTGTCATCGCGCTTGGACCATGGATCTGAAATAGTTTAAAGTCATAATTCTTGGACCATGGTGTGTGTGTGTGTAACACCATGATATTTTTTATTTAAATAATTTGAATTCTTCAGTAGCTTATGTTTCATGAAACAACCTGATTAAATGAACCATTATATACTATTAAAATTTTAACATGACCATTATAACCAAGCTATTGAATTAGAAGGTATTAATAGGAATACACTACAAAAAAATTTACTTTTTCTAATGGGATCATATCTATCAGTAAAAGTACATTTTCTTTTGGTAATATCTTTTACCAACATATAAGTCCATGTCGCTGAACTATCGGTAAATACTATATCAATAAAATTTTTTAACATTTAAAATCATTTTGTTAATATTATAATATTACCAGAAGATGATATAAATGTTGGACAACAATTTTAGAAACAATTTCTAATAGAAAATTTTTCTATTAGAAATAATATTACCAACATATAATATATTTTTCTAAATTACATTGGAATAAAAATTATAATTTTTTATTTCTACTAGAATTTCATATTATATATATTAATTTATCATATATAACACAATGTTTTTAATAATTAAATAGAAGAATATTATCACACGTATTTAAAATTAGAAAATTAAATATATTAATAATGAAATTTAATAAAAAAATGAATCAATAAAAAATTCAGTCCCCAATAGGATCCATCACACACCCCACCAATACACGCCCCCCCCCCCCCCAAGCCAGTAGCCCATCCATGCCACACCACAGACTTGTGAGAAGTAGCAGCACATCATTGCCCAAAGACTGGCAAGATAGTAGTATCTCATCCATTCCAGTGAGCCATAAAAATCCCATACATGCCATTCTAGGAGAAAACAAGCACCAGACACCCATCCATCCATGACCAAAAACTAGAAATGCATTATTCCTCACAGAAGCATTCCTGGTTATAGCACAAGAAATCTAGGAAGAATTTTTAGAAATGTTAAAATGAAATGGTTTTGTGCTCCATTCATCACCAAAAATAATAATAATTCAATGAGTAAATAGATAAAAAAGAGCAATCAATTTAGTAAAATAAACTCATGTTTTCCATAAATATTTTTCCTGAACATTACAAATCATGAACTAACTTTAGAATTTATCTAATCTTGAAAAAGTTGGTGTTCTTTAACATGATAAAATTTATAATAACCTACCCTGAACATGAGTTAGATAAAAATAGAAAATAATTCATAACACTTCCTACTCATGGGGTCCAACATATCTTAAAGAGATGCTCTATAAATGCAGCAACAAGTTTTGAATCAAAAGTAGTGATCCCAAAAATATGAGATCACATAAAATATAAAATATCCTGGGAATAAAGGATTTATATGGAAACAAATTTCTGGAATACATGTGAAACTAGACGGTTGGGTTTATAGTCATGGACATATGAGTCCATCAAGCCACATTATCATTTTTTATACCATTTATAATACTGAATATCAATAAAAAATTTAATTTCATTCTATAACATGAAAAGGAATAAAAAGATACAATTTATAAGACCCTAATTATTGAAAAATAATGAATACAACTTCTAGCACTGCACTCCAAAATTATGTAAGGGTTTATCATATAGATGATGACAAATCCTTTCCTATTACAACATGTATTGTTGCTCACATTATATAATTGTCAAAGATGCAATGTAAAGAATAATAAACTTATATAGAATCAATTTAGTTGTCAATCTAAATTCTGAGTATGCATTTGATAAAAAATTTAAATTCCATCATCCACATGAGTTTATCATCATAATGACATACCAATAAATGAATAGACTCAAAATTAAACCAGATAATTTTTTTCTATATTATTTTTTCAAAGCATTTATAAAAAATGAGTGTAATTACTGCAAAATTATAATAAAAATAAAAATAAAACATCAACTTTGATATTTTTTACAATAATTTCATTATTAAAAATAAGAAAAATAATATATGATAAAATGAAATGATAAAATAAAGATAAGTAATTTATGTGATTTTCCCAAACAAAACTCAAATAAATTTAATTAAAAACTATTAATCATATACACCAAAAACATTTACTGTATAAATAAAAAAATTATTTGAAGAAAACATGAAAAAGAGAATGAAAGCAAACACATTCATTCTAATATAATCAACTTCAATAAGATTCTCACTGTTCTTTAGAGAATAGCTCAGCCTTGAGTGAGATCTTAAAGGGGTACTCAATCTAACCAGTGATATATTCTTCAAATCCGGAATGTACCTATTTTCTAACCCAAAAAACTGTTTAAAGTATTAATATCACCAACATACATACATAATATTATAAATGTAATATAAAAATCAAACCACTAATATATAAACTGGATAAATAATCTTAGAACCAATGTGTAACAAGTTAATTTCCATGAAGGTTCCCTAGAAAATGATCATTTCTACATGTCATCTTCTCATCATTTCAGATAAACATATAATGGTTATTTTAAAAACAACTATAATCTCATAAAATATAAGTACAATATAAAATTTTATAAAAACATCGCAGCCTAGACCCATTAATATATTTATTTACCTTATAAATATTTATATCAATAACCAACCAAATTATCCATATTTGGATGTTCAGTATGAAAAAAACCACAAGAGAAGTCGAAGAAGAAATATTGGCAAGTGGTGAGGGATTGAAGTTGGGAAACCTGGTCTTCTATAGGCATGCATGGCCCCTTATTACCATGTCATCTTGAGAAGATAAACGTACCATCCAAGGGATGGACCTTCCATGAGCTACTGGAGTTAGTGTGCACTGTAGTTGCATCAACAGGGTAGATCTGCACATGAAAAACAACCTAGATAAACAGATTGATCAAAATTCAATGTGGGTAATTAATATACAATAATTATGGGTTAAAACACTATTAAAATCTATTTATAGTCGGGATATACATACCTTTTAGAAACTGTTGATGATCCTTCTATAAATATTCCCTCAAGAACCTCTAGATCACAGTACTCTTTCTCTCCATTATAAGATGATTTAGTGTGTTTTTTGTGGAACATGGAATTGATGACTTACTTAAAATGTTTCTTTGGATATATTAGGTGTGGTATTTCCTTACTGGATGTATTATAACTATCAAAATATACGTTATACAACGTTAATAATTCCAACCAAAAGTACAGAAACCATGAAATTCAACATGGATCAAAACTAAACTAGGAATAGATTGATCATGTACAAAATAATACAGTCTATCCAAACCATCTATTTCAATATCCATTTGAGAAAAAAAATTATCCTCAAAAAAACAACAGCTCCATCACATCCCCCCACTAAATACACTGTGAAAAACTAAAGAAAAAAACCAAAAGTTGGAACTGACCTTCCCATTCTTCGCTGCTAAGGAGTGTGAGCATGCCGAAGATTAAGGTACTCATTGAATCAATATAGATATACCAATATCATTCTTAGATATGGTATCACCTTCAAGACCTAGTTGGGCCACTGGAGACAACCACTACATCAACCCTTAATGTCACCTATATTTGAGATCTCTCCACCATAATAGTATATGAAACATGGAAATCGAAAATGGTTGAAGTGTAAATTTAAATACCCCAAATCCAAATAGATATTGGGGAGATAAAATCTAGTTGAGGTTCAATCTGAAATGATGGGGAAGAAATACTAAAGAGAAAACACCATAAGGAACTAAATCAACACAGAAATCACTTTATGAGACCGACCCCTCATAGAATCAAAATAAATAAGAAGAACAAGTCACTGAACACAAGTGATGATAGAAATGAATATGGGTATGGATGAAAGGTGAGATAGGGGTGATGCGATGTGAGGTGTGACGATGGAGGTTGGCTGGAGCAGCGTGGCGAGATTTGAGGCGGGGCAGTGGGATGTGAGGCTCAACACAGAACCGGGGATAGAGACTCCTTCAGAAAGATTAGGTTTTTTGTGGTTTTATTTTTTTATAAAAATTATTAAAATATTTATTAAATAAATAATATTGTAACATATAAAAACCATTAATATTTCAACAAATCTAAAAAAATTAATATTTCGAGAAAATTAAAATTTTAAATTAATTTTGAGATATTTTTAACAAATATTTCTGAAATAAAATTTTACATTTTTCAAAGAAATAATATAAATATATACAAACATTTTTTTATCTTGATTAGTTATTGATAAAATATATTTTTTTATTAAATAGTTTACTAAAACATTTTTTATTAACGGAAAAATACTTGTTGGTAATAGTGTCATTTATAACAGATTCATTTGTTGATAAAAAAATGTTAGTATTAGTATGATAAATAAGTAGATTAAAGTGTCGGTAAATGATAAGTTGTTATTGAATGATCAATATAAATAGATATATATGTTGGTAAAAAATAAGTGTTGGTATTAAAAATTAATACCTATATAAATTAATATCTATTGGAATTGATCTTTTTTACAAATAGATATATTATATGTCAATAAATTTCTGTAGGCATAATCCATTTTTTTAGTAATAACTATATTATGAAATATATTTATTCTTAGGAAATAAGAACATAATTTTTATAATAAATTTAATTTTATTGCAATCTTGCAGGTTTTACCAAACTATAATATACTATTAATGTTATAATTTAATATGATATTTATAAACTATCCGTTGAAATGATAGGTATACAAATGATTAACTAAATTTGGGAAAAAATTACACATGTTTATATATTTCTTTGGTGACTAATTAATTATAAATTAATATGAAAACCAATTGAATATAAAGGAAATGTTTTTTATATGTCCAAAGGACTTTCATCTTCATAAATTAAAATAATTACTATTTGTGAATTATCTTAATAAAATTTATATATTATATATCCAGTATAATGTTTTTATATTCATCCAATATATATTTATATACAAAAGATAAGAAAAAAAATCCAATTTTACGTAAAAAGATATATTTTGTCCATAGGCATTTTTTAATCCTTTTAATGGAACACTTGTTTGAAAATTAAATTTTAAAAAATTTATAAATTTTATTTTACAAAATAAACTTCATTTTTTAAATTTTAATTTCAAAATTAACATAGGGTTAGTTTTTGGTATTTTTTTTAAAATAATTATTTTCCAGTGAATAGTAAAAATACATAATTTTATTGAAAACAATATTTTAATTTGAAGAATTTAAAATTTATATTTTTTTTGTTTTAAAATAAAATTAGTTATTATATATTTTTAATAATCCAATTAAGTTCATTGGAATCAATATCATGGTTTCATTTGGTATAAAAAGATTTTTATATTTAATTGTGAATTTTTCTAAAAACTGTTTTTTATTGTGGCTTGTCGGTTTAGTTTTAAATTAAATTCATCCTCTTATATGTTTTGAAATTATGAAAATTTTAATCCATATTTGTAATTATGAGGTCAAAATATAAAAAATATGTCCCTTTTTGTTTTGGACAATATGAATAGCAAACCTATTAATTTTTATTACCACAGTTAATGGTAAATTGGGTAATTATGGTTAAAAATAATATGATAAGGATTATGAAATTACCCTAAAAATAGACTTAATTTAATTGGATTTGTAGGTTTCAACAAAAATCATCCATGGGTATAATTTATAACCCTTTGGAGCCACATTGTTGACATTAATCCTCTTATAGTATTTTATTTTATGAAAAGTCAAACTTGTCACACTATTGTTTTTTATGAGTATAACATTTTTAATATATGGTAAACCAGAATATATGTTTAATCATAAATATTATTTTTAGAGATAAAATATTTGTCTTCATCACAGTAATTTATTTTAAATTTTTAGGGAATAAATAGTTACATTAAGGGATTTCACAAAAATGATAAAATAATTATTTAATTAATGGAAAAAACTATAAAATGATTGTAATTAAAATAATAAGAACCATTAAATTAAACAATAACCTAAATAAATTTTATTAGATAGGTAAATTTTGTCCATAATGATTCAAGGTTCATATTTATGACCTTTTTCTTCCATTAGGGAGTGGAAACAACCCTTGTAGTATTTTATTTAATTAAAAGACCAACATGTCATACTCTTGTTTTCAATAAGTACAATATAACTGATACGGGGTCATCCAGAATTTTTTTTGACTATAAATAGTAATTTTAAATTTAAAAGATTTATCTATATCATAGTAATTTATTTGTGTTTTTATTCAAGAAATAATTACCTTAAATTTTTACATGACACCAATTTAGTATTAATTTAATTAATTGAAAAATAAAATACATGTGTTTAAAAATTTCATTTTTAGTATAATTTAATATATTTATTGGGTCCAATGGATTTTTTAGATCTATATGATATATTATAGGGGTTTAAATTCATTATATTCTAATTCGCCCTTTTTTAATGTATTTGATGTCAAATTATATGAATAGTGTCAAATTTGACAATAATGATATTTTATGTAATTAATATTTTTTTAAAACTATTTAAAAGACATAAAAATGTTAAATAAGTACATGGGGATAATATATGCTCTAAAATTTCATCCCCTATCCATTTATATTCCATTTGAAAGACTTTGAATCTAGAATTTCCTTATTATATTTTAATATTCTCAGAAATTACAAAAGAGCCTCTCACCTCAATTATAAATTAGAACCTCCTACCTCACTTCTTAAAAACACTTTCAGTCATATATATAGACCAAACCCTACCCATTTCTCTTCTAAAATTCCTTATCTAAGTTCTGTAGGTGTTGGTATCCATAAAAGACCAACCCAAGTCTTCTTAATAGGATATACAAAGGAGGATTCTTTAAGAGTATAAGGTTAAAGAACATACAACAAAAAGGAATCATAATGTAAGGGAATTCTTAACTAAATTTCCTTTCATTGAGTTAAACATATACTTCATTTATTATGTCATACTATGATTATGTGTGACATTAATTTTGATAATCTTTCTTTTATTACCACTTTTTTATGTGGATTTATAGCTGATACACATAATAAATTTTGAATGGTCTCTCCAATGTTATTAGTAATGGACTTTATTTAAAAAATTATCCTTTAATGTTTAATTTTACAAAAGTCAAATGGAATGTTTTTTAACTAATAGGGAATGAGTGTATCTTCCCTCTTTGAGTAGGCCTTAATATTTTTAAGCACCCTATATAATCTTACACGGTTCTTTTTAAAGAAAATTTTTCCCTTTGTAATTGAGAATATTTTATGTTTATGATGGCATTATATTTATGAATCCCATCACTTTTATATGGGTTATGTAGTGATGAAATGTTTATGGAACCTATTTCTTTTCATAGGTTTTGATATTATGAATTATTTTATATCATGTGGAACACATAAGTATAGTTTTTATAATGTGATGGGTGGGACCTATATCTCACTCCAATGCATTTGGTAAAGCTTAATATCTCATGATATAACAATGGGAAACAATTTAATGAGCTTGATCCATAGTGTTGAATAGGTTTTTCCTAGTCCACTACGGAAAGAAGGTTTTTCATAGTCCACTATGTTGATGGTCTTGGTAGTTAACCATGACATATAAATAGGTTTTATATATTTATGATGGTGTCACAACTATATAACAAGATCTTATGGTCCATGATTAATTTTATGACAATTTATCACTCTTATGGTTCTTATTTTATGAAATGATCATTTTTAAGCAATGAATTATGTTTATGATCAATGATAGATTAGATATGAAAATAATAAGTTATTCTCATGATCAAATAACCATATTATTATCAAAAGATTTCATAAGATCATTGATGTATATCTTCTATGTTTACCCTTACAAGGAATCTAAGCTCATCCTTTCTTATGTTTCCTTACCCAGGTTATGAAGAAAGTTT
Organism: Viscum album; assembly: GCA_963277665.1. Taxonomy (NCBI): domain Eukaryota; kingdom Viridiplantae; phylum Streptophyta; class Magnoliopsida; order Santalales; family Viscaceae; genus Viscum; species Viscum album. The sequence continues at coordinate 1,923,749,031 of OY728128.1, read as the reverse complement.
CAGGTATGGTATTACTATGAGGAGTAATATGATAAAATATGTTTGTGGTAGATCTTTAATATCATTAATAAAATTTGAATATTGTATATCTAATATCTGAAGACTCTAACCTTTATGTTTATTGCGTGGATAGTATTTTTATGTATGGAATATTCATCTAAATATATGTAATATTTGTGTATAAAATGATTAGTCCATTATAGTTGGTATCAGAGTAGGGTTTAAACAATATTTTTTGATTAGGGTTAGAAGAAATTTATGAAAATAATTACGGATAGAAATAAGAATAAGTTAAAATCCTAATTTTTTGATAATGATAGTTAATGAACTATGTTAAACCAAAGGTGTTACAGAAGATGGTGTCATGATTTAGACATTATATAAATGATATGTCAATATTATGTGGTGATCTACTATTATTAGTGTTTCTCATTATTTTCTTTCTAGTGTTAGTCTATAGATGGAACCTAAGGTAGATGTTCTAATGTTGAGTGTGACAGAAAATGCAACAATCTTTCTCCTGAGCAGCCACGTGTTATGGGATATGGAATGCATATCCCTACAGTTATGCTCACACAACTTTCTCTGGCTATGAATCATACCATGTTTCTAAATTATCAAATGAGAGAACAATATAAAATTTAATATTTCATGAAGAAACATCCACATTATTTAAGTGGGTATCATGATCCATTGTAGGTAGAGATATTGGTCAAAAACATTGAGAAAATATTTTCTATTTTTCAATGCTTGGGACATGAAATTTTTTCCCTGTCTATTTATCTTATGGAATTTAAAAAAAATCAATGGTGGAATATTATAAAAGGAAAAGGAATGTGGTATAGGTTGAATCCATGAAATGGGATGAGTTTAAAGGGATATTCTTCCTTAATTACATTCCTCATATTCTATATATGAATATGGAGAAGGAATTTCTTGAGCTAAAGAAAAAGGATGGAGAATCCATTAGCACCTATGAGGAAAATTTCACAAGGATTGAATTGTATGATTGTAGTTTAATTATCATCCCTAAAATTAAAATTTATCAGTTATTTGGTGGCCTAAAACATCATCTCTGAACGGAATTATCAATAAGAGGATTTAGTGGATATGAAGAAATCGTTTTATGTTCACACAAAGTAGAAATGGAAATTAGAGATTCCCACCATTATCATGGTTTTGATAAGAAAATAAAGAGTGAGTCTCATAAAAACTAGAATAAATAGTATGGTGAAATGAATTTATAGTCATTTATATTTCATAAATGTGGGAAGAAACCTCAAGGTTAGTATTTTAATGGAACATGGAGGTTTTTTTAATGTGCAAATGTGGTTTAAAACGCTGGTGCATGTCAAAATGACATTAATGGGACAATTATTTCAATAGAAGAGAAGATGAAACAGACTAATGCACCACCCACACTCATGTGTTTCAAGTAAAAAGGGTTTGGTCATTATGAAAATAAATGCCCAATCTAATGGATAATGTGGATGATAATCCACAACACCCTATAAATACAAAGGACAAAGGGAAAGATTACGCAATATCAAAGGATGAAGTGAATATTGATCATTTTGAAACCCTTATTCTCCCCTCCTTTGATGGTAGTTTCATGTTTGATTTTGTATGAATGATGAAACACCCCGAGATTTTATGAATTGTTTTTTTCAAATTAATTTATATATTCAATGTTTTTTCATTTCACATGACACTAGAAATAGTTCATTATATATATATATATATAAATATATATATTAAAAAACTATGTCAAACATTTATTCCACACACAATACCAAATTTTCTTGAACTACATGCAATACCAACTTGTCTTAATCTACACATAATACCAACTTGGATTGCGCTACACGTAACACCGACTTGGCATACGATGCACACAACACTAATTTTCTTTGAAAAATAATTATATATATATATATAATTAAATGAGATGATTATAAAATAAAAATTTAAAATATTTATAGGAATAGTAATAACTACTTTACAAATATTTCTTATAACTGTTTTATATAAAAAAATATATTGATAATGAAAGACATAATTTTTCGTAAAGTCCAATGTTTAAAAACATCGTTTTCTTGAATGAACTGCGTCTAATAATGAAATTAATTTTTGAAATATATAGAAATTTAATTTGATAAAATAAAATTCATTTTTTAATTCATAATGATTAAATTATCCATGGGGTAATGTTTTGGATTTTTTCGAGAAACATCATTTTTTGATTAATAGTGAAAAATAGCGATTTTTAGTTAAAAACTATCTTTTTTTAATTAATTATTAATGATAAATGATATTATAAATATTTTTAAGGTCAAATTAGATAATTATTATATCTATTAGAAAAATTCAACTCATTATAATCAATTTAACATTGAAATTCAATATAAAATCTTAACAAACTATTGAACTTTTTCCAAATTTAAAACCCCGGTATTTCATCCTGTCTATAGGATTAGAACTAATCTTAATTTTTAAGCTTCTAGGATTTGAATTTATAAAATATTATATGAACTGTTGTATTAAATATAATATTTATAGTCTAATAATACCATGATAATTTTATACAAAAATGTTTTGTAGAAGTGATTAAAAGTAATCACAGCAGTTAAGGCCAACACTACTGAAAATTAAGCCTTTACCAACGGTTTCAAACCATTGGTAAAGGCTGCCAAACTATTAGAAATTAAGGTGTGTCAGTAGCCCATTACCCACGGATTTTGTATAACTATTGGGAAAGGTAGTGTAATTGGAGTATTGCCCACAGTTTTACAAACCGTCGGTAATACTGACAGTGTAAATGTTTTTACCAACAGTTTCCAGAAACCGTTGGTATAGTTTTTGAAATTTCTATATCCAGAACTATTGTACCAATGGTTTTAAACCATTGGTAATGTGTTTTTTATGAACTATTATACCAACGGTTTAAAACCATTGGTGATGTGTTTTTCAAGAATTATTTCACACCGGCCCTCCAGTAGCCCCTCTAGTATACACCTGCATAAAAAATATCACAAAATCCACATACAAACATAAAACATCATAAAAACACCTATAGTAGAACAAAAAAACACATAAACCCATCAAACTCTTCCAACCATGTCATGTACTACAATTCCCTATTTCAATCTTCAAATGACAACAATCATCCAGTAAATTTAGTAATAGTTTCAATAACTCAAACATTATTTACACCCATTTCTATCTTCAAATGACAACCACTCTTCCAGTAGTAATTCACCTCACCCCTGCACAACCCCTCCAACCAGCACATCCCCCCACGTCCCCATCATATTCTAATAGGAAGAATAGTATGAGAAATATTTATTAGAGTTGAATAAGAGTTTGAAATGGGCTCAAATCCCATTTTTTTTTCTGATCCTAGATTTGGGTATGTAATGATTTGTGATGCATATTGCATTGAACATGTATTTTTATAATATATGGTGTAATGGTATTTTCTTAGGAGTCTCGTCACTTATGAGCCCATGAGTGAAACTACCCAAATCATGAAAAAGAGTTTGCGACTATCGTTGATGAGTGTAAATTTCAGTTGTTATACTCACTTAAAATGATGCCATTTTGAAACAAAAGAGAGAAATTTTGAGTGGTGTCGGCCACACCGCGCCTGAGATTGAGGTGGGGTTGACTCGTACACATCAAAAATGACCTATGGATCATTTTACAAAAGTATCAACACAATATGAATTCATTTGGACGGTTTTCAGTATGCCGGTTGTTTTTACTTAAAAGTGTATCCATTTTAAACAAATGAAAGACAATTTGAGTGGTATCGGCCACATCAAGCCTCTGATTGAGGCGAGGTTGACTCTTACATGTCAAAAATGACCCATGGATCTTTTTCCTAAAGTATCAATAGAATCTGAATGTGTTTGGTCTGTCTTCCATAATTCAGTTGTTGGTTTCACATAAAATGTTCTCCATTTCAAAGAAACGTGAGACACATTGAGTGGTGCCGGCCATACTGTGGCTCAGATTGAGACGGGGTTGACTCGTACACATCAAAATGACCCATGGATTGTTTTCCTATAGTTTCAACAGAATCCGAATTCATTAGGTTGGTTTTTCGTATGTCAGTTGTTGTTTTCACATAAAATCATGTCCATTTTAAACAAAAGAGACACACTTTGAGTAGTAGAGGCCACACTATGCCTTAGATTGTGGTGGTGTTGACTCATACACATCACAAATTACACATCGATCATTGACCTAAAATATCAATATAATCGGAATGCATTGGTCCATTTTAAGTATGTCAATTGTTGTTTTCACTTAAAATCTTGTCCATTTAAAACAAAAGAGAAACACTTTGAGTGGTGTTGGCCACACTGGCCCTCGGATTGAGGCAGGGTTCACTTGAACATGTCACATATGACCCATGGATCATTGCCCTAAATTTTCAACAGACTATGGATGCATTTGGTTAGTTTTTCATATGTTAGTTGTTGTATTCACTTAAAATAATGTCCTTTTCAAACAAAAGAGAGACACATTGAGTGGTTCCATCCACACAGTGCCTTGTATTGAGGTGTGGTTGACTCGTACACATCAAAAATGACCCATGTATCGTTTTACTAAACTATCAACACAATCCAAATGAGTTAGGCCGGTTTCTACCACCCCACACATGCTTTTCAAACACGCCAAACACCTAAAAAACACACATTCTATTGTGCCACGCAAACCACGCGTCTGAATGATGTTTCTTCTCCTTTTAAACCTCATGAATAATAATTAGGGTCTTTTCGAGTGATTTCAAGTCATTCTGATGTCGTTAGGCATGCATTTGACTAGTAAATGCATGTTTTGTCCATTTACAACACACGAAGTGCTTTTTCGGCCAGTGCGGTCACAAGACACCTTCGATTGACATGACATCTAGCCGAACATTTAACAATTCACCCACCTTTTATTGTCGTCCGATTTCATGGCATTCTGAGGTCGTTCGGCCAGTTTCGAACACCCCACGCGTGCTTTTCAAGCGCGCCAAACTCCTAAAAACACATATTCATTCGTGCCATGCAAATTGCACGTCCGAATGATGTTTTGTCTCCTCGTACATCTCACGAATAATAATTTGGGTGTTTTCGTGTGATTTTAAGTCATTCCAATGTCATTCGGCATGCATTTGACCGTTAAACACATGTTTTGGCCATTTACGACACATGATGTTCGTTTTCGGCCAGCGCGGTCACACAACACCTCTGATAGATGTGCTGTCTAGCCGACCATTTTACAATTCAACTACCCTATGTTGTCGTCCGATTTCATGGAATTCCGAGGTCGTTCAGCCGGTTTCGACCACCCCGTGTGCGCTTTTCAAGTGCGCCAAACACCTAAGCAACACCTATTCAGCCGTGCCACGCAAAATGCGCATCCGAATGACATGTCGTCTCCTCATACACCTCACGAATAATGATTAGGGTGTTTTCGTGTGATTTCAATTCATTCCGATGTCGTTCAGCATGCATTTGACCGTTAAACGCATGTTTTGGCCATTTACGACACCCGGAGTGTGTTTTCGGCTAGCACGGTCACACAACACCTTCGATTGATGCGTCGTCTAACCGACCATTTCACAATTCACCCACCCTTTGTTTTCGTCCGATTTCATGGCATTTCGAGGCCGTTCGGCCGGTTTCGACCACCCCACGCGTGCTTTTCAAGCACGCCAAACACCTAAAAAACACATATTCATCCATGCCACGTAAAGCACGCTTCCGAATGATGTTTCATATCCTTGTGCACCTCACAAATAATAATTAGGGTGTTTTGTGTGAGTTCAAGTTAGTCCGATTTCATTCGGCATGCATTTGACCGTTAAACGCATGTTTTGGCCATTTACGACATGTGGAGTGCGTTTTCGGCAAGCTCGGTAACATGACACCTATGATTGACGTGTCGTCTGGCTGACCATTTCACAATTCATCCACCCTTTGTTTTCATCCGATTTCATGGCATTCAGAGGTCGTTCGGCCGGTTTTGACCACCCCACGCGCACTTTTCATGCATGCCAAACAGCTAAAAAACATATATTCAGCTATGCGGTGCAAACAACGCGTCCTAATGATCTGATGTCTCCTCTTAAACCTCAAGAATAATAATTAGGGTGTTTTCCTGTGATTTCAAGTCATTTCGATGTCCTTCGGCATGCATTTGACCGTTAAACGCTTGTTTTGTCCATTTACGACAGGCGGAGTGCGTTTTCGGCCAGCGCCATCACCCAAAACCTCTGATTGATGTGTCGTCCGGCCGACCATTTCACAATTCGCCACCCTTTGTTGACGTCCGATTTCATTGTATTCTGAGGTTGTTCGGCCAGTTTCGACCACCCCACGTGCTTTTTTCAAGCGCGTTAAACACCTAAAAACACATATTCAGCCATTCTGTGCCAACCATGGGTCTGAATGATGTGTCATCTCATATTACACCTCACGAATAATAATTAGGGTGTTTTGTGTGATTTCAATTCATTCCGATGTCGTTCGGTATGAATTTGACCGTTAAACGCTTGTTTTGGCCATTTACGACAAGCGGAGTGCGTTTTCATCTAGTGTGGTCACACGAAACCATTGATTAACGTGCTGTTTGGGCTACCATTTCACAATTGACCCACCATTCGTTGTCTTCCGATTTCACGGCATTCCGAGGTTGTTCGGCCGGTTTCGACCACCCCAAGCGCGCTTTTCAAGCGCGCCAAACACCTAAAAAATACATATTCAGTCGTTCTGTGCAAACCGTGCATCCGAATGACATGTTTTCTCCTTGTACTTCTCAAGAATAATAATTAGGATGTTTTAGTGTGATTTCAAGTCATTCCGATGTCGTTCGGAAAGCATTTGACCGTTAAATGCATGTTTTTTCCATTTACGACACACGGTGTGCGTTGTTTGCCAGCGCGATCACACGACACCTCTGATTGACATGCCTTCTGGCTAACCATTTCACAATTCACCCACACTATGTTGTCATCCGATTTCATGGAATTCCGATGTCGTTCGACTGATTTTGACCACCCCACGCCTGCTTTTCAAGCGCACCAAACACCTAAAAAACACATATTCATCCATACTGTGCAAACTGTGGGTCTGAATGACGTTTCATCTCCTCGTACACCTCATGAATAGTAATTAGGATGTTTTTGTGTGATTTCAAGTCATTTCGATGTCGTTCGGCATGCATTTGACCGTTAAATGCATGTTTTGGCCATTTACGACACACGAAGTGTGTTTTCGAGCAGCGCGGTCAAACGACACCTCCAATTGATGTGCCATCTAGCCGACCATTTAAAAATTCACCCACCCTTTGTTTTTGTCCGATTTCATTGAATTCCGAGGTCGTTCGGCCAGTTTCGACCACCCCACGCGCACTTTCCAAGTGTGCCAAACACCTAAAAATCACATATTCAGCTGTTCCGTGCAAACCACGCATCTGAATGACGTGTTGTCTCTTCGAACATCTCAAAAAAAATAATTAGGGTGTTTTCATGTGATTTCAGGTCATTCTGATGTCGTTAGGCATGCATTTGACCGTTAAATGCATGTTTTGGCCATTTACGACACGCGGAGTGCGTTTTCGGCCAGCACGGTCACACGACACCTCCGATTGACATGTCGTCTAGCCGATAATTTCACAATTCACCCACCCTTTGTTGTCATCCAATTTCCTGACATTCTGAGGCCGTTCGGCTAGTTTTGACCCACCCACACGTGCTTTTTAAGCGCGCCAAACACATTAAAAACACATATTCAGCTGTGCCGTGCAAACCGCACATCTGAATGATGTGTCGTCTCCTCTTACTGCTCAGGAATAATAATTAGAGTGTTTTCGTGTGATTTCAAGTCATTATGATGTCGTTCGGCTTGCATTTGACCGTTAAATGCAAGTTTTGGCCATTTACGACACGCGGAGTGCATTTTCGGCCACTGCGGTCACACGACACCTCCGATTGACGTGGCATCTGGCCGACCATTTCACAATTCACCAACCCTTTGTTGTCATCCGATTTCATGGAATTTTGAGATCGTTCGTCCAGTTTCGAACACCCCATGCATGCTTTTCAAGCGTGCCAAACACCTAAAAAATTCATATTCAGTTGTGTCATGCAAACCGAATGTCCAAATGACTTGTCGTCTCCTCGTACACCTCGATAATAATTATTAGGGTGTTTTGGTGTGATTTGAAGTCACTCTGATGTCGTTCGGTATGCATTTGACCGTTAAATGCCTGTTTTGGCCATTTACGACAGGCGGAGTGCGTTTTTGGCCATCACGGTCCCACGACACCTCCGATTGACATGCCGTCTGGACGAATATTTCACAATTCAACCACCCTTTTTTGTCATCCGAGTTCAAGGAATTCCGAGGTCGTTCGACAGTTTAGACCACCCCACGCACACTTTTCAAGCGCACCAAACACCTTAGAACTGCATATTCAGACGTGTCATGCAAACCGCACGTCCAAATGATGTGCCTCCTCCTCGTACAACTCAAGAATAATAATTGGGGTTTTTCGCATAATTTCAAGTCATTCCAATGTTGTTCGACATGAATTTGACCGTTAAACGCATGTTTTGTCCATTTACGACACGCGAAGTGCATTTTCGGCTAGCGCGGTCACACGACACCTCCGATTGACTTTTCGTCTCACCGATCATTTCCTAATTCACCCACTCTTTTTTGTCGTCTGATTTCATGGTATTCTAAGGTTGTTCGGCCGGTTTCACCCACCCCACACACGCTTTTCAATTGCGCCAAACACCTAGAAAACAAATATTCAGTCGTGTCGCACAAACCGCGGGTCCGAATGATGTGTCGTCTCCACGTACACCTCACAAATAATAATTTGGGTGATTTCGTGTGATTTCAAGTCATTCTGATGTCGTTCGGCATGCATTTGACCGTTAAACGCATGTTTTGGCCATTTGCGACACTCGAACTGCATTTTCGGCCAGTGCGGTCACACAACACCTCTGATTGACATGTCGTCTGGCCGACCATTTTAAAATTCACCCACCCATTGTTGTCATATGATTTCATGGCATTCCAACGATGTTAGGCCGGTTTCGACCACCCCACGCCCGCTTTTCAAGCACGCCAAACACCAAAAAAACCCATATTCCGCCGTGCCACGCAAACCACGCGTCCAAATGATGTGTCGTCTCCTCGTACACCACACGATAATAATTATGGTGTTTTCGTGTGATTTCAAGTCATTCTGATGTCGTTCGGCATGCATTTGACCGTTAAACGAATGTTGTGGACATTTACAACACACGGAGTGCATTTTCGTCCAGTGCAGTCGCACGACACCTTCGATTTAGGTTCCGTCCAGCCGACCATTTCAAAATTCACCCAACCTTTGTTGTCATCCGATTTCATGGCATTTTGAGGTCGTTCGTCTAGTTTCGACCACCCCACGCGCGCTTTTCAAGCACGTAAAACACCTAAAAAACACATATTCAGTCATTCTGCGAAAACAGCGTGTCCGAATGACGTTCCATCTCCCCATACACCTCAAGAATAATAATTAGTGTGTTTTTGTGTGATTTAAAGTCATTCTGATGTCGTTCGGCATGCATTTGACCGTTAAACACAAGTTTTGTCCATTTACGAAATGAGGAGTGCATTTTCGGCCAGCACGACCACACGACACCTGTGATTGATGTGCCATATAGCCGCCCATTTTACAACTCACCCACCCTTTGTTGTTGTCCAATTTTATGGCATTTCGAGGTTGTTCGGCCGGTTTTGACCACCCCACGCGCGGTTTTCAAGCACACCAAACACCATAAAAACACATATTCAGTCATTCCATGAGAACCGTGAGTCTGAATGTCATGTCGTCTCCTCGTAAACCTAAAGAATAATAATTAGGCTGTTTTAGTTTGATTTCAAGTCATTCCAATGTCGTTTGGTATGCATTTGACCGTTAAATGCTTGTTTTGGCCATTTACGCCACGTGGAGTACGTTTTCGGCCAGCGCGGTCACACAACACGTTCCATTCATGTGTCGTCTTCCCGACGATATCAAAATTCACCCACCCATTGTTTTCGTCAAATTTCATGGCATTTCGAGGTCCTTCGGCCTGTTTCGACCACCCCACGCATGCTTTTCAAGCGCACCAAACACCTTAAAACGACATATTCAGCCGTGTCGCGCAAACCACGTGTCCAAATGACATTTTCTCTCCTCGTACACCTCATGAATAATAATTAGGGTGTTTTTGAGTGATTTCAAGTCATTCTAATGTCGTTCGGCATGTATTTGACCGTTAAACGCAAGTTTTGTCAAATTACGATACGCAGAGTGCGTTTTCGGCTAGCACAGTCACACAACACCTTCGATTTATGTTCTATCTAGCCGACCATTTCAAAATTAACCAACCCTTTGTTTTCGTCCGATTTCATTGCATTCCATGGTCGTTTGGCGGGTTTCGACCACCCCACGCGTGCTTTTCATGTGCGCCAAACACCTTAAAAACACATATTAAGCCGTGTCGTGCAGACCGCATGTCCGAATGACATGCTGTCTCCTCATAATCCACACGAATAATACTTGGGGTGTTTTCGGGTGATTTCAAGTCATTCCTATGTCGTTCGGCATGCATTTGACCATTAAACACATGTTTTGGCCATTTACGACACATGGAGTCCATTTTCGGCTAGAGCGGTCACACGACACCTACGACTAACGTGCCGTCTAGCTGACCATTTCACAATTCACCAAATATTTTTTGTCGTTCGATTTCATGTCATTCCAAGGTCGTTCGGCCGGTTTCAACCACGCCACGCATGTTTTTCAAGCTCCCCAAACACCTTAAAATCACATATTCAGCCATGCCGCGCAAACTGCAAGTCCGAATGATGTTTTGTCTCCTTGTACACCTCACGAATAATAATTATGGTGTTTTCGTGTGAATTCAAGTCATTACGATGTCATTCGTCATGAATTTGACCGTTAAACGCGTGTTTTGTCCATTTACGACACGCGTAGTGCGTTTTCGGCCAGCGCGGTAACAGGACATCTCCGATTGACGTGTCGTTTGGCCGACCATTTCACAATTCACACACCCTTTATTGTATTCAGTTTTCATGACATTCCGACGTCGTTCAGCCGGTTTCGATCACCCCGCACACGCTTTTCAAGCACGTCAAACACCTAAAAAACACATATTCAGCCGTGCCACGCAAACCGCGCGTCCGAATGATGTGTCATCTCCTCGTACACCTCAAGAATAATAATTAGGGTGTTTTCATGTGATTTCAATTCATTCTGATGTTGTTCGGAATACATTTGACTGTAAAACCCATGTTTTGGCCATTTACGACATGCGGGGTGCGTTTTCGGTCTGCCCGTTCACACGACACCTCCGATTGACGTGCCGTCTGGCCAACCATTTCACAGTTCACCCATGGATCACTATGTTGATGTATCAAAACAATCCGAATGTGTTTAGTTGGTTTTCCATATGCCATTTATTGTTTTCACTTAAAATGTTGTCCATTTCAAATAAATGTGAGACACTTTGAGTGGTTCCGGTAACACCGCACCTCGGATTGAGGAGGGGTTGACCCGTACACGTCAAAAATGACCCATGGATCATTTTACTTATCTATCAACACAATCCGAATGTGTTTGGTAGGTTTTCTATATTCAAGTTGTGTTTACTAAAAAGAGTATCCATTTTAAACAAAATAAAGACACTTATAGTGGTACCGACCACACCGTGCCTCAGATTGAGGCGGGTGGGGGCGTTCCGAGGGGGATGTCCGGAATGGAGGGTGTGTAATGTACCTAAAACCCTATCTAGGTATCATACATCGAATTCCGACAGGACTGTGAACTGCCGTAGTGTTTCGTCCATGAGAAGGGCCAAATAATGACATTACTATGGCGTGATCGCAGCGTGATTGTGGTGTGACCACGGCGTGACCGTGGAGTTACCGCGGCGAGACCACGGTGTGACCACGGTGTGACCGTGGCGTGACCGCAGGGTGATTGAGTCATGTTGTCCAGGTCCAGCAAAATTCGCGGGGCAGCATCTTCTGGCCATGATTCTGAATAAATCCTATGCAGTTGTCCTTCACATTATAGAAACTGATCATATGTTATAAAAAACAGAGTCTTGATTCAAGATTATGGTATGATAAAGATATATTTTTTTATTTTTTTTAAAGTGGTTCTAGGCAGTTGAAACTACTAATTGAGAGTCAAATTATCACACCCTAAACTATCACTCTGAGTTCTCGCAGACAGCACACCTCTGTTGGAGGGGTTTTATTATAAAAACATGACTTTATTTATCAAATGAAAAAATTATATTAAAGAAAAAATATTCAATATATGCAATTCTATATAATTAAGCAGAATTATGAAAGAATCTAAATTCAATTTAAATCATTCTTAAAATAAATTGGATTTTATATATGGTCAAAAATAAAGAGTTATACTAAATTCAAAAATATCCATACCAGAGTGAAAAACCAGGTTCAAAAATAAAGAGTTATACAGAATTCAAAAATGTAATGGATCAATCTGCCCCTGATCACCATCACTATCACCACTATCATCATAGGACTCATCCTCACTACCATCTCTTTCCTCGTCGTCATCCTCATCATCGTCCTCATGCTCATCGTCGTCCCCATCCTCACCTCCATCCCCATCCTCGCCCTTGGCCCGATCCTCGCCCTCGTCCTCATCCTCATCCTCACCCTCGTCCTCTTTAGCATCCTCATAATCACCAGGAAAGTCATCATCTCGACTTCCACTAGAACTGCCACCTGGTGCATTGTATAATACACCCATCGACAACATAAATGTCTGACAAGCCGCATTGGCCTCTGGTGGAAGTGATGAAGATAAAGCTTTCACCAGTTTCATAAATTCTTTGTCCCTTGTTTGAACTTGTACTTCCAACTCTGTGACCCCTTTAACAGACTTTCCTGAATTCTCCTTGAACTATTCTAACTTGGTGGTACTATAATGGATACCTGGAGAGGACCAATACCTTGTTGGGACTATATTCTTACCAGGTCGGCATCATACTCGACCTGAGTGCTCCTCCCCTAAAACCTGATATAAATGATCGTGTAGCCCTAAATTGTCAGGCTCCTGGGCATCAAGGGCCTCTAAAGTAGTCTGTTAAAAAAATTAATAATTTTTTAAATTTTAAAATAGGTATTAAAATTTGAAATAATGAAATTAAAACTTACAATATTTTCTTTTGTCGGTTCATTAACCGTAGTTCCATATTTTTTCTTTTTACTCAAGCAAAACAATTTTACTCGAGGGATACATCCTTTAATATTCAATTTGTGCTTCTATAATGACATTGAAACAATATAAAGTTCAAGTATAATCATATATTTAATATTCAATAAATCACATAATTTAAGTAGGAAACAATAAAAAGGTAAAGTCCTAATGAAATATTATAAACAACTACATCGTACCAACTGCCTCTATCGAGCAGTCATCGACGATAGGTAATATATCCAAATCTGTGCCCACTCTACCACACCAGAAAATCTACAACTCATGCTTATAAACTCTCCAAAGAATTCCTAGCTTTTTTAAATGCTCCGGTCGTGCACCTTTTCCATCAAGGAAGTTATACTGAAGCTGACACCCAATAGATTAATTCATATAAATACAAAAAAAATACTACATTAAATAAAATATATTTTTTACCCATATTTCTTCCCACACATTATCCTTGACTTCATGTGGCAGATGTGTCAAAGAGAGAGGGATGAATGGAATAATGACGGAGTATTTGGCTAGCATCCTCAAAAAACCCTGAAATTCCTGCCTAGATTTATCAATCATATTTCTATCATCATTGTATTCAAACATCAACTGTGTATGTCGGTTCCATACCCCACACAAGTGAGTACGCCCCATCCCCCGCCTCCTATCAGCAGATGAATATGTTATTAAAGAAAAAAATATCAGTACAAGTTATAATATAAATAAATTTTGGGTTCAAATTTTTTTAGAGTTATATAAATATACCTGTGGTAGTTGGATCAATGGGCGACACTGGATGTACAGAAGCCGAAGGAATATCCTGTACAGGTGGAATGTCCCTAAGTGTATGCTCCTCAGCCACATACTATGTCAGAGCAGGAGTCGAAGAGGGTTGAATATAATATCCCAGATATAATGAACCAGAAGAAAAATATGATGGACTAAACGTATGGCCAACTCGTAGTGTAAACATCGGAGGCCTATATATCCCGTGTGTCCCTAAAGACACATCAAGATAAAAATGGGGCGTAGAAGATACGTCTGTAGTAGGGGCATAATCCAATCTGGTACGACCGGTGGATCGTCCAACTCTCTCACCACGATCCCTCGTACCACTGACCTCAGTACCGAGACCACTAGATGGTTGTCTAACTCTGACAACACCCCCCCTCCTACCACCATCCTCTGTACTAGGAGTAATATCAGGCTCCTCGTCGGATATCTCTCGTCTAGGTGCTAGATCCTGAAAAAAAGTTTAAAACCGAAGTAAACACATGATATTATAAGTTATTGAAATATATATATTTGAAATAAATTACTCAAAATAGGGATGAGTGGAGGAATTCCCATCTGTATCATGAAACGATTATTTTCTTTCATCTTTTTCCGCCTCCTATCTTCAATGAGTTTCATTTCCTGTAATGAAAACAAATATGGATGTAATTATTCCTGGAATACATTACATTATTTGAGCAAGGAAAAACATTCATGTGGCTATTATATTTATAAGACATCCTTGGAAGACATTAATGAATGAAGAAGTGAACTCATTAAAAAATCTAATGATATGTACACAATCTAAAAATTCTATTAAGCTATGGGATATTAGTGGTAATGCTCAAACATGGAACCAAACTTATAAAGGATTAACTAAGTATAAATATTTTTAATGAGATTTTAGAATAAAATAAAAATGGGATCTGTCTTTGTACAGTTCCAAATAAACCACATAGAAAACAATTTACCTATTTTGTAAAAAAATATTTAAAAACCACTCATTTATATCATTAAAATATAAATAGGTTTCATTATTAAAAAAAATCGAATGTTGGCATCATAAAAACATAACCAAATAGTCACTCAGTGAGTCGACAACACCTACAAAAAAATAGGCACAATTTATGAATACAATGAGCTCAAAAAAGAACTTAAGAATAACTCACCCAAAATTCATAACCAAAGGAACCCGATACATAATCACTATAAATCCATAAGAAAATAAAATACATTAAAAACCAACACTACAAACTCTATAGAACAAAATAAGAGGAAGCCCTATGATCCTAGGAAAATTTCACCATTCTTAGGTGGAATCACCATATTAGTGGTCGTATGTCGTATGCTTAGTTACAAATGATATATGAAACCAAAGTCAACCCTAGTCACAAACATCTACCAATCATGTATTAGTCATTGATTCAATATGAAATAGTGCGAATCATAAAATTTTCTAAAATCCCTAAAATACGAAAAATGAAGTGATATTGCTAGATATTGAAATAAATGTAGAAATCTGAGGAAGAGGGCTTCTATGTTTGTATTTGGGAAGAATATTAAAGAGTATAACCTGGATGGGGGAGTTGCAACCAATCGGATAGAAGAACTCGGGGTGGGTTAGGGTTTACCTCCGTGTTAGGGCATCTAGAAATTGGGGGAATCAATTTCTATTGTGCTGCAGGGGGGGATACTAGAAATCTGAATATTTGAGGAGATATTTCCCAAAATTTAGTAAAAACCGTTGGGAAACCATGTCTTTTCCCAATGGTTTGTAAAAACTGTTGGGAAAATGGCCTTTACCAATGGTTTGTAGCAAACCGTTGGTAAAAGTTCACGAAACCAATATCTACCAACAATTTGAAAAAAAAAACGTTGGTAAAAAATACTTATACCAATGGTTCTGGAGAACCATTGGTATACACGTGTTGGGAAAAGTCTACTTTTCAGTAGTGAAAATTAAGCTTAATTAGGAACTAAACCTTAAAATTAAGGGCCCAAATGACCTAGAATATTGTCCAACACTCGTTTATGTCCATATTTTGGATATAAACATTACATTATTTAGATTTTTTGGTTTTTTATGTGTTTATTTAGGTAATATCATGTCCACACATAACTTGTTTCTAAAAATTCGAAGTGAGTTTTTTCCTTCCCAATAAAAGCCCACCACCTCTACTCATTCCTCTCTCCTCTCAAACCTTTTATGTTCATAAAATATATGCCCAATTGGCCTCTCAAAAATCATCCCTTTGACCTTGAATCCTGCCATTAGTCATAAATCTTATTAATGAAACCTTTTAGCACAAACCAAACAGAGTTACCCGATTTAGAGGTATCGTCTTCTCTCAAGCTCCTTTCCTTTATTTCCATTATTCACCCCTTAAACTTTTTTTCTTCTGTTATTGAGTGACCAAAAAAATATCCTCTATATACTAGGATTTTTTTTATGCAAATTTTCTAACCTTAACTTACCCACACATCAATCTAATGGATTTTGAGATACTATTTCTATGTATGGTGAACTACTGCATCACAAAACGTTGATTGATCATTTCTCCTTTACCACCAATCATGGTGGAAATTATGATAGACAAATTTCTTATATGTGTAATATATTATATTTAATATGTATTTAAGCTTCTTTATTCCTTTTACAAAACAAAAATATTTACATTCCATTTGGTGTTAATATGATAATCTCATTTGAGGAAGTGTGGACTACCACCCCTCAAAGCGATGTGATTCGTTCACACACTACAAGGAATGTATTAAGGATATGATTAATGAACATATATGATATATATGATATAGTAATGATAATATAATAATTATATATATATACATACATATATATATGTAATTTACATACTTTCTTTCAATATGATAGTAAAGATGGAACTATGCAGGTGACCCAGGATCAAATCTAGGAGGAGTAATTTTTGGGGTTACTATAGCAGTACTGTAGTAGATACTATAGCAGTACTGGAGCAGGTACTATAGCGGGACTATAGTAGGCACTGTTTGGCACTGTAGCAACCAGGAATTTTCCCCCGTTTGGGCCTTCAGGCAACCGATTTGGTCCTTGAGTCCTTTAAGGCCTTCGGGCCACCCATGCGTTTGGGCCAGTAAGGCCTTCGGGATACCTCAGTACCTTTAGGCCACCATTAGTGCAGATGCACACAAGAAAACCTACAAGGAAGAAGCTCTATAAGGAGGATGAGCAAGGGGTTTTCACCACAGCAGAAGCTACAAGGATTTCAAGAATGAGAGGGTATGGCACTTGCCATCAGGAAAAGAATGTGCATGCATGGGATAGCCTAGCCGAATAGCCATGCTAAGGTGGAGATCTGATTCATGATGAAGATGCTGGGGAAGAGCAAGTTCTATGTAGTTAGTCTGGGTTGTGTGTAATATTTGAAGGCTACGGGCAATAAATTCCTTTATGGCCTATTAGACTTGTAATACATACACCTATGGGCCTTGTAAGGGTTCCACCTCACCCCTTAAAAGGTGAATTATCAAAAACTAATAAAAATGAAGGCCTTCGATCCATTGGATGGATGGATAGAAATAGCATTCATTCATATGTAAGGCTTACCATCTCCATGACTGGTGTATTCCATTTCATAATCCTATATTATATTGATTATTATAATACACATATACTGCATATAAATGATATTTATAACATGTTTTACATTTTTTAATCATGATATTAGTATAAGGACGAACGATACAACAAATTAAGACACATGGAAGAACAAAGTGAATTTTACCTGAAGTGAAACTTTAACATATGATCATTAACAAGTGGCTAATATAGGGTCATAATAAAACCATATATGGTATTAAGTATAATGAGATGATTATTTAAAATATGTATAATAAACTTATATTAATTATATAGGAATATTTTATGAGTATGGAGAGAGTCAAGACACATGGTTAGGGGATTTCATCTCACTTTTAATTCATATGAGATACATGTTATGTTCACCACTCGTTCCTTTTGTGTGGTGTATGTATTTCACACGATTGAATTTTATGTATAATATAATTAAATTTATTAGTATTTACATTTCCATTTTATGATAATTCTATAATGTGGTTTACGTTTCAAAAGATACCAATCGGTAAAATAGTTTTGTCTCAATTTTCCGACTTTAAGACTCATATTTTGTTATGCACCAAAAATATTTCTTCGATGATTATTTAAATCCATTTTAAATTTTATATAATTAATATAAATATTTTAATTATATTTTAATCTTCAAGTAATTTCATTTATTACATGAAGATTATTATATCAAGTTTCCATGTTATAAGAGTTTATTGGGACAATCTCATTGCTTTTCAAGATTTTTTTTGTTTATGTTTCATTTAATGAAATATTATGATACATATCTCAAGGAAATTAACTAATTTTTATCATCTATTTATCCAGGATATAATAATTTATTTGTACCATTTTTCTACCCTTTGGTCCAAAAGATAGTTAAAAAATGTTTTTAATAAATCCCAACCTTAACCTCCCTTCAGTCCGAAAATCAATGCTTTCTAAAAAGGGTTTCCGAGAATAATATATAATTATCCTATAAAATTTTAAAAACATTTTTACCATTTTTTTATTTTACCAATATCTTGAATAGAATATTCTTGTTTATTTCTGAACAATTCATTCCTTCAAAACATTTTACCCTGCAAAATGAATGTTTTTTTACTTCGTACGACATGTTCAAATTTACTCATCGTCATTATTTTGAAGATTCCTTTTCATTTTTAAAAGGATAATATTTAAGAAAATGTTTTAAAAGTAATTATCAAGGAAAAAGTTTTTTAAAATTGTTTCAAGTATTCTTTATATGTTTTCAAGTTATCTTCTGAGAAACTAGTTTTTAAATGTTTTTATGTATTAACAAGCCTTTTTCAAAGAAGATGGGATATTTTTCTCAAGAAACGTTTATGAAAGATATTTAAAAACTATATTCCATATAATATTACATCCATTTATGTTACTCATTACCTTTTTGGAAATTATATAAATGTTCCATTAAAATCCTTTCTATGAGTGGTCCATGCTAAATTTCATGGTCTATGTGAATCTTTTTTCTCTTTCATGAGTTATATGTTTATGAAATCCATTTCAATTTCATGGGTTACGGTTCGATGAAATGGTTATTAAACCAATATATTTTTCATAGGTTATAATGTGATGAAATTTTAATGATACAAATTTCATTTTATGGGTTATAAATTGATTTTTATAATACCTATATCTTTTTTATGCGTCATGATATGATGAATATTTTATTATCTCATGGCACATGTGTGAATGATTTTATTATGAGATGGGTGGAACCTATATCTCTATCCAATGCATTCATTAATGATATGTTTTATTTGATATCAAACGGTGCCTGGGTTTTAGCCCAATCCCCAAAATACATAGGGTGTATGGGTTTTAGCACAAGACCTACAATAAAGAGGGTGTATGGGTTGTAGCCTAAGCCTAAATGAAAGAGGTTACATGGGTAGTATCCCAAGACAAATAAAAAAGTAGGTAAATGGGTTTTATCCTAAAATAAAAATAAATATGGTACACAGGTTGTAGCCCAAGCCCAAAAATAATAAGGTACATGGGTTGTTTCCCAAGCTGAAAAGAAAGTGGGTACACAGGTTGCTAACCCAAGCCTAAAGTAAGTACATGGGCGATAGTCCAATCCTAACATTTTATAAATGTATTGGAAAGTATCCCTGACATAAAAGTTTCAATTCTAATATGTATTCCACAAATCCTATGTCTTATTCCATTGTTCTGATTTCATGGCTCATGATGTTTATTTCCTAATGATTCATGTATTATGAACTTCCAATCTGTATCCCATAGCTCATGTTTATTACCTTTGATATACAGGGTATGATATCATAATGTTATGATCACATTATCATGATACTATGTTCATGATTATGCTTACATGTATCCCTTGTTTACCCTTAATTAGAATATGAGATCATCCATTTCTTATGTTTCCTTCCTCCAAGTTATGAAGAATGGTATTAGGTATAAGTGATAATGGTGTATATCTTTTATGGGAGATGTTGAAGATCTTTCACCAGGATAGAAGATTTTTTCCCCACGTTTCCAAAGACACTAAACTATTATGGTCCTCGGACCTCTATTTTTGCAAGGTACTAAATATTAATCTAAAATGATGTAATATCAATGTATTTTAAACCTGGGTCGCTATAGTTGGTATCAATGGAAAGGTTTAGTTTACATTTGGAAACTAGGATGATAAAACCTAAGGGAGATCCCTAGGTTTATTTTTAAGGATATGTATGGGGATGAATCTAAGGATAAGTATAAGGATGAGGTAATGTTTAGGAAAATTTACAGGAATTTTGGTGAAGGATAGAGTAAGTGGTTTCCTAGAAATAAATTCCTTTCTAGATACTACAAGTGTATGTGGCTCTGGAACAGAAGTACCTTGGGGTAACATATCCGACAAGATGTTCTTAACTTGACTCTAGGTAATCTGGTACATGAAAATGGGTCACGCTGCACACCTAGTTTGACACTCCTATGGGATATGCTTTGGGATCTCACAAACTCTTCACAAACTATCATGAAGGATTTAATTATAAGTTTGCTATGAATAACCTAGGATAATACTAAGGGGTCATAGTTTAATGAATGATTCATACTTTAGACATACTATAAGTGAATCTTCATGGTTATGTGGTTCCTCATTGTGATAACTATTTCATACTCTATGCTTTTAGTTTAGTCAAAGGATACAACCTAAAGGAACCACATTAATTATGATTATGATAGATAGTGAAAAAATACCCTCCTAAAGGTCTGAATTCTATGGGGGTTGTAATTACAAAACCTCATTTCCATACTATCACGACTTTCTCAATCTATGAATCATTCTGAGTTTCCAAATGAGTAAAGGAGGTAGCAACGTTCTGTTGAGTCCTTCATGAGGCATCATCTGGCTTCTTTTAGCGGGTCATCTGATCCACTTGTTTCTGAACACTAGATCACTACCACTAAAAAAATATTTTCCATTATCATGTTTTCAGATCATGAGAAAGTCATTCTGGCTATTTATTGATTAGAAGGTGAAGTAGAAATATGGTGGACTCTAAACAAGAATACACTACAAAAAATAGTATATTAGCGGCGGTTTTTTAGAATTGGTTATTCAAACCCCCCTATAAATTTATTTTAACGGTGGTTATAAACAACCCCCTCTAATAATAAAATTTAAAGGGTGTTCGCAACCCCCTATATATTTTGTATCATTTTTTATTTTTAATATTTTGTTGGATTTTATAGGCAGCTATGTCAAAACCACTGTAAATTTAATAATTAGTGACCCTATATGTTCGGTTGGATTTTAGAGTATCTATATATATAATATTCAGTTAGATAAATATTAGAGTCTATATATATAACAAATATTTTATAAAAAAATAGCAGGGGTTCACAACCCCCTTAAATCTCTTAAATTATAGGGGGTTTATGAACTTTCATTAATCCCTTAGATTAGAGGAGTTTTTGAACCCCTTCTTATTTAATATATTATATAGGGTTGTGAACACCCTCTAATTTGAGACATTATGGGGGGTTCAATCCCAACTAATACAAGCAATTAGTGGGAGTTCATGAAGCGTTGTTAACCCCCTTGATTATAGGGGTTTTTAACCCCTCTTAATTTTTATTTATTTTTTAAAATAAATCTCATATAAATAAAAAATTTATAATATATATGTGTGGGTGTGCATGTGTGTGTGTACACACATACACATATTACATAAAAACAATATATAAATGTTCTTAAATTCAATATAAACACATATATATATATATATATATTATATAAATACTTTAAATAAATACCTATACACCACCACAAAATCCTTTTATTATTTTTTTTAAAATGTCGCTTTAAGGGTTAATGGTAACCATACCTTCAAAAAACAAAAACAACAGACCCAAATATTACAATACAATTCAAAATGAAAAATGAAAAATTAGACCTCAACCAAACCACAAATATGCATTAAAGAAACAATTCAATGTTCAAATTTCGACAAGACATATCGATGATATCCTCGAGCCACCAGCCAACTACATGTCATCACATCACCTTCCACCGTAATTCACCATCATCACTGCCATCCTTTCTCCACTTATTTCATTGACATACAATCATCATACTAGTCACTGGAGATAACTAACCACTGGAGTGACATCACCGCCAGAGTCCATCGACACCACCGTAGAAAACCAAAATGAAACACTGCAGACCATCAAATACACAAGACGTAGCAAGCTAGAAAACCCTACCTCTCACACAGACAAATCCAAGAACCTTCGTTGATACCAACACACCTGATCGACCTAGAAGGGGTAGTGGATCTGGAATCCAGAGAAAAGTGGGAGTGGAAGAACCTTTGAAGAATCTAACACCACCAACCCGTAGAATTTTTTTTTCATAAAACCATAAAAAACACCAATAGAGTACAAAATCACACATCATCATCTCCTAGAAGAAACAGTAGATAATCGTAGCCATAGACCATCTGATTAAACTGGATGTCAAGGCGGTAGTCATCACTAACCGAGTCGATCCCCCTGACACCGAATCATACCCACCAACACCATCATAAAACCACCATCAACACCCTCATACTGAGATGACTAAGATTGGTTATAAGGGAAAGGGTAGAAAGAGTATAGGAGGTCGAACGGGTCAAGGGGAAGCCACCAAATCTCACACCAGCACAATCCCAAACCACCGGAGAGTCTTCATTCCAAACTAAGATAGAGTTCAGCACAATGGTTCGATTGATAAAAGAAATGGTGGGAGTGACCAACAGCCATGAAACACTAGAGAAGAGACCTCCAAAATAGAACCAGTTGAACCAGTGTGGAGAGTTAGAAGTAGGCGAAGAAGGGTGGATTCACAACATGCTTGGAAATCATCTACAACTCTGTGGAGGCTTCAAATGAGAGAAACTACATCACTCACCAAAAAAACCATCACACATCCCATATTTATTCGGCTCAGATCTAGATCTGCTCTCACAAATCTCAAAACCTCATATCGATGTGATAGAAATCAAGGGTTACCATAACATTTTCATACAGGAGCTGCTTAGGTTGACCAGAGAATGGCATCTTCCCCTCTCTGCCACTGAAGTCATCCCACAACGTTGATGCTAGAAGTGTTAAGGCGACGCCGCCACACTGTAAGGGAGTCACGCTGGAAGACCTCTGAAGCCCCTGAAGCCTCTCCCTTCTATGTTGAACCACCCATCGTAGTGACTCCCAGATGATATCCTTCTTCCATGGACATGAAAATCGCCAGATCCACCCCCACTGCCGGACCCTCTGTCCTCGCCTTCCACCCAACGTGACCAATCCCTAGGGCGCTTTTGAGAGCAAGGAGCTCCCGAGAGTATCTCTCCCTCCTCCAATAAATACTTATACATATAAAAAAATGTATACATATATAAATATTGGTATGAATAATATAAATGTAATTATAAGTATATTTATTCAAATATATACAATTTATATATGGTTTTATAAATACCATATATTTATATTATGATTTATATTATACATATATTATATTAAATATTTTTTTATTATATATTTATGTATAATTACATTTATATTATATTATGTATACAAATAAATATAATATAGACAAAATTATATATAAATATATAGATTTATATTATATATATTACATTATAAATATCTTATTATATATAAATTTTTATATATTATATACTTATTATATATATATATTAGTATACCATATTAATTATAAATTGATTTAGTGTGTATATATATATCAATTAATTATATTATATGTTTCCAATTATATTATTATATTTAATTTTATTTATATGTATACAATATAATTTTTTAATTTTATATACATTTACAAACTTTTATTTGTATAAATTTTATTTCATATAATATTAATGATATATAACATAAAAACATAAACATATTTTGTATATATATACACAAATATAATTTATTTAAAAATTAAATCATATAAAAACTCATGTTTGTAGTTTTAATAATTTTAATTACTATAATAATAAATATATTTTTAAATAAAATTTTTATGATTTTATATTTTATATAATTTATATTATATGATATACAATATATACATATAAATATATATTAATGTACACAATATTATACAACTATATTTATTAAAGTACATATATATTAATGTAAATAATATTATACAAATATATTTATTTAAATAAATATATATTAATGTACATAATAATAAATATATGTATTAATTGAAATAAATTATATAAATATTTGTATAAATTGTATTTCATATAATAATAATTATATATTTGTATAAATAGTATTTTATATAACATTATATAAATATTTGTATAAATTTTATTTCATATATATATTTGTTTAAATTATATTTAATGTAACATAAATTATATATAATATAATAAAATTTTTACAAAAACATATAAATTAATTTACCAAATAATAACTATATGTATTGAAATACATTATATAACTATATTTTTAAAGACATCATATAAAAATATTAAATAAATACTTATATATATATATATTATATAAATAAGAATGTACATAATATATAAATATGTATTTAAGTATATAAATAATTTACATAAATATATATATATAAATATATAAATATATTTGTATATACATTACATAAATATAATTATAAATTATATACTCAAGTTTACGTAAATACACATATAAAATATATAGTTTATATAAATGTATAAATTTAATATAATAGAATAGCTTTATTATATAAATACATAAATATTTTTTATAAAAATGTATATATTAATTTAAATAATTATATATGTATATAAATATTTATTGAAATAATATTTATTTTAATTAATTTTCGTAATATATATAAATATAATTACGTCTAAATATAAAATAATAATTAAATTGTCATAATAGTATAGGCACTTTGGGGTGATGTGTCTGGTTCAGGATTCGAATCTCATTGGGGGTCTAATTTTGATTTCTTGTGGTAGGGCTGGGTTCGCAGGTGACAACTGGAGTGGGAGGGATGGGTCCATGGGTGAGAAAATAGGAGGGGAGGGCTTGTGGCACGCACTAGTACTGGAACCAGAGGGTGTGAGGCCCTGGTGCGGTGGGTACTGGAATCGGAGGGGAGTGCACTATATGGGTGGGGGTAGGGTATTGAACATGAGAGAAGGTGTTGAATCAGAGGGGGAAGGGTGGGGTAGTGAATTGGAGGGGATGGGTGTTGAGAAGGGGAGGGGAGAACGGGTCACTAGATTTGAAAAATCATAAAAAATATTATTTATATGCGGTTCTGGAAACCACCTAAAATATTATTCATTTGGAGGGGGTTTTAACCCCCTCTAAATGCATATTAATTAGAGGCGGTTCTAAGAACCACCTCTATAATGGATCAAATAACTCAAGTAGTGGTGGTACCTAACTGCCTCTAGTTATATCAAAAATTTATAGGGGGTTAAAACCCCTTCTAAATATATATTTTTTTAGTGAAATTAGACGGGGATTAACCAACTCTAAATTGACCATCCCTAAATTTTACACTTTACCAGTGATTCCTCAACACCACCTCTTACAAGAGTAGGCAGGCACATTAGCAGTGGTTCCTCGAAACCTTTACTAATGTGTTTATAAGGGGTTATAACTCATTTTAAACTCAAAAAACCCTATAATTGGATAGTTTTTTTAGTGATACGAGGAAGAAAGATGAAATGGAATCTAGGGATTGGGATGAGTTCAAGAACTTGTTCTTTAATAAGCACTTTCCTCGTTTACTTCATACAAAGATTGAAAAGGAGTTTCTTGATTTGAAGAAAAAGGATGATGAATCTTTTAGTACCTATGAGGGTAATTTCACAACAGTTGTGAGATATTCTTCTGGAATTATCATACAACCAGAATGTAAGGTTGATAGGTTCTTTAGTGGATTAAAGACAATTCTGGGAAGGGTATTGTCCATAAGAGACATTGGTAGTTGTGAGAGATTGAGGATTGTGAAATCAAAGTTGAAATGAAGTTTGAAGTTATGTATCAATCTCATGTATTTAACAAAAAGAGGAATATAGTGTTCAAAGGAAAATCAACAAACCATGAAGACAGGAAGATGAGCCTTTCTTTGCGCTCTACGTGTGGAAAAAAGCATGGTGGGAATTGTCTTAATGGGACTAGTAAATATTTTAAGTGTATAAATGGAGTAAATAGAGAAGTTGAATGCAAAATTCATTGTAAAAAGTTATATAATGATCAAAATAATGATATAACTCCTCATGATGCACCTTCCACACTACAGTGTTTCAATTTCAGAGAGTTTGGGCATTTCACCATAAATTGCCCAAATCCAAAGGGTTAAAAACAACGATCCACACCAACAGCCTCTCAAGAAAAAGGACAAAGGGAAATCATATGAGATCATATTGGATGAAGTGAACCCAGATAATTAAGAATTACCTATACTTTCTTAGTTGGTATTTTTATGTTTGATTTTGTATGAATAATCCCCATAAAAGTATTATTGTTCATCCTTTGGTTTGATTTCATGTGATTATCTTTACTGACATGGATTATGTAATAATAAAATCACATTTGATATTATTTTAGTACAAGGATGGATCCAAGTTTCTAATATAAATTATTTTGTTTAAAGATAAGAGCCTATCTGAGGAATAAAGGGTGAATTATAACCATTTATGGAAATTTTAATTTAAACTTCAGATTAAGTCAGCAAGATTAAAGTGTTATCTTCTATATAAGTATTTATTCATATTGGATAACATGTATAAACTTTCTTATATTGACGGTAACTTATGAAAAATTGGATGAAATAACATGTATATCACGATCTTTTAGTACTTCAGGAATGAAAAAAATTCACCTTCCGTTTTTGAGATAGATGTGGAGTGGATTAATGAACCAATAACAGTCACAGTGTCCTAAAATCTTGCAAGAAATTCCTTTTAAAAAAATCATTTAAAATTAGTAAAAATTATATTTAATCCAAAAATATTGTTCTAGTTCCATCATTTCTTATGAATCAGACGGTACCTTAGGTCCTTATAGATTTATGGATTTTGAATTGTTAAATTTCTCTTGAACTTTTCCTCTACCAATCTCTATCAGAAAATGATAGTTAGATTTTTCTTCCATATCCATTTTTTCTCTTTCCACCTATGTTCTTCCATGTGGAAAAATTTTTATATGTTACTTTGGTTGACTTGTATGGTTTCAAATTTCCCTATTTAAAGAATGTTTTAGTGTCCATTTTTATGATGTGGGTTTCTATGAATGAACCTTTCAAGTATTTAACCATTGATAAACTAGAATATTTTTAAGGTGAAATTTATTTTAAGGGGGTATAATTTAACACCCCATGATTTTGTGAATTATTTTTTTTTCGAATTAGTTTATATTTTCTATATTTTTTCATTTCACGTGACACTAAAAATCATTCTTTATATATATATATATTAAAAATCTCATTCAAAAATTTATTCCACATGAAATATTGAATTGTCTTACACTACATTAAATACCAACATGTCTTTCACTACACACAATACCAACTTGGCTAGCACTACAAACAACATCGACTTGGCGTACGATACACACAACATAGAGTTTCGTTGATACATATATATATATATATATATATACATATATATAATTAAATTAAATAATTTTTATGTAATGATTAAACATAGTTATAGTAATATTAATAACTAATTTCTAAAAAAATTTATAATATTTTTATATAAATAAAACATATTGATAATGAAAGGTGTGATTTTTGGTAAAGTCCTATGTTTAAGAACATCATTTTCTCGAATAAACCTCCTCTAATAATGAAGTTATTATAGACACATTTATAAATTTAATTTTATAAAATAAACTTCATTTTTTAATTTGGAACAGTGAAATTATCCAAGTGTGAATTATGAGGATTTTTCTGAGAAACATCATTTTTCAATGAATAGTGAAAATACTGCTTTTTAGTTAAAAATTGTCTTTTGTCTAATTAGTCATTAATTATAAATGATATTATAAATATTTTTAAGGTGAAATTATATAAATATTACATATATCAATTCAATTTAATTCATTAGAATAAATTTTACTTTGAAACTGAATATAAAATCTTAACAAACTTTTGAACTTTTTCCTACTTTAAAACCCTGATATTTCGTCTCGTTTGCAGGATTAACACTAATCTTAATTTTTCCTCTTCTATAATTTTAATTTAAAAAATACAACATAAATCATTTTATTCAGTCTAATATTTATATTCTATTATGACTGTGTTAATTTTTGATCAAAATGATTAGTAAAAGGGATTAAAATTAATCATAGTAGTTATGGCCAAATTAAGATTAATTATGGACTTAACCTTAAAATTAAGGGCTGAAATAATCTAAAAACATGTCCAAAACCCATTTTATTTCCATATTTCATCCATAAAACTTCTATTCTTTAGTTTTTTTGTTATTTATGACTTTCGTTAGGTAAGAACATTTGTACACATAACATTTTTCTAAAACTTCCAAGTGAGTCCTTTTCCTTCACTATGAAAGTCCACCAACTCTACCAATTCATCGCACCTCTAACAATTTTTAGTTTCATATAATATCTACCTAATTAGACTCCCAATAATCCCTCATTATACCTTGAAGCCTCCCTTTGGGCATAAATCTTCTCAATGAAACCTTTTTCTACAAACCAAATACAGTTACCAGATTTAGAGGTAACGTCTTTTCTCAAGCTCATTTCCTTTATTTCCATTCTTCACCCCTTCAACTATTTTTATTCCATTATTTTGCGATAGAAAAAGTATAATACATATACTAGTATGATTTGATTCAATGTTTGATAACTACACTTACACACACCTCCATCTAATGGATGTAAAACATATTGTTTCTGTGTACATCGAACTACTGCCTCACGAAATGATGATTGATCATTTATTATTTACCACCAACCATGATGACCATTATGATGGAACATATATTTATATATGTAATATATTATATTTAATATTTATTTAATTTTATTTTTTACTTTTATAACACACATCTCTTTACTTTCCATTTAGTGTTAATATGATAATTTTGTTTGAGGAAGTGTGGACTACCCCCCCTCAAAACGATGTGATTCGTTCACATGCCACATGGAATATATTAAGGATGGGTTTGACGAACATATATGATAAATATAATATATTAATTCTACTATAATAATTATATATATATTTCATTTACATACTTTCTTTCAATATGACAATAAAGATGTTAACATCGTTCATGCATACGTACGACTTACCATCTCCATGGACAGTGTATTACATTTCATACTCCTATATTATATATATTATTATAATACACATATAATTTATATGACAGATATTTATATCATGTTTTAAATTCTGGAATCATGATATAATTATAAGGACCAACAAAATAAAAAATTAAGACACATGCGAAGAACCTAGTGCATTTTACCCAAAGTGAAACTTTAACATAGGATTGTTAACAAGAGGGTAATATAAGGTAATAATAAAATCATTTTTGGTATTATGTATAATAATATTCTTATGTAAAATATTTATAATAAAATTATATTTATTATATAATAATCTTGTACGAGTATGGAGAGAGTCAAGACACAATGTAAGGGGATTTCATCTCACTTTTAATTTATGTGAGATACATGTTATGTTCGCCACTCTTTCCTTTTTATGTGGTGTATGTAATTCCCATGATTTCATTATATTTATATTATAATTGAATTTATTGGTATTAAAATTTACATATTATGATCCTTATTTCATGAGTTTTAATTTTCCAAAGTTACCAAATCGGTAAAATAGTTTTCTCTCAATTTTCCTTCTTTGAAAATCATGTATTATTATGCACCTAAAATATTTCTTAAATGAGTATATAAATCCATTTTAAATGTTATATAATGAATCTAAATATTTTAAAAATATTGTAAGCTTTATTTAATTTCATTTATTTCATGGATATTATGATCTCTAGTTACAATGTAATAATAGTTTATTGGGACAATATCATCACTTTTTGAGATTGTTTATGTTCATGATTCATTTGATGAAATATAATGATACATATCTCAAAAAGATTCATGACTTTTATTATCCTCCATTTTTCCATGATATACTCATGCATTGGAACAATTTTTCTATTATTTGTTCTAAAATATATTTAATAAAACAATTTAAGAAATCCCAACATTAACCTCCCTTTGGTCAGATATCAATGTTTTCTTAAAAGGTCTTCCAAGAATAATATACCATTATCCTATAAGCTTTTAAATAAATTTTTAATGTTTTTTATTTTACCAATATCTTAATGGGGATATTATTTTTTCTTTCTGAACAAGTCATTCCTTCTAACATTTTTACCATGCTAAAGGAATTTTCTTTTTTACTTTGTATGACTTGTATGGATTTACTGACTGGCATTCCATTGAAGATTACTCTTAATTTTACAAATTTTAAAATTTAAGAAGAATTTTTAAAAGTAATTGTCAAGGAAAATGCTTTTCAAAATGGTATCAAGTCATCTTTATATGTTTTCAAGGTATTTTATGAGAAAATTATTTTTAAATAGTTTTACATATTTATAAGACTTTTTCAAAGAATAAAGGATATTTTTCTTAAGAATAATTTTTGAAAGATATTTGAAAACTATTTTCCATCTATCATTACCTAAACTGTTGTTACTCATTACCTTTTTTGGAAATGATTTATAGGTTCCATTCATATCCTTTCTATAAATGGGTCACTCTTAATGTCCTGGTCTTTATGAAACCTATTTCTCTGTCACGAGTTATATATTTATGAAATCGGTTTCCATTTTATGGGTTATGCTTCAATGAAATGGTAATTAAACCAATTTATTTTCCATGGTTTTTGATGTGATGAAATATTAATGATACCAATTTCATTTTATGGGTTACGATTTTATGTTTATAATACCTATATATTTTTATGTGTCATGATATGATGAGTGTTTTATTATCTTGTGGCACATGTGTGAATGGTTTTACTATGAGATTGGTGTGACTTATATCGCCCTCAAATACATTCGATAATGATATGTTTTACATGAGCTCAAAGGTTTCATGGTTTGTAGCCTAATCCCAAACAGAAAGAGGGTGTATGTGTAGTATCCCAATCCCAAAATGATAGAGGGTGTACGGGTTGTAGCCCAAGCCTAAATAAATAATGGTAAAAGGGTAGTATCCCAAGCCCAAAAACAAGAAGGTACATGGGTTGTAGCCCAAACCTAAATGAAATAGGGTACATGGATTGTAGACTAAACTCGAAAACAAGAAGGTTCTTGGGTTGTATCCCAAGACTAAAATAAATTTCGTACATAGGTTTCTAGACCAAACCTGAAGTAGGTATGGGGGTCGTATCCTAAGCCTAACATTTTATAAAAGTATTGGTAGGTAGACATGACATAAAAGTTTCTATTCTTATATGTATGCCAAAAATCCTATGCATTATTTATTAGTTATGATTTCATGGATCATGATTTTTATTTTGTTATTATTAATGTCTTATGAACTTCCAATATTTATCCCATAGATCAGGTTTATTACCTTTGATATAAAGGGTATGATCTCTTAATGTTACGATCACATTATCATACTACAATGTCCATGTTTATGCTTACATGTATCCATTGCTTACCCTTTCTGAGTATCTCAGCTCACCCCTTATTATGTTTCCTTTCACCCGGTTATTAAGAAAGGTTTTAGGTAGAAGTGAAAATGGTGTATATATTTATAGGATATTTTGAAGATATTTCACTAGGATAAAAGATTTTATTTCCACGTTTCCAAATACACTAAACTATTAATGTCCTCAGGTATGTATTTTTGCAATGTAATAAATATTGATCTAATATGATGTAATATCCATGTATGTTAAGTCTGGGTCACTATAAATGATACCTATGAAAATATTTTTGTTCATATTTTATAGAAATTTTATGTGATTATCTTCTTTTACATGTATATTGAAATAAAAAATTCACATTTGATATTTTTTCAGTAAAAGGATGAACCTAAGCTTCCAATTGAACTATTTTTGTATAATATAAGAGGTTTTATATGGAATAATGTGTGAATTAACTTTTGTAAGTGTATATGTATCCATATAATATTAACATAAGTGTTATTGATACCATCATGGGATTATGTGTTGACACCCCTTTTGTGGTTTTTTTGTGATGGTAGTTGATCATGATTAATGATATTTTAGGAGATCTTTATAGAAATATAACCATTTGGTTTGGTATATGTAACAAATTAATTTAAAGAGGAATTCATTCATACTCTGTGGTAATATGATTAGTGGTATTGGTAAGCTTTAGGGTTTATCATATTTTTGATATTTAAGTAATTATTTCTTTATTATGTGCCTCCAAAATGACCCAAAACACTTTAGATAAAATCTTACTACATGCCTTTATATCAACACAGTAAAGATTAGTCCCCTAGAACCAATTGGATAAGAACTCTACTACAAATTCCCATCTAGCTACCACCCTCATGCATCTCTCCATAAGTTTCCATAATATGGTCACCATATCACTCCTAAAAAAGAGATACCATAATGATTCCTAACTTTGTGTGGAAAAACACCAACATCTAGAGGCTAACGAGATCACTTTCATCTGTATGTTATTCTTTATATGGAGGTATTTGTTTCATTGAACACCATATATAAAAATTCATCTTTATCAAAATCCATTTGTACCAGACACCAATTTAAGAAAAAATATAGGGGCACATGAATGTTGGAACCCTCCTGCTAATGTTCCTAAACATAATGTGGATTGGTCACACATAGTAGGCTCCATGAGATGTGTAGATTAGTGAAGGATGGAATAGGGTCAGTAATATTGTATTTTAGATCATACTATGGAACAGGAAACTATCTTCGAGTGGAGGCAAGGGATTCGATTTTTGGCCTCCAACTATCCAAATAATATAACATCTATCTCAAGGAAGTATAAATTGATTCGAAAGCTCTAGTTGGGATGATTCAAGGATGGGAGAGGTCCCTATGGGAGTTGCAATATTTTAGTAGAAATCGGATGAGATTATTGGATCATGGATAAAAGTTTTTGCACACATGGAGAGAAGGAAACTTTGTGGCTGATTCCTTATCTAGTAAATATAGACCTGATGATTATTTCAAATTATTTTTAGTATGGTATCTATTCATATGGATTTAAATATCATTTTTTGGGGTGACTCTGTGGGACTACACTATTTTTATCCTCTATGAATTGTAAACCGTTCCTTTTTTAATTATAAAATTCTCAATTTAAATCAAATAATTTTTTGTTGCAGTTAATCACCTTATGAAGTCAACTCACCTCATTCCGAGAAGATCAGTCCTTGGATCCTCTTTCCAGAATATAAATTAAGGAAGTGTAAGTTTTTATGGAATACCACATTTAATTTTATTTTATTAGAATTTTGAGATTACCTTGACGTTTTGATATGATCTTGATATAGTGTTTAGTATCAAAACAGTATATCATCCTCATACAGATGGTCAGTTTGAGAGAATAATTCAATCCCTGTGGGATATTTTAAGATCTTTTTCTATGGATTTCAAAGGTTTTTGGGATCAACACCTTCACCAAGATGATTTTTCCTACAATAATAACATTCACTCAAGCATTAAGATATATCCTAATGAAACCCAATATTTAAGAAAGTATAGAACTTCAGTGTACTAGAATGAAGTTTTATAATGAAATCTATTAGGACCTAATAAAGATTATGAAATGGAAGAGAAGGAAATATCCATTCAGTAACATGTAAAGACTACACAAAGTGGACAAAAATTTTATGTTAATAATCATCTATACAATCTAGAATTTAAAATTGTTGATGAGGTTCTTATATGAATTTTTTCATGGAATAAATAAGAGAAAACTAAGCCCCATGTATATAGAAACCATTAAAGTACTTGATCATTTTAGGATTGTAGCATATCAGTTGGTTCTTCCACCCAACCTATCTCAAGTCCATGATAAGTTCAATGTATCTCAACTGAGGAAGTACATACCTGATTCATCACACATACTAAACTCAGATATCATACCATTGGAATATGATATTTCTTATGAGAAACAACCAATAGAGATTCTATATCATAGAGATAATGTTTTATGAAATCAAACCACACGAATGGTTAATGTTTTTTGGTGAAACCACTATCATAAGGACATTACATGGGAACACGAGAATGTGATGAGGTAGAGGTTCCCTCATATATTTGTATCCATGTGATTAATGTTTAGGTAAAAATTCATTTTACGGGGGGGGGGGGGGTTACACTCCAATATATTTTATTTAAATAATTTTACTTCTTCAGTAGCTTATGTTTCATGCAACACAAAGTTTATAAAAACTGTGATATGCTATTAAATTATTTATGTGACCGTTATATCCTATACACTGAATTGGAGGGTATAAATTGAAATAACCATACTATTAAATGTATTTATTCTTAGGAAAAAACACTTAATTTTTAGAATAAATTTAATTTTTTCTTGAATACTAGTTTTACTGATATATAATATACTATTAATGTTATTATTTCATATGATAGTTGTTAACTAACCATTGTAATGCAATGTATAAAAGGATTAAATAATTTTTTAAAAAAAATTACATGTGTTTATATAATTATTTGGTGACCAGTATATTATAAATTAATACAAAAACCAATTGAATATAAAGAAAATGTCTTTATGCATCCAAAGAAGTTTTATCCTAATTAATTAAATTAATTACTAATAAAGAATGATCTAAATAAAATTTATGTATTATAAAATAAATCTAATGGTTTTAAATTCATCCAATATATTTTTATAGGTATAAGATAAAAACAAATACAATTTTATGTATAAAAAGATATATTTTTTTCAAAGGCAGTTTTGCTGCCTTTCAAAAGAGAACTTATTTTAAAACTAAATTTTGACACTTTTATAAATTCTATTTAAAAAAAACTTCATTTTTAAAATCATAATTTCAAAATTATCTTAGCGAAATTCATTATTTATTTTTCTAAAAAAATTACTTTCCAGTGAATAGGAAAAAATACCAACTTTTATTGAAAACAATATTTTTTTGATCCATTTAAAAATTATAAATTATGATTTTTTTAAAAGTAAAATTAGTTATATTATATTATTAATAATCTAATTAATTTTATTTAAATAAACTTCATGTTTTAATTTTGTATAAAAACATTTTCCTATTTAATAAGGCATTTTTCTAAAAAATTATTTCTTGTTGGGTTTTGTCAGTTTAATTTTAAATTAAATTCTTCCAATTATGTGTTTTGAATTTTTAATAATGGAATACATATTTACAATCAAGATATATGAATTTATTTAATATGTATCGTTTATTTATGGACAATATGAATAGTTAACATAGTAATTTTTAATACCACAGTTAAGGGTAAAAATAATATGATAAGGATTATTAAATTACCCTAACACTTGAACTAATTTTATTTATCAGTAATTTTAGACCAAAATAATACATTTTATTATTTAATACCCTTTATACCCACTTGGATGACATTAATTCTCTTATAGTATTTTATTTTAAGAAATGTAAAACCTATCGCACTATTTTTTTAATAAGTATAACATTTTTAATATATTGTTATCCAAAATATTTGTTTGACCATAAATAATATTTTTACATCTATAATATCGATATTAATCTTGGTAAGTTAATAATAATTCGTATAGAATAAATAATTACCTTAAAAGATTGCACAACAATGATTCAATAATTATTTAATTAATGGTAAATAAAAAAAATGAATTTAATTTAATTGATTAGAACCGTTAAATTATACAAACACGTGAATAAATATTATTTTATGGGTTAATTTTGTCCATAATAATTCATTCTTTTTATTTATGATCATTTTTTCCATTAGTAAGTGGTTATGACCCTTAGAGTATTTCTATTAATTAAAAGTCAAACATGTCATACACTTTTTTTCAATAAGTATAATTTATTCAATATGATGTTATCCAAAATATTTTTTGGACTAAAAATAGTATTTGTAAATCTAAAAGATTTATCTACATCATAGTAATTTATTTTTTCAATTTTTAGTGAAGAGTTAATTACCATAAATTTATACATAATAATAATATAATATTAATTTAATTAAGAGAAAAATAAAATAATTTTTTTTAAAAAAAACCGATATAATTTCAATGATTTAATTTTTCAAAAGATTTTTTTATATTTATTAGACATATTATAGAGGGTTTAATGTATTATATTCTAATTCAACTATTGGATTAATGTATTTGAAATCAAATTCAATGAATGGTGTCAAATTTGACAATAATTATATTTTATGGAATTAATATTGTACTAAATTATTTAAAAATAATAAAAATATTAAATAAGTACAAGGGGATAAGGTATGATCAAAAATTTCATAGTTTATTCATTTTAAGGACATTTGGATTTCTTTGGATCTAGAATAGCTTTATTATATATTAATATTTTGAGAAATTATGGAAGTACCCCTCACCTAAATTATAAAAGGGAACCTCCTCTCTCACTTCTTCACAACACTAAGAGTTATCTAGGTCAACCAAAACCTTATCATTTCTCTTATAAACTTCCTTACCCAATTTATTGAGGTGTTGGTATCCTCAAAATACAAACCCTAGTTCCCCTAAGTGGAGATCTAAAGGATGATTCTTTAAGAGAAGGAGGTTAAAGCACATACAACCAAAATAAATCATGAGGTAAAGGAATTATTGAATCAATTTTCTTTTGTTGAGTTAAACTTATACTTAATTGATTATGTCATATTAACATTATTTTTGAAATGAATTTTGATTATCTTATATTGTATTTCCACTTGTTTTATATGGATTTATAGCTGATACAAATAATTAATTATTAACAACCACTACAATGTTATTTGTAAGTTAATTTCTTGTAAAAATACACTTTTAATGTTTCTTTTTAAAAAAGTCAAAAGTAATTTTTTTAACTTATATTTCATGGGTGGATTTTTCTATTTTCAGGACACCCTAATGTTTTTAAATTTCTTATACAATCTTATAAGGTTTATTTTAAGAAAAGTTTTTCCTTTGTAATTGTGTGGATTTTAAAAAACGTTTTCCAAATGGAAAGAATATAATCCTAAAAAATTATTTAATGTGATATTTTAAAATCATTTTTTATATAAGATAACATTATTTTATGTTATTATGAATTATTGGGGATATGAGCTAAGGATACCATCCTTATTCTTTCTCATTATGGTTTATGTTTACAATGGAATTATGTTTATGAATTTTATTAATTTTATATAGGTTATGAAATGATGAAATGTTTATTAAACACGTTTATTTTCATGGGTTTTGATATGATGAGTGATTTATGATCTTATGGGACACATATTTACAGTTTTTATTATGTGATTTGTGGGAACTATATCTCCCTCCAATGTATTGGATAAATCTTAATATCTCATGAGAAAATAATGGGGAACAATTTGATGGGATTGATCTATATGGAGAATCATGTGTGTCCTAATCCACTATAAGAAATAGGTGTGTATTGATCAATTATATTGATGGTATTGAAGTTAACCATGTCATATGAAATGGTTTTCAGTATTTATTATAATACCACACTTTTATGACCTGATATTATGGTTCATGATTAATTTATGATTATTTAACTCTCTTATAGTTCATATTTTTTGAAAGGATAATATTTACGCCATGGATCATGTTTATGATTTATGACAGGTTGGATATGAACTTCATATGTTGTTTTCATTATCACATAACCATATTCTTATCTAATTCTTTCATATGATCATAGATTGATATCTCCTATTTTTTCCATTATTGGGAATATGATCTCACTGTTTCTTATGTTTTCTTCCCCAGGTGATGAAGAAAGGTTTAGGTAGGATATTCCAAAGAGGAGTACTATGAGAGAAGATCTTTAATGGTGATGTTTAATATCTTTCATAAAATAAAACGATTGTGTATGCAATCTCTAAAGTCTCTAACCCTTTACTATTCTAGCATGGATAGTATTTTTATTTATTGAATATTAATTTAAATAGATCTAATATTTGTATATGAAATAATTGTGTCATTATAGTGTGTCTTTAGGGAGTGTAAATAGCATGGGAGAGAGTTATCCTAACATGAAGAAATATACAAGGAGGCCCTTCCACACATAACATCCCTGAAAAAAGTTACACACGGTTTAAGTTCATGATGATTAGACTTGGTCTCCTAGGTTATGGTCATAGATTTCAGACTATATGGCCTCCCATGTGTCCCAACCTTGATTAGGGAAATTTCTCATCAACTCCCAAGCCCATGTGAGCCATGATCTATGTGATAAATAAGGAGTAGTGTGGATTTTTCATTGTTTTCATGGGGTTTACACAATAAGGGTCATAATTGACCAACTTAGGGAAGTACTATGATGGTAGATCGTGACTTTCTAGACCTGGATAGTAAAGGGGGAATGGCCTATGGGTGGGGACAAACTATTGACCATTTTTGAAACATAGGTTCTAAACCTGTGTTGGTCAATGATGGGGTGAACAAATGTAGGATCAACTATTTATAGAGTTTAAAGCATGGGAACCACTATATGTTACTAAGAATCCTTTAATTCATGATCATAGGATGAT
Organism: Viscum album; assembly: GCA_963277665.1. NCBI lineage: Eukaryota > Viridiplantae > Streptophyta > Magnoliopsida > Santalales > Viscaceae > Viscum > Viscum album. Next base: position 1,923,710,092 of record OY728128.1, on the reverse strand, counting down.
GGGTTAACTAGTGTGTCCAAACACCATAACCATTAGGGAGCCTCTTCATATCAAAAGGATGACGACTATCCAAATCAAATAAATCATGACATATTGACATTGAAGTGGGGAATGTCTTAGAGGGAATGCTGACTGCCTTGGGAGCTATCCTGCTATGTGCACAAATACGCTAGACAAACATATGGGTATCCAAGGATAAAGCCTATCCCAAACGGTAAAGACCACAAAACAAGTTGATAGTGGAGATACACCTAGAATAAGAGATATGATAATCCTTACATATCCCATGGTAATGGTAATCAATCCACATGTAGTTATAAAATGAGTAATGGTAGGATACCAATGCCAGAAAGGTGGAATTCTCTCTAGTGAAGAAATTTAATCACCTCATGGTTATCATATGAGGCATACTATCTTAATCACATAGGTTAACAATACGGTTTAATTTCATTTTATGTGGATTTTGGTTTTAATCATCTCATATTCATCATATGATGCATTCAAAATTTATATGAGGTAAGGCATTAGTTTATCATCGTGTTCTGAGGATGTTAGTCTTTGTATTTTAGATTCATAATGATCGAACTACAGATTATTCTAGTTTAATGTCATGGGGCCTTAATTAAAGAGTGTTTGTGTATTAAATGATTTTGAGTCATAAGGAGGATTGATAACCCAATATGAACTGAGGGACGAGGAAACCATTTTTTCACAAAAACATCCAAGATGGACTGCACGCAAGTAGACATCCTAATACTGAGGAAGGAAAAAACCCAAAATGAGTTGACTATGTGTGATGGACCCAGGATATGAGATCTAGGTGTCACTATATTTCTCATGGGAATGAAAATCAGTCCACATGTTGTTTAGAAACATAGAGTGTTTTGAGACCAATTATGGTATGGTGAAATCATCTCAAGCAGGGATGCAATGAAAAAAATAAGGATTCATTGGTTTTCTGAATCACAAGAGGTGAAAAAAACTGTTCCAAAAAGGGGTCTTAGTGGGGCCAGATGCGCATATTTTAAGGTCATAGTTCTTGGAATTGAAGGGGTTTAGTTATTTTGAGGATTCTTGGGTGGATCAAAAAAGTTAAACTGGATGTGAAGGATGAGACAAGGATTCCATGTACTATAAAAAGAAATCCTTAAACCAGTTTCAAGAAATTCAAGGTCATGATGGTTGGACTAGGGAGACGTCCTAAAAATGGGTTGGTTATATGGTTGGTCCTAATATGCCCGATCCAAGCATCCCTGTGTATTCCATCAGCCATGGGAATCAATATATATGTAGTTATAGATCACAGTGTGGTAGAATAAAAACATTGTAGGGGTGATGTCCTCTCTAGAAAAGATATCAAATCATATCATACTTTTTATATTATACATCTTAAGCTTATCTCATAGGGTATGGCCACAGTTTAGCATCATGTGCTAAGGACATTGGTTTTTTCATATCATATTTTTCATATAAGGCATCATGGATTTATACGGGGTATGGATAAATTTTAATGTAGTGTGATGAGGATATTGGTTTTTTGTTCTTCTTATATATATGATATGAGGCATCCTGGGTTTATATTGGGTAAGGCTATAGTTTAATGTCATGTGATGAGGACATTGGTTTTTGTTCATCTGATATCTATTATATAATTCATCCCAGTTTCATATAAGGTAAGTCTATAGTTTAATGTATTGTGTTGAGGATGTTAGTTTTTGTTCATCTCATATCTGTCATATGAGGATTATTGGATTTATAAAAGATAAGGATACAATTTAATTTCATGTGTTGAAGGAATTATTTTGTGTTAATCAAATATCTATCACATGAGGCATACTGGGTTTATATGGGGTAAGGTTACAATTTAACATCATGTTCTAAGGATTATATTCTTTTTAGTTTAGAGTCATACATCTTAGAAAATAGTTTCTATTAGTTTATGTTCATAGGGCTCTGATCAAAGAGTGTTAAAAATAGTTTATGGTCCTAATGCCCAAACTATATTGACTTTAAATAGTTTAAGGTAGTAATTCTTAGACCATAAAGGCTACTATTATTTTAAGGTTGTAAAGCTTATACCCTAGTTGTTATGGTTTAAGGTCACATGTCTTTGACTATAATGTTCATGTGATGTGATACCTGAGGAAATTAGAATTGGTCGGAGGTTTGATATTCTCTCTATCCATGGTGGTAAAATAGTATGATCCATTTGACTAGACCTTATGGATAATGTATGGGCCTTCCCATTTGGGCTCCAACTTTAATGGGTTTTTTTCTCATATCATTGAAATTATGTGAGCCAGTATCATGTCACCCTGGAGGAAAGATCAGAGGTGAACCTTGTTGTTGAATTCTATCACTACCCTATACTGGTGTTTTCAAGGCCATAAGCCTATTTTCCTAGAGGGATTTAAAATCAGCTAGATAGACTTCCTCTATTACGTATGGCTTATTTTTGTTATAAATATCCATTCTGAGTGATTGAAAATAAACCTCAATAGGTAGAGTTTCCTCTATTCCATACAGAAGACATAATGGGGGTTCCTAAGTGGAATTTTGAGTTGTTTTTTGATCATTCAAAAGGTCATTAATGATCTTGTAGGGCCAACTCTTTTTATTCTAGACCACTATTTTTTTCAGGATGTTAGAGAGGGTCTTATTGAATATTGTAATGTTTCTATTTTACGTCACATGGTAGTAAGAAGTATAGTTAAGCTGAATTTTATACTTGATGTACAATTTATTTTTCTCAGTAGCCCATAACTTTATTCCATTATTAGTGAGAATATTCTGAGAATCCCCAAAATTATGGATGGTGTGGGAGCTCAAAAATTCAATCACTGGTTGGGTTTTGACTTCTTTGAGGGGAACCAATTATTCCCATTTTTGAATGAAGCTTATTTCAGTCAAAATAAACATGTAATGTGAAATTTTTTCTAGTGGGTAGGGTCCCACAATGTCGAATCCCAAAAAAAAGGGATAAGAATATTTGGTACTGTGTAGAATCTCTAGTACTTGATACACAAAGTTAGCATGATCTGGAAATCATGACACCTCTTGGAAAACTCAATGAAGTTATGAACCATGGTGGGACAAAAATAACCCATACTTAGAATTTAGTGGGAGATCTTTAATCCTTCTTGATGGGTTATATAGGAAATGACATGGAACACTTTAATGACCTGAGGTATCTCATCTCCTTAGATGAAATAGAGAACAATTGCATCGAACCCATTCCTTTAGAGGGTAATCTCAAAGTTAGGGCCACTATGGAGGGTAAAATGTATTGCATACTGAAAATGCTTCTTACGTTCAGCTCAACCTGATGGGATAATTCCATGTAGAAGATATTTGATGAAGGTATTTAATCACTCAGGCATTTCCTCAACAGCGGAGGAATTTGAGGGTCTGGGCCTGGAAGTACTAGAAGCCAGCTGGCATACTAGTTGGTTTCCATCATCTGAGGTGGCGGGGGAGACGACCCTTCAGTGTACCACATGAATGACCATATAATACTGTTTGGGTTCTATAAGGGATGCATCTCGTCTTTCAAATGCATCACTCATCCATTCTGTGACTAAGGAACCAAGGTCCCCTTCGTCTAGGAGGGGAATTGGTCCATCATTTGATTAGTGTGTTATAGTATGGTATAAGATCCTAATTTCTAATGAAATATTCACCCGTGATCTATTTGATGAATAACTTAGAGTCTCAATTCACATGTAAATAGGATACATCAATTTTTAGAGATAACTTGAGACCAATAATAAGGTTCTATTACTCTACCTCATTTTTATTTCATCCTTCTAAGAACATGAATGAGTACAGAAATATGGATGTGAAAAAGTGATGAAAAAAATACCTAGTAATACCCTATTGAGCTTGGGTTAATTGATAATTTTAGAAGAATGGATTTGGGTGGCACCATCAAAATGAATATTCCATTATATTACATCATTATCCACTGAAATAATGGATTCATCCGAAAAATTAACATCCTAGGGTATATATTCAGGGCCTGAATGTGTGTCTATAAAGTCCCCTAGAATAATGAATTTAACTACTTTCTACATGAAAGAAAACGATATTGAGCTATTATAGGATTACCTCCCAATGTTATAATTTTCCTATCAGCAAGGGGTGGTTGAGGATGAAATTTAATGAGTCAACATGGGACACCAGATGTATCTCATGGATCTAAAAATAATGTTGTAACTTATACACTACAAATAAATTTATGATTCAACTCTTATTGGTGGTGATGTATATAGTTTCTGTGTTGAGGAGCATGTGTCTAAGATAATATAGGTTTTTTTTATCTTCCCTAGTAGTTTTTATGTGATAGGAGGGAGTTGAGGGACCATTCTAGTGAGGTCATGTAAAGGGACAAAGGGTTTCCTGAGATTGGTGTCATCAAAATCGGTGGTTGTATTATCTAATACATAATATCCCCAAAGGTATTCTGGTAGTCCTTATCCAACTAGTAAACATTGGATTTTCTCATGATCCTCGAGAGTGTCTTAAACTTTTCGGTCAGATTCTCAAAAAATCAGAATTGTATTCTATGTGTTCTTGGAGGCCTCACAACTCCCAGAGGTTGATTGAATGTGGCATTTGATTTATAATCTTGATTTTATTTGGGTTAATATTGATGCCTCTGTATCTTACAATAAAATAAGAAAATTTCAGGATGTGACCTTAAATAGACACTGAAATGATTCATCTTGAGGTGGTTGGAATAGAGGAATAAAAAAACGTTATCATGATTCTTGATATAGTCCTGAAGTTAGAAGGCCTAAACCACCAAGTCATTCATATATATTTCCAACTGTGTTTTGAGGAGAGGTTTGAATATATGCTGCATGGAATGATGGTAAGTGCTTCCAAAATTCTTCAAGGTGAAAGGCATCACTAGTAAGTAAAAAGGTTCTCTAAGGTGCCCTAAAGGTGGCCGTCTCCTCATTATTGGGAGATATTTGGATGTGATTATAACTAATGTATCCATCCATGAAGGATAAGTCCTAGAACCAATCCATAGAATCAATCAATAGCATTGTCACCAGAAGAGAAAAACATGATTTGGAAAATAGTGGTTGAGGTCTCAAAATTCATAGAAAACTATGATCTTTTCATTCTTCTTCTTGATAGGGATAATGTTTTCCTGCTATTTTGGGTGTTATAATTCTATGAAAATTTTGGATTTAATAATCTTGAAAACTCCATCCTCGAGCATGACACCATGTTAGGGGTTCATATTTATAGGAGGTTTTTTAGCACCAAAATGAACCACTATGAGGCAAGGTGATCAATGGTGACCTAAGGATCAATCCCAATAATTCTTTAGATATCTCAAAAAACACATCATGAAGATACTTCAAGAAGCCCACATATTTTTGTTTCTTCTCTAGGGACATGGATGAATTGATCACTATAAGCCTCAGAACTTCCTTGGTTCCAAGGTTCACCAAGCTTAGCTCTTAAATAGTGGTGGAAACACCTTCTTCAAATTCCGGAGGGGCATCTTCAAAATCCTCTTTTTCATTTGAGACATGGGATCAGAGGGAGGAGGTGACTCTTCTGGACTAGCTGTACCAGTGGGAGCACTATTTCCTACTCTAGTAGATAAAAAATTCTAAATGAGGGGTTCCTATTTTTCACAAACTATAGTGACAAAAGATATTGAGCTAACTCAGTTTTGTTTTCAACTGCGAGGTCCACTCTTAATATCAACGAAATAGTGATGGTTGAGTTCCATCAATTTATCTTTGGTTTGTGGAACATGCATGACTGCAGTGGATCGATGTTCATGGGGAGAACTTATTGACACTTCACAAGTGTAGGGTCTTCTAATATCAGTCACTCTTGTCTATTGTATGAGTATGAGGTTGTCTGTGAGAACTCCATTTTCTTGGGAACTATAAAACAACCTCTCAGTTCTAGATTCATGGGCTATAACTGATGAATTAGGAGAAAAATTTTATCTTTTATGTATGTCCATGGATCTTCTGAAGTAGACATTTGATCATTAGGGACATTTATGCACTTAAATCTATTAGTATATACCTTATTTGTTTTGATTTTGTAGTAACCAACATCTAGATAGTAGGCCTCACTTGATTTAAAGTGGGACATATTATCCCAGGGTACCCCTACACGGTCATCAAGGGAGTATTTGAGGAACTAGTTCTTTGAATAGGGGACTGCTGCGTGAAAACAAAGCCAGGGCCTTCCCAAAAATTAATTGTTGGTAGTATCCTTTGTGACTAAAATAAATTTAGTTCCTGATGAATGAATACTAAATTTAGTTTTCATACGATTCTTACCAAATTTTTTCTGACCACCCTTTACATACCCATGAATTTTTAGTTTGGAGGTATTCATATCGATTTATGTATGTTTGGGATTATAGAGTGTCTATGTTGGGATGTGGTTGATCCCAAAATTGGTATCCACTAGGAATTTTCGGGTTTCCAAACCCTTTAATTCTTATATGATATATGGTGGGAATATGTTCCCTCGAATGGTGAAACCCTCTTCTTCTTTAGAAAATGAGATGATGGGTTAAAATTCCATCCACTAAAACTCTTCTAGGAAGTAGGCCTTAGTGGCATCCACCTTAGTCTCCAATAATATGGGGATTTTAAATGCTTCAACAAGTTCCCCATACATTTCCTTTTATAGACAGTGTGCCTTGAGAATCAAGAGCCTCATTAGTATTCTTGAGGGGTGAATCAACACATCATACTTCCATGTCAGGATAATATTTTTTCCTATAGATTTCCATTATTCAGAATAGGGTGCATTAGATGTCATTTGATAAGGTGTTACGGCTTGGCTAGTGCTTGTAATATTATATCATGGGTTAGTCGGTCAACTCAGAACATTGGATAGATGGGCACAAAAAAGGTGAGGTAGGTCCCTTCACCACTACAAAATATGATTTTAACAGCACTTGGCTTTATCAACACTAGCTAAAACCATTGATAAAGGTACTCTTTATCAGCACAAGAAAAATATTTGATAAAGGCCCCCTTTATTAGAACTAAAAAAGTGATGATAAAAGGAGGGTCATTATCAGTGGTAAAAAAATTGATTTTAAAGGGGGCCCTTATCAATGCTAATAAAAAAGTGTGGATAGAGGGTGCCTTTTATCAGTTCTAGTAAAAAAGCACTAACAAATGGGGTCCCTTTATCAGTGCTAATAAAAAAGTTCTGATTAATCATGGCATTTATCAGAACAATAAAAAAGGCACAAATAAAGGGGGTCTTTATTAGCACTAGCAAAAAAGTGATGATACAGTGGGGTATTTATCAGTTCTTTTTTATTAGCATTGATAAAGGTTATATTTCATCAAAAATTTAAAAATCATTAAAAATAATATAATAAAATAAAAAAAATATTTATATTGAAAAATATATATATTATACATGGTTTATATAAGGCTAAATATGAATTTACACTTAATATATAATATATTTAGTGAAAATTGTGTTATAAAATAATTAAGAAAATAATATTAATTAAATATTTTAAAATTATTATCGATAAATGGTCATTTAATTTTAATTTGAAGATATATAAAATCAATAAATCAATAAATTCTCTAAAATAAGTTGAAAATGTGACTCAAACAGCAATCGGTCATAAATTTTGATCTGGGTATTCTTTAGAGCTCTACCATATATCAAATCAAATCTCTCAAAAAGATATATTCCCTAGTGACTTGAGGGAACCCCAAAATGAAGGTATCAGGGAAGTAGTGAGAGCTAGTGGGCTAGAGATTTTAATCTTTTTCTTCATCGGGATGATAATACTTGTCATCATCGATGATCTGAGCCCCCATATGGTTAAAGGATCTCATGTGAAATTATTCAACGAACAAAAATAAATAAAAACATGTACCTCATTCCAAATCCGACCACTCACGATAGTATCTCATTGCAAGAGACCATTGCAAAATATATTTGAAGCCTAAACCCTCTATATTATCCACATCCAATTCAAAAAACTGGAGAAGCATCAATAATCGGATTCCATGTGTTAGTACGGTTATCGGGTGATGTCTTCGACATCCCTATAATCACCGCATTAACATACCTTCGATGCATTGTGATGAACTCGATCTGATCACCTGGATCAAAAAATTCTCTATGTAGAAAGTGAAAGAGTATAGAGGGGCTCTACAAATCTCACAATGGATAGTCATTGTGAAACAATTATCTCTCCTCTATTTATAGAAGTTGTTCAAATAGCCAGATTGGGTTCCCTAGTCCCAAAAAATATAGCATCCACTAAATAAATAAATATGATGAACTAAAATTCTTCATATATATTATTTATATTTTATCACAATCCTATAATATATATTAAATATATTACATGATACAAATAATTCATTAACTCGACTTGTAATTCCCACTTAATGTTAAATGAACATGGAATATTTTTTTAGAAAGAAGATTCGGGCATAGCCCTCTTATTAAAATAAAAAAAAGAGGTGCAGGAAAGAGATGGAAGGGGTCATACAAGAATCATTCCCTCATGCCAAAATAAATAAGAAACCATCACAAGTCATACATAAAAAGACACACATCATCATAATCATCATACTAATCCGAGTCATCTAAGGGACCATGAGACCTGGTGACCATAGTCGGGTTGAGATAGAAATACTCTTTCCTCCACCTTGTTTTCCTAGGAGAAACAGGTTGAAGGCCTTCATCATCCATAACATCACCTTTACCATTGGATACTACCTGACTATATGACGGTGTTTTTAGGGAATCATCCTCAATGTCCTCCAACCTTCCTAGGATCCCATTGGTTTCTCTTAATTTATTGATTTCCTCTTGAATCCTTGAAATTATATTCATTCAATTAATTTCATTCCACATATTTACTTAACATTTAAATAATTTTAATATATAAATTGAACCCATTTATTATTTACTTGAATAATAAGGTATTTATTTACTTTTCAATGATCGATAATTTGGGTAATGCTCAGACCCTGTGGTTGGGCCCACCATGTCCAATTTACATATTCAATAAAATAGGGTTGATTCTTTAATATGCTATTGTAAGTGACCCTCTATGACCTTATCTCAATAGGAGTGAATAATATTCATAGTCCAAGAGTGAAGTATAGAAACCCATCAAGGCCCCTAAATAGATAAGATATTTATAGCAATGACAACTAACCTATGAACATGTTGTCTATAATATAATTTTCTGTCTTTATATATCTCATAATTCAGGATGCACACTTGTTTCATCATCATTTATTTATTTATTATTTATTTATATAACTATTTGTATTTACTTTCTTAATACATTGGAAAGGGTTTTATAAAGGTAATTCCATCCTGATCAAACATGCCTAAGATATATTACTTCCTTAACATGGAAGTGACAAATCCTTTCATGACCATTCAACCAATGTCATACCACCAATGATGCACCAAACACAAGCTACCTCAATATGATTTCATTATTATGGTTTTTTCCTTTCATAAAAGTATGTGATCAAATGACACACATTAGTAAAGATCTCAAGTTAGGAGGCCAATACACATGTCCGTAGATAGGAACAACCAATGTCACCTAAAACATGTGGTGCTCCAATAAGAAATTTTGTCTTCATGATCTCAACTAGTAGATATCACCATGTGAAAACTTCATGAGAAGAAGTATCAATGATTATGAGCCCCTAGCACTTGATATTCAAACATCAATCATGTCTGACCAGTATGATGTATCTAAACCATAGGACCTCTATGTAATATTAATGTTATAGTATCTTAAGTTTCTTATTATAGCGTGGGATCTACTAAAATCTTTTTATATGATAATTAGTCTATGAAAATTATCATTAAATAGTGGATGAATAAATATCTATACTATAATGGTAGGTAAACATCATGCTTATCGAACTATATACACGATATGTTAATAAAAATTACTATTTTATTTGGGTCTAGGGAACCCACTATTACGACACAGTCACATTTTTTGAGAAAGGAAAGGCCTATAAGGCCTCCAAAACTAAATTTTTAATCAAGTTATCCCAATATTTTAACATTTAAAGGAATTAAAACCTTGTTTAAGGGGTTTTAGTTTTTTTGTGGAGACAAAATTTATTCATAGGGATTACATTCATATTGATATTATGGTTCAAAAATTTTATCATTTTTTATAATGTAGTTTTTTCATAATTATGTGTATGCGTATTTTCTTATGTTTACAATCAATAAATCAATTGTATAAATACATATTTAAACATATTTACAGAAAAAGGTATTTCAAAATATATATATAATAATTATTTATTATTCATTTTATTTAAAATAAAAAATTATCCATTTTATATACATTATAAAAATGCATTAATATATATATATACATATACAAGTAATGTTTATATATAAACATGTTTGTGTCAATAAAAAATATATATTTATATGTATATTTTAATATATATAAATAAATACATATTATGTAAATGTTTGTATGTGAATGTGAGAAATATAAATGTATAATTATGTGTGTTAATATGTGTGTATTAATAATTGGATATATATTTATATTCTATTCTATTATATGTAAATGAATATTAATATATTATATATTTAAATAAATATATGTATATATATCACACACACACAAATATATATTTTATAAATGTGTTTAAAAATAATTATATAAATAAATAGAAATATCATAAAATAGACAATAAAACAACATGGTGAAGTGGTAGAAAAATTTGAGTTACAAAGGAGAGGTACACTGGTCAAATCAAGGTGCATAAAGAATGCATGAATTACGTAAAGTACTGGTAAATAGGGGGAAGTTCTCGGATAAGCGGGTAACAAGAACTGATAAAGAAGGATGGGAAGAGATGATAAAAGGTGGGGTGATAAGCGGTCCGAACAAAAAATAATTTTTTCTCACTTTATTAGTTCTTTAAAAAGCACTGATAAAGGCCCCCTTAATGAGAGAATTTTTTAGTGATATAAAATAGTTCCTTTATCAGCACTTCTTGTGAGAAATGTTAAAGACAACCCTTTGACATCACTTGCATTATCAGTGCTTCTATAGTACTAATAAATCCCTTTTACTAGAACGGTTAGAAGCCTGATTTGTACTAGTGATTCCTAAATGTGGCTGATCATGGTCTGCTTGTAGCTGAGTCCCGTAGCCAAATAAAATGATTGGATATGGAGGTGTTCCTGATGAAGCATCTTGGGAGGGTTGTACTTGGTGATCCCAACATGAGGTCTGCTACCTAGTTTCAATAGCCTGAACGAACTGGTTCAATGTGCTTTCCTGAGTATTTATTTGGCTTGCATGTCCCATGCCTCTCCTTCATCGATGTTGGATAAAGGTGCATGAGGGGTTCACATGTCCTTCCACATTATTGAGAATCACATAGTGGTCCACCAGTTCAATGGTATTCATTGATGTGTACTCTTTCTCTTCATTAGTGGAATACTACAAATTTAGATGTACTCTGAGCTCATTTCCCAACTCATGAGGCACGAATTCTCTAAGGGTATGGATTGGTTTTGGATGTAGTGGGGGAATTTAATTTCTCTTACATCATCAAATTTTTTTCTTTTAAGACTTGGGAGGCTCTAATACAGATGTAGAGGCAGCGATCAAAGGAGGCGTGACAACCACGGGAGGTTCTGGCTTTTTCAAGTGGGTACTAATGACACCATGGAAATGATGAACTGTCTTTTCATCCAACCATTCATTTTACTTCTATGTTCTACAGTTGGGGGCCTATCTCTATTCACCAAATCCAGCACTGACACTATTACGGTCAATGGATTCATGTGCCACCAGTTTTAGGATGTCGCCAAATTTGAATAATTCATGATCTACGTGGTCCATAAGATAAATCATTCTTTAATGATGTGTCCAAGAATTTTTTGATATGGACAGTGATCAATGTGACTATTGAGATTAGACTCTTGGGACCTCCTTCATTCCGAAAACTTTAGGATTCCCTTTTATATGGCATATATGAAATTCCATGGGTCTTATGAATCCTTGAAGGAGTAGTTATTGTTCTTAATTTCTATGAAGGTCACCCTAGGATCCTGACCCTAATTGGGGGATGGGGTCATATTCTCTCAATGAGGCAGTTTCTCTGGGGGAAGGTTGTACATAGTGGGGCTGCACTTGGAGAGGTTGGTGAGGTTTGTCTGATACAGGGGCCAACAAGTGGAGTGGTTCGGGGATCTCTTCATGTATGGATGTGCCTTTCTCTACTATCTCTGGTTTTCTTATGGGTAATGGAAGGGGAAATGTCCAGAACTGTTATTTAGTCCACTATAGTTTTTATTCCAGACACTGACCTTTTTTGGAGAACTCTTGAAATATTCTAGCATGTTTCAAGGAGATATGGTTAGAGACCATATCGTCTTTGATGTTCTTCATGCACATCATAAGAATATGTTCCTAGGAAAGTTTAACTTTGAGTGAATATGTGATCCCCTTCAATCATGTGATTAAGTTAGAGACTCCTTCATTGGTCAACCATTTTTATTTAAAAAGGTCTTCAATATTAGACTTGCATGAGGTGGAGAAAACATGGTAGAGGAGATGTTTATGGAGGTCATCCCAATTGATAATGGAACCTATGGAATCCAGCCTTACCAAATGAATGTACGTCCTTCTAGAGTTTGGAAAAAGGATCAGATATTGGTGGTTTCCTACTCTACTAGAGTCCCCAACATTGGAATATACATTGAGGTGATGTGGGCCAAATTTTGTAGTACATCACCCTTCCCATTGAATGGGGTGAAGATATGATTATTTAATTATGGTGACACTCAAACATGGTCCACCCATGCTCATTATGGCTTTCGTTAAGGAAGAATTTCTGCCTATCATTTTTTTCAGATCCCCATGATGGACATTGAGAGAAGATATCACATTATGTTGGGGAGGATTTTTGGTAACCAATTTATTGACCGGATCATTAACTCTTGGGGAAGCAGAGCCATGATCCTGAGGCAGATAATCATGCTCCTCTAATGGGGTGGGAGAATTAAATCTTAGTCACTTGTTGTAGACCCCGACTTCTACCCTGACTTGGTACATGGGGAAACCAATTTAAAATCTAGGAACCTGTTTGAGGAGTATGGGGTGCCCCATTGGCGAAGAGATGAGGTCTCTTATAGAATTTTTAGGGTCCGAGTGTTTCTTGAAAATAATTTTGACAGTGAACCTTTTATAGTCATCAAGCTCTTAAACAATGCTTTTATCATGGGGTCTAACTAAATACTTGGTGAAACCTCATATGGTTTGATGGGATCAACATGTCCCATTATTTGTTTGATATATCATCAATAAAGAAGAAACCAATCTCATTGGGGGGGGGCTCCTAAGGCCTAGTGCATGTCTCAGCTAATAAGTATGGGGACTCGTCAGGTGGTCTATCTGGCATTAAATTTCCCCTTGGCACAGGTTCTCCCTATTATACCCTATGTCTATGGTCTAGTTTCACTAGTTCTTCAGAGGTTTAATGGCGATGAAAATCAATTTAGTAGTGGTCGGGGAACTTTCATCATCAGCTGGAAGGCCAGAATGATTTTCCTACTATTATTATGGAATTGGACTGAAGTGGGTAGCATTATATTGACCCTATCCTCTCATATGATAATTTTGGGATGCATCTTCTATTACTCTTATAATTACAGAGGGGATCTTAACACAAGTATAATAGAATGTTTTATGAATCCCATACACTTCCAGATGCTGAGCTACCAAGAGTGTTTCAATGTCCACCATTTCACGCTATTTCCAAATAAAACCAAGAAGATCACAGATTATTGGATTAGTTAGTTGGAGATATTAGTGGAAGTAGAGAATTTTATGTACTATTCCACCTTTTTATTACATAAAATTTTTATTAAATGGTAAAAACAGATGATCTTTTAGAGTTTATCTTCTTGTAAATCAGGAACCTAATACATGAAAACTTAAAAAATTGTTTTAATCCACTTGAAAGGATTATTCATGGGTTAATTCTACGTAAATTTACCACATCTCATATCTTGGGGACATACATCAAAGAAAAGGGGTGAGCATCAAGTAATGGAAAGTAAGGGAAATAGTTCACATTTTATCATGAAGAATATCGATAAAAACATAAGGAATATAATTATAGCATGAGAAAGGAAAAATGAGGAATATAATAAGAAAAATAACATGAATCATAACATGGAAATGTGGATACGACTTTTAATGAAACATTCATAATAATATAACCATGTTTTTTCACCAAGGTTCTATAAATGAAAATTACCAAGGTTATTCACAAAGGTATAATAAAACATGTCATCACAATAGATTGAACTATTTTCCGAATGAATTAATGTGATATCAAGGTGCACGCTTCATATTCCATAATTAATTTGAACCATATAAATAATAATCATAAATTTTATAAATAACCCGCGGAGAATAAATAATGGGTTTCTTATCAAAATCATGGAATTTCAAAAGAGCTTAAATACATGATCATTATGTCTTTTTTAACACACAGAAAGGAAATATAAGTTTTGTGAATGTTAATCCCAAAAAAAATTTACTAATATATGAGTACACCAAGAAAATAAATAGGTTTGGGTATTCACAAAAAGAAAATAAAGGATAATTTCTTAAGTGGATAGAGAAATTTTGAGGAATAAATTCAGCAACATGACGGGTATAAAACATTATTTTAATAATGTGTAAAATAATAGGGGATAGAGGTATATAATTCATAAACTATTTTTATAGTAATGGGGTAATATAAAGTGAAAAAAATGAATTTGTTTTTCAATTGTAAGAAATTCCACAAAAGGACTCTTGAATGGAAAAGAGGAGTGAAGATTTCCCTTACCTTAAAGAGTTTTGTCTATATATTGAGGAATGAAATCTTGGGGGATTGAGGACACCTTGATAGGACTACTTGGGAGGGAAGAAACTAGAAATTCGTGGAGGATTGAGGTTCAGTGATTGGAAATGGATAAATGTGTGGGTATTTATAGAAAAATTAGAGGATTTGTTTAATAATTTTCAAATTTAGGTCTTAGAAATCTAGGTTGTGGAAAATAAAAAAACAATTGTATTACCTGTGTGTTTTTTTCATGTTTTTGTAAATTTGGGTCACATTATGAGTTATTTTAATGCACTAAAAACATAAAATCATTTTTAAATACTTCTTTTGGCATGGAAAAGTGAATATTCCAAAAAGTGATGTTTTTTAAAAATCTAACTCTCATTTTTAGACTTTAGAATGTCACTTATCGTTTAAAAAATTTATTAAATCAATTAAAATACTTACTTTTAATAAATCAACACGATATAGGTCATTTATTAGGTTTAATTAATTATTAAATCATTATGACATAAATATTATTTCATAAAATATATTGAAACCCTAAAATTGTATTTTTTTACTATTCCTAAACTAAATAAAGTATTTTAGAAATTTTTAATAAATTCACCATAACATAATTTCAAAGTTATAATTTCAAAAATGATATTTATTTTATCAAAAATATTATATAAAAATTATTATTTTATCTTTTAAATATTAAAAACCCTATTTTTTAAAAAATAGTTGTTTTTAGGAAAAATCAAATTTATGACACTTATAAAAAAATCCCCAACCATCATAAAATTATTTTTCATTTAATATATAAATAAATGATTTTTAGAATACTATTTTATTAAAATATATATTATTAATAATTCTTTGGTTTATTATAAAATTGTATATATTTTTTAGAAAAATAAATTATTTTTTATTGCGTCCAAAAATAATATTATCAAATTCATCTATATTAAAAAAATATTTATTAAAAAAATCTTAAGATGAATTGATGGAATAAAATTTTATTTTTATAAAGGAATTTACACTAAGTTCTAGACATGTAACCTCTTATTACACCTAAATATACCCTAAGTGTATGTTGTACGATGGAGGATGTTTCATGGGGTGTCTCAGCTAACATCGACTGACTGGTCATTTCTACTAACTTGAACTTATCCTGTATGTAATTTCATTAAGAATCATTTGTTGAATCTCACCTTGGGATTGGTAAATGGAAAACCCTAGTGATGATACAACCCACCCAAGTTCTAAAAAATGGGCTTCAAATGACATGACTCTACCGATTGAGGCCATCGATTCTCCTTTCTATATCAATTATCATTGGTCATTAATACTTATAAACACAAATTATAATGGTAAAATTATAAACTAAGGGTATAGTTTCCAATGGTCATATTGACCAATGGTCATATTGACCAATATTCATATTGACTGATAGTCATATTGACCAATGTTCATATAACAGTCGAATTATAACAGTCTCATTTCCTTTTAATCCTTACAAATACCACTTAATTATTTCATTTAATATTCACTACATTCATTTCCTAATATGTTGATTGGTTTACTATTTTTGTATTTCTATAGTGTTGGGGTGATGATTCTAATGGACTGGAGCGATCCATATTTTCCCATTTAAGTGACTAATGTATCGATCATTATTAATGATATATAGTTCTGTTATGTACAATATAATATAACTCACATTTTATCAAGAAAAAAATCATTTGAAAATAAAAATGGGTTGTTACATACTTCTGCCCTTAAAAAATTACATCCTTGAGATTTCAATTCATTCTCTTAGTTGAGGAAAAGGGAAGTTGCTTTTGTCTCATTGTCTTCTATGGTTCTTATGTCACCTCTTCAAACTTATGGTTCCTCCACAATACTTTGATAAGGTGGGTAGTCTTTTTGCATAGAACATTGTCTCTATGGTTCATGATCTCCATCGGCTACTCCTTATAAGATAGTCCATGTTCTAGTAGAACCACCTCTGGATTCAGTACATGTGAAGGGTCAAGTATGTACTTTCTAGAGATATATACATGTAATAAATCATGAACTTAAACTTGATTTGGTGGAGGTTATTGTAAATAATACACTTCTACTATGTGGTCAAGGATTTCATAGGGGCTAATGTACCTGGGTATAAGCTTCCCTTTCTTCCCAAAAAGTATGAATCTCTTCCAAGGTGATATTCAAAGGAAAATTTTATAACCAATATCAAACTAAAATTACCTTTGACAATTATCAGGATAGCTCTTCTACCGAATTTGAACATCCTTAACGTGTTGTTGAATGGAAAGAACTTTTTCTGTCATCTCTTGCACAAGATAGGTCCCAAGCATCTTTCTCTCACCAACTTCATCCCAACAAGTAGTAGATCTACATCACTTACCATATAGAGCTTCATAGGGTGTCATTTGAATACTCGACTGGAATTTGTTGTTGTATGAGAACTAAACTAATGAGAGATTTTGATCTCATCCACATTTAAATTCCATTGAGGATGTTCTTATCATGTCTTCAAGTGTCTAAATATTCTTTTTAGAATAGAAATCCATTTTGGGATTATTGACTATACTGAAATTCAATTTAGTATTTAGATCATGTTTGAGACTTATCTAGAATTAATATGTTAACCATGGATCGTGATAGAAAATGATAAAATGAAGAACCCCATGCAGCCTCACCACTTCCTTTACATATATCATGGAAAGTTTGCCAAGATATAAATCTTTCTAAATAGTGATAAAATAGGCAGTCTTGGTGAGTCGGTCCACTATAACCCCTATTTTATTATTTCCTTCAAATGTTCATGGAATACTAGTGACAATGTCCATAGTGATATTATCTAACTACCATATTCGTATGGGTAGTGGTTTCAATAACCTTTTCTGGAATTGGTCACTCCACCTTCACTTACTAACATATCAAGTACCTTACAGTGTATTAGGTAATCTCCCTTTTCATATTAATACACCAATAACAATAAAAAATGTCACTATAAATTTTAATTCTCCCATGATGTATAGAGAATGTAGATCTATGAGATTCATACATCATCTCTTTCTTTATCTCCATAATATATTGAACATATAGCCTTGTATGAAATCTCAGTACACCTTCTTGATCAATATTTTACTCAGGAAAATTACTATTCATTACATCCTCTATATTCTTTTGTAACAAAGGATCTTCTCTTCGGGATTTCTTGATATTATCAAGTAATGATAGTTGAGAAATAATTTGGGATAGGATTGATGATTTATCTTCCTTCAGGATTCCCATGTACAATCTTACTAGGTCATTGATCTATGGATATCCTTGAATCCTCATCATTTTCAGCACAAATGGGTATTTCCTACTTAGTGCATCAGTGACATTTCTTTCTCTTTTAGGGTAATAATTAATTAACCAATCATAGTCTTTAAGAAGTCCCAACCATCTCCTTTTTCTCATTTTTAATTACTTTTATGTTAAAATATACTTCAATCTTTTGTGGTTTGTATATATAACACATTTATCCCCATAAAGATAGTGCCTCCATATTTTTAGAGAAAAAATTACTACATCTAGATCTAGGTCGTGTGTAGAATAATTCTCATAATGGGTCTTTAACTATCAAGATGCATAAGAAATCATCTTCTAATTTTTCACGAGGACACGCCCAAACCATTTCAGATATGCATCACTAAAAATAATGAATCCTTCTCTAACAGAGGATAGAGTTAACATAAGTGAAGTAACCAATATCTTCTTCAGTCCTTGGAAATTTTCTTCACACTATTTTTTTCAGATGCACTTATCCCCTTTTTGAGTCAACTTGGTTAGTGGATTTTAAATTCATGAAAAATTATTCAAAAACATCCTATAGTATCCTACTAAACCAAGGAATCTACGAATCTTAGTTACTGTTGTATGATGAGGCCAATCCTCTACAACCTTTTTCTTAGTAGGGTTAACTGAGATTCCTTCATTGGTTACATTATTCCACAAGAAAGCAACGTTTTGTAACTAGAATTCACATTATCTAAATTTTACAAATAGATTATCCTTTCTCATAGTTTGCGATATAACCCTTAGATGATCCTCATTCTCCTCTTGAATTTTGGAATATATTAGAATATAATCAATAAAAACTACTAAAAATTTATCAAGGTTGTCCTCAAAACTCTATTAACAAAATCTATAAATATAGAAGGAGAATTATTCAAGATTAAGGTCATAAAAACATACTCATAATGACCATATCATGATCAAATGGTATTCTTTGTAATATATTTTTTCTTAACCATAAATTAATGATAAATATATCGAAGATAGGTCTTGGAGAAGAATAGATCCCCATGAAAATGGTCAAATAAATCATCAATCCTTGGGGGAGGGTACTTTTTCTTCACTATTTTTTCATTAGGTTCTCTATAATCAATGTATAGTCTCATTGATATGTCCTTCTTAGTCACAAATAAAATAGGTTCTTCCTAAGGAGACACACTTGGTTGGATAAATCCCTTCTCCAAAAGATCCTAAATTTGTTTCATTGATTCCTTTAGATCCACATTTTTCATTTTATATAGGGTCTTAGATATCAACTTGGATTCAGGTATGAGTTGAATGGAGAACTCTAAATCTCTTTTTGTGGGGGGTCCATGTAACTACATAGGAATTACGTCAATATACTCCTGAATGATGGGTACAATTTCTATTATTATAATTTCATTTAATTCTCTCTCCTCATTGATTATATCCATGAAGAAGGCTGTGGGAGGTGATCCTATACAATTATCCATTTAGGATATCTCTCCTTTGAAAATAACTGTAGGTTTTCCATTCAAGACTACTGATATTTCGTTGATTATTCAGTTGATCTTAGAATTATAATTTGATATCTGATCCATCCTTATTATAGTGTTGAATTCCACCATGGGAATGATAACTATACTTGCGATGAGATTTTTCTCACTAAAGTCAACACTAGAGTTTTTGTACAACGTTGATACTTGGATAATCCCTCCCATAGTCTTGAATGATAACTCTAATTCTAGAAACATAGGGATTGATTCTATATTCATTTCAAACATGGTGTAAATAAAGGAATGCGTAGGAACATAATAAAATAATCAATTTTTAGATTTGAGAGAATACTGAGAGTACCTTCTAACACATCATTGGGAGACTTCACATCATCCATCATGATAAAAAATTTCTAACCTTTCTCCCTTTTCCTATGTTGAGGTTGATAGTGATTTACCTCCATTATTTTTTTATTTACATAGTGGTTGTGAAAGTTCCTAAGCTGTACACACTTGAAGCATTTTACTTCAGGATATACCTGCACCATCTTCCCTTTATCGTTAGTTTTATGAAGTTGATACTTCAGCTCACCATGATATTTCTGAGATATATGACCATATCTTCCAAACTTGTATCATTTTGAACTCCGAAGAAATAAGTTACCTGAATTATTCTATCCAAATTTTTTTGCACATCAGAAGTTTCAATTTGTTTCCTCCTCTTTCATGAACAAAGTTCCTCCCTGATTTTGGATCCATAACTCTCTTCTATACATTTGACCTATGTGACCACTACATTTATCCAAACTCTAATTTAACCTTTATAGCACACTACTCTATCTCCTCATTTCTTTCATATTCACTATTTTCTATATTCATTCATAGATGTGGTCACAGTCCACCAACCAATCTGTCAAAATTTCCTTTTGGATCCATAACAAAGATAGAGGTGTAACTAGAAAGGCTTATAAGTTCATCCCATATCTTCCCATGAATTCATTTTCCTTCTTCTTAAGCTTAAGTAATTCATTTTTCATTTTCGTTTGCATTGAACGGGGGAAAATTTTATTGGGAAAGATTCCCCTAAAGTCTTACCACACTATAACATCAATCTCCCTACTTGGATTCATGTATTTAATCAGTGTCCACCACTGATTAGATTCTCCTTGAAACCATTATACTAAAAGGGTGAATTTATCTTTTTTTAAGCAATGGAGTATAGAAAATATCTATTCTATAGATCTTGTCCACTATTTAGTAATCAATGGGTCAGTAGATTCATTGAAAGAAGGTGGTCATTAATACATGAAAGACTCAAAGGAAAGCTATTCCCTTCAAGGTGAATATAGCCACTCAACATGATTCAAGTTATTATTCACAACTTGAGATAGTTGATTCATCATCCTTATGAAATTTTCCATGTTGGAATCTATTATAGGATTGTCAGTGCATTGTTCATTGCTCTCATCATTTACATGGTTTCTACTATTTCCTGTCATTTTATAAAACAAAACCTTAGTGATAAATGTGTTTCTTTTTATAATTTTATAATTATACAATAATTTTATGTCTTAAAACATCATGCTTAAATATGTTATTCTTTAACAACAATTACATTTTCTATATACCCTTCGTAACGGTTCATAAAAAGCATGTGATTAACAAAACATATCCCCCAGGAGTGTCAAACCAAGAGTGAAGAAAGGCTCATTATCATTCACTAGTTCCTGATAGAGTCTAGATCAATGTGGTGTCTTGGGGTCTTACCCCTTGATACATATGTTCTATATCCATATCCACATGTTCAAAACTAGACTAGTATTTCTTTTCCCTGAAACCACTTACTTAATACCTCAACAAAATACTATGATTTTTTTCAATATTTAAACTTTTTTCTAGGGTTCAAACTAAGGATTTATTTTCCTAATTCCCACAAGTAACGTAACCTTCCTTTGATACCAACTATGGAAGAATTCCTTTTTATTATATAAAATTTTTATTACATAGTACTAATAGAAGATCTTTTAATGTTTTGTTTCTTGGAAACCAGGAACATAATACATGAAAACATAAACAATTATTATAATAAACTTGATATTATTATTCATGGGTTTATTCAATGTAAATTTACTACATCTCATATACTGGGTACATACATAATAGGAAAGGGGTTAGCATGAGGCCTAGTAATAGAAATTAAGGGAAACAGTTTACATGTGATCATGAGGAATATCAATAAAAACATGAGGAATGTAATTATGGAATAGAAAGGGACGTAATGAATATAATAAAAAAATGAACATGAATCATAACATGTAAATTTGGATAAAAAATTTAAATGAGGCATTCATAATCATATCACTAAGGTTTGTCACTAAGGTGTCATAAATGAGAATTAAAAAGGTTATTCATCAAGGTATCGTAAAACATGTCATCTCTAGAGATTAAATTTTTTACCCATTGCATTAGATAAATATTAGGGTGAACCCTTTATATGTCTTAATTAATGTGATTCATATAGATAATAATCAAATAAATTATAAATAACCCATGGATAATAATGAACAGGTTTCTAATTAAAATCTTGGTGTTTCAAAAGTGCTTAAAGATATGATCATTATGTAATTTTTAACCCACAAAAAGGGAATGTGTGTTTCATGTATGTTAATTACTGAATACAATAAATCATTTTTCCATATATCTAAAAACACCTAGGAAATAAATAGGTTTTTTTATTCACAAAAATAAAATTAAAGATAATTTCTTTAGTGGAGAGTGAAATTTTGAGGAGTAAATTCGACATCATGATAGGCATAAATGATAGTTTTAGAAAAGGGTAAAATAATAGGGGATAAGGATATACCATTAATAAAATAATATTATTATAGTAATGGTTTAATATATAGTGGAAAAAATAATTTGTTTGGAAATTAGAATACATACCACAAAAATGACTCATGAGTGGATAAAGGAAGTGAAGATTTCCATTCCCTTGAAGAGTTACTCTTATATCATGAGGAATGGGACCATGGGGGATTGAGGAAACCTCAGGAAGACTCCTTGGGAGAAAAAAACACTAGAACCTCATTGAGGATGGAGTAGGAGTGAATGTAAATGGAAATATTGGTGGGTATTTATAGAAAAATCGGAGGATTTGTTTAATAATTTCCCAATATAGGCCTTTGAAATCTAGATTGTGGAAAATGAAAAACCATTGGTTTACTCATGGTTTATGCTCAATGTTTTTGAAATTTGGGTCAAATTTTTAGTTATTTAAATCAACTAGAATCAAACACCATTTTATAAATATATATTTTGGCATGGAAAAGTGATGATTCCACAAAGTTGTGATTTTTTAAATCAAACTTTCCTTTTTACACATTGGAAAGCCACTTATAGATTAAAAATGATTAAATCTATTAAAACACATAATATTAATAAAATAAAATTAGTTATATAGTTGAATGTGATTAATTAATTATTAAATCATCATTACATAAATATGATGTCATAAAATATACAAAAACTCTAAAACTGTATTTTTTACTATTCATGAAAAAATTAAGTATTTCAGAAAATTCTCATAAATTCACCCAAATCTAATTTTGATAGAATGATTTAAAATACTATGTTTATTGTATCATAAAAATTCTCTAAATATGATAATTTTAACTTTTAAATATAAAAAATTCTTATTTATTTTAAAATAGCAGTTTTTAAGGCACAGTCATATTTCTGACACTTATAAAAAAATTCCTAGGACATTATAAAATTATTTTATCATTTATTAGATAAATAAAATAGTTTTAAAAAACTATTTCATTAAAAAAATACTATTCAGAATATATTAGTTTATTATAAAAATTGTATGTATTTTCTATAAAAATATAAATATGTGTCGTTGCATCCAAAGAACAAATTATCAAATTCATATCAATTAAAAATATGTTTTATTAAGAAAAAAAATTATTAATAGGAATTTATTTAATAAATTTATATTTATAAAATGTAATTTATGCTACGATATGGACATGTAACACCTTATTAAACCTTACTAACACTACATTTCATCACATGGATGAAAAACTAAAAAATGGAAATTCCATTGAAAAAGGAGGAGGAGATAGATGAAGAATTGAAATAATCGCAAAGCCTCAAATAGAAATTCTCTCAAGGTACCCACAAGTACCATCAGCATGCAAGTACATGTGCGCCACACACTTTCATGACCAAACACCATTACCTAGGGTCTCATATTTTCCTATAAATAGACCATTGGGGTCTTCATTGGTACATATGAGTTTTCTCATAGTTCAATTAATGCTCTGATCACTCTAGTGCTTCCCTCGGTCCTATTAAACCCTCTAAATAGTTTTATAACCCTGAAAAAGATGGAATTAAAAGGGGAATACTAATACTTAAGACCACTCTATGTTAAAACTAATCCCAAAATGTGCACCTTATTTTCCCAACCCTTTAATCAATGAAAAATAGCACGAGGTACCCTTCTTAAACTAGGGACATATACGAATCGTCTCAAAGAACACATTTAGAGACCCTTGAGGTCTTTAGAATGGTCTCTCCCTAGTGTAGTCTCCTACGTAGTATGTCTCCCAAGAAGGTATCTATTCGTCTGGGACTACATACACAAATCACCCCCTACGCGATCCTCCTAGGTTCTCCCTACCTTCTATCCTGTGTTATCCATCCATCAGGCCTTCTTGAAACCAATTCATGGATATACCTATCCTTCTTTGGGTCCCTTTTCTAAGATGGATCAAATAAAAACCTCTACCAAGAACCTTGTATTTACACAAACATAGTGAATGGAACACCAGTGTGTCCTCTATTTGGTTTTTTATTACTATGGTCAAAGGTTCCCCACACATTTCTTGATGGACGGTTAAGGTTATTAGGATGAATTTGAGTTTTCATCCCTATGGACATGAGAACCCTTACGCCAAAGACAATGTTGGGGAGTTTTTAGTCTCAAATTCCAAAAATAGGACTATGTTCATCCCTTATTTTCTTCGAGGCTCAGAGCCTCCAGTTCCCAATAGAGAGGATATAGATCACACCTGATTTTCAATTCAACATGTAATGATATCCTCTTCCCGCTATAGAACCAATTTCAAGGTCGCCATCCTGGTGTAATCTGCTAAATTTATAAGAGGATGCCCTTTTTTCTCCTCTTTGCCTCCTGTCCACTAAGTCAGAGAGGGGATGGGTACCCGAGTCCTCTCCACTCTCACCATTTAATCCTTAACCTTCATTCCTTAATTTGGACCCAGTCCAATGTAAACTAAAGAGAGGGAGATGTTGTATCCCTGACCTCTCCCAAAGTTTCCCTATCCTCTTCAACAGTCACCCTTATCCTCTTCTACCATAACTCTGGCCTCTTCTATCGTATCCCCTACTTCTTACACCAACGATGGAGGAAAAGTATGTGGTTTTACAAATATTCTACTTCCTTTGGTTTCTCACATTGAGCGTGACTCACATGGTCTTACAGTTTAATGATGATCACAAAAACCACACAATAAACATTAAGGATTGAACTATGAGAACTATAATTACTATTAAATGGGATACACAGGAAACCTAGTTAGGGTCTGAACTCAATGGGAATCCTCTTTAAGAATAAGCCCAAATCATAATCCCCTTAATCCAGGTGTCCTCCTCAAGTTTAAAACCCAATTTAATCCCTCAAATAACCATGAGTTAAAAACTCCATTGTGGTATCTTCATAGAAGATTTCCTTCTCAGGTGTAATCCCCAATATTTCATCTCAATGGGCCATACTCCTATGCATTACATACCCTTTTAGGCCCCCATATGCATGGGTTCTCACTAACAAACTATGTGGGCTTTGATTCCCATAATAATGGGATATGTTGGAAGCCTGCCTGAGGTTTAAACCCAATATCCTAAACCAACCCTATTCTTTTGGGCCACATCCCCATTAGGGTATAATTCAACTTGGGAAATCATATCCCTTCCAGGTTACTTGGGTTGTTTTCGTATAATTAGGACACTAAAATTTGACTAGGATCCTTCCGCCTAGACATCCTTGCCACATGATGTTAAACTATACGGTTGGTTACTCATCACACGAACATAAAAGGTATGATGTTCCCTATTAAATGGCATTGGACTACGTGGATTCTAGTTCCTTTCAGAATGATACATAGGGAGCCTATTTATGGGTTCAATCCCAACATCAAACAATTATCATCTCCATGGATGAAGATAAAATTCATAGTGACATTAGTCTACATTGATGGCAATAAAATAACAAGTTCCCCACTGTGTGGCTCGAAAACTAGCATCATCGTAATAACAAAAAAAGAATCTCTAAGTAGTATATAAAAGGATACCATCAATAGGGAATATTGGATACATACAGATATCTCCATTGATGAAGATCCTTGAATATATAAGAATGATTCTGAATTCCACATATGCTGATAATTGATTTCTGATATAGGACGACACACATCATACTTTGGAATTAATGAATGATTCATGATCATATATTCAATCTATAATAGAGTCCCGAAGTGGGAAATAATTCCCCTCAAAAGGTTTTGATGATCCTGACCTCTCGTACTCTCATCTAATGTGAGTTTTTAAGCATCATGGGTCAAAATTCTTAATGAGCGCCTACCTTGGGAAAATAGTTCCCAATGGATATAGATCTATTGGTTGTTTTTGATTCCATGAAAAAACTCTTTGGAAACTGTTTGGAAATACATATTTCCCCAATGAAGTCACATTTCTATCAGAAACAAAAAATGGTGAACTCGATGTGAATCCTTAAACAAGATGACACTGTCACCTTCCTATTAGGACCCTTACATTATCAAATGAAATGAGAGCATGATAGGTAAATCAATCACCCATGTGTTCATCCAAAAAGAAGATACTTTAATAGGGTTTTATTGATCATGTCTATTATATATCCTCAAGCACTTCCTTCTAAGGAATCCCTTTAATCCATTGGATTCCTTATGGTTTTAACCAACAAATTCCCCAACTACTAATCAGGGTAGATCTTTATCCATGCAAAGGACAACATCACCGACTCATTATCTTCAATGCTAGGTCTCGAACTCACTGGTCTGAGAGTGCCATCAAAAGAGTATGGTCCTGACCTTGGTGCCTTCCATACAAACCCTCCATCTCAATCAGCACCACCAACAGTCCGATCAATGATGACCAGTGCTCCTGATGTAGACATTATTGATCGTCATCTTCAACCATTTCATAAACTTATCCCCCGAACACAACAACCATTCCCTCCCATATTTTAGGTAGGGAGATCAAGATTCCTCCTACGGCCTTATCCTGAAGACACAAGGGTCCTTATCAAGGTCTCCAATCAGTAATTTTCATCATAGATGTCATGCGGCAGTGATCCCTCAATATGATGAGGGTGTCTCTTTCGACTGTCTGGTCCAGTTCCCTTAGACTTGGGCACATAAGATGGCCAAACGGGGTCAAGAATTGGCCTATAGGGAGTAGGTTCACACTTTTTCCCCCTTTAGAGAATCCCAATAACATAGTTTGGTGGAAAACAGTGAGTGGGAACATACACCCATCTACCTTCATTATCCTAGCCAGCAAACTCACCTGACAACACTCAAATAATCCCACCAACCAAATATGGTGGCAATATACAAGAAAGAATATACACCTTCATGAACCCACCAATCCTTCCAACAGACTCATCTAGAATCACTCAAAGAAGTCCATCCACCATGTTTGGATGCAAAAAGCGAGGAGGCGCACACACCGGCCAATATGTATCAAGCCTTCCAGTAGCCTCATCTGGCAACATATGGAGAATTCAGTCAAAAAGTCCCAACAAAAAGTATAGGGAAGACTCAACTCTCTACCCACAAGTATTTTCAATATCCACTAATAGTAATGGGAGGATAGAATCAGGAACATACACCTATTCTAGTTGTGGAATGGATGTATATCCCAATTATGATCATTGAAGTAACCAATCATATCTTGGAAATGGTAAAAGGGTAGATGAAAATCCCTTCCAACATCCTACAGACTTTCTAGGATATCATCACAGTGGAAACAGTTGTTCCGGAGGGATATACACATAACTCCTTCCCCACAAATGGTGTGGGTAATTAGCATAACACCTCAAAGTAGACACATACCTCTGCTGTCTTCCAGGAGTTTCATGGGGAAAACTACCCCATAATATATGGACAGTAGGATCAGGAACATACACATATTCCAATCATAGGTAATCAGACAATTCCAATGGCCACTCCAAGGAAGGAACAAAAACCTACCAATGATAAACACTTCTCTTAGTAAATGGCCCCAACTGCTTGTATAAAGATGTCCAATAATAATTCTCATCAAGCATGGTTGTATAATCAAGAGTTGGTCTATGATCAAGATTTTCATGATTCTAGAGATATTGAATACCTCATATGTTTATCTATTGCAGCTCAAGATCCTTTTATCCCGTTACCAAATTACAGGACTTGTAGCAGTAATTATAAAGGTCCTCTTCAGAGAATTAACCATTAAGTCTTGCTTCATGGAAAAAATTCAATCAATCTTGAGATCTTATCTCTTGATGAGATACATGGAAACCCTCTATGTGGCCAAGAGACTGAGGAGAAATAGGGTCTTCTCATTTCTATAATCCACCATGATGGTCCTCTCTATGATGGTGATCTTTAAAAATGTTCTCTCCACACTAGTGATTCACATTGTTAAAATATTTCTCCAATAGGAAATGCAAAGACGAGAAAGTCCTCTTATCATGAGGCACTTGAAAATACAATGTCAGTCATTTCTGATACCTTATCACTAGTAGGTGAAATCCATTATCAAATAAAAGACATCCCAAGGTGATGTTCATTATTCAAAACTCCCTTGGGTTATTTTCCTTCCAATATAGTAGAGTAAACCCCAACAAACCCCGTTGCTTATGATAAAAAAAATCGGGAAGCGTCCACTCTAGTCAGGCCAGATCGAGTAACCTCTTATGAAAGAAAAATAAGATCTTCTAAAAATGAGGAAACATCTAGATAAATATGACTTACCAGTCATGTTTTGGACTTTATCCACCTCTCAATATAGCATTCCATAGGTGTTTGTGGCAGATTGTATATATAACATCTGCCTCAGTATATGGAAAACTCTTCATCACCTAAAAGTAAAAGTATTACCTTATGATGAGTATCGAAATCATTTCATGGTAATAGAAGGGTTATAGTGCCAAATTGACTTGGAATATCTCATGGATTCCTAACATCCAGAGATCAATAAATAGAAAAGTTCCCTTCAATTTTCATGCCTCGATACATTAATGAGGTTGAAAAAGCTAATCACAGATACCCTATGTTTTGTTCATATCCAAGGATGTGGTGTACGTAGAACATTGCATTTCACTACAATCCCAATATAGAAAAGCTCACAAAATGTGTCATCATGTAGTGTTATATCTCTAGGTCGGCTACAAAAAATGGAATATGTTCATGACTGGAGATATGATCAATAAAAAAAATCCTTGACCAACTCTCACCGACATCATGATAGAATAGAGTAAGCGGTTGAGATACTCTTGCTTTAAGAATCTTAGTGCATTGAGTAGACATTCCTTTTAAATGATTTAAACTATCATATCGATAAAAAGATATAAATAGCACAACTATCTTCTAAAATGGGTGATTTGAGTGAGCTCTAAATAATGCACCCAACCCATATTCAGACCAAAATCTGTAAAATCCAAAGAGATGTTGTGGTAATATCATTCAAAGTAGTTTGGGAACAACCATTTCCTACAGGGTTGGATAATTTGTTAAACCAGTCCTCAGGATCATCCAATAAAGACTAAAGGGATGAGAAGGAACAATAGGCATAGCCCCACCCATTAGAGTTGGTGGGACTTTTCAGCCCAAAAATTCCCTCCTCAGCTATAATCAGTCTTCTCCCGATTAAAAAATATGTCACCAAGTAAATACTCTCAAATTTTCATTCCCCTTTATCCATTGTCATCACATGGAAATCACATGAATGAACTCTTTGGGAATTACCTTTGTGTCTCTATACATCAAATTATTCATATGGAACCAAAAATTAAGGGGAAAAGGTCTCTTCGAGGGAACATAAGAAGGAGATCTCACAAATATTCCAATAGGATTACTATGATCCATTACACATCTGTAAATGTTACAAATTCCATCATTGAAGAACCTCCCTAACATAGAACAAATTTAGAGGGTTCTGAAGAAGAATTTTCAATTCATGAGATTGTCCACACCAAAATGAATGAAAAAGGTGTGAGTACCCAAAATCAGAGGCTCACCAAAAAATTGGGTATCCCCACAAATAGTCCACCTTTACCTCCTATAAAGGAACCTAATAATGGAAAAGGTAAGGCTCATACCATGTATCACCTCCCCCCCCAGAGATGTCTAATTCCTTTCTCCAGAGGAAATATTTTCTCAGCAGGAGGAGTAAATGAGAGAGTTGAGAATAATCATTTTAGATTCACTCTGAGGAAATCTTCCTGGTAGATATGCTTTGTAAGAATACCCCCAACTCACACTTCCAGTTGGATCACCTCAACAAAGAAGGTTTTCCGCAACAACTAAAGCAGACAAGGAACATATGATCAATGTGGTACATCAACAACCAATATATTTGAATCTCGAAATAAAAAATCAAGAATTTTCTCCATTGGGTAGGAATCTATAACATGGACATGCACATCCTTATAGGAATAACCCCTATTTGTTACCCATGACAGATACTGGTGGTTCAACTTCCAGAGGTCCTACCAGTCACCACACCCATTAATTATCCAACCAATGCTCCAATTCAGGTTCTGGCTCTTCCAGATATTCCTCAAACACTTATTAACACCATTCAATCAATAATGACTATATTGGAATCCATGGAAGGAAAGTGTGCACTAGTACAACCAGAAAAAAGGCTTGCCTTGAATGGGTGGATCTGACTCCTCCTCTAAAAAACATTGGAAGGCCTATATTTATGATTTTCAATGTATTAGGAGATCTGAATTATCACTCAACACATTTGTTTCTCTCACTATGATCCCATGATGGGGACACCTGAGCATCAGGAAGTAGTAAAACTAAAATACTTCATATAATCATTGAAGGGACCAACCTTCATATGGTATATGAGTTTGCAGTCCCAATCGATCACATTATGAGAATATCTTCATTAAAATTTTCTCTTATAGATTAGATAAATGATGCAGAATACAACAATATTTGATCTTATAAATTTCAGACAAAGGGAGAATGAAAGAGTCTCATATTTCATTACTCATTGGAAAGTATCTAATTACTCCTTGAACCTACCAGTCCCCCAAGAAGAGTTTTTTCCTATCTGCGTAGAAAATATACGTGAAGAGTTATGCACACCATTGATCCCTATAAAAACAGAGGATGGTTTCAAGATCTAGCCTCAATTTCTCAATTGTTTTAAAACTCTTTCATAGAGATTAAAGCCAAGTCCTAGGTAATTCCATTATCTTGGGGAAGGAGAATAAAAAATACAGAGGCCACTACAGTTACACTTAATCCGACCCCTGTATCCACTCCTTCCTCAATGCATATATAATACCATAGGGATCCACCTCCTCAGCGTTAAAAGAAACACCTGCCTTGTCAAGATGATCAAAGAAATTAGAGGTGAAAATAGTTTGAGGAGTTGAAAAAAATGCCTATTTCTTTCATAATGACCAATTCCTTGGATACATCATCTCATCTTTGAAAAAAAAAATTATTCCAATTGAAAAAACCCTATAAGCATAATAAATCGGGTGATGAGGATCTCCCAAAATATTTCCCTTTCCATCAAATGTTGGGGAATCCCATCCATGATAGTTTTTTTTTCAAGGATATTCTATAAAATATGGTGGATTCTGGGCAAGTGAAACTAAAAAATTCACTAGACAAAGTAGCACATTTTTCTATTACTGATATAGAATATGAAGGTGAGTGGAAAGAAGTTAAAAGAAATAATGTGCCAAATTTCAATAACTGGATGGTCAGAAAAACAATCAGTCCAACTCATGTCATTCTATGAACACAGTTGAAACATCAAATTGTTCCTCTTGCCGCTTCGGCTATAGAAAATCCATCTTCATCAAAATCCCCATCCTATAAAGGCCAATCTTCAAAGAAGCAACATTTCCATAATTATAAGGAATAGACAAAATAATATTAGCTTTTTTCAAGTACAAATTTGTGCTTGATTTTAGCATATTTCATTCCAACCATCTCAAAATAATGGGCACCATCCCGCTAAACGATACAATGAGATTGGACCCCTAGGTATATTCTTCATTAGATGAGATTTTGATATCTGGTTCTTTTAATGTTATACACTTAATGTATCCCTAATCAAATCATTATTATTATTATGAACCTAATTTTTCTACACTTGATTGGTGAACTTGGAGAAGAGGTCATCAGGATTGAGGATATAGGGGAATACATCGTTTTTCTAGGATCCACTGCTTTAACAAAACCTATGGTTGAACTATCAACATAGCCAAAACTCACAAGAAATATCTCTAATGAGATTAATTGGAACAAGGGAGTTCTTCCTCAGCACATGACATGGTCTTCCCTAACATGATTATCTTGGAAGAATGGTTAGTGGATTTTACACCACCTCCTCAATTGGTTGGTAGACCTAACCAGCCTAATATATAACACCCCAATATTTCATATATGTTATCTCGTTAAAGTAATTCAATATCTTACACTACACGTGACACTGAGTTCGAGTGCACCACAACTTACAAAACTAGTCGTTCAAAAAACTGTTATGAATAGTATTAACTGCATTTTGAATCTTATATACTCTAAATTATTTTAAAATATATATTATGTATTTCATAGACATAATATAAGAACAGATTCATTTTTTCAGATAAAAGAAGTATTTTTCAAAAAATGCAATTTTACCGCCTTTAATGGCGAACCCTTTTTAAAACCAATATTTGACACTTTTATAAATTCAATTTAATGAAATTAAATTCTTATTTATAATTAGAACATAAAAAAATTTAGTTTCGATAAATTTTTGTTACTTTATTGATAACTTTCATATTATGATGATTAGTGAAAAATACTATGTTTTAATTGAAAACAACTTTTTTAATCGAAATAATTTATAGTTTAAAATTATGAATTTGAATTGTTTTGAAGTATGATTAGATTATTTTCTCATCATTTAATAACATTTAGTTCATTATAAGAAATTTCACATATATATTTGACATAAACACATGTCAATCTTTTGATGGTTTTTACTTTTTAAAAACCCGCTTTTTGGCTTCGATAATGGGGATTAATTTTAAATTAATTAATGAAAATTCTATGTTTTTAATTTGTCAAAATTGATTTCATTTTTTAATTAGGAATATCAAAATTAGCTTTGGGTAAATGTTTTGGTATTTTTCTGAAAACGTGCAATTTTTGATGAATGGTGAAAAACATTGCGTTATTGTTTAAAACAGACTTTTTATTTAAATAATTATTTATTTTATTTAAATTTATTTTAAGTCAAAATAGATATATAATACCTATATAAGTTCAATGTAATTAATTAGAGTCATTTTGTAATAAAATTAGATATATAAATTTTTATTGAACTTTTTTCCGTCTTTTAGCCACCTCTTAGGAGCATTTGCAAGCGCATGAGCCTAGCCCGGTTGGTGAGGTATCATTAAGTGCATCCACGTGACCCAGGTTCAAAACCAGGTAGAGGAATATTTCCAAGGCACTATAAAAGTACTGTAGTAGGTAATATAGTAGAGACTGGACATTGTGCGGGTACTGTAGTAGAACTGTACATTATGCGGTACTGTAGCATATTGTACAGTGTGCATGTACTATAGCAGATTGTACCTTATGTGGGAACTGTAGTAGTTACTATAGCTGGTACTATTCAGTATTGTAGTAGCTAGAACTATTCACCTTGGGCCACTGGTTTGGTCTTGGAGTCCTTAAGTATTTCGGGTCACCACGACCTTCAGGTCAGTAGGGCTTTCATGCCACCTTTAAGGCCTTCAGGCCACCTCAAGGCCTTCGGGCCACATGAAGTTGTCCCATACAGTCTCTAAAAAAATGAAATAGCTCTAGAAGTGGATTCAGAGCAGGTGCACTCACCAGAGTATATCCAAATAGATTTTTTAGAATGAGAGGGTATGGTTATGTCATCGGGACTAGACTATGCTTGCATAGGAAGCCTATCTAGGTGGATATGCAACGGTGGAGAGCTACTATCACGATGCAGATGCAGGGGAGGGGCAGTTCCTTGTAGATAGTTAGGTTGAATTCCCTAAGACTGCTGAGTCATGTAATCTATTAAGCCTACATGCCATGTAATCTCTGAGCCTATGGGCCTCGTAAGGGTTCCCCTCATCCCTTGAAAGGGGGATTATCAAAAATCAATAAAAATGGAGGCCTTTGGGCCATTCTGGATTATGAGTATTTGAAAATTTGCTTAAAACCTAATTTTACCACTTCTGTGAGTTGAATTTCAAAAATCTGAGACACACGGTTGATATCATTAAGTAAAATGTGGTTCAATAAGATGAAAATATTTTTTGGCGAATAGTAACCTTTGACTTGTATTTACCACTCTTAAAAGTAAATATGGAAATTAAGGGTAAAATTGATTTTTTAATTACACTAACACATGTCCTAATTCTATTGGATAATTGTAATTCGACCAAAAACAACCTCAGGAATAAAATATGATCCTATTTGGTTCACTTGGATTGTATTAGTACATTTATTATTATTTTATTTAAAGAAGATTTAAAAGTGTTAAATTCAATGTTTAATAACTAATCCATTTTTAATATAAGGTTACCCAAAATATAAAATAGACTATAAATATTAATTAGATTGATAAAAATATTTCATATATAATGGTATTTTATTTATAATTTTTAGAGATTAAATAATTTAATTTATTTATGACACAATGATGATGTAGTAATTACCTTATTAGTGAAATATTAATATAATTGATATTATAAATATCTAAATAAATATAAATTGAGACTTCTGATAAATTAAACTAATTTTATAGGTTAATATGACATGTTAGGTTTGATTAGATAAATTTTTTCAAAGTGAATATGTTTTTATGACTTTCAAAAAAATAAAATACCAAATAGTGTCAAAATTGACATAAATTAGTTATTAAAACAAATAATATATTATTGGTTGATATAATATTTTTAAAAATCTAATGTTTATTCAAAGGAATTAAATAATGTTATATATATCATTAGAGAACCAATTTGGGTTCTCTTGGAAGTTTATAATATGTTTATTAACCATATAGTGTAATAATACAAGAAGACACGGTAAAAGTTAAACTATTTAACTATGAGTTAAATCTAAAAGATAAGGTTAAAATGGTAACATAAACTTGTATAAAACCTATTGGTTTAGTTATTTTCAACCCATACCCACCTTATCCTAGGAAAAAATTATTTTTGAGCCATTATAAACCGAAAATTATTTTATTATAAAATAATATTTCATGCTTTTCCTAAAGTGAGCCCTACCTCTCTTATAAAGGGCTACTATCCCTTCTCTCAAAATCACACCTCCAAAGCCATTTATCTTGGACAAAACCTGCCCAAATCTCCTCCCAACATTCCTACCTTAGTCTTTGAGTCCTTACATTGATCAAAAATCCAATCTAAGGAGCCCTTTTGATCAATTCAAAAGGAAACACCCGAAGAAGAGGTAATAATGTCATCACCCTCATTCAAGTTCTTTTCTTCTTACACTTCCTCTTTATTTGTTGTTTCCATACCAAAATAATAAATCTAGTACCATATACATACTATTATGTTATTATAAATATGGTAAAACCATAGTCTTTATTATATCCATCCTATAAATGACAAAGTCACCATACATGCATACGTACGGTTTACCATCTCCACGTCGTGGTGTTGTTTGCTATTCAAACACTTAATTATTTGTATGGGTATAATAATGAGTATAAATGATGTAATTAAAAAATATAACATGTTAATGATTTTTTATATATGATATACCATCCAATTACATATTATTTCACCATCAATATAATGATATTGTCGCTCGTGCGTACGTACGGATTACCATATCCACGACGCGATGATATTCTTTTCCACGTTCGCCATTAAATGTTGATTATAAAAATATATATTATTAATAAGTATGTAATGTATGAAATAATAGTTCTAGTAGATATATATATATATATATATTTATATACTTACATATATCTTATTCACTTACTTCCGTTCAATGCGATATAATAAATATGAATATGCTTCTGGTATAATTTAATAACATACTATGGTCATTATACTGAAGGTTAAATGTACCCTCGACCATAGGAAAGTGCAAGGTAACGGTTAAATCCTCAATCTCATTATTATCTGAGATTGTTTATGTGTATGTTTTTACTGGGACATATTTATTATCCATGTCCATTTTTCATAAAATAGTTTTCAAAAAATTTCTATTTAAAAGAATCTTAAACTAAATAATCATTTTAAATTTTTTAAATATTTATTATTCTAAACCATTCTCATTAATGTCCATGTTTTAAAAATGGTATTAAAGATATATTTATATAGGAGTGAATGTTTTAAAATGTTAATTCCTTTCAAAAGTTTCAAAGTGGAATGGGACACTTTGATTCAAAAATATAATTTAAATTACTTCCTTTTTAAATTGTGTGACTTTTAAAATAATTATATGAAAAGGGGATATTTCTCTCAAAGAGGTTTACTGATCATTTTCAACTATTTCAGCATCCTTTATAGGATATTATTCTTGACTGAGGTTGATTTATTATGATAAAAATTTTAAATATTGTATTGAAGGTTTTTTAATATGTTTTACTTTGGTGTGTTATATTTATACCATTCATGGTTTATGGATAAAGTATTGAAATTTCTTATTCTATTTTTAATATGAATATTTATGTTATGTTTTAACCTTTTCATAAGAGGAATTCATTGGACTTAGTAAGTGATGGGTGGACCTCACTATAGCTCCTCATTGAATCAGTAGGTATCATGAAACAAACTTGTGTATTGGTACAAGGACTTGAAAAAATCTTATTTGTAGTCTTGGCACAAGGCCTTGACTATGTGGTTATGAGGTTTGGCATTATGAATTCCATTATTATGAAATTTGCTATTGATATTACATGTTATTATTCGACTAGTAGAATATCAATGTGAATAAGTAAATTGCATTAATTGTTTTATCGTTTCCGTATTATGATGAATTTTATGTTTAAAAGTGTTTTTTTAGTTTTATACATTGCATTAAATGTTTATGCTTATTTGTGAATGTTGTTTCTATACTGTTATCCTTACTGAGCGTTTAAGATCACCCCTTTCTAATGTTTTATTTTCCCAGGACTCCAATAAGTGTTTTATGATTGATAAGAAGGGTTAATATAGGGTATTAATGTCATTCTAAAAATATCATTTATGTTGTGTTTTATTTTATAATGTGTAATGTAACATTCATATATGTAATCTATTTTTCAACACTACTAAACTGATCGGTCATTCGGGACATAATTCTTTGTAATCATGCCAATGTATTAAAATAATGCACCGACTCTGGGCTTTTGGGGTCGGGGCATTACAATTGGTATCAGAGAAAGTTTAGCAACAACACTGGAAATAGATTTAGATAAACTCTTATTAGATAACATTAACCTATGATATACTTTAAGGATTAGTATATAAAAACTTCCTAGAAATTTGGTAATGTAGATATTTTGTGTATTTTCCAAGAAATACATCGATGTATGGATACGAGCAGGTAGAGGCGGCCCTATCACATATGTAACTTAGAGTTAAAACTCTGACAAAGAGTTCTGGGTTTGACCCGGGGTATCCTGGTACATGACAACAGGCCTTACTGCACTCTTGGTTAAGACACTCCCAGGGGATATGCTTAGGATAATTCACATTTTTATTACAAGCCATTGTAAATGATTTAAGAGTAAATACATCCTCAAAGAAAACATTTTATGATTATATATTATATGCATAATATTTTCAAATTGCGTTAGGTATTTTACAATTTTGGAATTATGCATTGCGATTTATAAACTAACCTAGTGTATGCCATTGTTTAGAAATGGCACCTAGTAGAAGTAATGATACTTCTAGAAATATTCATGATAGAAAGATTAAAAAGGATCATATCTTTCATGGTATTAAGATAAAATTTAAAAGGGAAATAGTCTCCTACATATTCTTGTCATATCAAGAAATTGTATCATGTGTTAATAAGATAAGTAAAGAATTCTCTAAGTCATAGAGACATGATACACACATATTCCACCTGCCTAAGGGAGAGATGAACATCACCCTAGAGGATGTTATATTCCTTCTCGGTCTTACTATCTAGGGGGAAGCCATTATTTTACCCACCCATTTATACTGTTCTAGCCTTGTTTGGATATTGCTAGGTGTTGACATTTTGGCTGACCCTAGGGCTACAGATGGTGGGTCGATTTCTATGAGCTGGCTTGAGGTACACTTTCTACATTTACTCGATGTTATTGACGAGAAGACTACCATGCATAATGACCTTGAATATATATTACAAATCATTGGGCAGGCCATTTGCACTGATCTCTCAGGTATACATGTACACATGGCGTATCTAGGGCTACTGGATGACTTTTATCGAGCTGGGATGTACAGATTGGGATATGCGTGCTTGGCTTACACATAAAGAGAATTATGCATATAATGTCATAGAGACTACAATGATATCAGGGGATGCATCATCCTTCTTCAGATGTGGGCATGGGAGTGCATCCACTCACTCTACCCTTAACTTGATGGTCAACTGCTGCCTATAGAGGTGTTGCATGATGCTCCGCAAGGATGCTGGTATGATCACTCACTTCTATTTTTTTTAATTCTAGTAGGATTTATTGAATTTAATTTCTTATTATTTATCACATTCAATGTTTTATTTTATAGGTGGACTCAGAAACAAAAATTTATGATCTTTCCAACACACCATTTGGGTGCATATTATCTCAAGTTGGAAGGTCTCCTACCAGATGGGGTAAGTATATACAATCTATCATTGTATAAAAAATTTAATAATAGCATCAATTTTTCTTCTTATTCAGGAACTTTTTTGATAAATCTCACATGTAATTTATGATTTCATGGATTCCATACTGGGAGTTATTGGACTAGTTACAAGAATATTGAACTACTAGACTTCATGATTCTATGACTGTAGTACCACCCATTCACATTCATATTATTGAGTGGAAACTTCTTGATAGAGTAATCCACCAATTTAGCTATGTTCAACCCATTCCATTTGAAATGACATAGACATGATAACTTTATGACTTGATACTGATAGGGAGGCAAGATGAGGATTAGTACTGACGACCTGTAGAGTTTCTCAACCTATAGGGGAGATGAGCAGTGCTTCGTATCCAGGGTGTACCTACGATGTGATTCCATATTCCATAGTAGGTTGGGTGTGATCCACAGTAAAAAATAAATTCTATATTGTATCTCAATCAACACAGATGAGGGATTCATGATAAGATAAGTCGATAAATTCCTATTAGTTTATTTATTGTTCTATTTTATAATTCATTTTGAATCTCTCTATGACATATTGGAGTATGGAAGATTATTCGGATGTCTGGTCGAGAGGAGGATGGGGTTTCTATCCTGGAAATGATCCATGATGCAGCGCTGGGGCTGATGTTATCTTTTCATGTGATTCATTAGATAATCTTTGATCATATTCCCCAGAGAGTGGAGGTTTCTACTTAAGAACCTCCTCCAGCAGTTGCTAATGCTGAGGATCCATGATGACGATGACGATATAGACCGCATCATCTTGTATCTGAGGCCTCACCTGTTCTACAGGAAGAGGTTAGACCTCTAGCAGTCTAGCCTCATCCGATTGTGGATGTGCATCAGGCTGCATTTAATCCATCTTTCAGGATAGGATATCCACAGTTTTCTCCAACATGGGTTATTGATACTTCACAGCCAATATGGTTCCCCCGGGCGATGATGGTGGGTTCTTATACAACATTAGTTGGAGAAGGATAAGGTGCACAATATGACATATAGTTAACACAACCTCCCACCAACACATAGGCAGAGCATGCGACAGTCAATGTTCAGGTGCCTAACAACCATCGCTCTCCAGGTCATTAGACTCCACTCCAGCACGTATCTCTCTAATGTCAATAAGGGTGTCCCATTCGATGACCACCATTTGGGATGAAATAACTCCATATACATTGATTGTACTCGTTCATGAATTTTAAAGTGTTGGTTAACATAATTCATAACCTTTACTAATGAGTTTTGATGGTATGTTTATGTATTTATGATGAGGCACAAGTATGAAAGTTATAAAATGTTCAAAGTGTTTTAGAATTAATTACATAATCAATTGGGAAAAGGTATTAAGATTCACTGATCAAATCAATGTGTTGAATATATGAGATAGTGATTTAATGATCATATGAGAGATTGTTAAATTATTTCACAACTCAATCGTCATGGAAAAACATATTTGAATAGTGTGTCTAGGATAATGAATCATGAATGATTGGACATGGTTATATCAATGATGAGCTAGTGAGATTTTATTATTTCATTATGGGGGTATACAATGAAAATAGTTTCATTTATACATAACTATGTTCTATCTAATGCGTTCATGAAGACACTATATGATATATTCACTAGTAAATGTCCCAAAACATCTTTTATTAATATTTGGGGTTGTGAATCACTCAAATGAAAATTGGTTTCTAATAAAAATAGCCCTGAATGGGTGAAATGGTTATTTATTGTCTATCTCAAGTAAGTAATGTGATATTCTTTCTAAAATCTAACAAAACGAAAAGTTTTTGCGGCCGAAACTACTATATTCCTTTAGAATGAATATATTAATTGAGGAGCTAGTGGAATGAATGTTTATCTTAGAGAAGTTAAGGACCAACAAAAAACGTTCTCTGGATAAAGTTTATTAATATATTTCATATAATGTCCTAGATCTCATATACATATTATTAGATCACTTTAATCATTAAAATATATATAATACTCCCAAACATCTTGAGGTCCATCGTCTTTGTGAATTGAGTGCATGATAAAAACAATAACATAGTCTTTTATTCCCTTCTCCATACTTTATCCTTGACCTCACCACACTCTTACTACATGGAATATCTTAGAGAAATACATAAAATAAAGGGTGAGACATAAATACTATTATGGTTTTCACATGATAAAATTGAATAATATATCATGAGAGTCAATAATCATAGAATGAAAACAAAAGGGGAATGATTATGAAGCATCACTTAATAATATGGCCTAAAAATAAAATATCATAAGAGCATGGTAAATATAAGACAACATAAATTGTGGAACAAACATAAGACATTTCATCATAATGTATATATTTATAAAGAAAAATAATATTATAGTTATCTAATAATGACAAAAAATTAGTATTTAACTAAACAAAATTACTAATAAAACCAATTATAACTAATTTTTAACAATATAAATATTGATAATAATATACAAACCAATTTTATTATAAATATAAAAACATGTATAAATAATTTTTTTTGTTTAAAGGCATTTGGGTTCCTTCCTCCTTTCATAAACATTTTTAATTTTTTTGACCTATACATTTTTAATTTTTTTTCAGAAAAAATATAAAAAAACTCTTTTTCCATCGCTTCTATCCTTTACATTTTTTAATTTCAGTTTTTCACCACTTTATGTGGCCATAGAGTCCCATTTTACTCCTATATATGGTCTTTTCCATATAATCTAACTCCTTCAACTATCTAAGATTCATCTTCTATGGGGGTGGATGGATCTACCGATCGACTGGTGAATCTAAGGGATTGGAAATTGAGGTGAGGAACCCTATGCATAGGGTTCTCCCAAGGTCATCATACGGGGAATAGTCTGGTGGTATCTCAATCTTGGTCTATCCGAAAAAGTTAGTTTCCTTTAAGGAGACCTCCATGTATGGTTTTTTATCCCCTCGGTCTTTACTTGGGAAGATTAGGTTGGCCTCTCATTCTCAAAATTCACCTTTGGCTGGAACTATTTATTCATTCATGAAACCTCTTAAACTGATGAAATATGATCTCATAAAATTTATAAATTATTTAAATGATCAAATAATTTATCTACATTAGTAGATGAAACTTTTATAACACACGTAAAATCTATATAGGTACTCGCTACTTGTTTAGCTTCTATGTCAACCAAAAATGGAGTGTGCAAAGCCTATTTACCTATTTCTAAATGTTAACCATTATAATTTTGAATGCTTGAGGCTTGGGGGTATGGGTGAAATGAAAAATCATACTCATGTTCCTTTAGTGGTGATTCCTAAACCAAATAATCATTATAATTGCATCAGATCTGTTGCTCATAGTACTAATTTTCAAAAATCATTACATGAGTTTCCATGCAACAAGCATGTATGGATTTTTTTGTAAGAATGATTCTGTTGTGGAAGGTGTGTACATTTCTTCTCAATATATCATGAAAAATATTACAGATGGTGGTACTGTATTTCTATTCTATTCATCTGTGTGATGATTTTTATTTAAGAAATATTGTAATTATTGTAGCATCTCTCTATATTTCAAGCAGATAATATTACCTGGTTTGTTGGAGGTGACTTCAACACAATTATAAATGAATTAGAAAAAAAATATGGAATATTTTTTCTAGTAATGCTATGTAGGAATTTATTCAAATCATTCCATTTAATTCTCTCATGGACTAGGTTTTTTCTAAAACCAAATATATGTGGTGCAATAATCATAGGCGTAGACAAATAATCTAGTGAAGAATGTATCATTCTCTATGAAAACATCAATCTAAAGGCCCTTTAAATATTTTAAAAATATTATGGGGTCCTATGTATTTTAGAGTGGGTAGTAGATTAATAAAACCAAAAGTATTGTTTTCTTATCAAAAAATTGTTTAAGGAGGTCTATCTAATCAATTCAAGATAGACTTCACATCCACAAGTTTTCTCTCCTGATGGAATACCTTGGAGAACCTATCTCGGATGGTAAGATATAGAAGGTAATTTTCACCAGTATTATTAACAGGATAAAAGTTTGTATTCATCACTAGAAGAATAATTTCTTATATTTTGATGGGATAATCACACTATTAAATAGTTGTGTCACCTCTATACCCATCCATGTCCTATATATCATCAATCCACCCAAATGAACAATCAAAAATATTGAGAAACATTTAACATTATTTATCTAGGATGCTAAACCTAATGGAATATTTCATTGGTCCACATAGAAGATTTTAATAAAACCGATTGAGGCTGGGGGGATTAATGCTTGCAGTGCCTCTAACTCGATTCTATTCGTGCATTCCAATTTATCCTAGTATATTATTGAAGGAAATTATCTCTATGAAGGATTCTGTGATCAAGATATGTTGTGGTTGGGAGAAGCTGAGTTAAGGGTCCTAAGAGGTTATCTAACCTAGTGAGATGGATGATTGATCATATGGTTCTACTAAAGGAGAATGTGATATGGGTTGTGGCAACATCAGTTTTTGGATGGATACTTGGGTTGGAGTAGATCCTATTTTTCCCTAAGGTTCCCTTTTGAAACCACGACTTTTCTATAAAAAAATAGAGTATGGTTTGTGTTTGTTTTCAATCTACATTGGAATTTTAGAATGTTTTCTAGGGAAGTGATCATACAGATTAAAAGGACAATAGTACTCAAGGTGAAGTCATGTTTTATTGTTTGCCAAATGTTTGGGCCTGAAAATCATAAAATGGAGAGATGTGTTCTTGGAAAAGAAAGGTGCGCAAAATAAATGGAGTGGTTCTTGAGAATCATGGAATATGAACTAATTGTTTTTGCACAGAATACTGAAATGATGTTGGATTTTTCCCAGAAAATGTGTTTTAGGATTAGAATGCCAAAAAATGGACAAGTCATAAGCTTCGTGAAAAATCTAGAGTTGTGCATGGAAAACAGTTCATGAACGAAAAGCATTGCTCAGA
The DNA here is from genome assembly GCA_963277665.1 of Viscum album. Taxonomy (NCBI): domain Eukaryota; kingdom Viridiplantae; phylum Streptophyta; class Magnoliopsida; order Santalales; family Viscaceae; genus Viscum; species Viscum album. The sequence goes on along the minus strand of OY728128.1, from coordinate 1,923,666,241 downwards.
TAATGAGTGGTTTTGAACAACACGGTGGGTTTTGCATGCAGGGTTTGTCGGTGCCTAAAAATAAGTGGTGACCCCCTCATTCGGTATTCCTAAAGACTTAGATAATATCCTAGTTTTGATGTGCGTAAAAGTTGCATGAAAAGGAAGTTTCACGGAAAAGTTAAAGTTTCACAGAAAAGTTAAATTTTCATGCAAAAGTTAAAGTTTCATGAAAAATTTAAAAGTTGTGAGTAAAGTGTTTAGTTACGTGAAATATTTTCTATTCTAAACAAAAATCTTGCAAGGAAAATTAAGATCTTTCATGCATAGGGAAGGTGTTGCGTGAAATTGTCAGTCTAGACTGAATACATGTTTTGAATATTCAGTTTAGTGGTTCAGTGCTTTCATGTGCATCTATTCAAGACTTCGATGCAAGTAGTGTCTCCTGATAAATAGAGACAAAGATTTCAATGCAAATCTATTGAATCAAACTTTAAGTCAATAATTTGAGTTAGACTTGTCTCAAGGTGGTGAGCTAGGGGGATTCGATAGAAGTGATCCAGGGGACGCAGTGAGATACCCATGAACCATTTTAAAGGCATTGTGCTTGGCACAGAGTGACTGTGACTGACCCTTGTAATCCAAAAACTAGTGAAGATTATTGGATTTAGGTATGACTGACACATTTTCGGTGTATGCTTCTTGGAAATAGCCCATTGCAGTGAACCATGTAAAAGAGTTGTGTAATCTCTTTACTTTCATTTGACTAAAATATTTAACATGTTTCTAAAAACATGAGAACAAGATCCATAACTTTAAAAAGAAAAAAATTTCACCATGATTCACCTCTCCCCTCTCAGGGTGTCCTGCAGTCCTTCATTCCCCATGCTTGATATTTTATATAGAGAATCCAAAAACTATCCTTCATTTATCTACTCTATTCTCATCATGGAACACAAATATTTGTATGTGAGTATTCATATGGTGAACTAACTTGATAGGTGTGTGTTTTTGGACTCATCTTTCGGACGGTTTGGTAGAAAGGATTATTGTACATGAGTGTGTTGTGTATATCCGAGAGTGGAAACTTTTTGGAATATTTTTTCCTTTTCGATGGGGATCATTTTGTTTTTTGAAATATCATTGGGAAGTTATGGGAATCACTACTCAAGGAGATTCCATTCAGGAGTTTATTTTTATTTGGATCATGGGTTCATGTTAGGTCTTTTGGGTATTAATATTCACAGAACGGTTCTTACGGAAGTGTGTTGGATCATTTGGGAAGTTAGAAACTATATAAAGAATGGTAAAAAGACCGCATTTGAGGTATTAAGGTTCTGTTCATTACTTTGGATGTGTAATTTTTTTGTCTCATTACTAGAGGACAGTATTTTGTCTCTTTATGGTGTCTCTTATCGATGAATCATTTTTCATCACTAGTTAGAGGAAGCTTGAGTCGGGGTAGATGGGTTAGATGGACACCACCTACATCGGGGCTGAAGCTAAACATGGGAGGTTCATGTAAACATGGGATCATGCATGGGGGAGGTCTGGTTTGAGACACCAAATCTCTATTCTTCTCAGTTTTAGTATATTTCTTTTCCCAAGTAACTCCATTGGTGCGAAGGAGAGGTCTTTGAAAAGTGATCTCCTCATTTTTTATCTTTATAATCTCAATATTGTTTCTATGGAATCTCATTCCTTGATTTTGGTAGGCTTTCTCAGCAACAACTCCCCTAGCCCTTAGTACCTTTCCTATATTATAATGTATTCCTTGATGATGTTGAATAAAGGAATTGAATTAAGACACACATTAAGAGAAGGGAACATTACTACAGATTCCCTGTCTAGTTATGTGAGATCTACTGAGTCCATTATTGTTTTCCACTGCCCCGACTCTATCCACCATGACTGTATGAACATTTTTCATGTTTATTCCCTTAGCCTCCACTATTTTCCCCCCCAATGACTTCTATTTTCTATTTTTTCTTACTTAACGTTTCATTTTTTATAATAAAAAGTGATGTTTTAGTCAAATAATTATCAAATGATAATTCCACCAAATTATAATAGGGTAATGTATAAAGAATTATCAAAAGATAGTAGTGTAAAATTATTAAATATAATTTTTTATAATTATCAAATGATAATTAAATATAATTATCAAAGGATAATTTATAATAAAAATTATTAGAATACAATTATTATGAAATTATAAAAATATATAAGAATTATAAAATGATAAATTCATTAAATTATCCAAATAAAATTATAAGTGGATAATCACATAAAATTATCAAAGGATAATTTATAAAAAATTTAAAAGGAAAATTACATGAATTATTAAAATATGATTATCATGAGTTATCAAATAATTGCATCATATTATTCGAGGATAATTGCACCAAATTATCAAATGAAAATTTATAAAAATTATCAAAAGAAAATTATGAAGGCTTTCCTAAGGATAATTTTCAAGAATTGTCAAAAGATAATCACATAAAATTGTCAAAGGATAATTTATGAAAATTTATCATTACATAATTATGAATTTATAATTTATTATCAATGGATGATTTTATATTTTTATCATAGAATAATTATTTGGAACAACCACATCTATTATCTGATCAATTTAGAGATATTTATGGAATCAAATGTGGTTTTATAATTATTCTTAAAGAGAATTACTCTAGTGCATAATTTAAAATAAAATAGTAATTTAGAAATTATCTAGGAGAAATATAGTGTCATCACCTATGATATATTATTTATTTTTCGAAATAAAATACCTACTTTTGGTTCTAGGAACCATTTTTTGAACCTTGAGCATTGAATTGTTGATGACTATGATAATACGGCCTAAGAGTACATGTTTTTTATTGTTATGGTTTCCAATCCATATTTCTATCAACCCCGAGTGATTTAGTCTGACTATTGACGTTGACACCCTTGAAGTAGGAAGTTCCTTACCTCTTCAAGATTTTGTTACATATGTTACGTTGTAATAATTTATGCATTGGATTAATTAGTAAAGTTATTGAATTGTGATTTCATTTGGGTATGCGTGTATCCCATGAGACCCATTATGATATTTTTTCCATGAAAATTATTAGAATATCTGGATTCCATGTTTTTTATGATTCACTTATTGAATTGGTGTTATTATTTATATCATGATGTCATGTTATGTTCGTTATCAAGTTATACATTTTTATTTATCATCTTGACTTTAGAGGAATTTTTTTGGTACATGCGATATGTGGTTGTCTGGGTATGTTTATCCCTTAGAGTAGGATTGTTCATGATGTGAAATGATGATAAAAATGGAGCATGATAACCTTGTGGTACAAACATAACACGATGCCTTGGCAATTTTGGGGAACGTGTCGATACTCAATGACTTGTGAATTCTGAGTAGCCTACTAACTCGATGCCTTGAATATTCCAATTACCTAGTCAACTAGATTCATTGTGGAATCTATGTGATATACCAATATCCTTGAGGCTAGTTTTTATCTTTATAAACCTTTGACCATCATCCCATCATAGAATTAAATCACGTATGGAAAAGGTTTTGTAGCATCTTAGTTAGTACACGACCTCTCAATTTTGGATTGTTTGATGTTATACAAGTTACATATTTATTATATTCATCATATAAACCTATTATACTTGCGTAAACTTAGTTAAGTTCACATTAGTGGTGTCTTATTTAGTCTTATACTAACACCCTACTTGATAATTTCTGTGTGAATGTAGATTTCATGACTATAGATCCAATAAAGGGAATGGGACTTGTAGTGGATGAATGAGTGGAGTAGTATGGAAATTCTAGAATATGAGGTTAGACTCTTTTTGAATCTAATATTTTTTAAATATTTATCCACATTTATTTACTTTAGTTGGATTTCCACTTTGGCATCCCTTTTTAGTACTTGTGTGACATGTTTTTCATCCTTTAGATTTACACATGTATTTTTATTATGTGTTATATTTATTAATATTATTTGTCTTATGAAATGATACGAGGGTATATTATCTCCATTGATATAATTAGATCGAGATGATAGTCGCTAGCCTCTTGTGTACGAGGCGGTGCGCATGAGGTCAAGTGACCATCCGATTCAACCTCAGTGGTTTATGTATGGGTCTTACATCGAGATTCTATATGACTATTATTTTTTTATTTTAATAATGTTTTTTTCTAAACATTACATCCATATTTAATTAATGTCACATCCCTATATGACCATCAGATAAAATACTCCCCTAACCTCTTAGTGATTAACATTTACAAAGAAATCTAGTTTGAATAATGGTGAGACTGAGGAATCATATTCTTGATGTTTAACTTTTTGAACATTTATTCAAAATAATTTACTTTACAAGATAAAATGTTATGATTTCAGCTTCATTTTTCAAAATAATAACCATTTATAAGTTCATCATCAACATCAATTATGAAAATTTTCCATCAAACAGTCTCTATGATGCCAATGTCACCATTTTCATTTTTATCTAGCATATCCTAAACTCTTTTAGGATAAAGTCACATTCACTTCATTATGGTAAACGCATGTAACAATTTAAATTTTTATTACCATTATACTCTAAACTCTTTTATGATGGAAATTGAATTTTACTTTTTAAATAATCTGGCATAATCCTTTAAGAAATAGTGATATTAACTTTCCCATGACAACTAAATATAACTATTTACATTTATTTATCATTACATATCCTAAATGTTTTAGTAAATTAATTTAAATATAAATTTTAATCTTAGACTTGTATAATAATTTATTTAAAAGTGATATTAACTTTCTCATAGTAAATAAATTAAAATATCTACAGTTTTATTAACTATCACATAAACGAAATTTTTATGATGTAAAGAAAATAAGCACATAAACTAAATCTGGAATAGTATTTTATTTGTAAAAATTAAAATTCACTAATTTAAAACATACTCTCACTATTATCTTAAACAGAATATAATTTTTTGGAATATCTTACCAAGACTCAAAAAAATTACTTTTTGTTTTAATAAATAACACATATTTATTTTTAGTAAGAACATATAATAAATAAACAATTGTTTCCACATATCATATAGTATATTTTGTGTTTAATTAATTTATTCCCAAAATAATAATAAACTAAAATATTACATAGGTGTTTGATGGGAAAATCATCCTTATATTTTAATAAACTGGATAAACACTTTATCCTGGATAAAAAAATTACCCCAATATTTTTCCGAAAATATACTATAGAATATGATGAACCATAAATAAAGTGTATAAAATTATTTATATCTATTATTTGTAACAACTCCTTCTTAATCATATAAGATTATTGAGATAAAGATACACTTCTTTCACATAGATTCATCCAAGATTGATAGATATCATTACATTCAAATTTATGATGTAGCAACCTTTTTACTTCATCATTGGAATGAATATTATAATCTCTTTTAATTCATCCTATGATTTTGAACACCTTTATATTTAGAACACTTTTAAATTATACACTCGGTATCATATAACTTACAAAATCCAAGAATTAATTTCTATAACAATAATACCAGACATGGAAATTTCAGGATGTTTCCTAAAACTCTTCCAGGTATTCAAGATAATCCCATCATATAGAATTATTACTAATCATTCTTGAATACCCTAGGTTTCAATTAATTTGACTGGATATTGTTAGAATATACAAATTAATTTTATTTTTCTAGTTTAAATTTTTACCCATCTATCTATGCTATACCATAACTAAAAAATCATATTCCCAATTTATCTATTCTCAACACTTGAGAATATTAGGTAAACTTTTATTTTATTAATTCATATTGTCATAATATTTCCATTAATAAAATTAAAATAAATTATTTAACCTCAATAAGACTTATAGGAATTATTAAATCTCTCAAATAATATTAAATAATATTGAAAATTATTTACATATACAATAATATAGAGTATATGAGACTATAATTCCTTAAGTTATTGGAATCTTGTGCCTTTGGAACCTTAAAATAATCATTCCATACATTCATAAGTATATTTATTTCCTTGTTTGACAACTTAAATAGTTGTTTACTTATGAAGGAACTTTCCTAACACAAAAAATATTCCTCATACTTATGAACTTTTCTTAACATACCAGTCTTAAGAAATAATTAATTTCAGCCGCTCATTTAAGGGATTAATTTAAACTGTAGTTAGATGATAATGATTCATTTATCTAAAACAAAACCTTTTATCAGAGGAATATATTGTGTTATATTTATTCATTAATAATATTATGTGATTTTACTCCCACTAAAATTTATTGCCTTGTATATCATATCCATTTAGTGATCCATGATCCATATTTTAAAAAGAAATGATCCTACTATGGTGTTTCTATCAACATTTAGTTATTTAGGCAGTGAATCATCTAAATCAAAATACTTATAACTCTTGTATAGTTGAGAGGATAGAAACTTATACAAATCCATCATATGGATTCACTCAACTCTATTAATTTGGTAATCTAGTCCTATTAGGGTCTCTCAGCTAGTGCAACTCAAATCAAATTCCAAAAAAAATTCCAACAGAGGTCAATCAAATTGAACTCAACTATGGAATGAGATTCCCAAGGATGTTCTGATGCCATTCATTAAATTTTTACCTTACACAAGATAATACACGGGCTCCCAACTATGGAATGACCTACTTGGATTGATGATTACTGTCATGAAAAGTGTCACTTTGGAAGGAATCTCACACTTAATATTTGATGGTTTTTTTCAAACGCCTCACTCATTTAACATACATCATATAAATATTAATTTCATAATTATTAATTTTTATACAATCATTATTTTCGCATGTTTTATTCCCTTTTGTGCATGCATACTTCAAATGATTAATTTTGGAATCCTAATTTCAACAACCAAATTAACGTGTTCAAACCACATAAATGTGTAACTTTTAAAAAACCCATAATTTAGTGTTATTCAGCCAAAAATAGAATCTAAAATTATTCATACATATTAAAATACATCATATGAATAAGGTACATGAACACTTACTATAAAGATATATAGTTATATGAATTTTATATTCTCCATGTGTGTAAGCCTGGAGAAATAGATAACCAATTCCATTAACCTTTTTAGAACAAGGCATAAGCCTCCAGGCCTGTAGGTGGCCATAACCCAAATCTTGTTGGAATGGTTTATCATTTTAGACTTTAGATATAGCGGTACTATAGATCTTCATACTTCTTACCACTAACACTGTAACATCTTGGATTTGGGCAGATACAACACTATTGTAGTGTGAAATTACTGTATAGTTGGTGGAACTATATCATTGTAACACCCTGTGATTTTATGAGATATATTTTAATAATTTATTTTATGTCTTTTGTTTTACGCTACACCACGATTAGCTAGAAATATACGTAACACTGTATTATCATGGAGTATACACAACACTATTCATGGCTCAAGTTACACACAATTTCAAGTTCATTTGGTAGAAATTATTCTACGCAACATTGAGTATAGATTTTATTAAATTTATAAATGAACTGAATCTAGATTATGTTATACCCAACACCAAAGAAATATTTCACTATACACAACACTGACTTGGCTTGCGTTACACGCAGGAGAAACCTTCTTCGGTAGCTTACATGGTATGCAATACTGAGTTTCACTAAAGAACGATATATAGTTATAATATTATTATGAACTAGTAGTTATGAATAGTATTAACCAAGTTTTTAATTTTATAAAATTATATTTCATCTTACACATTTTCTATATCAAGGTATGAAAACAATATCATTTTTTTTGGAAAATATAGCTATTTTTCAAAAAATGCAGTTTTTTCGCCTTTTGATGGCACACCCATTTTAAATATAATTTTTGACAAGTTTATAAGTTGAATATAAAAAAATAAACTAATTATTTCGATTCATAAAATAAAATTTTACTTTGGATAAAATTTTCATACTTTTTTGATAACATTCATATTTTGATGAAGAGTAAAAATACGCTAAATTTTACTTAAAAACAACTTTTTTCATCGAGATAATTTATGGTTAAATTATAATATTTAATGGATTTAAATTATAAATAGAATATATTTTTACCATTTAATATAATTTATTTCATTATCAAGAATTTTACATTGAATTCATAGGTAAAACATTTCAATCTTTTGCAATGTTTTAAACAAAAAACCTTTTTTTCGACAACAAGATTATTTTGAAATTAATTACTGCAAATTTTGTGCCTTGAATTTAGAAATTTTGATTTCATATTTGTAATAATTAGATAAAAATTATTTTAATAGGATTCTTTTATTTTTTGAGAATTATGAATAGTAACTACGGTAAATTTTATTTACCATAGTTAAAGGTAAATCCGATAATTAAGGGTAAAAATAATATTATAAAATTACCCTAACACTTGAATTAATATAATTGGATGACTATATTTCGTCCTAAAATATACTTGCGCCTAAATGGTATCTATTGTAACCCACATCGATGAGATTGGGACATTAAATCTATTTTATTTAAAGGAAAGTGAAATATGTCTTACACAAGCATTAATAATTAAATTATTTTTAAAATAAGGTCATACAGAAATATACATTCGATAATAAATACTTATTTAAAATATAAATTTTATTTATTTATCATGGTAATTTATTTGTAATTTTTAAGAAATATATATTTACCTTAATAACTTGTACATTAATGGTGCAAAAAATATTTATTTAGTGAAAAATCAATAATATAGTTTTTATTAAAATAATAATACCCATAAAAGACTCAAAAACCTGACAAAAACTTATTGGTCATGTATATATAAACCATAATCATTCAAGGGTATACTTATGGTCCATTTAGAGCCATATAAAAGTGATTATGACAATTATATTATTTTATTTTAAATAATGTCAATGTTTTCACCTTCATAATTTAATAAATATAACATTTTAAAAGTTGGGTTTTTAGAAGATAATTTCGACTACAAATATTATTATAAAATCTATTAGATTTATCTTTATCATAGTATTTTATTTTTATTTTTTATGAAATAAATAAGTATATTAAATAATTATATAAAAATATTGTAGTAATTATTTTATTAATAGAAATATAAAATAAATGCTTGTAAAAATATTAAAATAAATATTATATGAAATTATTAATGTTTCCATGAATTTATAGATTAATATAACATGTTGTTAATATATTAAAGATTTTTTTTCGAATATATCTTTTGTGTGGATTTTATTTAAATTCAAAAAAATGAGTTGTGTCAAAATTGACACTATTGATATTTTATAAACATAACATATTATTAATTTGTTTAAAAATCACAAGAATATTTAAAAATTACAAATTTAAAATTATATGGTCTAAAATTTCATAAAGTATCCAATTATGTTCAACTAACAATACATATGTATGTATTTATAACCATTTAAATTTTAGAATATTAATACCACAAATTAAATTAAATAGAATAAATAAAGATAAATCAAAATGATAAGGTTTAAAATAAAATCAAAAAATTCCTAAATTTTATTTTTTGAGGATATTACAGACCTATATCATCTCATCTTAGAATTTGAGTCAATTTGGAGGTTTTTAAGTGGGTATTTCTTTTATTATAAATTAATATTTTTTAGGTTTCCAAAAGTGCCTATCTCCACTCCTGTAAAAGGGAACCTCATCCCTCTTCTCTTCACTCCATTTTCAACTTTCAAACTCGGCCAATACCTACCCATTTCTCGTATCAACTTCCCTAGAAACATACTAGAGGTCTAGGTCTTCTTCAAAGACAATATTTAGTTCCCTAAGAGGAGTTTTAGAAGAGGCGCATCAAAGAAGAGGAAATATCCTTTATCGATTCTTTCAAACTTCTTTCTTCTACTACTTACTCTATATGAGATGTTTTGTTATTAAGTAATAAATACAGTATCACTTTTATACTGATATGTTATTATTAATATGAAACAACCATATTCCATCTTATATTCATCCTATGAAAAATGAAATCACCACGTGTGTGTACGTACGACCTGCCGTCTCCACGCCGTGGTGTAATCTATTTTTCATCACCAACATACTTGGATGGGTATAATGATGGAAGAAAAAACTATATATGATTATTGTAATGTGATATTTATTCCGAAATATAATACACCATACACTTCAATACAATTCCAAAATCATGGGAATGATATCATCGCTCGTGCGTACATACGACCTACCATCTCCACAATGTGATGTGATTCGTTCTACTTGATCTTAACTAAATAATGATTATATAAATTAATTAAATGAATAAATATGATATATATTATGCTAATACCATTCTTTAAAAGATATAACTATAACCTAAAAATAGTTATAAAAATTTCTTTGACAAAACATGCATAAAAACATAAACCTGTTAACACCCGAATAACGAGTAACAATGAAATGTTACTAATAAACAGATAAGAATATGACCATATATGATATCATAAAAGTGAATATGATTCTGGAATAATTCAATAACATTATCTTAATAATTATAAAGGAGTTTAGGATACGTACAAAGAATATTGTACCTAAGGTAAGGGATAATTATTCCAATCTCGTTCTATTCTGAGATTGTTTATTCGTAAGTATTTACTGGGGTTATATTTATCATCTTTGTCCACATTTTGTAAAGATGTTTCATAAAATTTTTACTGTTATTACATGTATTTTTAAAGTCATTTTTAACCTTTGTTGACTTTTATCACATGGTGTAGAAGGAATATTTCATTTGTTTACCATACGAGGTACTTTTTAACTATTCCGACAAAAGTGAAAGGAGAATGTTTTCTTTTTAACTTATATGGCATTAACAAATTTTTATGTTTTCATAGAGAATTATTTCCATGACGCTTCATTTACATGTTTTAAAGATTATTTTCAATTAAATTCTTTTATTTTAAAATTTCATGACATATTGAGAAAATAAATGGTTTTCAGAAGAATATTTTCTTCAAGAACTATGTTCAAGTGTTTTATCAATATTGTTTTCCATGTTAGATGATATAGGTTTATTTTTATATACCTATTATTAATTTTATTTGATTATGTTATGATGGAATCATTTTTATGAATTCCTTTTATCTTATATGGATTATATTATGATGGCATGATGTTTAAGAATCACATTTTATTACATGGGTTATGCTATGACATATGATTTTGTGGAACACATAAAAATGGTTTCATTATGAGATTGGTGGGACATAATTATCCCCCAAATGCATTGGGTAAAGATTTATATCACATTAGATAAACATGGTTGTAATGGAAAGTAAAGTTGTTTTAGTTACACAGGGCTGAAACAACAAGTAATCCTGGTTCAGTAATGGAATTCGTCCACTATAATCGTCTTGGTAGAAATTACTTGGCTAATATGGAAATCATAATATGTGATTAATAGTTTTCCACAATTATATGATTTATTCCAAAGCTATTATTTCTTGATTAATGTTCCTTTATGAACCATGTCTTACATACATCCATGTTTTATGGCATTGATCAATATTTTGATGTTTAAATTTTATGTTCATGTTTTTACTTTCAAATGTTTATGGATTGTTTAATATTCTCCACGTTTACCCTTACTGAGAATTCAAGCTCACCCTTTCTTTGTTTTATGTTTTCCTTTCCCCTGGATATAACGAAAGGTTTTAGGTAAGAAAAAAAGGGGGAATATCTTTATGGAAGATGTTGAAGATATTTCACCATGATTAAGAAGATTGTGTTCCAAGTTTCCAAAGACACTAAACTATTACATACCTTCGGTGTCTATTTTTGTTATGTATTAAGTATTCTAAAAAAGTAATGTAATGACCATATACATAAATCTTGGGTATCTACAATTGGTATCATAGGAATGGTATAGTTAACCTTAATAAACTATGATGTGAAAATGTTAGTGAGCTCCCTAGAGATATTACTAAGGTATGTATAGTGATTCCCCTAAGGTTAAGTACAAGTATAGGTTACAATCCTATAATTATGATAATGATCATGAATACCCTAGGATTAAACCTAAAATGATAGATATTGAAATTACCCCCTGATTATGTTGTTTTCCTAGTATGATTTTTTCCACTCACACTCTTCTTTTTGGGTTTTAAAAAAGGGCTAGAAATAGGAAGATTCATGTTAATAGAGAATATAATGGACAATGGAATGATACTCTTCATAAGAAACCAAATGAAATGGGATTTGGAAGGAAAAACATTTTTATTATTCCTAATCAGTAATCTAAAAATATGATCAATAATTTCAACTTTGGTAAGTTTCTTGACTCAGCTAATAAGAGAAAGACGGAGTTTCATGATGATCATAGAGGAAAGAAAGTTCAATTTCTTTCATGTAAATCATGTGGGAAGAGGCATTAAAAATAATGTTTCAAATGAACTCGAAGATGCTTTGGGTGTGGGAATGTAGGACAAAAAGACAGTAATTGCAAAGGAATAGGATCAGTTTACACAATGGGCATGGATAATGGTATTTCTAAGACATCAACAACTGTTAAATTCTTTAAATGTGGAATGTACAGGAAATATCAAAACTAATTCCCTAACGGAAAATATCATGAAGAGAATCAGAATGGTCATATGGGTAGTATTTATGTTGATGATGATGAAGAGACTAAAAATGATATATGAGATGAAAAAAGTGTTGAGGAATAAAATGACATTTCTCAGTCAATGATTTAAGAAGGTAGTGGAATGATTGTGTGTTTATTAAGAGTAATATTTTATAAGTAATTTCTTAGTACTGTGGAATAATGAAACATCTAAGGACTGTTACACTATTTTTTCCCTTAAGTATATGAAAGTATATGTTGAATGGTTCAAGTAACAATGAAAAGTGATTGAAATATTTTTGGAAAGAAAATGATATGTGCATAATAAAGGGATAAGGAGAAAATAAAATGTATGATAGTATTAATGTTCTCATGACTGATAAAAGGAAAAAGTGATATCATGGTTTGAGTATATAGAATTTTGGGTATTTTTAGTGTATGGAAAGAGTTAATTTTGATATAATCCATGTTTTCAATTACGTTATACGGTAATTTATGTTATTATCTTATTTCAAGGGAATTCATGATGATGTCCAAAAAATGTTTGGAATGTGACCAGCAAGATATATCTTGTGATCTATGGGGGATAAATGATGGTATTCACATGCTTGTTACATGACCTTTCTTGTAATTGTTTTATTTATATTATGAGATTGGGTAGAAGTATTTTGGATAAGCCTAAAGGTTGTAATTGATTAAGTTGGACATCAGATAGTATTGTTTAATGCTAGAACTTTTGTTCAATTTTATTTCTGGAATGTTATAATAGGGTGGTTCTAGAAAATGTAAAACTTGTAAATGTACTTAGGTATATTTAATAACTTATGATAACCTTTTTGTGATAGAGACAGATGGAATAACCTATCATTAAATCGCATGATCTACTAACACATCAAGAATGACAAATTCAACTTTATTTATTTAAATAAGATAGGAACTAGAAATTGTTCATGGAATGGCCAACGGCGATATTAAACTGAAATCAAGTAACTATTTCTCCTTTTGTAAAAATTCATCAATTTCAGGAAATGATCTTGAAAACCAAAAAGGTTATCCTAATACCTTCATATCTGATGAATCAGTTGGTACCTTAGATCATCAAAAATTTATGGCTTTGTGATTGTTGTATTTTTCATAGCCATGTTCTCTACCACTATCCATCAGAACATGATGGTTAGATTTCTCTTCCATATCCATTTTTTCACCTAGGTTCTCCTATATGAAAACATAGTGATGAGTTACTTTGGGTAACCGTTATATTTCTAAAATTCTTTTTAATATTATGTTTTATTATTCCTTTTTATGATGTGGGATTCTATGAAAGAAATTTTCATGTAGAAAACCATTTATAACCATGATGAATTTTGAGGAAAAAATTCATTTTAAGGGGGGTAGAATGTAACACCTAGAGATTTTATGAGATAGATTCTATTAATTTATTTGATATCTTGTGTTTTACGCTACACCAAGATTAGCTTTAGATATACACAACGCCTTATTAGCTTGTAGTATATGCAACACTATTCATGGCTCTTGTGACACACAATTTCAAGTTGGTTTGGTAGAAATTATTCTACGCATCATTGAGTTTATATTTTGTTCAATTTATAAATGAAATACCTTTTGATTATGTTATATGCAACACCAAATGAATCTTTCACTACACAGAACAATGTCTTGGCTTGTGTTATACGCAACAATGACCTTCCTCGATAGCTTACATGGTACGCAATACCGAGTTTCACTAAACAACAATATATTGTTATAATATTATTATGAACTAGCTGTTATGAATAATATTAACCAAAATTTTAATTTTATAATATTATAATTCATCTTACACATTTTCTAGATCATGGTATGAGAACAAAATCAATTTTTTTTGGATAAAAGAGACATTTTTTAAAAAGTTCAGTTTTTTCCGCCTTTTGATGGCGCACCCATTTTAAATCTAATTTTGGAAAATTTAATATGATTAATTTGAAAAAATAGACGAATTATTTTTAATAAAGATATAAAAATTTACTTCGGATAAATTTTTCATACTTTTCTGATAACATTCATATTTTGATGAATAATAAAAATATGCTAAATTTTACTTAAAAAAACTTTTTTCATTGAGATAATTTATATGGTTAATTTATAATATTTAATGGTTTTAAATTGTAAATATAATATATTTTTACCATTTATTATAATTTATGTCATTATCATTAATTCTAAATTGAATTCATAGGTTAAAACATTTCAATCTTTTGCAATGTTTTAAACAAAAACCCGTTTTTTTCGACAACGAGATTAATTTTAAATTAATTACTAAACCTTATGTGTCTTAAATTTAGAAAAATGGATTCCATATTAGGAATAATTATGTCCAAATTATGATAATAGGATTATTTTATTTTTAGGCATTATGAATATTAACTACGGTAAATTTTATTTACCACAGTTATAGGTAAATTAGGTAATTAAGGGTAAAAATAACATTATAAAATTACCTAAAAACTTGTCTTAATATAAATTAATGATTATATTTAGTCCTATAATATACCTGTGTAGAAATGGTATCTATTGGAACCCACTTGGATGAGATTGAGACATTTAATTTATTTTATTTGAAGGAAAATGAAATATGTCTCACTCAAACCTTAATAATTAAAGTATTTTTAATATAAGTTTATGAAGAATATAAATTCTATTATAAATACTCATTTGAAATATAAAATGTCTCTATTTATCATGGAAATTTATTTATAATTTTCAAGAAATATATAATTACCTTAATAGCTTATACATTAATGATGCAGAAATTATTTATTTAGTGAAAAATCAATAATATAGTTTTTATTAGTACACCAATACCAATAAAAAGACCCAAAAACCTAACCAAAAATTACTGGTCATGTATGTATAAAACATAATAATCCAAGGGCCAACTTTTAGACCATTTTGATACTTATATAAGAGATTATGACACTTATAATATTTTATTTTAAGTGATGTCAAAGTTGTCACCTTCAGAATTTAATAAATATAACATTTTAAAAGTTGTGTTTTTTAGAAGATAATTTCTACTAAAAGTATTATTATAGCATATATTAGATTTATCTTCATCATATTCTTTTTTTTTTAATTTTTATACAACAAATAAGTATATTAAATAATTATACAAAAATGTTGTAGTAATTATTTTATTAAGAGAAATATAAAATAAATGGTTTTAAAAATATTAAAATAAATATTATATAAACTTATTAATGTTATACAAGAATTTTATATATTAATATGACATGTTAGGAATCTATTAAATATTTTTTTTCAAATATATCTTATGTATGTATTTTATTTAAATTCAAATAAAGGAATATTGTCTAAATTGACACTACTGATATGTTATAAAAATAACATATTATTAATTTGTTTAAAGATCAAAAAGATATTTAAAAATTAAAAATTGAAAATTATATGGTCTAAAAGTTAATAAATTATCTAATTATGGACAATTAAAAACACATATGTAAGTATTTATTACAATTTAAAATTTAGAATATTAATAGAAAAAATAAAATTAAATAGATTAAATAAGGACAAATCCAAATGATAAGGTTTAAATAAAAATAAAAACATGTATAAATTTTATTGTTTGAAGCTATTAAAACTATGTATCATCTCATATTATATTTTGAGACTTTTTGGAGGTTTTTAAGGGGGGTTTTCTTTTATTATAAATAAATATTGTCGAGGATTCCCAAAGTGCCCCTCTCCTCTCTTATAAAAAGGGAACCTCCTACCTCTTCTATAAACTCCATTTGGACTTTAAAACATGGAAACATTCTGCTCATTCCCCATATAAACTTCTCTAGAAACATACTAGAGGTCCTGGTCTTCTTCAAAGACCAAATTTAGTATAAGAGGAGGTTTAGAAGAGGCACGTTGAAGAAGAGGTAATATCCTTTATTGATTGTTTCAAATTTATTTCTTCTTATAATTCCTCTCTATGAGTTGCTTCATTATTAAGTAATAACTCCAGTATAAATATTATACTGATATGTAATAATGAATATGAAGTAACCATATTCCATCTTCTATCCACCCTATGAAAAATGAAATCACCACGCGTGCATACTTACGGCCTACCATCTCCACCCTGTGGTGTAATCTATTTTCATCACCAACATACTTGGATGGGTATAATGATGGAAGAAAAAACAATATATGATTATTGTAAATTTATATTGATTCTGAAAATTATACACCGTATAATTCAATATAATTCCTCAATCATGGGAATGATATCATCGCTCGTGCGTACGTACGACCTACCGTCTCCACGATGTGATGTGATTCGTTCTACATGATCTTTATTAACAAATGATTATATAAATTAATTGAATGAATAAATATGTTATATATTATAATAATATATTTTTTATATTATATAACTATAACCTAAAAATAGGTATAAAAATTTCTTCGACAAAACATGTCTAAGAACATAAAGCTGTTAACACCTGAATAACGAGTAACAATAAAATTTTACTAATAAACAGAGAATAATATGTCCATATATGATATAATAAAAATGAATATGATTATGGAATTATTTCATGAAATTATTTATATCATTATATATATTTTAGGATACGTACAAAGCTTATCGTAACTAAGGGAAGGGATAATTACTTCAATCTCATTCTATACCGAGATTGTTTATTCGTAAGTATTTACTGGGGTTATATCTATCATCCATGTCTAAATTTTCTAAAGATGTTTCATAAAATTTTTACTATTCTTCCATGTATTTTCAAATTCATTTTTACCCTTTGTTTACTTTTACCACTTTCTATGGAAGGAATATTTCTTTTGTTTACTATACGATGCACTTTTTGACTTTTCCGACAAAAGTATGAGGAGAATGTTTTTTTTAACTTATACGGCATGAACAGATTTTTATTATTTTATAGAGAATTATTTCCATGAAGATTCCTTTACAATTTTTCAATTTTGTTTTCAATTAACATTTTTTTTTAAAATTTCATGACATATTGTGAAAATAAAATTTTTAAGTATGCTTTTCTCAAGAAATAAGGTCAAGTGTTTTATCAAAATTATTTTCCATATAGGATGATATAGGGTTATGTTTATATCCATATTATTAATTTTATTTTATTATGTTATGATGGAATAATTTTAATGAAGTCCTTTTATCTTATATGGATTATGTTATGATGGCATGATGTTTAAGAATCTCATTTTATTACATGGATTATACTATGATTTATGATTTATGATTTTTTGGCACACATAAGAATGGTTTCATTATTAGATGGGTGGGACCTATTTCTCACCCTAATGCATTGGGTAAAGATTTTTATCTCATGAGATAAACATGGATGGAATGTAAAGTAAATCTGGTTCAGTAATACAGGGCTGGAACAAAAAGTAATCCTGATTCAGTAATGGACTTCCTCCACTATGATGGTATTGGAAGAAATTCCTTGGCTACTATGGAAATCATAATATGTTTTTATTAGTTTTCCACAATTACATGTTTTATTCCAATGCTATTATTTCATGATTAATGTTCCTTTATGATCCTTGCCTTATGTACTTCCATGTTTTATGTCATTGATCAAGATTTTGATGTTTAAATTTTATGTTCATTTATTACGTTCAAATGTTTATGGATTGTTTTATGTTCTTCATGTTTAACCTTACTAAGAATTAGAGCTCACCCTTTCTTTGTTTTATGTTTTCCTTTCCTCGGTATATAAATAAAGGTTTTAGGTAAGAAAATAGAAGGGGAAGATCATTATGGGACATGTTGAAGATCTTTCACCATGATTAGAAGATTATGTTCTGAGTTTCGAAAGACAGTAAACTACTACGGTCCTTGGGTGTCTTTTTATGTTATGTATTAAGTATTCTGAAAAATTAATGTTATGACCATGTACATCAATCTTGGGTCTCTACAGTTGTTATCAGAGGAAATTTTTTGTTAACCTTTAGAAACTAGGATGTGAAAACATTTTTGAGACCCCTAGAGATATTTCTAAGGTATGTCCCGGGATGTCCCTATGGTAAAGTACAAGTATAGGTTACAATTGTATAATTATGATAACGATCCTGAATAACAAAGAATTAAACCGAAGATGTTAGAGATTGATAGTACCCCCTGATTATGTTGTTTTCTTATTATGATTTTTTCTTCTCAAACTATTCTTTTTTTGGTTTTAGAACATGTCTGGAAACCAGAATATTCATGTTAATGGAGAATATGATGGACAATGGAATTATACTATTCATGAGAAACCAAATGAAATGGGATTTTGAAGGCAAAACATCTTTATTATGCCTATTCAGCAATCTCATAATATGATCAATAATCTCCACTTTGGTATGCTTCCTAACTCAGCTAACAAGAGAAAGAATGAGTTTCATGATGATCATAGAGGAAAGAAAGTTCAATTTCCCTCATGTAAATCATTTAGTAAGAGGCATCAAGGTGAATATTTCAAAGGAACTAGATGATGATTTGGGTGTCAAAAGGTAGGACACAAATCCACTAATTGCAAAAGAAAATTTTCAATTAACACAATGGGAAAAGATAATGGTATTCCTAAGACATCAACAACAGTTAAATTATTTAAATGTGGAATGTATGGGAATTATGCAAACCAATTCCATAATGGAAAGTCTCATGAAGATAATCAGCATGGTCATATGGGTAGTATTTATGTTTATGATGATGAATAGTCTACAAATGATATATGAGATGAAAGAAGTGTTGAGGAATAAAATGACGTATCTTAGTCAGTGGTTTAAGAAGGTAGTGGAATGATTTCATGTTTATCAAGAGTAATTTTTTATAAGTAATATCTTGGTACATTGGAATAATGAAACATCTATGTATTGTTACACTATTGTTTTCCCTTAAGTATTGTAAAGTATATGTTTAATGGTACTAGTAACCAATAAAATTGATTGAAATATTTTTGGAAAGAAAATGATATGTGCATAATGAAGGGATAAGGAGAAAATAATATACTTGATAGTATTAATGATCTCACGACTGATAAAAGGAAAAAGTGATATCATGGTTTGAGTATATATAATTTTTCAAATTTTTGGTGTATGGAAAGTGTTAATTTTGATAGAATTAATGTTGTCACTAAGGTTATACGATAATTTATGTCATTATCTTATTTCAAGGGAATGCATGATGAAGTACTTAAATTGTTTTTAATGTGACCAAAAAGATGTATCTTGTGATATGTTGGGGATAAATGATGGTATTCACATGCTTTTTATATGACCTTTCTGGTAATTGTTTTCTTTGTACCATGAGATTGGACATATGTATTTTGGATAATACTAAAGGTTGGAATGGATTATTTTGGAGATCAGATAGTATTGTTTAAGGCTAGAACTATTTTTTCTATTTTATTTCTGGAATGTTATAATAGTGATGTTTCAGAAAAAGGACAGCCTGCAGGATGGGCGACAACTTGTCACGTCGGATAAGGCTGCGGGAATCAAACCCACAACCGAAGTGTGATAGGCCCTTACCTCATACCACTGGCCTACAGGAAGTCCCTGGTTGTAATAAATTAGTTTTATTTCATTACGTGATATGATAAACAGCGTATAAGTCTATTTTTGGAACCATATATGATTAATCTCACCATAGATAGACTTATGTATAGTTAATAACTTGTGCTAACCATTTTTTTGATAGAGACAAATGGAATGACATATCATTCTATCGCATGATCTACAAACACTTAAAGAATGAAAATTCAACTTCATTTCTTTAAATAAGATATGAAGTGGAAATTGTTCATGGAATGTCCAATGATGATATTAAACTGAAATCAAGTAAGTATTTCTCCTTATGAAAAAATTCATCAAATTTAGGGAAATAATCTTGAAAACCCAAAAATGTTATCATAGTACCTTCATATCTGATGAATCAATTGGTACCTTATATCATCACAAATGCATGGCTTTGTGATTTTTGGATTTTTCATAACCATGTTCCATGCCACTCTTTATCAGAACTTGATGGTTAGATTTCTCTTCCATATACATGTTTTCACCAATGTTCTCCTATGTGAAAACTCAGTGATGAGATTCTTTGGGTAAACATTATATTTCTAAAATTATTTTTAAAATTAAGTTTTATTATTCCATTTTATTATGTGGGATTCTATGAAAGAAACTTTCATGTAGAAAACCATTTATAGCCCCGATGAATTTCGAGGGAAAAATTCATTTTAAGGGGGGTAGAATGTAACACCATGAGATTTTATGAGATATATTCTATTAATTTATTTTATGTCTTATGTTTTATGCTACACCAAGATTAAATTGTGATATACTCAATGACGTTTTAGCTTTCAGTATACACAATACTATTCATGCCTCATGTTATGCACAATTTCAAGTTCATTTGGTAGAAATTATTCTACGTAACATTGAGTATAGATTTTGTTCAATTTATAAATGAACAAAATTTTGATTATGTTATATTCAACAGAAAATAAATCTTTCACTACATGAAACTCTGACTTGTCTTGCATTACACGCAAGAGTGACCATCCTCGATAGCTTACATGGTATACAATTCCGAGTTTCACTAAACAAAAATATATTTTTATAATATTATTACGAACTAGACTTTATGAATATTACTATCCAAATTTTAAATTTTATAACTTTATCATTCATCTCGTAGATTTTCTAGATCACAGTATGAGAACCAAATCAATTTTTCAGATAAAATAGCTATTTTTCAAAAAATGCATTTTTTCCGCCTTTTGATGGTGCACCCATTTTAAATCTAATTTTTGGAAATTTTATACGTTTAATTTTAAAAAATAATTTAATTCTTTTGAATCATGATATAAAAATTTACTTTCAATAAATTATTCATACGTTTCGGATAACTTTCATATTTTGATGAATAGTAAAAATACAATAAATTTTACTTAAAAACAAATTTTTTCATGGAGATAATTTATATTTAATGGTTTTAACTTATAAATAGAATATATTTTTACCATTTAATATAATTAATGTCATTATCATTAATTTTACATTTATTTCACAGGTAAAACCATTCCAATCTTTTGCAATGTTTTAAACAAAAACCCATTTTTTCAACAAGGGGATTAATTTTAAATTAGTCATGGAATCTTCTGTGACTTTAATTTAGAATAATGGATTCCATATTTGGAATCATTAGGTCTAAATTATGTTAATAGTATTCTTTTATTTTTTGGGCATTATGAATAGTAACTACAATAAATTTTATTTACCATAGTTAAAGGTAAATCAGTTAATTAAGGGTAAAAATAATATTATAAAATTACCCTAACACATTTCTTAATATAATTGGATGCTTATATTTTGTCCAAAAATATACTTGGGTATAAATGGTATCTATTGCAACCCACATGGATGAGATTGGGACAATAAATTTATTTTATTTAAAAAAAGTGAAATATGTCTCGCTCAAACTTTAAAAATTAAATTATTTTTACTATAAGGATATATAGAATATAAATTCGATTATAAATACTCATTTGAATTATAAAATGTTTTTATTTATCATGTTAATTTCTTTTTAATTTTTAATAAATATATAATTACCTTAATAGCTTATACATTAATGATGCAGAAATTATTTATTTAGTGAAAAATCAAAAATATAGTTTTTATTAAAATAATAATACCCATCAAAAAACCCAAACGCCTAACCAAAACTTATTTTTCGTATATATATAAACCCTAAACATCCATGGGTAGACTTGTGGACCATTTGGAGCCTTATAAAATAGATTATGACACTTATATTATTATATTTTAAATGATTTCAAAGTTGTCACCTTCATAATTTAATAAATATAACATTTTAAAGGTTGTGTTTTTTACGAACTAATTTAGACTAAAAGTATTATTATGAAATATATTTGAATTATATTCATCATAGTATTTTATTTTTAATTTTTATGCAACAAATAAGTATATTAAATAATTATACAAAAATGTTGTAGTAATTATTTTATTCAGGGAAATATCAAATAAATCGTTTTAAAAATATTAAACTAAATATTATATGAACTGATTAATGTGATACACGAATTTTATAGATTAATATGACATGTTAGGAATCTATTAAATATTTTTTTTGAATATATCTTTTTTTTGTATTTTATTTAAATTCAAATAAATGAATAGTGTTAAAATTGACACTATTGATATTTTATAAAAATAAACTATTAATTTTTTTTTTGCAAATCACCAAAATATTTAAACATTACAAGTTGAAAATTATATGGTCTATAATATCTTAAATTATCCAATTATGAACAATTAATATACATATGTAAGTATTTATAACCATTTAAAATTTAGAATATTAATACCACAAATAAAATTAAATAGATTAAATAAAGATAAATCAAAATGATAAGGTTTAAAATTAAATCATAACCTGTCTAAATTTTATTGTATGAGGATATTAAATCCCTATACAATCTCATCTTCTATGTTGAGTCATTTTGGAGGTTCTTAAGTGGGGTTTTCTTTTATTGTAAATTAATATTTTTGAGGTTTCCAAAAGTGCCCCTCTCCTCTCTTAAAAAGGGCACCTCCTCCCTCTTATCTTCACACCAATTTGAACTTTAAAACATATAAAATCCCTTAAATTTTTCTTCTAAACATCCCTATAAACATACTAGAGTTCCTGGTCTTCTTAAAAGGCCAACTTTAGTGCCCGAAGTGGCACGTCAAAGAAGAGGTAATATCCTTTACTGATTCTTTCAAACTTCTTTCTTCTTCTACTTCCTCTATATGAGTTGTTTCAGTATTAAGTAATAAATACAGTATCACTTGTATACTGATATGTTATTATGAATATGAAACAACCATATTCCATCTTCTATCCATCCTATGAAAAATGAAATTTCCACGCGTGTGTACGTATGACCTACCATCTCCACGCCGTGGTGTAATCTATTTTTCATCACCAACATACTTGGATGGGTATAATGATGGAAGAAATAACTATATATTATTATTTTCAAGGTATATTTATTCTTAAATAATATACACTATACACTTCAATACGATTCCACAATCATAGGAATGATATCGTCGCTGGTGCATACGCACGGCCTACCATCTCCACGATGTGATGTGATTCGTTCTACATGATCTTCATTAAAGAATGATTATGTAAATGAATTGAATTAATAAATATGATATATATTATACTAATAACATTATTTAAATGATTAAACTATTACCTAAAAATAGGTTTAAGAATTTATTCGACAAAACATGTATAAGAACATAAAGCTGTTAACACCCGAATAACGAGTTACAATGAAATATTACTAATAAACAGATAAGAATATGACCATATATGATATCATAAAAATGAGTATGATTCTTTAATAATTCAATGAAATTATTTAAATCATTATACAGGATTTTAGGATATGTACAAAGAATATCGTACTTAAGGTAAGGGATAATCATTCCAATCTCATTCTATTCCGAGATTGTTTATTTGTAAGTATTTACTGGGGTTATATTTATCATCCACATCAATTTTTATAAATATGTTTTTTATAAAATATTTACTATTCTTACATGTATATTTAAATTCAATTTTACCATTTTTTACTTTTACCACTTGGAATGGAAGGAATATTTATTTTTTTTACCAAATGAGGTGCTTTTTGACTTTTCTGACAAAAGTACAAGGAAAATGTTTTCTTTTTAACTTATATGGCATGAACAGATTTTTATGATTTCATAGAGCATTATTTACATGAATATTCCTTTACATGTTTTCAAGTTTATTTTCAATTACCTTATTTTATTTTAAAATTTCATGACATATTGAGAAAAGAAAATGTTTTCTAAAGGATATTTTCCTCAAGAACCATGTTCAAGTGTTTTATCAAAATTATTTTCCATCTAAGATGGTATAAGGTTATGTTTCTATCCATATTATTACTTTAATTTTATTATGTTATGATTGAATTATTTTTATGAATTCCTTTTCTCTAATATGGATTATGTTTTAATGTCATGATGTTTAAGAATCCCATTTTATTACATGGGTTATGCTATGATGTTTTATTTATGATTTTGTGGAACACATAAGAATGGTTTCATTATGAGATGGGTGGTACCTATAGATCACTCCAATTCATTGGGTAAATATTTATATCTCATGAGATAAACATGGCTGGAACGACAAGTAAATTCAGTTCAATAATACGGGGTTGGAACGACAAGTTAACCCGGTTCAGTAATGGACTTCATCCACTATGATGGTCTTAGTAGAAATTCCTTGGATACTATGGAGATCATAATATGTAATTATTAGTTTTACAAAATTATATATTTTATTTAATGCTATTCTTTCATTGTTAATGTTCTTTTATGATCCATTCCTTACGTACTGCCATGTTTTATTTCATTTTTTATGATTTTGATGTTTAAATTTTATGTTCATGTTTTCACTTTCAAATGTTTATGGATTATTTTATGTTATCAATGTTTACCCTTACTAAGCATTAAAGCTCACCCTTTCTATGTTTTATGTTTTCCTTTCCCCAGTATATAGAGAAAGGTTTTAGGTATGAAAACAAAAGGAGAAGATCTTTGTGGGAGATGTGGAAGATTTTTCACCATGATTAGAAGATTATTTTTCGAGTTTCCAAAGGCACTAATCTATTATGGTCCTTGGGTGTCTGTTTTTTTATGTGTTAAGTATTCTGAAAAAGTATTATAATGTCCATGTACATCAAGCTTGGGTCTCTACAAGAATCATCTTATTTAATAAATCATTCGAGATAGGGTTTCGATGTGTCTGAAACTCGGATGTTTCCCTATAAATTTCTTCCTAATCATAGTGAAATTTATACCTCTCTACAGATATATGGATCATTTCCCAAACCACACAAATACTTTTGTCTGATGTTCATCTTCTTCTAGTTCTTTTGTTCTATATTTTCTTCTTTTATAAACCTTTCACTAACTGCGACTCTAGTAATTTTCACAACAATTGGTATCCAAGGTTGAGTTTGGTAGATCGATTTTTGGGTTTCTCAAAATGAATATTGGTTTTAGAATAAATAAAGGGAAGAATAAATCAATTTAATGGAACTAATTTCATTTACTAGAGGATGAATATCATGAATTATATTTATAGAAAATGATGCACTTATCACTTATGGGTGTAAAACCATTGGATTTGGAGAAGAAGAAGTGTGTGATACTAGATCAATAGGTTATTGATGTTTTGAACCTTACATTAACATTAAAAAGGATAATATGGTGGATGGGTTGATGAAATATCTCTTGAATATGTACCATAATCCTTCTGTGTTGAATAAAGTGCACCAATGTGACAATTATTCAATCTAAAAATGATTGAATGGAATATTGATGCACATCATGTCAAAAAATTCAATACCATAAAAAATAGAGTTTAAATTAGTGGGAATTATGCATGATGATGAGGTATTTTTACCAGTTAAACTATCTTCATTACCTGGTCATTTTAAAGTGATTACAATAGTTGTGATTAGTTATTTGGGTAATAAAAAGCTAGTTCTAAAGGTTGTGTGAGACCTGATCCCTAGTGAGGATATTCAAATAAGATAAGAAAGAAAATTACCTGGTTTTTCTCTAAATTTATAAGATAAAGAAAGATATATGAACCATTATAATTAGAGATTATGATAAAAATCAAGTGGAAAATTCAAGATATGAAAAAGGAGTTTGGTTCTACCTGAAGTATTTGTGTGAAGAAATGGCATGTCAAGAAAGAATGCAGAGAAAAATAGAAGGTTCCTAAAACCAATACAGTAAACATGAAAACTAAAGGAACCAATGACATGTTTTTGTTGAGTGCAGATATCCCTATGGAGTTTTTGATTTTATACTCAGGGGAATTTTTCCATTCCATTTCAGAGAAGGGTATCCAAAATAAATATGTTTCTAGAAATTTTGGCAAGGTACATATCATAGATGATGAACCCTTGAAGATTGTTGGGAAGAGAGACGAATTGATTAAAATAAAAAATGGGACTCTTCTAGTTCTGGATATTGTAAGGTATATCCCTGGACTAATAATAAATCTTATTCCTTTTGGGAAGCTCGATGATGTCGGTTTTAGTACCACATTCACTAGTGGTGAATGAAATATTACTAAGGGGTCTATGGTCACAAATCATGGAGTAAATAATGGAACCTTGTACAACATGATAGATACTTGCATGGACATAATTGAATCAATAAATTCTATTAGGTATTAACTACTGTGGCACAACATTCTAGGCTATATGAGTGGTAAGGGGAAATGTGATGAAAAAAAGTATTGCTACTAGAGATAAATTCAGTTAATGTTGGATTATGTGAAGACGGTATCATTGGAATGAAGAAGAATGTTTCCTTTTAAAATATAAGTAGAACACCATAGGCTGTGAAGTCGGAGCTAGTGTACACTAATATTTTGGGGCCTTCATCAGTACATTCCCTTAAAGAGTTACACTATTATGTCTCATTTATCAATGAATCAACTAGAAAGGTATTTTTTTCTATTTTGAAAAGAAAATATGATGTTTTTGACATGTTTCAAAAATGAGAAAACATGGTGTAGGATTAGTCAGGATCAAAGAGGAAGTATTTTAGGTCTAAAAAAGGATAAGATGATAGTCAAGAGTTCTAAAAATTATTTTATGATAATGGAATTTAGTGGGAGAAGAATCTTCCAGGTACACAATAATATAGTGGTGAAGCTGAAATGATAAATAGGAAACCAAATGAATGTTTCAGAAGTATGAGGCTACACTCAGGGATACCCATGATTTTTTTGGCTAAGGTAGTGAACATGAAACATTATCTCATCAAAAAAAGTCTATCTATACCAATGGTAGAATGTCTTACCAAGGATCTATAACCTGGAAAGGAGGTAACACTATCACATTTAAAATTATTTGGTTTTTTGGAATATGTACATATAGAATTCAATATAAGGGACACACTTTTTTATAAGTCTAAATCAAGTTTCACTATTGGATATGGTAAAGAAGAGTTTAGTTATCACTTTTGATATGATAAGACTAAGATGATCATTAGAAGCTAGAACATGATATTTAACGAATGTGTCACATACTTGGACCATCATTCAAATGAAGTTGAAAGTGGGAATAAATAATCATAATTTTCTATGAATATGGAGTTTGAATGTGTACATGATCATATGACATCGAATCCAATGAAGCCTACTCCTCAAGTGGAGTTGAGGAGATCGACGAGGGTGAGAAGGTATGTGTAGTGGTACACAATATCCTTACATTATCTATTTTTGACCAACGTTAGAGAACCAAAATGTTTTTATGAACCAATGAAGATGAAGGAGTAAAACAAGTAGGAACTAGCTATGAATGAGAAGATTATATCATTGTGTTATAACAATACTTGATAGGTGAAACCTTTTACATAAAGAAATATTTAATTGAAGAACAAATGAGTGTACGGTGTCAAGGAAAAACATTAAGGTGAGAGAATCTACTTGAAAATGATGGTGGTGAAATAATTTCAATAGAATGAAGGTGAGGAAATTAATGAAATATTATCACTTATAGGGAATCTTACCACCATATAAATGGTTCTTAATATTGGTAAATTAGAGGACTTGCATCATGATTAACTTGATGTGAAGACAAATTTCCTTCATGATGATTTAAAGGAGGATATTTATATGCAACATCCATAAGAATACATTAATTCTAGGAAGGAATACCTACTGTGAAAAATTTATAAGAGAATATACGGGTTAAAGTAAGCACCTAGGTAGTGGAACAAAAGGTTATATGTATTCACGAGTAAAAATTCATACAAATGATATGTAATGGATCAATGTTACTACTTCAAATATTTTAGTGATGTACACATTATAATGATTTTATATATAGATGAAATGATCACTTTAGGATCATGTATACAGAGGACTGATGAGTCAAAATGGAAGATGGATGAGGATTTGAAGATGAACTATCTTGGAGAAGCTAGAAATATTTTGGGTATAAAGATAAAAAGACACATCATAGTTGAAATCATAATGTTATTAGAGGTTGTCTACATTGGAAAGGTTCTGAGTAGATTCATTATACTGGAAAAAATATGGTTTCCATTCCTATTAAAATCCATTTCAAAATATAAGAGGAACAATATCAAAAGATAATGGAAGTGGTTGAGTACATGGAAAATGTTCCATATGCATTATATGTTTGAAGCCTGATATATATAGATCATGAAGTGAGAGTTATGAGTAGGTACAAGGATAAACTAAGAAAAAACATTGGGAATTTTTGAAGTTGATAATGAAGTATATAATGGTAAGTGGGGAAGTATATTTTTGTTTTTGGAAAAGGAAAATCATTACATGAGTATGTGGATGTTGAAATTGGACGTGATGTCAACAACCGAAGGAGTATCACCAGTTATGTATTTACCTATGGAAGAATTGTAGTGGGTTGGATATCTCAATTATAGAATTTGGAAGATCTATCAACACAATGATAGAATACAACATTGTAACAGAAGCATGTAAGCATATGGTTTTCTGAATAAATTCTGGGATGAGTTGTGTAAAAGGAAATAAGATTTTTTTATTTCACTGTGATAGTCAAAGAATCATACATCTTATAGAGATCCCACTGTATCATGTTCAGATGATTCATATTCAGTTGAAGTACCATTTTATTATAATCTTGATATATGATGGGTTGCTGACATTACTGAAGATTCATTAAACCAACAATTCAAAATACATTTTTACAAATACAATGGTGATATAGAAGTTGAGACACTGTTGTGCATCTATGTTTCATGGCCTGACCCCTCAAGCCCCACCTATTTGACAAAATTCCAAGTTGAAACTACACAAATCCCACCACCATAGGCTAGGGGATGATGATAAGAATTGAAAAGGTACAAATAACATGGTAGGTCTTTTTCTAATGTACATGTATACACACACACAACCATCTCCATGAAGAGGTGTAGAGGAATGATAATAAAATAATGTAACTTCTATTGTAAAAAAATATGTATGTAATAACCTCTAGGGAATACAAAAGAGTGCGACAACTTATTCTGAAATGTAAAGGAAAAAATACATGTCCAACCAGAAAAGATGGACAAACCTTATAATAACTGGAAAAGAAATAATGAGAGATCCTGGATCTAGATCTCCAAACCCCAATCACCGTACAAGGTCAAAATCCATTGGTTACCCCTATGCTCATCTAAAATCATTTTTGAACTATCTTTCATCTACATAATGCATGAAATGTGTGGGAAAATACCATTCAAGGGAGAGTATAACATAACCAGTAGGACATCCCAAAAACTGGAGGAGGAGAAATAGGATACATGATAGAAGTATTCATCTCATCAAAAATAAACAGGGAAACTAAACCCATCAATATATATATATATATATATATATATGCTCATATAAGAAACCCAGATGAAAAATAAAGGGGATATCCATCTCACAGTCTAGCACAGGAAAGAGTTTTCCAATACTTCTAAAAGTCCATAATTGATTCCCAGTATCTCACATTTCTATACAAAGAAGTAATTATGTGGAGGACGCACACCTCGCCACTATGCATCATAGTCTAGGGGGATAATCTACAACTATAGGACCCACTCCTTAGTGTTTCATGTGGGTACCACTTATTAGATAGAGAACCCTAACCCTAGTATGTGAGGGGGTACCACTTGGTAGATAGAGGACCCACACCCTGATATGTAGGGGGTGTACAACTCTGTAGATAGAAGATATGTACCATAATCTATAAGGAAGTACTACTTAGTAGATAATGGACCAATTACCTCGTCAATAAGGTGGTAACACTCAGTATATATAGGACCCACACCCTAATTCATAAGGGGGGTACCGCTCAGTCGGTAGAGAACCCACTCCCTACGCCATCATTGTGATACCACTCATTAGGAAGAGGAACCATTCCCTAGTCCTTCAGGGGGTACCACTCAGTAGGTAGAATACCCACACTCCAGTCCATTAGGGGTGGGGTGGTACCACTTAGTAGATAGGGACCCACACCATAATATATAAGCAGGTACCAATCAGTAGGTAAAGGACCCATGCCCTTGTCTATTAGGGTGGTACAACTCTATAGGCAGGGGTCCCAAAATTTATTCCATCAGGGGGGACCACTCAGTAAGTAGAGGACCCACTCCTTAGTCCATCATGGGGGTACCACTCTGTAGGTATAGGACTCACACCTAAGTATATCGGGGGTTTTCCACTCAGTAGGTATAGGAACCACACCCTAATTCATAAGGGGTCACCACTTAATAGATAGATTAAGGTTTATGGGGGGCCACACCTTGGTACAACATGAGGATTTCCAACCATGACCTATATGTGACGATCCCACCTAATCTTTTTAATTTTCAATTGTCACCTAAAAAAGTTTCATGCTCAAAAAATCTCACATCATATCTCAAAAATATCATAATCCACTATGAATTCCACCATCACATTCTATGTGGGAAAACAGTTAGGATAGACTACTTGAGGATTAAAATTGTGAATAAAAACAAAGGCGATGTGAGAGGTATATGATTAGAAAGAAGTGTGTGACATGTATGGGAGTCCACACGGCATGTCGCACAAAACGTACAATGTGTCAGGGTTAAGTTGGAATTCAGAGTGTCTCATCTTCCCAATCCTCTATACTCTTCAAAGTACATATCGTATTCCCACTATACATGGAGTTTAGGGACACATGGGCTCCTAGGAATGTACCCTATGTACATGTCAAGTTATATCGCTAGGGGTAACTTGGAATGAGGACCCTTCTCATAGTTTTTGATATTTTACTCTAATATGAAACCCAGGATACCATATAAAATTGGACTATACGACACGTGTTATCACAATGAACACAGTGTAAATTAGGATTTTCCAGAAATTTTGGATCTTCACACATTCACTAGATCCACCACTGAATCCACCTATTGATCACCTAAAATTAGAGGAAACCTCATCTAGTCATCAATTCCAACCCCCTGGAGGCAACAAATTGAATTTATGATTCTCCTCTTAAAGGCACCACACACCTCATGTGCTTCCCATCGCATCCACTTAGTCTTGGATTCCAGATCCATGAAAATAATCACCTCTATCCTGTGATATATCTACATTCATCCTCAAATCATCATCCTAATAATTGGTTGTGCAACCTCCATGAATATGAGTTTCTGATCGCACTAAAAACCACCCAAAAATGTTAAACTATGGACTCAAAGGACAACGGTGAAAAACATGAAGAATGGTAGGGAAATATCACAAGAAGAAAGGTGCAACAATCACTGGACAAGAATTATTGGCCAAAGATTTCTTGATCGGGATAATTTGGGTGAAAGAATGTCCTAGATATAGAACAATAGAATAAATAAATTATTCATTCAATGGGGCTCATGTGAAGGGTGAAAAAATGGATAATAAAAATTTGATTACAATACATGCTTCAAATATTTAATCAAAGGTGAAGAAAACCAAGATTGACGAGACCAACCTCAGGATTGGATAAATCTTTGGAAAATAATGAATTCACCATTGATGATGATGATTTACTATGTATGATGCCTTTAAATTCAACTCAATCATATCACCAAGCATTGTCTGATCTCGATCTACAAATGAAGGTCATTAGAGATCCTCTCAAAAATATCACGGGTTATGTGACTAACCATAGAGAAATTTCATAATGACATATTTATAGAGTATTAAATTTATGTAACTTAAATACACCCTTCAATGGATGCCTCATCTGAATGTCCAGTGATGACAAAATTTAGATCTCACATAGGGTAAAACCCACGTTCTTGATTCAACCATGGTCACATATTCTCGATCTGAGATTCCATTCATGATATATTCGATTATTTTTGAAAAAAAATGCATGCATGATATAAAATATATTTAATAATTTTAGAAAATTAATTTTGGGCACACCATGCCTCAGAATGGTGTACCAGCTCCATGCCTAGATGGAAAAATATTTCTTAATATATTTAAAAGTCTTATAATAAAAGAAAGAGTCTCCACATAATTTCATTCTTCATAGCATTTCATCCTAAAAAATAACAACCTATGAAAAATAGAGGAGATATCGAGCACTCAACTGGGTCTTCTAGTCCCTTGAGCTCCCCCGATGGTTTCCTGTAATTCCAATAAACATACACTGAAGAAAAACACATTCCCATGAAGGGTCATTCTCTGCCAGTTCTCAACACCTTTGGCTCATTGAAAAAGGAAACCCAACTCTCATGGAAAATCATACCCTGGTGGATATAGTATAATGATTCATGCATATACCTCCTCATCTATGAAATGTAGAGAACACAAGCAAGAAAAACTATTGTGGTTATGAGGTTAAGTGGTACACCACCACACAAACCCAATATAGTAGAAAGAAAAAGGTTCCATGGTCATTAAAGATAGTATCATGTCCTAGAAAAATATTTGGGATCCCCGAAGTGGAGGGATATCATAGAATAGATTATCCCCTCATCAAACTCCAAACGCCATCATCATCAGTCCATGATGGACTCCTGGCATTTTTAGGGAAGTCCTCATAAACCCCTAGATGAACTGCATCACTTTCACAACCAACACTAGCACCAACCTCTAGTGTCTCATGTCCTCTAACACTAATGATTAGTACACAATGGTACCATTGAAAAATACTACAACGAACAAACCCAAAAAAGGTCAACGATCCAGCTCAAATTTCTTCAATACTCTGTTGGGGAGTTCAACACGCATAAGGGTATCAATAAAAACTAAAAGAAACCACAAAAAATTATGGAAGACACACTCGGTACATGCACCCCTAAAACCAGGAGTTGGTGATAAACCATCATCCGGTTAAAATCTGAGAACTACTTCTCCCCAAACCACTAGTCAAAGAACTCAAAAATTCTCAGTAGATGATACTCTTCCTCACATCACATGGTTCAAGTGAAACCATTTCAAAACCAACCTCAAGAACTCATTTTCCTCTCTTGCGAATTACCATATGATACCCAAGTGAAGACAACGGGTCTTTAAAAACCCATTTCACTATAAACTCTCGAATTCACCTTCAGCTTATGAATCTCAAAAGGTTCCATCTGATATGCTATTGTAAAAATTAGGGGTGATCCAAGTGATAGTCCTTGAATAATACTAACACTTGGTGTGGATATGAACATGACATGTCCCATATGAAATATGTACTCATAAACCACTACCTCTTCAAAGAAAAGAAATCAGATAGCATCCACTTCTCCAAAGGTATTTCTAGTCAACTAATAAGAATTCAGTAATAACATCCTACACATGAGCTCATAATACTCTATCTAGGACCACTCCTTATCCAAGGTGAAAAAATTTATCCCAATAAGATGAAAACATATCCAAACTTAAAATTTGAAAAAAACGAAGCATGAATGGTAGTGAATTAGTCTATACCGTGGAAAACATTATATGGTATAACTTCCACTATAAGAAATTACATGAGAGGCTCTTTCTGTCCTACCGGAGTCATGGAACACTTTTAGTAGAAGCGTGTGCTCAATGATCCTCATTTCATGAGGCTCAAACAAAAGGGTTAAGCAAAAAAAACTCCATTGGTATCACTATGTCTCGAATATAGAATATTATTAGGGATAAGGGGACTCATGAATCTTGGTGAAAACTACAATTGGGGAAGTGAATACACATGTTGTATCTCGAACCAAACTTTAATCATATATGAGATAATACTACTTGGAACTCATTCTTTCACCTCCTAATATATTTACCTAAAACAGGGATTGCTTTGACACCTTCACATAATAGAAAACCTCAAACACACATTTCAGAGGAAGTCATCCACTGCACCTTGGAGCTATCCGCTTTCGGTGACACTAAATCACCAAAACAAAGTTTGGATCACATCTCAAGAATTCCTCTTTATGGGGGAATTTTATCTCATTCTTACATGTGAAAATTCATGTCAAACATCACTAACATAGGGATCTACTAAAATCCTATGTCTTCGTTGAAAATACTTGAAAAATGAAGAAAAGAGTGGCTTTTACCTATGTGTAACAGTACTACAAAAAAGTATAAGAAACATAGATCATACCTCTAAACACTCCTAGAGAATCTGGGTAAAGAACTTATAGTGCTTGAATTTATCCAATATTATAACTTCTAGATTCCCATGGTTGGAGAGGTCTAGTTGGGGGTGGTGGTGGTATCATAAAACCAAATCTCCAACCACCTCCTATTGCTTCCCCAGCTCCTCTATCATGCCCAGTACCCTATGGACCTCCTTGCTCTAGCTATTTTCTTTTCCTATGTGGCCAATAGACTATCTAAATAACTATAGAATGATAGGTAATAGAATCCATCATGAGATTACCATACCCATCAAAATAATAGAAATGTATCAGCCTTAGAGAATTGATATTTCCCTAAGGTTTCTAATGAAACCTCCTATTTTATGACTTGCATCATAGGCATGTTGTTGGTGGGTCCTCGTGACCCTACATCTCAGGTGATCCCTACCTCGAAAGATCATGATATGAACTCGAACCTCACACATAATCATATAACACCAAAATAGCCTTCCATGGCTCAGTATAACTTGATACATACACCTAAAGCACATGGGATGGGTCTACAAACTAATAAAAAAGTAAAGAGACATCTTATGACCATCCTGAAGAAAGACTGCCTCATGACCAAGCCTCTTCAGTGTGGCATCATCACCCATCAGGTTGTGCTCTCGACTCTGCTGTGGAAACCTAATTGTTTTTCATTGTGGAAACATCCTATAAGAGGAAATATGTAACACTTTCAATGAGAATATATATATGGAGATGACTCAAGAAGGATAGTCAATGGACTCAAACTTATTTAATGAAAGCACCAATACTACCGACAACCAACATAATGGTATACCGAGTCAACAAGCATGTAGTCAAAGCCATGGTGAATAGATATGTCATCCATTTAACAAAAATTGGGTTCTTTCACATAAAATCCACACTTGAGACACTTTAAAACTATTTCCCTAAGTGCCCAACAAAACCTCATATGAGGACAAAACTCCAAACACTATCCTGATGACGAACCACCAATGATACCAATATGTCACGACCCAACCCACCAGGGCTTGCTTGGTCGATTGAATTCCAAGTTGTTACTACCCTAAGCTTACCTCCATAGGCCAGGGGAGGAAAAAAAGTTTCAATAAGGAATAACTAATATGGGAGACATTTTCCTAATGTACATGTACACACACACACTCAACCATCGCTATACAGAAGTCGAAAGAAATAATAATAAAAGATTGTAACATATAGAGTAAACTCCATGAATTTAATAAACTCTAGGGAATAAAAAAGAGTGAGACAGTGCACTTTAAAAATTGAAGGGAAAACTACACACCCAACCAAAAAATTTGTCCCAACCTGAAAACAACTAGACAAGAAATAATGAGAGATCCTGGCTCCATATCTCTAAACCCCGACCACTATATGTGGTCAAATGCACCTGGGTACCCCCATGCTCTTATAAAATCACTACCAACCTTTCCTTAATCTTCATATGACATGACATGTGTGGGTAAATCCCATGCAGGAGTGAGTATATAAATACCTAGTAGGTTGCCCCGAAAATTGGAGGGAGAGTAATAGGAGGAACAATAGAAGTTGTTAACTCATCCAAAAGAAAGAGGGAAATGAAACCCAAAAACACACACACACACATGCTCATATAAGAAACCTAGTTAAAAAATAAAGGGGATCTCCCTCTCACAGATTAGTTTAGGGAAGAGTTTTTTAGTAGTTCCAAAACTTCATCATTGATTCCCAACATCTCGTGTGTCTATTTGAAAAAGTAACCATATAGAGGACCCACACCTCGCCACTATGCCGCATAGTCAAGGGGGAACAATATCCAAGTATATGTCTCACAACCTAGTGCATTAGGGGATTACCATTCAGAAGATAGAGGGCTCGTTCCATAGTCCATCTATGGGTAGCACTCAGTAGACAAAGGTCCCACACCCTAATATGTAAGGGGGTACCACTCGGTAGATAGAGGGCCTACACCCTAATCTATGGGGGGTACCACTCAGTATATAGAGTACCCACACTCTAGTTTGTAAGGGGGAACTAGTCAGTAGATAGAGGATCCACACCCTAGTTCGTAAGGGGGCACCACGTAGTAGGTAGAGTACCCACACCTCAGTCCATCATGGGGGTACCGCTTAATAGGTAGATGACCCACACCCTAGTCTATCAGGGGGTACCACTCTGGAGGTACACTATAATAAAATAGTTTTTTAGAAGCGGTTTTCAAAACTACCATTAAATTTATTCAAAATATTTTTTATAAATTTTTTAAAATATCTTGAAAAAAACTAAATGTTTTTAGAGGTTGTTTTCTAAATACCGCAGCATAATTAATGAAAACAATTAAAACAAATATTTATAAATTAATTAATTAATTTATTTTTTATTTATGATTCTAAATGTTTAATGTGTCAATTAATAAATATTTATAATTATTAGTTAATAATATTTTTAAACTGAAAACAAATCTTCAATAAGTTAAAGAATAGACTTCACCATCAAATGACCATAATTTTTGATCCAGAAGTCCATTTCAGCTCTAAAACAAGTCAAATAAAATCTTATCAAATAATTTAAAACCTAGTGAGATTTAAATTATGTGATAATCAAAGGGAAAATATATATTTAAATTTTAAAAGTAAAAAACTGAACTCGGACTTCAAACTGCCATAACTTTTAATCAGGGTGTCTGTTTGGGCTCTACCACATATCAAATCAAATCCTCTAATGAGAACTATGTCATTTAAGTCTGGTACCAACTTTTCAAAAACTTTAACTCATTTAATTCCACCATAAAGACCCATAAGGCCTCAGAAACAGAGATTTTTGTTTTAGACCCCGATTTCTTAAAATTCAAACGATTTTAACTTTTGATCAACGTGTCTATTTCCCCTGTAACACATATCATATTGAAGCCCATTTTATGATCTTTGATTTGACTGGTTATGGAACAGAAAAAAGATTTATGGATCAGATTTTATGGTCATGTCAGTGTTTTTAGGGTTTTCAGAGGTTTTTAATGTTTTATGATCTATTAATTTTTTTAATTTTAATTTAATAATTTATTTATTTATTTATTTATTTATTATTTATTTATTTATCTATTATCTATTATCTATTTATTTATTTATCAATATATTTATTGATAAATTTATTTATTTATTTATTTAATATTTAATATTTAATTGTTTATTTATATTTAGATATTATGTACACATTAATGATTAATTTATTTTAAATTTATTAATTAATTATTATTATTATTTTATTTTTCATTTATTATTTATTTATTTATTTATTATTCATTATTAATTAATTAATTATGTATTAATTATATATTAAATATTAATTATTAATTATTAATTATTAATTATTAGTTAATAATTTTTAATTATTAAATAAAATTTATCAATAATTAGTTATTATAAATTATTAGTTATAAATTATTAATTAGTTAATTATTTATATATCTATTTATTTATGAAATCATTTAATTATTTATTATTTATTATTTATTATTTATTATTTTATTTTTAACTTAATAAATATAAATTTATTATTAGTTTATTATTCATTTATTATTTATTTATTCAATATTTATTATTTATTATTTATTTATTATTTATTTATTAATAATTTATTAACAGTTTCTTAATTATTTATAAATTTTCAATTATTAATTATTAATTATTAATTATTAATTATTAATTATGAATTATTAATTCTTAATGATCAATTATTAATTATTAGTTATTATTAATTATTAATTAATAATTATTTTTTATTTAGTATTTATTATTTACTGCTTATTATTTATTATTTATTATTTATTATTTATTATTTAGTTATTATTTATTATTTAATTATTTATCTATTATTTATTAATTTATTATTTATACATTACTTATATATTATATATTATATATTATGTATTACGTATTATGTATTATGTATTATGTATTATGTATTATGTATTATTTATTATTTATTATATATTATATATTATATATTATATATTATATGTTATATGTTATATGTTATAAATTATATATTATAAATTATAAATTATAAATTATATATTATATATTATATATTATGTATTATATAGTATATGTTATATATTATATGTTATATATTATATGTTATATATTATATGTTATATATTATATGTTCTATATTATATATTATATATTATATATTATATATTATATATTATTTTGTATTTAATATTTAGTATTTATTATTTACAAGTTACTGTTTACTATTTTCAATTTATTATTTACTATTTACTGCTTATTATTTACTATTTTTTATTTACCATTTATTTCTATATTATATATTTCTTTGATTATTATTTATTTTTATTATGTTTCTTAATTAGTTATTATAAAATATTAATAATTACTTATTAATTATTGATTATTGATTAATCATTATTGATAAATAATTATAGATTAATAATTATTTAGTATATATCTATTTGTTTTGTCTTACTTTTTTTTCAATTAATATATATATATAAGTATATTAAATTTGATTTATAAACCTCTTGAAGAGCCTGCAGGAGTGGTAATGTCTTTGAAGAATAAGCCAGAGAAAAGGGGTTCAAATCTCACCCAATGCAAAATTTCAATATATGGCATGGGCATGTGCATAGACATGGACCTGTACATGGAGATGGCCATGAGAATATTAATAATAAATAAATAGATAAATAAATTATGAGAATAAAAAAATAAATTAATTAATTATGAAAATAATTAAATAAATTACAAAAAAAAACAAAAAACAAAAAACAAAAAACTATTTAGCAATGGTTTAAACCACCGCTAAAAAACCCCAGCTGAATTGTTCTATGACGGTTTTAATAAACACCCACTAATTATTTCTCAACACAAGATTTATTGACGGTTTTCCAAAACCACCATAGATCGATTTAGAAACACTTTAAACCGCCGCTAAATGAAAAAAACCACTGATAAATACAATTTTTTGTGTAGTGGTAGAGGACCCCTCCCTGGTCCATAAGGGGGTACCACTTAGTAGATAATAAACCCACACCCAAATCCGTAAGGGGGTTCCACTTAGTTTGTAGAGGACCCACACCCTAGTCCATTAGGGGGTACCACTCACCAGATAAAGGAATCATGCCCTAGTCTGTCACGGGGTACAACTCATTAGGTAGAGGAACCACACCCTAGTCCATTTGGGGGCTGTACTGCTCAGTAGGTAGAGGTCCCTAACCTGAGTCCATCAGGGGAAACCACTTAGTTGGTAGAGGTTCCACACCATAATCCATAAGGGGGTACCACTCAATTGATAGATAGAGGTGTAAGGGTGGCCCTCTCCCCAGTATGATAAGGTTATTTCCATCCCTAGATTCTCTCTGATAATCTAGCCTAATCACTGCAAATATTTGGTGACACCTAAAGAAGCAACACACACACAAAATATCACATAATATCTCACAAGAATATATAAAGGCTATCGTCACGTCCTACGTTGGAAAAAAAATACAGATAAGATACTCATGATCCAAAATCTGAGTTTAAGAGAAGGATATTCAAGTTTCATAAGATTCTCAAGAAATACATAGTGTGTAAGGGTGTCCACAAAATGTGTGGTCGTTCACCCATTCATGGCATTTTCCTCACCATCACATGGAAAACTGGATATGTAGTACTACACGGTGTGTAAGTGTACTACACGGCATGTCTCCACCACTCAGGGCATGTGTATGTTCTTATGGCTGTGCTCGTGTACACTTCTCATGTACTAGTACATTGTGTTTCCCATTAAATACACAACATGTCAGGTCCATACCAGAACATGGAATGTTCCATCTTCCCATGCCAATGTACTATCTTAAATACAAGGCTTATTTTCCACCATACATGTTGTATAAGGCCACATGGGATCCTGGGCTTATACCCTCTATACACACCAAGTTAGATAGGTGGGGGTTACACGTTGTGTGGTCCCTCTAGATGGAATGTTATATTTAACACCAACATGAAACCCTAGTCACCATAGAAAACCATACTACACGACATGTGTTCATCATAGTATATGCTGGGTATGTTGAGATTTTCTATAATGTTTGGATCTTCACGTGTTTACTATATTTCCCCCCAAATCCACCTATCGACTACCAAAAATTGGGGGAAACCTCATTCGGTCATTTATTCCATTCCTCTGGTGGTTAGAAATTGGATTACCAATACTTCACTCAAAGCCTCCACATGCCTCGTGTGCTTCCCATTGATTTCGTTTAGTTAAAGATCCTAGATCCATGGGAATAATCCCCCACATCCTTTGATCTATCATAATTCATCCTTAAATTATCATAACAATTATTGTTCTCCCAATCATCAGAAATCTAGGGGGTTGATCATTCTTAGACCCACCCAAAATTGTCAAACCATGGCCCCATAAGACAATGATGAAGAACATGAAAAATGGTGGGGAAAAACACAATAATGAAGGTTAAAAAATACTTATCCCAATGTTCATGGAAAAAAATTTCATGATCAAGATAATTGGGGTGAAAAAATGACATGAAATTATAACAATAGAATAAATAATTTATTCATTCAATGGGGATCATATGAAGGGTGTGTAATTGAAGAATCAAAATAATATTACAATACATACATCAAAGATTCAATCAAATGGGGGAAAAACTAAAATTTATGATCCCCACCTCAAGATTGGAATAATCGTTTATGAATAATGAATTCACTAGTGATGAGGATAATATGTTATCTCCACTACCTACTGATTCACCTTGACATGCTCATTGGTCATCATCTGATCTCAATCCACCAATGATATTTTTCATAGATCCTCTCAAAAAACTCTTAGGGTTATACGAATAACCCTAGATAAATTTCATAATGAAATATTTATAGAGGAGGAGATTTAAGTTATTTAAATTAAAATAAATAAATAAATTATTTATTTAAAATAAAACACACTCTCCAATGGATGCCTCATCTGAACATCCATCACCAACCATATTTAGGTAACACCTAGGGTAAAAAAATAATTACATATTCAAATGTGGTATTAGATCTCTAATCAAAGATTTTTCTCAAGAGATATTATAATATTTATGAAAAATTGTGTGCATGTTTTAAAGACCTATAAATTATCTATATTATTTTAATTATTATGGATTATTATGAGTCTGTGAAAATTGATGGCGTGTGATTCCTAAAAGTACCAGGCACAGCTGAAGCTCATGGGTGGATGTGCCCACTTGGAGATTGGTCATTAGGAATGATCAATCCGAGATCAAAACGACGATAAATGCCAGTATCCACAGATCGAATAATAAAAATAGACATAGAGGATGAATAATCCCGGAATCAAGAAGGAAGGATCATCACTTGTTGATTATAATTAATTTCATTAATTGACAAGAAGTACCTTTTATGGTGTTCTTTATTCATTGATATTTCTGATTACATTCTTATTTGATTCGTCATTGCGTCACATAAGCCAAGTGTATAATTTCTCTAGAGGTGATCCACACGTGCGCCACGTATCTCTAGACGTCGTCAAAGGAATCTCTGGGTGCTAGAGTAGAGAAGCCTTTGCTTGCGTTGTCTGCCTTATATCACCTTGATCTGAGGGAGGTGGATCTCTCTCAGTCTTGAGAGCATTCTTGGAGGAAGGAATTCTTTTGGTCTTGAGAGAATTCTCCAAAATTGTTGTGCACAATGATTCTTAGGAAAAGTTTTGGGGTTGTGAGGATATTTATAATCGGGTTTGAGGTTATAGAGTTATGAAAATAAATAAACACATTACGCATTTTATTTATTTCATTAACTCTTATTGAAAACCCCATGTCGAATAATTAATTCCATGACATGCGCCCACACTGATTATAATAAATATCATTTAATAAAATGATATTATTTCCTCAAAATCATGACTAGAAAAACTACACGGCATGTAATAATTAATACACAGTGTGTACTCATTTTTAATTGAAAACTACACGGTGTGTACATTCAATGTACACAGTGTGTATATCTTGTTTTCATTTTCATTTCCTTTCCAAAATGAAAACTACACAGTGTGTACATCTAATGTACACAATGTGTATATCTTGTTTTTCATTTTCATTTCTTTTCTAAAATAAAAACTACACGGTGTGTACATTCAATGTACACGGAATGTATATCTTTTTTTCATTTTTTTCTTCCTCCAAAATTAAAACGATTTATGATTCCTTGAATAATTATTAAACTACATACGGGAATAATCTTTATTCTTCTTGAGATACTTGGATTAACTTAGTGTGTGACCCTCTAGGCCTATTTCTCGTTGGCATTAGGTGGGCTTCCCTAAAGTCCAAGATTACTGTCTAGAAATGCGTCAAGGCACCCAAGAGAAAGAAGTTGACGCTGCATTGACATGTCACCTCATACGAACGCTTACCGTGTAATTTAATCATTTTGTCTCAATATCTCATCAAGGTGGTTTCATGATGTAGTCATAAACCTATATGCTTGATTCATCATTCATTGACTTCTAGAAATAAACTCGTATTGACACAATGGCCATGGAATTTGGGCGATAGTTATATTTCAATCAAAGGTCCCGATATATCTACTTCCATAAATATAGAAGGGAAAAATCTTTCCTCAAATTATCCATTAACAACATGTCATTCGTGACGTACCCAATGTACCCTACTTCGCACCAATGTTCTTCGTGATGGTTTTCATCAGAAAATATATGTGCGCGAGTCATGACATGAGTTAATAATAGTCTTCTAGTCTAAGGACCATTACACATTCTCATAGATAGTAATGTCTGATGACACCAAGACATGAAGAATTACTACCGGCAAGTCTGTTCTCATAATCTCCAATCTTGTAGATTACCAAGTGAGAACTCCATGAGAGAGAGTCTCGTCTTCTTATGTGTACTCTCAAATGACGGTATGTATACTATGTTTCTTATTATAGTATGTCATCCAACCATAGAACTTTATTTAAGAATATTGTTATAGCATTTCAAGGTTCTAATCATAGAGGGGATCTGCCATGACCTTATCAATGCAACAAATATTCCAGGACATTATTATATTATAG
The DNA here is from genome assembly GCA_963277665.1 of Viscum album. Taxonomy (NCBI): domain Eukaryota; kingdom Viridiplantae; phylum Streptophyta; class Magnoliopsida; order Santalales; family Viscaceae; genus Viscum; species Viscum album. Next base: position 1,923,622,240 of record OY728128.1, on the reverse strand, counting down.
TCATGCAGAACAATGAACAATATATAATAATTGTAAATTCACGTAATCAAAGTACAAAACAGTTGGTTCTTAGGACACCAACCCTAACAAACTCTCACTTGGACTAGAGCCAACTTCCTACGACTTTTAGTCCACTAGACCTCACATGATGATCATGTTTCTGCTGAGTCAAGGCTTTAGTCAAGGGGTCCACCACATTGTCTTCCATGGAAATACTTCTCACTGCAACTTCACCTCTCTGAGAAAAATCCTTCAAGAGATGATACTTCCAAAGTATGTTCTTTGTCCGCTGATGTGACCTTAGGTCTTTCGCAAGCGCCACTGCTGTATTATTATCACAAAAGAGTGTGATAGGATCTTTACTGCTAGGTACTACATCCAGCACTTCGACAAAGCTTTGCATCCATAATTCTTCTTTATCTGCCTTAGATGCTGCGATATACTTAGACTCTGCTTTAGAATCTGTGACCACACCTTGCTTTGAGCTCTTCCATCTCACTGCACCTCCATTCAAAATGAAAATGATTCTAGTCTGTGACTTCATGTCATCTTGATCAGTCTAGAAACTAGAATCTACATGTCCTATGATTACTAGTTCCTCATCTCCTCCATAAACCCGGGACATTTCCTTAGTAGGCCTCAAATAATTAAGGGTAGTCTTCACTTCCATACAATGATGGCCTACTGGATCACCTTGATATCTTCCTACCTCACCTAATGCATAAGAAACATATAGCCCTGTACATAGCATATCATACATGTCTGACCCAATCGCGGATGCATAATGGATCCTTGCCATGTTCTTTCTTTCCTCATGTGTCTGAGGGCACATTTTCTTGGAATGATGAATTCAATGTGACAGTGGAAACAATCCCATCTTGGACTGTTCCATATTGAATCTCTTCAGTATCATGTTAATTTATTTACTTTGACTCAGGCCCAACATTCTCTTGGATCTATCATGATGGATCATGATCCCAATAATATATGTTTCCTTGCCCAAGTCTTTCATAGAGAATCATTTATCCAACCACGCCTTAACTGACTATAATAGAGGTACTTTGTTTCCAATTAGTAATATGTCATCAATATATACTATTAGGAAAAAGACTATACTTACACTAAACCTTTTGTAGACACAAGGATCACATTCATTCTTAATAAAGACAAATTTCGTTACGGCTTCATCAAAACGAATGTTCCATGACCTTGATGATTTATTTATTCCATAAATGGATTTCTGTAACTTGCATACCTTTTTGGCATCCTTTGGAGTCACAAACACTTCAGGTTGTGTCATATAGACATCTTCTTGGGGATTCCCATTAAGGAATGATGTTTTGACATTGATTTTTCAAATTTTATAGTCATGGTAAGCGGTAACGGCTAATAGGATTCTGATGGATTTCAGCATCGCAAATGGTGAAAAGGTTTCATTATAGTCAATTACTTGACGATGTCTATAACCTTTTGAAACCAGTCTTTCTTTATATGTGCTGAATTGCCCCTCCATGTCCAGTTTCATCTTGAATACCCATTTATTACCAACAAGCATTACATCAACTTAAGGATCTACCAAAATCTAGACTTGGTTTTGGTACATGGAATCTATATCAGAATTCATGTATTCTTTCCACTTGGTAATGTTTATGCCTTCAACTACTTCCTTGTAGGTAAGAGGATCATAATTGTCAACCAATAATGAGTCACTATCCTTGGGTATAAGAAAACTATATAATTATGGTTCTCTTACCTCTCTCATGATCTTACGCAATTCTTGTGTCTATGGAATAGATTTTTCTTCCATGGGGCTTTTTGGAATCTGTTCTTATACCAACTACTGTGTATCTTGAGCCTTGAATTCATCGAAGTCTATCTCACTCCCACTATCTCTTTTGGAGATGTGCTCCCTCTCAAGGAATATGGAGTGTCTTAACACTGTTACCTTTTTATCTTAGGGGTTGTATAGATAATATCCCCTTGTTTCCATGGGATATCATATAAAGGTACACGTTGTGCGCTAATGTGAATGTTTGTTACCTGAAGAGGCCTTGACAAATGCTTCGCAACACCACACATGTAAATTTGATAACACGAATTTTCATCCACTCCATAAATCATATGGAATACCATTTATCGATTTAGTTGGTACTTGGTTTATTATGTGTGATGTTGTTTGTAATGTATATCCCCAAAAGGATAATGGAAGACTCGCATGACTCATCATTGATCTCACTATGTCCAACAGGGTGTGCTTCCTCCTTTCACTTACGCCTTTCCACTTAGGCGTGTAAGGAGGAATGATTTGAGATAGAATCCCAAACTCCCGTAAGAAATCAATGATGTCCTGATTAAGATATTCAGCTCCTCTTTCTGAGTAGAGTTTCTTAATCTTCTTACCAAGATGGTTCTCAACTTCATTCTTGTATTCTTTGAACCGATCAAAAGAATCTGACTTATACATCATTATGTAAATATATCCATATCTACTAAAATCATCAGTTAATGTTATGAAGTACAAGAACCCACCCCTTGATTCAACTCGAAATGGTCCACAATCATCTGTGTGAACTAATTCTCGAAGCTCTTTATCCCTTTCACCTTTCCCACTAAATAGGGATTTGGTCATTTTTCCTTGTAGACACACATAACATACACCAAGTGTTTTTAGTTCGAAAGAATATAAATACCCATCTTGATGTAATTTTTTCAAAATATTCGCATTTACATGACCTAGTCGGTGATGCCAAAGTTGGGTGTTGTATGAGTCTTGTGAATTAACATTGTCGTCGAGTGCCATTACTCTGTTTGTGTAGTCTAACACATAATGGTCGTTATATAAATGTGCCCTACCAAAACAAATGCTATCTTTATAAAAGTAGCAACATTCATTTCCAAACATGAAGATGAATCCATCAATATCTAATCTGGATACTGAAATAATATTTTTGGTTGCAGAGGGTACATAATAACATCCTTTTAATACCAAGACCATCCCAGTAGGAAATGTAAGGTGGTATTCTCTGACAGCTATAATAGTGAGTCTGTAAAGACCCAGATTTCTTGTGGAAAAGTTTTTTAATACATGGGAATTTTACGAGTCCGCAGTTTCTGATGATTCTTGATTTTGAGACACGGTGTGTCTGGAATCAATTTACGAAGTTTTGTTCGGATAGGTTCAGTAAACGTACAAGCAGGATTTTATATCCTTTGAACTGTTGCTCGAAATTGAAATATTAGGGCATTGTTGAACTCGCGGCGTCAGCGATTGCTTAGTGTAACCTTCACCATAGTTGCATTTTAAAGATAGTGGAAGATAGTTTTTGGGTTTTTAAAATAAAATTAAATAAAAATAAGAGATAACTTGTTTTTATTTTGTGGAAGTTAAATCCTGCAAAGGGAGGTTGGAGGTGGGGCCCACCACACTCTAACCTCCTATGGGAGGTTATGGTGGTGGGGCCCACCTAAACATAACCTCCCTTGGGAGGATGTTATTATGTGGGGCCCACCCGATCTCCTTAACTCCTCTAACCCCCTTAAACTCCTTAGAACCCCCAATTAAATTGGTGAAACTCTTCACCTTCCCCCATTAATTATTTGAGCCTCACCACTATCATTAATTTGTAGAGTTGTCTCATTTAATTAACCACTTTTTGAATTCTTAATTCCAACCATTAAATTAAAGATTATGCTATTATTTTGGGTTGGAAAAATCTTTTGGTGGAGCCTTGGAATAATATAGAGAATACCCTCTCAATGAAGAACACGAAGAATCGTCGCCATCTTATTCCTTCTTGAACCGCGGAAAGAAAGGGAAGAGATGCCCATGAAGAACGCTGACGTCGTTTTCGACTTCATCACCTTCGAATGCTCGTTCCCCAACGACGAGTACCCCTTTTTCCTCCGATGTCAACGGAACGACGCCGCCTCCCCGTGACTCCATCAACAAATTTCGACAAGCGAGGTAGGGGGAAATTGAGTTATTTTTTATAAATATATGATTTTAAACCTCCGTTCTTTGTCGTTTGTGCAGCACTTTGTTGCAAAATTCTATCGCCATGACGAGGAGGGTTCGGACCACATGAACATGGTTCGACCCTCCCCATTTCTTGTTCTTGTTTGATGACGATGGAGGAGGTACACGTGGTGATGGTGACGAAGACGAAGAAAAATGGTCGCGCTACCCGTGGCCTCTGCGAACGGCGTCGCCTCTGTAGTGCCCGACGCTCTACCCACGCCCTAGAGCGCTGCCCGACGCCCCTGCGCCCCTGAGCCCTGCTGGAGGCCTGACCGGCACCGCGACACACACCCCAACGCCCTGGGTGGCCTGCCCGACCCATGTCGGCGGCCAGGCCGGCACCCCAGCGCGCTACCCGATGACCCCTGTGACCAGCCCGGCCACTATAGGCAGCCTCCACAGCGCCCCCGCACCATGCCAGCTTCCTGTCTGGCACCCCGGTGCGCTACCCGGCTCCCCTGGCTGCCTTCCCGACATCACTGCGCGCTACCCAGCGCCCCTGGCGGCCTACCGGCGTCCTTCCTGGCACCCCGACATGCTACCCGGCGCCCACGGTGGCCTACCTGGCCCCTGTCGGCGGCATGCTCAGCACCCTCTCGCCCTGCCGGCAGCCTACCCTGCCCCTACCAGCGGCCTACCCGGCGCCCCAACACCCTGCCTGGTGCCCATGCGGCCCCCTGTCGAAGTTTTCCCGGTGCCCCAGTGCCCTTCCTGGTTCACCCGTGGCCTGCCCTGTATCTAGCTAGTCTGCCCGCGCCCCACACGGCCTACCACCGACCTCCCGGTGGCTGACCTTCTGAGCCACGCCCCTCACGGCAATGGTTGAACCGGACCCGGCCTTCAGACCAAGTAGCCTACGTGGTGGCATCCGAGTCGAACCGCCCGCGTAGTCCGCTAGGTCGGGCCTAGTGGACCAGGCATAACATAGCAGACTGACCCACCCAAAGGGCTGGTTCAGACCCCTCGGGTCTGTCCGAGTTGACCCAGGCCAGGTCGGCACAGACTGGGTTGGGCCGAGTCGGTCTGACTGGGCTGGACCAGACCTGGGTCCACTACTGCCCCTTTGCTTAATTTGGCCATATCATTGGCACCAAATGTCTGTTCGACGAACAGTCTACGAAGATGGAAATTTTAGAGAAATACGGTTCATTTGTCATACCCCACTTCAGGTTTGGATACAATTGGGGTATGTTCAGGTTGGTTTGATCCTAAAAATCAACCGGGCCCCTCAAACGGAAATGCCAATAACTCACAGACTGGGCGTCCGACTTACGCGCCGTCTGTTGCGTTGAGATCCCTATGACGTGGCGGACAATTGAGATACTACTTCATGGCACTTCACGATAGTTGTAGTTTTTTTTAGTAGCTTGTGGAGAGGATCCTGGTAGTGAAGAGAAGACAGAGTGCGGAGACCTTGTAGCTGACAGACCTGACGACTGCTTGACCAATTCGACTAGCCTAATGGGGAGCACCTGGTAGTTGGAGGTAGACCCATGGTGGAGGATACCCTGGTAGTTGGTGGCAGACCCATGGTACTCGAAAAGAGAAGTACCTATGCAGGTGATTAGGGGGAGCGCCTGGTAGTTGGTGGCAGACCCACATCGGGGGAGCACCTGGTAGTTGGCAGCAGACCCACGGTACTCAACAGGAGGATTACCTCTGCAATACAAGGTTAGTGAGAAGTGCCTTGGTGTCGCGACAGGCCCACTGTTCTGGATAGAGGAGGATTTCTCCAGCAGCCATGGTTTCGATAATGAAAATCCTGGTTTGAGCTAAGTCAATGACCATTGTGTTTTTGTCATGATTGAGATGGGTTACTAGATAACATAGGTATATGTATGGGAATATACATAAGTAATGGTTATCTGTTGATTCATACTTTGTGGATTATCCTTGCTGGATTTTGTGAGACCTTTAGGGTATCAGGGTCCCTACTAAGTATCATTATACTCACCCCTACACGGGCTATGCCCGCACCTCATTGTGTTGGGTGCAGATGATGGGCATCGCTGACTGAGGAAGAGTGTACAAGGACTGGATGGTACTCGAAGGTGGACCTCATGACGAGTCGGTACCTGGAGGAGACGGACGGACGTGGAGCACTGAGGAGGCTATCTATACCTGCCCTTCCAGTAGGGTCTGTGGCGGATGATCCAAGAGCTTCTAGACACCATCCATCAGTTTGTCTTTTAGTTGTACATGTTTTGTCTATTCTTTGTACTTTACTGTTGGGATTGTATTTCCGGCCCCCTTTACTTTCAACACTACCTTTGAATTCAGTTTTACTTTGTGTTTTTCTTCCAGTTGTGTACTCTGATTGTGTATGTATACTTTTTATAAAAGAAATGCCTTCCCAGCTTAGGGATTTATGCCTTTGGTGATAGTCGCCAGCCCCTGGCCTATGGAAGGAGGGATTGGGGTAGTCACGGAACGTGTCCCGATGACGGATCGTGACAAATTGGTATCAGAGGATGTTCTACCGTAGAACTTAGGGCTTTGATATTTCCTTTATGCGAAGCAATAGTGTTATGGGTATCGAGTGTGGTTTTCAGTTCAAGGAGTCAAGTGTTGGCGTGCCGGCCGACGTATCCGTACACCAGGACCCTGACTACTGATTTCTGACTTAGTGAAAGAAAACATTGATTGCGTGTGTGTTTCCAAAGTTTTTCTTTAAGTCTTCTCAACTAGGTCACCTCATTATTTATAATATTTTGACCGTGTCGCATCTGTTTCTTTCTGGATGCCTCCCCACATACTACTAGTTAGAGCCCCGAGGGTTGTACACACTGACAGCCAACCAAGAGACGAGGCCTCAGTGCAGGCCCCCTTTCCAGTTGAGGCACTAGTGGAGGCACCAGCAGTACCACCACACGTTGGGACACCGATTCCACTTGCCCCAGCAGAAGACGATACACGTCGCTTGAGCGTGCTGCACAAGTTCCAGCGCCATAGGCCACCCAGGTTCTGGGGAGAGACGAACCCATAGGCGGCTGAGGATTGGCTGGAGGTTGTGGTGAGAGTCTTCAGGCTAGTAGGAGCACTAGTAGACTACATGGTGATCCTTGCTGCCAGCCTCCTTCAGGCCGCAACAGGCAGATGGTGGATCTTGATGCTCCCGGTCCACGATGAGGCAGCACTACTCTGGATAGACTTCGAGATCCTGTTTTGGGCAGAGTTTGTTCCAGCGACCCTACGAGCGGTGTGGATACATTAGCTACTTCATCTTCAGCAGGACAACATGACAGTAGTGCAATACTCAAGAAGGTTCACTGACCTCTCGTGCTACTCCATTTATATGGTATGATTCCCATTCTTCAGGGTCCGGACCTTTGAGCAGGGGATCAGGTGAGAGATCAGAGTTCCAATTATCTCCCTCAGTATTCCGACGCAGGTAGGAGTGTTGGAGAGAGCCCTCATAGTGGAGAGTTTTCTTTGATGAGTAGTTTCCAACCGTGAGACCTACCACTAGAAGACATGAAGTGGAGTCTTCTACAGCTGGCAGTAGACAGATGACGCAGAGGTCCATGAGGAACAGACCTACAGGTGGTCAACCTCATGACCCAGGATCGAATGTGTGATGCACCCGTAGTGGAGATAGTGCCAGACATGTCAGTAGCGGAAAATGTTACTCATGCGGTAGGTAGGTTAAAATGGCACGTGACTTTCCGACCCACCGTACAGATGATCAGCAGTCAGTTGAGTGACCTCCCAGGCAGTGGTAGAGATTCGATCGAGGAGTTCCACAGGGCATAGGAGGATGTGGAAGAGAAGATGGTCGAGGAGTTCGTGGTGGATGACGTTTCAAGGTGTTGCCACCACCACCACCCGGGGGACCACCCCGACCGCAGGGAGCTGGCGGACAGGGGAGAGCTCAGCTTCAGGCAGCTGAGGCATATGAACATGGCACTCCGGAGATGATTCAAGGTACTATTTGTGTCTACTACACCTTATCTTCAGTTCTTATAGACACAGGTTCCAGACACTCTTTCATTACCACTGCCCTCGTTCGGAGCTCGGAGATTCTGACGGAGCCATTGGCTTGATCCTTACGGCTAGAGACTCCTATGGGAGTAGACTAGATGATTATGCACTGGTGCGGGTAGTGTGAGCTTACTCTAGGAGGTGAGATCATCAGCTAGGATCTCCTCATAGCGGCGTTGAGGCCTTACGACGTCATCTTTGGTATGGACTGGTTATCGGAAATCCATGCTCATATCGACTGTATTAGGCCCAAAGTGCGGTGTGTTCACACGGATGGGACCAGGTTCACCATTGTCATTGAGAAGGGATCCTTTGCAGCGTAGGACAGACTTAATCAGAGGAGGGTGTAGCCGATCACTCACCAGTTGGCTTGCCTTACCCTCGCAGTAGTTGATGTGGAGAGTTCAACTTATCCGGTAGTGGTAGACCAGTACGCGGATGTTTTCCTCGACGATGTTCCAGGATTACCTCCTTGCATTGAGGTGGACTTCTACATTGATCTGTACCCTGGGACAACACTTATATCTTCACCAGCATATCGGATGGATCCCACTGAGCTCCGTGAGCTGAGCGTATAACTTGAGGACTTGTAGAGGAAGGGATTCATCCAGCCCAGTGTTTCTCCTTGGGCAGCCCTGATTCTATTTGCCAAGAAGGTGGATAGGAACTTGAGGCTTTTTGTCGACTACCATCTCCTGAACCAGGTGACTCTGATGAACAATTACCCACTTCCGAGGATTGACGAACTCTTTGATCAGCTCAAGGTACCTCGATGGTTATTGAAGACAGACCTCAAATAAGTCTATATGAATCTCAGAGTTTGAGAAGAGGATGTGTAGAAGACAACCTTTAGATGTCGGTACAACCACTACAAGTTCTTGGATATGACCTTTGGTGTAACCAACGCTCCATCAGTGTTCATCAGTTTCATGAACAGGATCTTTTTGCCCTACCTCAATCTCTTTTTCGTAGTCTTCATCGATGACATACTGATCTACTCGACTATTGAGGAAGAGAATACCTACCATTTGTAGGTACTACTAGACACACTCTGAGAGCACCAGCTTTATGGTAATCTCTCGAAGTGACTGTTTTGGATTCGAGAGGTTCACTTTTGGGGGAATGTCATCTCGGAGGCTGGAGTTGCAGTGGATCCAGTGAAGATCGAGACAGTACTTGCCTGGGAGCCACCAAGGACTATGACGGAGGTATGAAGTTTCCTGGGTTTGGCTGGATACTATCAGAGATTCATTCCAGATTTCTCCAGAGTTGCAACACCACTTTCAGCCTTAACGAAGAAGGGGAAACCCTTCGTGTGGCAGGAGATATGCCATCAGATCTTTCAAGAGCTGAGGAAGAGGCTGACTAGTGCCCCCATCTTGAAGCTTCTAGAGGAAGGCGTAGGGTTTGTAGTTTACTGTGACACATCAGGGACCAGACTCAGGTGTGTCCTGATGCCGGAGCGATCAGTGATCACATATGGTTCTCGAAAGCTGAGAAAACATGAACAAAACTATGCTACCCATGACCTAGAGTTAGCAGCAGTGGTCGTCACCTTGAAGATGTGGCGGCACTATCTGATGGGCGAGCATTTTACTGTATTATCTGATTACAAGAGTCTCAGGTATATCTTCTCTCAGAAGGACCTGAACCTGAGACATCGACGATGGATTGAGTTCCTACTGAACTATGACCTTGAGAAAGTCTATACTCCTGGGAAGGGGAATGTTGTTGTGGATGTGATCAGCAGGAGGACTAGTATTCAGCTACTAGGAGAGGTGAAAGAGTAGCTAGATTCCTTAGAGATATCCTTTGTGGATATAGATGGACCAGCCTATCTTCAGTCTCTTACATTCACTCCTCCACTTCTTCAGTGAGTCAGGGAGGCGCAGTGTAGAGGTGCTAACTGTGAGATGCGACATGCTCAAATATCCACAGGTCAGGCAATTGATGGATTTTCTGAAGGTGGGGAGCAGTTCATCCTTTTAAGAGGACATACCCTCGTACCAGTTGCACTTCGGGAGGAATTATTGAGGGATTTCCACACTTACCCTCTAGCGGTACACCCAGGAGTGGCGAAGATGTACCAGGACCTTAGACGACATCATTGGTAGCCAGGTATGAAGAAGGCCATAGCAGAGTTTGTCTCACGGTGCCTCACTTGTCAATAAGTGAAGGCAGAGCACCAGGTACCAGCAGGATTGGTTCAACCTTTAGAGGTCCCAGAGTGGAAGTGGGATGAGATATCCATGGACTTCATGATAAGTCTTCCACATACAACCAGGATTCATGACTCGATATGGGTGATCTTTGACCGACTCACCAAGTCGGCCCACTTCCTACCGATTAGAGAGCAGGGATCTGTTGAGAGCTTGGGAGGCCTCTATGTGTAGGAGATAGTGAATTTACATGTAGTACCTTCCTCGATTGTTTCCAATCGTGACGCAGGATTCACTTCCCGGCTATGGAAGGAGTTGCAGGAGGCTTTCAGGACACAACTACGTCTGAGCAATGCCTTCCATCCTTAGACAGATGGTTAGACCGAGCGGACAATTCAGACCCTCGAGGACATGCTCCGTGGTTGTGTTTGTGACTTCAGTCGCAGCTGGGAGGACCACTTATCGTTGGTAGAGTTTTCCTACCACAACATCTATCACTCTACCATTGATATGGAACATTTTGATTCCTTGTATGGTTGACCTTTTAGATCCCCACTGTTCTGGATAATCCGAGGGGAGTCCGCACTAGTGGGACCATAGATGGTATGGGCTACCAGAGAGAAGGTGCAGATCATCCAGGAGCAGATGAAGACTGCACAGAGCAGACAGAATTCGTATGCTGATAGGAGACGGAGGTCCTTGGAGTTCTAGGATGGGGACCATGTTTTCCTATGAGTCTCACCCCGATGAGGTATACAGAGATTTGGCCGAGATGGCAAGTTATCTCCTCAATTAATCAGAACTTTTTAGGTCCTTAGCAGAGTAGGCGAGGTGGCTTACTGCCTGGATCCTCCACCTAAGAGACATCAGGTGCACAGCGTTTTCCACGTATCTCCACTGAGGGGATACGTGCACGACCAGTCCCACATCATCGACCGTGGAGAGCTGGACATCGATGACATTGTGACTTTCAAGGAGGTCCAAGTGGAGATCGAGGATCAACAAGAGCGGGTCTTGCGTGGACGGTCGATACCTCTGGTGCGCATTCTCTGGCAGCACGAGAACCTCTAGGAGATCACATGGGAGCGGGAGACTCAGATGTGTGATCAGTACCCTCATTTGTTCCCATAGATCGAGTTGTAGCTTACGGGAACGTAAAGCCCTGAGGTGGGGAGAATGTAAAGACCCATTTTTTCCGTGGATTTTTTTAAAACATAGAAATTTTATGAGTCCATTGTTTCTGATTGCGGTTGATTCTTAGGCCCGTTGTGTTCGGAATCAATTTATGATGTTTTGTTCGGGTACGTTCAGTAAAGTTACGAGCGGGATTTTATATCTTTTGAACCGGTGCTCGGAATTGAAATCAAAGGGCACCATTGAACTCGCAACGTCAGTGATTTCTTAGTGTGACCTTCACCGCAGTTGCATTTTAACGAGAGTGGAAGATAGTTTTGAGGGTTATTAAATAAAATTAAATAAAATTTAGAGATAACTTATTTTTATTTTGTGTTAGTTAAAACCTCCAAAGGGAGTTAGAGGTGGGGGACACCACACTCAAACCTCCCATGGGAGGTAATGGTGGTGGGGCCCACCTGAGCATAACCTCCCTTGAGAGGATGTTATTCGGTGGGGCCCACCCAAGCTCCGTAACTCCTCTAACCCCCTTAAACTCCTTGGAACCCCCAATTAATTTGGCAAAAATCTTCACCTTCCCCCATTAATTATTTGAGCCTCACCACCCTCATTAATTTGTAGGGATGTCTCATTTAATTAATCACCTTTTGAATTCATCATGCCAACCATTAAAATAAAGATTATGCTATTATTTTGGTTTGGCATAATCTTTTGGTGGAGCCTTGGAAGAATTGAGATAATATCCTCTCAACGAAGAACATGAAGAACTGTCGCCATCTTCTTCCTTCTTCAACCAGGGCAAGAAAGGCAAGCGACGCCCACGAAGAATGCTGACGTCGTATTCGACTTCGTCACCTTCGAACTCTGGTCCACGAATGACGAGTACCCCATTTTCCTCTGACGTCAACAGAACGATGCCGCCTCCCCGCGACTCCGTCAATGAATTCTGAAAAGCGAGGTAGGGAGAAATTGAGTTATTTTTTATATATGAGTTTAATCCTCTGTTCTTCGTTATTTGTTGAGCACTTTGTTTCCAAATGCTATCGCCATGATGAGGAGGGTTCGGACCGCATGAACACGGCTCGACCCTCCCCTTTTCTTGTTCTTGTTTGATGATGATGAAGGGTGTACACACGGCGATGACGAAGAAGACGGCGAACAAAGGCCGCGCTACCCGCGACCTCTGCGAACCCCACCGCCCCCGCAATGCCCAACGCGCTACCCGCCCCCAGCGTGCTACTCGATGCCCCGGCACCCTACCCGCAACCCCCACGCCCATCCGGCAACCTTCCCGGCCCCCCAACGCGCTACCTAGCGCCCCCGACAGCATGCCTGACCCTTACCAGTGGCCTTCCTGGCACCCCTATTCCCTAGCGGCGGCCTGTCCAGCACCCTAGTGCACTACCCGGCACCCCCGGTGGCATACTCGGCACCCCCTCACCCTGCGGGCGGCCTACCAGGCACCCAGGCGCGCTACCAGACGCCCCTGGTGGCCTGCCCGACCCCTGCCGGCGGCCGGCTCGGCCCCCCCATGCCCTGCCGGCAGCCTGCCCGGCCCCTATAGGCGGCCTACCTAGCGCCCCGGCACCCTGTCTGCAACCCATGCGGCCCCTGCCACGGTCTTTCGGCGTCCCGCCGCGCTGCCCCGGCGCGCAGCTCGGTGCCCTGCCCGGTGCACCCTACCCGCACCCCACGCGGCCTACCACTAACCTTTAGGTGGATGACCTCCCAAGCCGTTCCCCTCATGGCGTTGGCCGAACCGGTCCCAGCTTTCGGGCCGAACCGCCTACGTGGTGGCATCCGGACCGAACAACCCTCATAGTCTGCTGGGCCAGACATAGTGGACTGGGCCTAACTTAGCGGACTGACCTGCCCAAGGGGCTGGGTGAAACCCATCGGTTCAGTCCGAGTAGACCCAGGTCGGGTCGGCTTAGACTCGGTTGGGCCGAGTCGGTCCGACTGGGCCGGAACGGACCTGGCCCACCACCGCCCCTTTTCTTACTTTGGCCATATCTTTGGCACCGGATGTCTGTTCGATGAACCATCTACGGAGACAGAAATCTTAGAGAGAGACAGTTCATTTGGAATACCCCACTTGACATTTGGATACAGTTGGGGTATGGTAAGGTTGGTTTGAACTCAAAAACCAACTGAGCCCCTAAAACGGAAATGCCAATAACTCACAGACCGGGCGTCCGACTAACACACCGTCTATTGCGTGGAGATCCCTATGACGTGACAGACCGTTGAGACACTTCTTCGTGGAACTTTGCAATAGTTGGAGTTTAGCCCAGTAGCTCATTTAGAAGATCCTACCAGTGACGAGCTGACAGAGTGCGGAGACCTAGTAGCTGACAGATCTGATGACTGCTTGACCGATTCGACTAGCATAGTGGGGAGCGCTTGGTAGTTGGTGGCAGACCCATTGCGGAGGAGCGCCTGGTAGTTGGAAGCAGACCTGCGGTACTTTACAGGAGGAGTACCTCTACAGGCTATTAGGGGGAGCGCCTGGTAGTTGAAGGCATACCCACAACGGAGTAGCACCTGGTAGTAGGCAGTAGACCTGCAGTGCTCGATTGGAGGAGTATCTCAGTAGTCCAAGGTTAGTGAGAAGTGCCTTGGTGTCATGGCATGCCTACTATTCTTGACAGAGGAGGAGTTCTCCACCTGCTGTGGTTTCGATAATGAAAATCCTGGTTTGAGCTGAGTCAATGACCTTTCTGTTTTCCTCATGATTGAGATGCATTACTAGATACCTTTGGTATATGCATGGGAATATTCCTATGTAATGGTTATCTATTGATTCATACTTTGTGGATTATCCTTGTTGGATTTTGTGAGACCATAAGGGTATCGGGGTCCCTACTGAGTACATTATACTCCCCCCTGCATAGGTTATGCCTGCACCTCATTGTGTTGGATGCAGACGACGGATAGTGCTGATCGAGGTGGAGTGTACGAGGACTGGACGATACCTGGAGGTGGACCTCATGACCAGTTGGTACCCGGAGGAGACGGATGGACGTGGAGCACTGAGGAGGCTATCTATACCTACCCTTCAGGTAAGATCTGTGGCGGATGATCCAGGAGCTACTAAACACCTTCCTAATATTTGTCTTTTAGTTTTACCTATTTTTTTATTTCTTGTACTTTACTGTTGGGCTTGTATTTCCGGCCCCCTTTACTTTCAGCACTACCTTTGTATTTAGTTTTACATAGTGTATTGATTTCTGTTGTGTACTCTGATTATGTGTGTCTGGTTATTATAAAGGAAATGTCTTCCCAGCTTAGGGATTTACACCTTTGGTGCTAGTCATCAGCCCCTTGCCTATGGAAGGCAGGCTTGGGGTAGTCACAGAACGGGTCCTGAGGACGGGTCGTGATAGAGTTTGGCTCTGTTCGCTGCTCGCAGAACTACCTCACCTTGTTCAATCTTTCTGAATCTACTTGGTTCCTATATTTTGATATAGATGTGAGCAACAAATGTAGTATCCAATACCAAATTGGTAGAAATATATAGATTGCATTTGATAACAAACACACATGAAGCTTCCCCTTGCTTCCTTGGCTGAGTGCAGTGTTTCTTCCAGTGGCCTTTCTTGCCATAAGTGAAATAAACACCCTCTTATTTTCATGCCTCCCATTTGATCTTTCTTTTTTTGGAAGGCCTTGAAAAAGCTTTGGGCTTAAAGATCTTAGCCTTACCTTTACTTTTATTCACCATAAGGACAAAAGGCTTTTCACGCTTCATATCATTGTCCACTTGGAGAATGAGGATAAGAAGATCAGATATAGACTTCTCAATGTTGCTAATGTTGAAATTTACAAAAATGTTAGATAATCTCTGAAGGAGTGATGCATGAATGATATCAGTACCAAGTTATTCAGGGATTTTAAACCCTAGATCCTCCAAGCGTACAATGTAGCTAATGATCTTTACTACATGAGGCCCAACTGGGGCACCCTCTCCAAGATTTCTCTAAAATAGAGCCTCAAAGATCTCAAACCTTTGTTTTCTTTCTCACTCCTAGTATAGACCACAGAGGTGCTCGGGCATTCTATAGGTATCCATGTCTTCATGAGACTTCATGAGCTCACTAGACATTGATGACAACATCAAACATTGAACATCGAGTGCCTGGTTCAATGGTTGATCATAGACAATGAAATGTTGATCATTTTCCCCTTGGGTAGGAGAATAATGTGGTGAGGACTTGAGCACATAAAACCTTCATTCAGGGTGTAGGATATCCCGAAGGCACCTAAACCATTCATGAAAGTTACTACCAGTGAGGATATTTTCTTTACCCAGAATTGATCACAGAGATAATGTGGTTGATGAGCTTATCATATTGATTCTACAAATTAAAAGAGCAGATTTATCAGTACCATTTGATTAAATTTTAGGAAAAATAATAAATGAATTTATTAATTCTCCCAGTATTTTATCATGTCCCAATGGCCCTCACCATTGAAATCGGAATGTATAGTTGTGATGACATTCTAGTGGCATGGATCCATATTCCCCTTCGCGTAACCCCAAAAAGGATTTGTCAATCTATTTAAATGTATTTAGGTAGGTAGGTATTTTCCAACTGTGAGCTTACAGTTCCTTGATCTGTTGAATGGACTCCCCAATCCTGAAATCCTGACTTGGATTTCCTCAACACATGCCTCTATTTTACAACAAGTCAAGAAAGGGCCACTCCTCTTGATTTAAAATGTTTAAGTCAACCCGAAACTTTCATAAGGGCTTCCTTTATAAAATTAAGTATCCCAATAAGGGTTAGTCAAACAAATAGTTTTATTGAGCCTTTCTCTTAATTAAGTAACGGAAGGCTTGGTCTGACTTAATATGGTATTTGAGGGATTTTAAGCCTTTATGTGTTGTTTCGCATTATCACATGCCTGTTCATATTAAGTGATTCTTTCTTATGTGATTAACCATGTTCTGATAATGTTTAAGAATAGTACAGTTTTTTATTTTATTCCATCTCTGTATGCTTGTTTATTTCATTAATTATGTGAACGTGACAACACATACCTAATAAATAAACCATGCAATCAGATAGAAATAAAATAAGATGGAATGATCATGAGATTATATTGGTTATCTTATTTAGCGGTTTTGATAAGATAACCCTGACCTACGGAAAATCACATTTAACCCAATGGTTCATGTTTTAGAAGATCCCACTTTTCCACCTTTATATCTACTTGGGTTGGTTTAACCTCAGCTTCGGATTTTGAACTGTCTCCACTGTCTTGGGAGATCCTCCATTATGTGGGGTTTATAATAAAGAAACCATGGGCACACATGCCCTACATTTTATCAGAAGATGGCTCTCAGGCCAACAAATTTAAATTAATCAAATTTAAATGAAACCATACACACACACATAGGGTCTTTGTTCTTGCTCATGATCATCCATAGCAAGCAATGACATTTACGATTATTTAGTATTCAAATTATTTTAATCATTCTTATATTTAAGATAATTTGTGCCTTAATTAAATTAATTATGATCATATAATTAATCAATTCTTAATCTTAAATTCCTTTCTGAATTTCCTTGAGATTCTTCTCATCCATAATCCTTGTACGGGTCTTTGTACTTTTGGAGGAAACCTGGTGAAATTCCATTTTTGGAAGGTACGCATCATGTATTTGTTTTCACCCTTTATCCAAAGTACAAGCCTGGGGATTTGGAATGTTTTATATACATTAGAAATTTTGGAGTACACGGAGTGTAGATTAATCTAATACAGTGTTTATTTTCTTTTTACGTAGTTACCGGCCTGGCAATTTTGTCTACGCGGTACGCAGATTCTCCATGTACATGGTTTCACCAACGGCGGATTGGACTGCACAACGTGTTGATTCAACATACATGCCATGTATTCCAGTTTTCATGTGTCGTTCAGTTCTGGTCAACATGGGGTATCAAAAACATTGGTATTCTCAATTCACATGGCGTGGTTTGGTGTACATGTACCAGTTTGTTGAACCTAAGTACACAGTGTGTTGTTTTCACTACACAATGTGTATTCCTGTGTTGTATAGAAATAATGAGCAGCTCCTCCAGATGAGTTCCTCGTTTTTATTTTAATCAAAATTAAAATTAAAAGGTTGTTTCTATGATGTGAATCGATAAAATAAGGAGGAAGAAAAATTCCCATTCAATCCGTTTTATAGAACGATTTATCTTGAATTGAATCAAATATAAATGTGTAAATTTTAAAAAAAAAAATAACTACAATCAATGTTGTGAATCCCTCTGATACCACTTGAAGGTCCCGGGCACAGCGGAAGCTCATGGGTGGATGTGCCCACTTGGAATTTTGTCATTAGAAATATAACGACCCCTACTTTACATACATGGTTATTACTTCAAAATTGAAGCATACTTATTACAACATATAACAAAACCATGAGAGGATCGTATAGGTATAGTGTCTTTAGAAACTGGGAAACATAAACAACTGGTTCATAAATCATCTACACTGTTTCCCATTTATTTCATAATATCTAGAGTCCCTTTTTGGCATATCCTAATTAATATCCTTCTTTCTGACCTGGGGAAAAGAAAAACATAAAAAAGGGTGAGCTCAAATGCTCAGTAAGGGAAAAAAAGAAATATCAAACATATCATATTCATAAGAACATAACATTTTGAAAATATTATCCTGCAAAAGAGATCATAACGTAGGATAAATCATAGAATTGAAATTTAGTCCCAATAATCATAACATAAAACATTAATATTTATGGAATACACACATAATCATAGAAAATCATTTCTTAGTAGTCAAGACTCATTTCCAAAACTATCTTAGCGGACAAAGTCCATTTCTGAACAGAGTTCACTCCTCGTTTCAGTCCTGTTTCACTGAACCAGTTTAACCTGTCGTTCCATCCATGTCTATCTCATGAGATATAAATCATTACCCAATGCATTGGAGAGAGATATAGGTCCCACCCATCTCATAATGATACCATTCTTATGTATTCCACAAGATCATAAATCATACATCAAAGCATAACCCATGTAACAAAAATGGGATTCTTAATCATCATTCCATCATAACATAATACATATAAGATAAAAGGACATCATAAAAATAATTCAATCATAACATAATGAAAATAATGTCAAAATAGGGATAGAAATAGAACCCTATATTGTCTTAGATGGAAAATAATTTTGATAAAACACTTGAACTCCATTCTTGAGGAAAATATCCTTTCTACTTCAAAAACATTTTTCCTTTCTTAACATGTCATACAATTATTAACTAAAAGAAGTATATTAAAAATAAACCTGAAAACTTTTAAATTAAGCTTCATGTAAATATTGTTTTATGAAATCATAAATATCCATTCATGCCATATAAGTTAAAAAAACATTCTTCTCATAATTTGGCCGGAAAAGTCAAAAAGTACCTCTTACTAAAAATGAAAAAAGATTCCTTTCATATATTTTTCTAAAAACTCACCAATGGGTAAAATTGGATTTAAAAAATTGTAGGTGGAAGGAAATAATATTACATATTGAGGAAACATGGATGTGGATGATAAATATTCCCTAGTAAATTCTGAAGTGTAAACAATCTTAGATAAAAATGAGATTGTGATATTTTCTCTTACCTTAGGTCTAATATGGTTCGTATGAATCCTAACCTCCTTTAATATGGTTTAAATAATGTCAATTGACTTATTACAGAATCGTATTCATTGTTATGATATCATATATGGTCATATTTGTATCTTCTTAAAAGTAATATTTCATTGCTACTTGTTATTTGGGTGTTTATTGCTTTCTGTTCTTATGCGTGTTTCATCGAATAAATTCTTATTAATCTTTATAGGATATAGATATATCATATACAGAATGGTATTAGTGTAATATATATCATATTCATTCATTCAATTTATTTTTATAATCATTATTCAATGAAGATCAAATAAAATGAGTCGCATCACATCGTGGAGACGGTAGGCCGTACGTACGCACGAGTGATGATATCGTTCCCCTGATCGTGGAATTGTATTAAAGTGTATGTATAATATTTCAGAGTCAATAAAACTTTACCATAATCATATATATTTATTTAATTTCACCATTATACCCATCCAAGTATGGTGGTGGTGGAAAACATATTACACCACGGCGTGGAGAGGGTATTTTGTACGTACGCACGCACGGTGATTTTGTTTACCGTAGGATGGATAAGAGGTGAAATAGGGTCCTTTCATATTTATAATAACATATCCGTATATGAGGGATACTTATGTTATTACTTCATAATGAAACAACTAAAGAAGAGGGAGTAGAAGAAGAATGGAACTTGAAGAAAATGGTAGAAGGTATTACCTCTTTCTCGAAGTGCCTCCTTTAAACTTTCTCTTAGGGAACTAGAGTTGGTCTTTTGAGTATACCACTACCTCTATTATGTTTCTAAGGAAGTGGGAAATTGAAATGTTCAGGGTTTGTCCAATCATGAAGGCTCAAATTGGTGTGAGGAGGAGAGGGAGTAGGTGACCTTTTATAAGGGAGGAGAGGGACACCTTTGGAAATATAAGAAATATTAGTTTATATTAAATCCCAACCCCACCTAAAAACTTCCAAAATCACTCATATACGAATATTTGATGAGATTGGGTTGTAATCGCATCAACCAATAAAATTTAGACATGTTAGGAATTTATTTTAAGCATTATCAACTTGATTTATCCTTATTTATCAATTTAATTTTATTTGTTGTAATAATAGTCTAAATTTTAAATTGTTATAAATAATTACATATGTGTTGTGAATTTTCCATAATTTGACAAATTATGACATTTTAGAACATATAAATGTTAATTTATAATTTTTAAATAATTTTGTGATTTTTAATCAATTTTATAATAAGTTATTTTTATAAAATAACATAGTGTCAATTTTTACACTATTCATTTATTTGAATTTAAATAAAATATATACAGAATATATGTTCGAAATAAAAGACCTAATAGATTCATAAAATTTCATATGTATCTATAAAATTAGTGGATCACATTAAATAGATCATATAATATTTATTCTAATATTTTTAAAACCATTTATTTGATATTTTAATTAATAAAATACTTTCAACATCACTATTGTGTGATAATTAATGATAATTATTTAATCTCTAAACATTATAAATAAATTCATATGATGTAGATAATTTTATTATATTTTTTGAGACTATTTATATCCGAAGTTTTATGATGTTTATCACTAAATTAATATTATTATACTTATAGGATTTAAGAGAGTGACATATTGTCACTTTCCTTGGTTTTAATAATAATTATATTATTTCATTGTCAAAAGTCCATGAAATAAATATATTACGACCCTTAGGTGTTATGGGTCGACTTTTATTCATCCAATAGGATTTTTTAACATGTTAGGGTAATTTTATAATCTTATATTTACCCTTAATTACCAGATTTACTTTTAACTATGGTAAATAAAATTTACCGTAGTTACTATTCATAATGCCCAAGAATAAAAAATAGTCTATTAACATAATTTGGAACCAGTGACTCCAAATATGGAATCCATTATTCAAAATTCAAAACACAGAAGTTGGAGTAATTAATTTAAAATTAATCTCGTTGTTAAGAAAATAGGTTTTAGAAGTTAAAACATTGCCAAAGATTGAAGTGTTTTTACCTATGAATTCAATGTGAAATTAATGATAATGACATACATTATATTAAATGGTAAAAATATATTATATTTATACTTTAAAACCATTCAATATTATAATTTATCCATATAAATTATCTCAATGAAAAAAGATGGTTTTAATTAAAAATTAGCGTATTTTTACTATTCATCAAAATATGAAAGTTATCAGAAAAGTATCAACAATTTATCCAAAGTAAATTTTTATATCTTGATTCAAAAAAAAGAATCTTATTTTGTCAAATTGAACTTATAAATGTGTCAAAAACTATATTTAATGTGGGTGCTCCATCGAAAGGCGACAAAACTACTTTTTTTTAAAAATACTTATTTTACCCGAAAAATTTATTTTGTTCTCTTACCATGTTCTAGAAAATGTGTAAGATGAATAATAATGTTATAAAATTAAAAATTTAGTTAATACTATTCATAACGGCTAGTCCATAATAATATATCTTTGTTTTGTGAAACCTGGTATTGCGTACTACACACGCTATCGAGGAAGGTCGTGATTGCGTGTAATGCAAGCCAAGTCAATATTGTCTATTGTGAAAGATTCCTTTGGTGTTCCGTATAACATAATACATAAAAAAATATTTCTCATAAAATCACAGGGTGTTACATTCTACCCCCCCTTAAAATGAATTTTGCCCTCGAAATTTGTCACTTCATTACAAATAGAAGAGGATACCTCTCCCTCATCATATCCTCAAGTTCTCATGTAGCTTCTTCTAATTAGTGGTTCCTCCATAAAACATTAACCAAGAGAGTGGTCTTGTTTCGCAGATCTTTTTCGCTACGGTGAAGAATCTCTATCGGCTGTTCTTCATATGAAAGATCTTGCTCCAGCCGTACAACTTCTGAGCTGAGTACATGTGAAGGATCGGGTATGTACTTTCTCAGGAGAGATACATGGAACACATTGTGAACTTGAGAGAGATTCGGTGGAAGCGCCAATCGGTAAGCTACCTTCCCACCACGATCCATTATTTCGAAAGGACCGATATACCTAGGGCTCAACATTCCCTTCTTTCCAAATATCATTACTCTCTTCCAAGGAGATATTCGTAAGAACACTTTATCACCCAATTAAAACTCAAGTTCTTTTCTTCGGTTATCGGCTTAGATTTTTTGTCGACTCTGAGATACTCTTATGTGTTGTTGAATAGATCAGACCTCTTCTGCCATCTCATCAACAAGATCAGGTCCTAATTGCTTTCTTTCCCCAACTTCATCCCAGCAAGTTGGAGTTCTGCATTTCTTTCCATAGAGGGCTTCATAAGGAGCCATCTGAATACTGGAGTGGAAGCTATTATTATGAGAAAATTCCACCAAAGATAGGTGTTGATCCCAACCACCTTTTAAATCCATAGAGCATGCTCTAAACATGTCTTCTAGAGTTTGAATTTCGTCTCAGACTGACCGTCTGTCTGAGGATGGTAAGCAGTGCTGAAACTCAACTCTGTATCTAGAGCATACTGAAGACTTCACCAAAATTTTGAGGTAAACCTCGGATCCCCATCAGATATAATGGAAAGTGGTACTCCATGGAATCTTACCACTTCCTTTACATATATCCTGGAAATCTAATCAAGAGAAAATTATTCTCTAATAGAAATGAAGTGTGCGGACTTCGTAAGATGATCAACTATAACCCAAATAGCATTATTGCCTTTGTATGTTTTAGGAAGTCCGGTGACAAATTCCATAGTGATGTTTTCCCATTTCCATTCTGGTATGGGTAATGGTTGTAAAATTCCCTTAGACTTTTTTCTCTCATCTTTAACTTGCTGACAAACCAAGCATCAAGAGACATATTCAACAACATATCTTTTCATGTCATCCCACCAGAAGGACTCTTTCAGGTCCCTATACATCTTCGTGCTTCCAGGATGAATAGAGAATGAAGAACTATGATCCTCATCCAGTAGCTCCTTCTTTAATTCTTGTATGGGAGGAATACAGACACGGTTCCTGAACCTTATTATCCCATCACAATAAAGGTTGAATTCAGGAACATTTTTCACCTTCTTTTTTAACTCCACATCTTCATTCTGCGCCTCTTTAATCCTCACATGTATAGATGGTTGAACATTCATTTGAGAAAAAGATAATATTTTTTCCCTTCCATTAAAATTCCAAGATCCAGCCTTTGTAAATCCATAAATATCGGATCTTTTGTGATCCTGAACTTGGATAATCTAGCATGGTCTTGTCGACTCAATGTGTCTACCACCTTGTTTGCTTTCCCAGGGTGTTAATGAATTGAGAAGTCGTAATCCTTAATCTTCTCCAACCGTCTTCTTTGGTGCATATTCAGCTCCTTTTGTGTGAAAATATACATTAAACTTTTATGATCAGTATAAATATCACACCTTTCACCATAAAGGTAATTCCTCCCAATCATTAATGCAATGATTACCGAAGCTAACTCCAAATCATGAGTTGGGTAATTTTTCTCCTAGATTTTCAATTTTTGTGAGGCATAAGCTATCACCATATCATGTTTCATGAGAACACACCCCAATACCTTCTTGGATGCATCACTGTAGATCACAAACCTTTCTCCACTGCAAGTTATTGTGAGAAAAGGTGCACTGGATAACAATCTTTTTAGCACTTTGAAATTCTCTTCACATTCCTCCGTCCAAACAAACATAAATCCTTTCTGAGTCAACATGGTGAGTGGTTAAGATAACCCAGAAAAATCTTTCACAAAACGTCGGTACTATCCAGCCAAGCCAAGAAAACTTCGGATCTCAGTTACTGTTGTTGGTCTCGACCATCATTCTATAACCTCTGTTTTTGCTGGATCCACAGATATCCCCTCTTTTGAGATTATGTGACCCAAAAATGCAACTTTTTTAAGCCAAAATTCACACTTGGTAAATTTGTCTTAAAGCATCTCCTTTCTCAGGGTCATCAATTCAATTTTCATGTGATCTTCATGTTCTTCCTTACTCTTTGAATAGATAATAATGTCATCTATAAAGACTACCACAAACTGATCAAGATAGTCTCCAAAGACTCTACTCATCAGATCCATGAAGATAACAGGGGCATTAGTAAGAACAAATGGCATCACTATAAATTCATAGTGTCCATACCTTGTACGAAAAGCCTTCTTTGGTATATCCTCCCTTTTGACCCTCAATTGATGATACCCTGAATGAAGATCAATATTAGAAAAGTATTGAGCTCCGCGTAGTTGGTCAAATAGGTCATCAATGAATGGGAGAGGATATTTGTTCTTGATAGTGATCTTGTTATGTTCCTGATAATCAATGCAGAGTATCATTGATCCATCTTTCTTCTTAACAAACAGAACAGGTGCTCCCCAAGGTGACGCACTAGGGCGTATGAATCCTTTATCAAAATTCTCTTGGAGTTGCTTCTTCAATTTCTGTAACTCAATTGGGGCCATTCTATAAGGTGTATTTGAAATGGGAATAGCACCCGGTATGAGTTCTATTGAAAAGTCAACTTCACGATTTGGTGGAAGACCTAGAAATTCCACTGGAAAGACATCATCAAACTCTCGTAAAATGGGCATATTATTAATTGTGAGTTTCTCTCCAACCATTTGTGATAAATAACCTTCATTTAGTGGAATCAAGACCCATAAGATGGAAGAAATTTTCACTGGAAGGTTATGTTCATCCTTGCATAGATAGACGATCATAGATTGATCTGGAATATGGAATGTGACTTCCCTTCTTTGGAAATTGATATGAGTTCCATATAAAGAAATCCAATCCATGCCAAGAATCACATAAAATTCCACTATAGTAAGGATCACAAGATTTACAGGAATCACTTTCCCACAAACTTCAATCAGAGAAGAATTATAAACTTTTGATGTGATTGTTTTTTCATTAGGGGTTATCACAGCTAACTCAACATCTAATTATTGAGGTAATACGGCGATAACCTTAGAAAATTCTTCAGAAATAAAAGAGTGGGTGGATCTAGAATCAAATAAAACATTTTCTACTTCAGAGTGGATGGTAAGTGTACCTCTCAATACTTCATTGTCGTACTCCACATAGCCCATAGTAATTTCATGTGAAATTCCTTAGTCTTTGGCCTTAAGAGTTTGTTGACGTCGATCATCATCATCAACCCTTGGATTTGGGCATTGATTGGCATAATTACGCATATCCTTGCACATGAAACATTTAAGTGTAGTTGGTGCATTCTATGTTTCCCTTCCTTTGTTTGCATCATTAGACATCTTCTTTCCATTATTTCGACATTCAATTGCCCGATGACCTTCTTTTCCACACTTATAACATTTGATTGTCCCCTTAAGAAAATTTCCTCCATGTTTATTTCCACACTTTGAGAATAAGGTAAAAATCATATTCTTTTCAGTGTGGTCTTTAGATTTTCCTTTGAATTCCATTTTGCTCTTCTTATCAAACCCATTTGACTGATGGGTTACTCCAATCTATATCTCAACCTTGAGAGCACATCAAACAATTTCCTCGTAGCTATTGAAGTCCCTTATGGCTAATTCCCTTCGACGACTTGGTTTTAATCCACTAAAGAATTGATCAATATTACTCTCTGGTTGGATAATAATTCCGGAATCATACCTTGAATGTCTTGTAAAATTTTCTTTGTAGGTACCAATGGATTCATCATCCTTTTTCTTCAATTCAAGAAACTACTTTTCCATCTTTTTTCAAAGAATACGTGGGAAATACTTATTGAAAAATATTTCTTGAACTCGTCCCATTCCATGGACTCAATTTCATCCCATTTGCCTTGAATTCTTAATAAGATTCCACCATTGATCAGCATCACCTTCAAAATGATATAATACTAAGATGACTTTATCATGTTCAGAACATTGAAGAACTGAAAATATCTTTTCAGTGATACTGATCCATTGTTCAGCCACCAATAGATCAGAAGACCCACTGAATGAAGGTGGACACTGCCTCATGAAAGATTCAATAGAACGTTGCTCCTTCCTTTGCTCGTTTGAAAGTCCTACATGATTCATAGCTTGAGAAAGTTGTGTGAGCATGGCTACAAGAATTTTCATTCCAGCTCCCATAACATTTGGTTTCTCAGGGGGACAATCCTTGCATTTCCCATCGCATTTTGCATTCACACGGTTCCTTCGGGTTTTATCCATTGACTAAAACCAAGAAGAATAGTGTGAGAAAAACTAATTATAATAGGTAAACCACATAATCAAGAATATAATTTCAGACTTTAGGTCTTCTCATTGGTTGTTCGTGGCCATTTCTAAAACACTAAGATTTTTTTCTATGCTTAAACATATCGTTAGGTTTTTTACTCAGGCTTTCACATCATAGTTTCTAAAGGTTGACTATAACCTCTCTCTGATACCAACTATAATGGCCCATACATTACATACATGGTTATTACATCAAAAATGAAGCATTATTATTACAAAATAAAACAAAACCATGAATGGACCGTATTGGTATAGTGTCTTTAGAAACTGGTAAACATAAACAACTGGTTCATAAATCATCTACGTTGTCTCCCATTTATTTCATCATATCTAGAGTCCCTTTTTGGCATATCCTACTTGATACCCTTCTTCCTGACTTGGGGAAAAGAAAACATACAAAAGGGTGATCATAAATGCTCAGTAAGGGTAAAAAAAAGAAATATCAAACATATCATATTCATAATAACATAACATTTCGAAAATCTTATCCTGCAAAAGAGATCATAACATAGGATAAATCATAGAAGTGAAATGTAATCCCAATAATCATTGCTTAAAACATTATGTTTTGTGGAATACACACATAATCATATAAAATCATTTCATAGTAGTCAAGACTCATTTGGAAGACTATCTTAGTGGACAAAGTCCATTTCTGAACCGATTTCACTCCTCGTTTTAGACCTGTTTCACTGAACCGGTTTAACCTGTCATTCCAGCCATGTCTATCTCATGAGATATAAATCTTTACCCAATGCATTGGAGGGAGATATATGTCCCATCCATCTCATAATTATACAATTCTTATGTGTTCCACAAGATCATAAATCATACATCATAGCATAACCCATGTAATGAAAATGGGATTCTTAATCATCATGTCATCATAACATAATCCATATAAGATAAAAGGACATCATAAAAATAATTCCATCATAACATAATCAAAACAATGTAAAAATAGGGATAGAAATCGAACCCTATATTATCTTAGATGGAAAATAATTTTGATAAAACACTTGAACTCCATTCTTGAGGAGAATATCCTTTCTACTTCAAACACATTTTTCCGTTCTTAACATGTCATAAATTTTATAACTAAAAGAAGTAGATTAAAAATAAACTTGAAAAAATGTAAAGGAAGCTTCATGGAAATATTTTTTTATGAAATCATAAATATCCATTCATTCCGTATAAGTTAAAAAACATTCTTCTCGTACTTTGGCCGGAAAAGTCAAAAAGTGCCCCGTACTAAAAACGACAAAAGATTGCTTCCATATCTTTTACTAAAAACTATCCAATGGTTAAAATTGGATTTAAAAAATTTTATGTGGATAGAAATAGTATTACATATTGAGGAAACATTGATATGGATGATAAATATTCCCCAATAAATTCTGAAGTATAAACAATCTCAGATAAAAATGAGATTGTGAGATTTTCCCTTACCTTAGGTCCGATATGCTTCACATGAATCCAAAAATCCTATAATATGGATTAAATAATGTCAATTGACTTATTATGGAATTATATTCATTGTTATTATATCATATATGGTCATATTTGTATCTTCTTAGTAGTAATATTTCATTGCTGCTTGTTATTCGGGTGTTTATAGCTTTATGTTCTTATGCGTCTTTTGTCGAATAAATTCTTATTACTCTTTATAGGATATAGATATATCATTTTAAAGAATGGTATTAGTGTAATATATATCATATTAATTCATTCAATTCATTTTTATAATCATTATTCAATGAAGATCATATAAAACGAGTCGCATCACATCGTGGAGACGGTATGCCGTATGTTCGTACGGGCGATGATATCGTTCCCATGATCGTGGAATTGTATTTAAGTGTATTTATAATATTTAAGAATCAATACCACTTTACAATAATTATATATAGTTATTTATTTTTACCATTTTACCCATCCAATTATGGTGGTGGTGGAAAACATATTACAACACGACGTGGAGACGGTATTCCGTACGTATGCACGCGCGGTGATTTTGTTTACCCTAGGATGGGTAAGAGGTGAAATAGGGTTGTTTCATATTTATAATAACATATCAGTATATTATGGATACTGATGTTATTACTTCATAATGAAACAACTAAAGAAGAGGGAGTAGAAGAAGTATGGAACTTGAAGAAAACTGTAGAAGGTATTACCTCTTTCTCGAAGTGCCTCCTTTAAACTTTCTCTTAGGGAAAGAGAGTTTGTCTTTTGAGAATACCAGTACCTCTATTATGTTTCTAAGGAAGTGTGGAAGTGAAATGGGTAGGTTTTGGCCGAGCTTGAAGGCTAAAATTTGTGTGAGGAGGAGTGGGAGGTGGTGCCCTTTTATAAGGGAGGAGAGGGGCACCTTTGGAAATATAAGAAATATTTGTTTATATTAAATCCCAAACCCAAAAAAAAATTTAAAAATGACTCATATTAGAATATTAGATGATATAGGGTTGTAATATAATCAACCAATAAAATTTATACATGTTAGGAATTTATTTTAAACATTATCAACTTGATTTATCCATATTTATCATTTTTTTGTGGTAATAATAGTCTAAATTTTAAATTATTATAAATAATTAAATATGTGTTGTGAAGTCTTCATAATTTAACACTTTATGACGTTTCCTACCGTTTAAATTTTAATTTATAATTTTTAAATATTTTTGTGATTTTTAAACAATTTTATAATATGTTATTTTTATAAAATAACAGTAGTGTCAATTTTGACACTATTCAATTATTTGAATTTAAATAAAATATATACAGAATATATGTTCAAAATAAAAGATTTAATAGATTCATAAAATTTCATATGTTTCTATAAAATTAGTGGAGCACATTAAATAGTTCATATAGTATTTATTTTAATATTTTTAAAACCATTTATTTGATATTTTAATTAATAAAATAATTTCAACATCAATATTGTGACATAATTAATGACAATTATTTAATCCCTAAAAATTATAAATAAATTTATATGATGAAGATAATTTTATTAGATTTCTGGATAGTATTTATATCCGAAGTTTCATGAATTTTATCTCTAAATTAAAATTACTATACTGATAGGATTTAAGAGAGTGACATATTGTCACTTTCCATGGTTTTAATAATAATTATATTATTTAATGGTCAAAAGTCAATGAAATAAATATATTATGGCCCTTAGGTGATATGGGTCCACTTTTATTCATCCAATAGGATTTTGGAACGTGTTATGGTAATTTTATAATCTTATATTTACCTTTAATTACCCGATTTACCTTTAACTATGGTAAATAAAATTTACCCTAGTTACTATTCATAATGCCCAAAAATAAAAATTAGCCTATTAACATAATTTGGACCCACTGATTCCAAAGATGGAATCCATTTTTCAAAATTAAAAACACATAAGTTGCAATAATTAATTTAAAATTAATCCCGTTGTTAAGAAAACGGGTTTTAGAAGTTAAAACATTGCCAATGATTGAAATGTTTTTACCTATGAATTCAATATGAAATTAATGCTAATGACATGAATTATATTAAATGGTAAAAATATATTATATTTATACTTTAAAACCATTCAACATTATAATTTAACCATATAAATTATCTCAATGAAAAAAGTTGTTTTTAATTAAAAATTAGCGTATTTTTACTATTCATCAAAATATGAAAGTTATCAGAAAAGTATCAAAAATTATCCAAAGTAAATTTTTATATACTTATTCAATAGAAGAATCTTATTTTGTCAAATTGTACTTATAAACATGTCAAAAACAAGATTTAATGTGGGTGCGCCATCAAAAGGCGGCAAAACTACATTTTTTGAAAAATAATTATTTTACCCGAAATATTTATTTTGTTCTCTTACCATGTTCTAGAAAATGTGTAAGAATAATAATAATGTTATAAAATTCAAAATGTATTTAATACTATTCATAATGGCTAGTCCATAATAATATATCGTTGTTTAGTGAAACTCGGTATTGCGTACTACACACGCTATCGAGGAAGGTCGCGATTGCATGTAAATCAAGCCAAGTCAGTATTGTGTATTGTGAAAGATTCATTTAGTGTTGTGTATAACATAAGACATAAAAAATATTTCTCATAAAATCTCAGGGTGTTACAAGAAATGATCAATCCAGGATCAATATGATAATAAACACCTGTCTCCATGGATCAAATGACAGAAATAGAGAAAGAGGAAGGATAGTCACAGAACCATGAAGGAAGGATCATCACAGGTTGATTATATTTAATTTATTTAATTTACAAGAAGTAACTTTTATGGCGGTCTTCCTTCGTTGACATTTATGGTCATGTTCTTATGTGCTTCATCAATGCATCGTAGAATCCAAGTGTAGACTTCCTCTAGCGGTGATCCACACGTGCGCCACACATCTTTGGACGTTGCCAAAGGAATCTATGGGTGCTAGTGTTGAGAATCCTTTGCTTGTGTTGTCCTCCTTAGATCACCTTGATCCGATGGAGGTGGATCTCTCTTTGTATTTAGAGAGTTCTTGGAGAATGGATTTCTTTTGGTATTGAGAGAATTATCTAGAATTGTTGTGTACAACAGTTCTTAGGAAAAGTGTTGGGGGTTGTGAGGATATTTATAATCGGGTTTGGGGATATAGAGTTATGACAACAAATAAACGCGTTACACATTTTATTTATTTCATTAACTCTTATTGAACAACCCCATGTCGAATCATTAATTCATTGACATGCGCCCACACTGATTATAATAAATATAATTTAATAAAATGATATTATTTCCTAATAATCCCTATTCAAAAAAATACTTGGAATGTAATCATTAATACACGACGTGTACTCATTTTTCATTGAAAACTACACAGCGTGTACATTAAATGTACACGATGTGTATATCTTGTTTTTATATTCATTTCCTTTCAAAAATGAAAACTACACTGCGTGTACATTCAATGTACACAGCGTGTATATCTTGTTTTTCATTTTCATTTCATTTCGAAAATGAAAACTACATGGCATGTATATTCAATGTACATGATGTGTATATCTTATTTTTCATTTTATTCTTCCTCCAACATTAAAATGATATATGATTCCTTGAATAATTATTAAACCACATATGAGAATAATATTTATTCTACTTGAGATACTTGGATACACTTAGTGTGTGACCCTCTAGGCCTCTTTCTCATTGGCATTTGGCGGGCTTGCATAAAGTCCAAGATTATTGTCTAGCAACGGGTCAAGGGGCCCAAGAGAAAGAAGTTGACACCGGATTAATGTGTCACCTCATTAGAACGCTTACCATGTAATTTAATCCCTTTATCTCAATATCTCATCAATCAGGTTTCATGGCAGTGCCATAAACCTATATACATGATTCTTCATTCTTTAACTTCCAGAAATAAACACGTCATGACACCATGGCTATAGAATTTGGGTGACAGTTATATTTCAATCAAAGGGCTCGAGATATCTACTCCATTAATATGGTAGGGACAAATCCTTCCTCAACTTATCCATTAACAACATGTCATTCATGACACACCCAACGTACCCAACATCCCGTCAACTGTCTTTGTGATGGTTTTCGTCAGTAAATATAATTGCACGAGTCATGACATGAGTTAATGATAATCTTTCAGTTAAAGGACCATTACACCCGCTCGTAGATAGTAATTTCTGAGGAAACCAAGACATGCATAATTACTATATGTCAGTCTGTTCTCATAATCTCCCATCTTGGAGATTACCAAGTGAGAACTCCATGAGAGAGAGTCTTGTCTTCTTATGAGTAATCGCACATGACAGTCTGTATACTATGTGTCCTATCATAGTATTTCATCCAACTGTAGAACTTTATTTAAATATATTGTTATAGAATTTCAAGGTTCTTATCATAGCGGGGATCTTCCATGACCTTATCAATGCAACAAATATTCCAGGACATTATTATATTATAGTCATGCAGAACAATGAACAATGTATAATAAGTGTACATTCAAATAATCAAAGTACAAAATAGTTGGTTCTCATGAAACCAACCCTAACAATTCTGAGTCCTGATGTGCCTGGAATGGAATTTTGAACTTTTTATAGTACATTCAGTAAATGTACGGGTGATGTTTTCTAACATTTGAACTAGTGATCAGAATTGAAATCTGGGAGCACTGTTGAATCCACAATGCTAGGATTCACTTAAGGGAAGATTCACTTCGACTATAGTAGGTTTAGAGAAAAAGATAAATTTTTTTACTTTTAAAAGAATAATAAAATAACATATAATTGTTATTTTATTTTTTTCCAGCGGTTGAGTGGCGGTGGATGGACTGTTGTGTTTTCAAGCCATTTAATGGATTGACTCTCCTTTATTTATAACTTCACCATTAGAAATTAAGTGGTTAATTCATTAATGAACCTCATTAATTCCTCAATGCATTACTCACCCTTCCCCCCCCCCCTCTATTTAAACGGAGCTCAGGTTGGAGTTTTTGACGGCTTCATCAATCAAGGAACCTTTAAAAAAGTGATACAACGTCTTCCTCCAATGAGGAATGGAAGATTGGACATCCTTGGAGGGATTGAACCAGGAACGACAAACATTGATGGCATAATCAAAGTGAGGATTCTCCTTCCACCACTGTGACTACTCCAATGATTCTCGAGGTAGGGGTTTATGTTTGAAATGAGGTTTATCATTATTTTTAATGTGATGTATAAATTAATCCCACTTGTTATAATGCTAACGTGGAGGTAATGGAAAAAATGAACAAGGCTAGGAACTTCCGCTGCTTGTCTTTTGTTGTGTTCCTCAAAGGTGGATTTTTTCAACTTGACGAGACCGTAAAAACCGGGAGGCGGGTAGCGACGGCGGAATCCTTGGAGGTCCGTAGGCGCCTCCAGAAGGTAGAACGGACAATCGTAGATCACCTAGTAGCACACATAAGATCCTCTGGAATGAAACTGGTGACCTGTGTTGGAGGTGGAGGTGGAGACTGGCGCTCGCTAGCCATGGATGAGGGCAATGCCACGGTGGACAGACATGCGGCCATCTCTCGGCTGCCCATGGAGATGGGAGGTGGCACCCCTTCACGTGCTGCGGTGTGGCATGCCACAACTTCATGGCCATGGTGAATAGAGGGAACCCACTCCCTATGGGTCCTGTGGACACCCATGTGGTGCCACCTGGCATCGCTAATTAAAAGAGTCCAATCGCTCTTGGAGCCGTTCAGGAGGCGGATTGCAAAACCCTCACATGGATCACACTAGCCGGTGGGCCAAGCTTCCATGGCCCAACCCAACCGGTTCAGCCCGGGCCAGGTTGGGCCGACCGTGTCGGACCGAACCTAGACCCAATATGGCCCAGTTTCACTTAAAAGGTCGTACCTTGCGAACCAGACACCCATTTGACGAACCGTCTACATTGTTGGGATCCTTGGAGCTAGAATGTTCTTTTGAGATACTCCATGAGAGTTTTGGAAAAATTTGGAGTACATTTCTGTTTCATTGAATATGAATCCAACTGGGACCTCAGTATTAAAATGGAAATAACTTATAGACTGGGCATCCAGTTGACACACACTCTATTGCATTGGAACCCTTATAACGTGACAGATCTTTGGGTAACTTACTCATGGGACTTAATTCCGGTTATAAAATGACTGATGGATTGAGGATCGGTTTCTCCTAGAATCAAACATGTTAAGAGAAAGAATACAGTGGC
Source organism: Viscum album (assembly GCA_963277665.1). NCBI lineage: Eukaryota > Viridiplantae > Streptophyta > Magnoliopsida > Santalales > Viscaceae > Viscum > Viscum album. The sequence continues at coordinate 1,923,588,279 of OY728128.1, read as the reverse complement.
TGGCTAGGAGATGGAGTTTGGAGACAGATCATATAGATATTAGTACCGAGTGTTCCTGTGTGGGTCAGCACCTAGCGATCCTGTGTGGATCAGCACTGTGCGATATTGTGTGGATCAAAACTGAGAGATCCAGTGTGGATCAACACCTAACAACCCTGTGTGGATCAACATTATAGTGAACATGTGGGGATTAGCATTCCAGTGACCCTGTGTGGATCAATAGTGTGTGACACAATGGGGATCAACCTTAGAGCAGCCCATCATGGATCAACAACATACAGATCCTATGTGGGTCAGATTCTGTGTGGGTCTAGCGAAGGTTATTACCTATCGATCCTGGGTAGGTTGGATCCTGTGTGGATCAGCGGGGGTTAGTACCTATCGATCCTGTGTGGTTCAGGCTCCGTATGGTTAGCAGTAGTGCCTCTTGATAGAATAAGATGATCAAGATTTACAACTAATCATCTGTACTTATGTACTAATTTATACTTGGTTTGAGCTGTGTCTTTTTCTTTGTGATTTGTGATTGAGATCATTCTTGTGGTTTTCCTTTGTGGAATTCTGAGAGACCTTCAGGGGTCTCGGGGTACCTTCTGGGTATTTTTATACTCACCTCTAAACGGTCTTCGACCGCACCTTGTTGTGTCTTGTGCAGACGACGGGAAACCTTGAATGAGACTCGGGGAGCTAGGACCTAACGGTGGATGGCGGTGACAGTTGACATGGAGAGTTGTGGAGACGAGTTGTGCCTACCCTTCAGGTAGGATCCCCAGTGGATGATCTCAGGAGCTATTTTCTATTTTCAGTTGTAGTTTTATAATTTCAGTTGGGCTTGTATTACAGCCTGTTACTTTCAGTACACACTTTTACTACAAAAATTTTACTTCGTGGTTAAATTTTTTTTTCCTTCTAGTCTGTGTGTTTTTAATAGTTTAAAGGAATGACTTCCCATTTTAGGGATACACCTTTCCGATGCTAGTCGCCAACCCCTGGCCTATGGAAGGTGGGCTTGGGGTTGTCACAACACGAGACCCAGGGGATGAGTCATGACAAAGTGGTATCAGAGAGAGGTTCTACCAAAGAATAAGGACTCTGATCTTTCCAATAGAGTGATAGTGTTGAGTTTTTTGAGTTTGGTTTTCAGTTTGGGCAGTCATGTGTTGGTGCGATGGACGATGTATCTATACACCAGGACCCTGAATTCTGATTTCTGACTCGGTGCACGAAAACACTGATTGTGTGTTTTTTAGAAATTTTTTTAATTTGAACCCTTTTGAGTCAGCTCACCAGGTATAACTTATTGATCGTGGAACACCTATTTCTTTTTAGGATTCCACCGTGTAGACAGACAACCAGGATTCCCGAGAGAGTACACAATGACGACCCCCCCGAGTGACGAGGCTTCAGTGCAGGTCCCTCTTACTGTGTTAGCACCTTCGAGTGGAGCACTGACAACACCACAACCCATTGGACATTAGTTTCCACCAACCCCACTGGAAGACGGTGCACATCTACTGAGCACATTTCATGATTTACAGTGTTATGGACCTCTGAGGTTTTGAGGCGAGATAGATCCCCAGGTAGCTGAGAACTGGCTGAAGGCTGTGGCTAGAGTTTTCCTCCTAGTTAGGAAACCCATAGAGAAGATGGTGATCCTAGCTGCTAGTCTTTTCTTGGTCATGATAGGAAGATGGTGGAGCCTATTTTTCTTGTTACACGACAAAGTGACCCTCACCTGGACAGAATTTGAGAGCCTCTTCATGGCGGGGTTCATTCTAGCAACACAATGCTCAAAGCATATCCAGGAGATTTTTAACTTACCGAAGTGCAACTTATCAGTGGCCCAGTACTCGGCGAGATTCACTGATCTCTCACATTACTCCACCGACATAGTACGAGACCCGTTCTTTAGGGATTGAAACTTTGAGAAGGGTCTCAAGTGGGAGATCAGAGAGTCGATGATATCACTCAATATCCCGAAGCAGGCTGGAGTGATCGAGCGAGAATTATTGGTGGAGATATTCTTAGCTGAGCAGGAACCAATAGTGTGATCCACCACCAGATGATAGGTTAACGAGTCTTTTGAAGGGGGTAGTAGGCCGATAACACATAGTTCCAAGCAGGCCAAACCCTCTGATGGATGACCCTGGGACTCAGGGTCGGAGGTGTGGAGCTCGTGAGGTAAAGGAGGTCGGCTGGGAGGCAGAGTGTGCTTCACATGCGGCGAGAAGGGACACATGGCTTGAGACTGCCTAACCCTCCAAACTGACAATTAGAAGACCATTGAGGGACTGTCGAGGTAGAGGCATATATTAGATTGAGGAGGTCCACATGGAAGTGAATGTGGAAGAGGGTAATGTCGGGCAATAGGCAGGGGACGGTGATTTGAGGTTCTACCACCACCACCACTAGGTGGTCCACCACGACCACAGGGAGCAGGTGGATAGGGGCAAGCACAACTATAGGAAGTAGAGTCCTATGTACATGGTACTACAAAGATGATTAGAGGTGCGATCTGTGTGTATTCCACCCTATATGTTGTAATAATATACACATGTGCTAGTCGGTCTTTCATTTCCACGACACTCGTTCGGAGATCAGAGATTATGATATAGTCGTTGGCTTGATCCTTCTGATTAGAGACTCATACAATTGATGATTACAAACTGGTGCAAGAAGTGTGATCTCACTCTAGTAGGTGAGATCTTTGACTGGGATCTCTTAGTATCAGTGTTGAGGGCTTATGACGTCATCTTGTTTATGAACTAGATATCCACATTCCATGCTCAGATTGACTGTTTTAGGTGAAAACTACGGGGTTTCCGTGAATATGGGATCGGGTTTATCTTCATCGGTGAGGAGGAAACCTTTGAAACAAATGATGGACTATCTCATAGGAGGGTTCAGTCGATTACACGTCATTTGTATATCCTCACCCTCAGAGCTGTTGATGCGAGGAGTCCGAGTTATCCTATAGTTGTGGACCTGTCTGCTATTGTCTTCCCTGTTGATGTTATAGGACTACCTCCTCTCAGAAAGGAATATTTTCACATAAACCTATACCATGGGATAAAACTGATATCTATTGCAGCATATCAGATGGATCCCATGGATCTTCATGAGCTAAGGGTAGAGTTGGAGGACTTGCAGAGAAAGGGGTTCGTAAGGCCCCATGTTTCTCCATGGGAAACCCTGATCTTGTTTTCCAAGAAGGAATATGGGATTCTAAGACTTTGTGTTAATTATCGGCACCAAAACTAGGTGACCGTGAAGAAAAAGTATCCTTTGCTGAGGATTGATGATCTATTCAACCAGCTGAAGGGACCTCATTGGTTTTTGAAGATAGACCTCAGATCAGGCTATCACCAGTTCTAGGTACGGTATGGGGATGAACCTATGATAGCCTTCAGATGTTGGTATGGCCATTAGGAGTTCTTCGTGATTCTATTAATCATGACCAATTCTCTAGTAATGTTCATGGGGAGTATAAAAAGGATCTTCCAGCCATACCTTGATCGCTTCATGGTGGTCTCCATTGATGACATCTTGATATACTCTGCGTCGGAGGAGGAGCAAGCCATGCACCTGCAGATAGTTCTGGATACACTTCGAGAGCACCAGCAATATGGAAATATCTTGAAGTTCCAGTTTTGGATATGAGAGGTCCACTTCTTGGGGAAACTTATCTTAGAGGATGGAGTTTTAGTAGATCTGACGAAGATAGGGGCAGTAATTTCTTGGGATCCACCCAGGAGTGTGACAAAGGTGTAGAGTTTCATAGGATTGGCTATGTACAACCAAAGATTCATACCCAACTTTTATAGAGTTTCAACACCCTTTTCATCTTTTTTTAAGAAGGGGAAACAATTATTATGGATTGAGAAGTGCCAACAAAGTCTTCAAGAGATAAGGTAGAGACTGACAAGTGCACCCATCTTGAGGCTACCAGAAGAATAAGTTGGGTATGTAGTCTACTACGATGCATTAGAGACCATACTAGTTTTCATCTTGATGCATGAGTGATCAGTGATCACCTAAGACTCATGGAAGTTGAGACAACACTAGTAGAACTATGTTACCCATGACCTGGAGTTAGAAGTAGTGGTCTTTGCACTGAAGTTATGGTGGAACCACATGATGGGTGAACAGTTTGTTGTTTACTCTAATCACAAGAGTCTCAGGTATATCTTCTAAACCTGATATATTAACGATGGATGGATTTACTCCAGGACTATGAATTTGATATAGCCTACACTCTTGGGAAGGGGAACATAGTAGTAGATGCACTCAACTGGACATCTAGTCTACAGTTGCTGAGTGAGGCAATAGAGCAGCTTACCGCATTGCAAATATCCTTTGTGGATAGAGATGGAGAATCTTATCTCCAGTCTATGACTTTCACTACCCCACTTCTTCAGCGAGTTTGGGAGGCTTAGCATGGGAACATAGAATACGATGTATGATGTTCTCAGATATATTCAATACAAGATCCTAATGGATTTTATAAATGTGGGGAGCACATCATCCTCTTTAAATAATGCACCATGGTACCCATGACGCTATGAGAGGAGGTGTTGATGGAGTTCCACACATCCTCTTTAGTGGTACATCCTGAAGTGGATAATATGTACCAGGACCTCTGGCATCAAAACTAGTGGCTAGGGATAAAGAAATAAATGGAAACGTTTGTATCCCAATGCCTCACTTGTAAGAAAGTGAAGGTCGGGCATCCTGTACCAGGAGGCTTAGATCATCCCCTTATAGTACCAGATTGGAAATGGGAAGGTATATCTATGGAATTTTTTATAGTTCTACCACGTATGTCCAGGGGCCATGATTCTATCTGGGTGATCATTGACTAACTCACCAAGTCGGCCCACTTCCTACCCAATAGAGAGCATGGATCAGTAGAGAGTTTGGGACGTCTCTACATGAAAGAAATTTTGAAACTTAATGGGGTTCCATTGACGATCATCTAAGATCATGATGCACATTTTACATCCCATTTTTGTGGAAGGGATTGAAGGATGTGATGGAGACTTAGCTACACTTGAGAACTACCTTTCACCCTTTGACAGATGGTCAGACGGAGTGGACTATACAGACACTCGAAGAGATGCTTCATGCTTGTGTCCTCGATTTTGGCCGTAGTTGGGAGGAACAACTACCCCTAGTGCAGTTTTCATAGAAAAATAGTTATCACTCCACTATCGGCATGGCTCCGTTTGAGGCCCTTTATGGGCGACCTTTTAGATAAACTCTTTTTTGGACAGACCCAAGGGAGTCAGCACTTATGGGTCCAGAGTTGGTACATGCTACCACATAGAAGGTGCAGATAATCTAGGAGTGGATGAAGAATGCACAGATATAGTAGAAGTCTTATGCCTACAGGAGGTGCAGACCCTTGTAGTTTGAGGAGGGAGACCATGTCTTCTCACGGGTCTCAACCCGATGAGGATTACAGAGGTTTGGTCGGGGCAGAAAGAAATCTCCATGGTTTATTGGACCCTTCTAGATCCTTAGAAGAGTAGGTGTGGTTATGTACCATCTAGGACATCCCCCACAGATGCACTGGATGCATAATGTATTCCACGTGTTGCAGTTGAGGAGATACATGCATGATCCATTGCCCGTTATCGACTGGGTTGAGCTACACATCGAAGATGGGGCGATGTTTGTGGAGTTCCTAGTAGAGGTAGAGGAGCTATAGAAGTGGGTCCTTTATGGGCAGTCGATTCCTCTGGTGCAAGTTCATTGGAAGTACATGAATCTCTATGAGAGCACATGGGAGAGGGAGGCCCAGATACGTTCTCAGTACCTCCATTTGTTTCCCTAGTATTGTTATATCTTTCGGGGGAAAAAATTCCTAAGGTGGGGAGAATGTAAAGACCCATAAAATCCCTATATATTTTTTAAATTATTTGGGATTATTAAAAGTCTGTAAAAATTGATGGCGCATGATTCCAAGGCCCGGTCTGCTTGGAATATATTTTTGAACTTTTTTAAGGTACATTCAGTAAACTTTCCGGTGGTATGTTCTAACTTTTGAACTGGTGCTCTGAATTGAAATCTGGAAGCACCGTTGAATCCGTAGTACCATGATTTCCTTAAAGGGAGATTCAGTTTATCCATAGTAGGTCGGGAGAAATAGATAAATTTTAGTACTTTTAAAAGAATAATAAAATAACATGTAATTGTTATTTTATTTTTCTCCAGTGGTAGAGTGGTAGTGGAAAGACTACTGTGTTATCAAGACATTTAATGGATTGAATCTCCTTTATATATAACTGAAACATTGGGATTAAGAGTATTATTCATTAATAATCCTCGTTAATTCCTCGATGAGTTACTTACCCTTTCCCCCTCTATTTAAATGGAGATCGAGTTGGAGTTTTGGACGACTTCATCAAGTGAGGAACCTCTGATGAAGTGATGCAATGTCTTCCACCAACGAGGAATGGAAGCTTGGACGTTGCTGGAGGGATCAAACCAGGAATGAAAAACACCGGTGGCTTCATCAAAGTGTGGATTATCCTTCCACCACCGCGATGACTCCTATGATTCTCGAGGTAGGGGTTTATGTTTGAAATGGGGTTTATCATTTATTTAATGTTATTTATAAATTACTACCACTTGTTATTATGCTAACATGAAGGTAATAGGCCAAACAAACAAGGCTCAAACCCTCCCCCAATTTTTTTTCGTTTCGTTCTTTGGAGGAATGTTTTTCCAACTTGACGAAACCTTAATACCAGGAGGCGCACAGTGACGGTGACATGCTGGGAGGGCCGTAGGCATGTCTGGAATGAAGAACGGACCACCAGAGCTCACCTGGTGGCCCGCAGAAGATCTTCCATCACGACACCGACAACTAGTGGTCGGCGCTCGCTGACTGTAAATGAGGGTGGCACCGCGGTAGACAGATAGGCGTTCGGCTCTCATCCATCCGTAGAGACAGGAGGCAGCGTGTCGTTGCACGCTACGGGGTGGTAGGTCGTGGATTTAAAGTCGTGGCTAAGGTAGGGAACCCACTCTATGTGGGTCTCAAGAACACCCAGGCGGTGCTACTTGGTACAACCAGTTTAAAGAGTCTAATAGATCTTTGAGTAGTTCGAAAGGCGGACCGCGTGACCCTCGCGCAGGTCACGCCAGCTGGCGGGCCGATCCACCGTGGCCCAGCCTAGCTGAGGTGGGTTGGGGCCGGTCCACGGCCCAGTCAGCCTAGCTCGCCGCTGTAACACCCAAAGAATTTACAAATAGATTTATTATAGAACGCATGGATCACTGAGTCTCTACAAACACCACTTTGTTATTACCTATCCAAGGAAACATAATTTTATCACTTCTGGGATGTGAATTTCAAAAATCTGACATACACAGTTGCTATAATTAAGTTATTTGGAGTCCGAAAAGAAAAACGTAATTTTTGGTGAATAGTAACCTACCCTTATGAATAGTACAATACCCTTATGAATAGTCATATACCCTAATGAATAGTAACCATTCCTATGATAGTGCGTAAATAATATTCAATTTAAAGTAAAATATACCTATGTTTTGAAATAAGTAAATAAATGTTTGAAACTGTTATTTTTAGAATAATTTATGATTTTAATTAAATATTAAATTTATCATATTTAAGAAAATTATTTTTGAAAAATGGACATCATTATTGGATTCTACACGTTGAAAAATGGTTAGGGTGAATTTTTGGGATTTTTTTAAATACTTGAATTTTTTATAAATAATGAAATACCGTAATTTACAAAATAAGCGAAATACACTAATTATAGAGTCAAGAATCATGACATTTGTATATTTCTTCAGTAATTTACTGGTTTTATGAATTATGAGATATATAATAATTGTACTACAATACTATTCAATTAAAGATTTGAGGTTGTATGATGAATGGTACAAAGGAAAAGTGATTCAGTGGAAGGTTAAACTTTTTAGAAAAAAACATGATGGTGGGAAAGAAAACAGTTAATATATATCTGATGTTGAGATAATGATGAAGAAATGATTCATTTAGATAAGTATTAACTACCTTGGAACTGATTTTTGACTTGTCGAGAAGTGTTCTATGCTACCATTAATGAGGTTTACAACAATTTTGGATTTAAGGAATATATCCAATAACATGTATCTTACATAAGGAATATGGAAGAATGCATGTTTCCAATATGGTTTTTACAGTAATTCAAGTTATAGCGATATTTTAAGAGGATACATGATGAAGTTATTCACATGTATGAAACTTGAATTTTAGAGCTACTACTTATTGATTAAGGGTTAATGATAAGTTCATCTTGGAACTTTAGGGGACTTCATTATAATGTGTTGAATCATTATATTTTGGAATTTTTTAACCATTTATGAAAATGTTTAAGTTGATCATTGTATGATCTTTTAGAGGATAATGTATTGCTTCACAAAATGGATTAACCCATGCTATTTCATGAGGTATAGACAGTTAAACTGCGATAAAAGGGTGACTTTATAAGTAAAAATGTATATTTATACTCATATAGAGTGGAATAATTTCTCAACTCAAGGAAAATAGTATTAAATAAAATGTTTTCCTATTATCATTATCATTGATAATATCAATTATTTTTTTAGTTTATAGTTTTCTAATAATCACCATTCATCTGAACATTTCCTCTATCAGGTTCCCTCAGAACTTCATAGTTAGATTTTTCTTCCATGTCCAGTTTTTTTTATTCCAACTAATGTCACCTCATTTGAAAGCATACTTTTTGGTGTGACCACCTAATCCCCATTAAATTTTTTAGGAGGATATTTTATTAACCCTATTTCCGATGTGTTTTTTCATAAGGTAATTTTCAAGTACCCACCATTAACTTTTGATGTACAATTTTAAATTTCAAGGATGAAATTTTAGTAAGGAGGGGATAATGTAACACCCTAAGAATTTAAAAATAGATTTATTATAGAATGCATGGATCACTGAGTCACTAAAAACACTACTTTGTTATAACCTATTCATGTAAACATGAGTTTTTCACTTCTTTGATGTGAATTTCAAAAATCTGGCATACACGGTTGCGATAAGTAAGTTATTTGGAGTCAGATAAGAAAAACTTAATTTTTTGGTGAAAATCAGCCTACTCTTATGACTAGTAACATACCATTATAAATAGTGATATAACCTAATGAATAGTAATCTTACCTATTATAGTATTTAAATAATATTCATTTTGGAGTAGGATAAACCTATGTTTTGGAATAAGTAAATAAATTTTTTAAAAGTGTTTTTATAGAATAACTTATGATTTTAAATAAATATTAAATAAATCATATTTAGATAATTATTTTTGAAAAATGGACTTCATTTTGGGATTCTACACATCGAAAATTGGTTGGGGTGAATATTTTAGATTTTTTTAAACACTTGAATTTTTGATGAATAGTGAAATACAACAATTTACAAAATAAGCTAAATACACTAATTATAGAGTCATGTATGATGTTCTGGTGATGTAAGCCCAATTTATTCAGATTCACATGATAAAATTATTTTCATGGTCATGGAAGACTCACTATTCCATTTCTTTTGGAGGAATAATAAATTAATGAATATAAAATTGAGAAATCCCCTCTCCCCTCCACTATAAAAACCCCTCATTACTCCATCTTCTCTTCACTCCTCTCAAGCCTTGTTTCATATAAAACTTCTTTCCAAATATCCTCCCAACCTCCTCTACCATGTCCATCAATCCCTGGTCTCATAAAAAGACCAAAACCATTCCCTTAAAGATGATCTCAAGGAAGTTTGGTTCAAGAGGTAAATTCCTCTTTTCAATTCTTTTTCTTTCCTTTCAAGTTAATTTTTTTTCTTTTTCTATAATTACCTATCCTTCTCCAAATTTCGTGATTACTCCAGTACCTTACATGTACTGGAATTTTTTTATGATAGTGTAATAAGTTATCATCATCTCTTCCTTTTACCATCTTTTATACTAGTAGCAAGAATACAATCGGAGATGTGTCAATTTACAACATTCAAGGATGATGAGCTTTCAATTTCTATTATCATTATCAATTATGGTCATGAAACCATTTTTGTTATGGTTGAACCAGATTATTATATTTTTAATATACCCTATTTAAGGTTTTGTAATCCCTTTGTACTATTGGTATTAAGTTAAAAAGAAAAATGAGTTCATTATAATCAAAACGCACAAATTAACTGAAGCAATTGTCATTAAATTTCTATAAAATAATTCATCCTCATGACATGTAACAAACATATATAAATGAAAAAAAAACACCTATATATGATCATAAATAATATTCAAATTTAATTATGGAGATTTACATCCATTCCACATGAACGCCATTACATAAGAACAAGTGACCTGATTATGAAAATAAAGAAAACGAACATTGAAGAACAACAAAATTCAATATAATAACTTATCAATAAAGGCATAAATGAACTAAACATAACTATGATAAAATAAATATATATCTAATAGGTTCTGAATTAATTTATTAATAATTCTAATTTCATATTCCATGACCTGAAGTTCAAGAGTGTAACACACTCTGACTTAAGGTAAGGTGTTTCTTTATCCCACATCCATTTTTGTAAGGTTTCCCGTATTCACTAATTATACTTTTGTATGATGTATGTATAATTATCATTGATGAAAAATAGCATGAATATATTTATTTTAATGGTATTTAATTTATAATTTTAATATTATTAATTTTGGGGTATGCGAATCGATCGATTACAATGTGGGAAGGGTATTTTCACCCGAACCTCTATTTTCTTCCAGGTTACTTTTATTGTCTAATTACCTCAATGAAACTCTTGTGTATTATTATGTACTACTCATAAATTTTTTGTGAATGTTATATATATGTTCACCAACCAGAATAAATCCTTATTTTGTGGATAGTTACATGTTTTAAAAAGAACTTTCAATATTGTTTCTGAAATAAAAACCCAATTCAAGGGATAATTTCAAATTATTACCCATTTTTTTGTGCACTCAAAAATCTGTTTTAATCCTCCATTAGTTTTATGGAAACAATAATTTTATCATGAATAATTATCTTGGATAATTTATGAATTTAAGAGGAAAAATTCTCCTTTCCACTTTAAAATTCTCTTTGATACTTTCCTTAAGATGCTCTAAAACGTTTTATTTATAAAGAATATTAAGAACTATTTTTTACATGATTTCACTTCAGTGGGACATCATTTATGAATAAAATATAATTTCAGTGTCCTAGTATTTTATTCTATAGGATATTCTTGTTTAAAATATGATTTTATGGAAAATATAAATAATTTTCAAAAAGGAATATTCTTTCAAAAATAAAAAAGAATTTTTCCCATCTCTCATTAACTTTTATGAGATATATGAATTGTTTACCATTTATTTATTTATTATGGTGTATGTACTGGACTTTGGTATATCTTAGAAAGAGTCTCTTTCTCTCCTGATATTTTAAGGGATTATTATATGAATGTTTCAAGGTGGTATGGGACACTTTGGAATGTTTAAGGATTATTTCTTCCAGAATTTCTCAATGGTCACATTTATAAATATATTAGTCTATATCAACCTATTTTGTTGAATGTTTTACTTAATTGAGTTTTATCAATTACGATATCATCTACAATATTTTGTTGAAGGGTTTTTGGTTATTCTGACTATGTATATTCTATTTTGGTATCATTCACCATATTATTCCAAATGGTTAGTGTTTTTGTTCAATGATTAGGGAATGTTATTTACATTTCATATGTTAGTTACCATATGAATCTATATGTCAATTAGGTTCACCCCTTTCATATGAGTAATTCAATGGAAATATTAAGTGTCGGGTGGGTCCCTCTATAGCCCCTCAGTGCATTGGTAGGTCTCATGAGACAAACTAAGGTCTTGGCACAAGGCCTTGATGAAAATGATTATTTATGGTCTTGGAACAAGGCCTTGACAGTATGGTAATTTTGTCCTTCATTATGCATTACCACATTATTAAAATAGAATTTTTGGTTCATGTGGTTGTTTTACTAGTAGAATACCCATGATTATGTTTATTTATTGCATTATTTACTCAGCTCTTATTCTTTCCATAATGTGTTGAAGTTTTTGTTAAAGGCATATGTTTTTATGTATTCAACATGCCTAGTGTTTATGTTATGATATCTTCCATTTTATTTCTTACCCTTACTGAGAATTTAAGCTCACCCCTTTCAGTTGTTTTTCCTTCCCCAGGTTAATAAGAAGATACCATTTATTTAGTTTTCAAGGATTCAGTTTATTAGCTTTTGTTATGTATCATATTTTGTTTCATTTCAAAATGTAAAATGGGATTCATGTATGTATATAGTTTCTTAAAGACTAATAAACTAATCAGTCCTTCATGATTCTTATTCCTTGTTTATATACTAATTTAATCAAATTAGGCACCAGCTCTGGGCAACTGGGGTCGGTTCCTTGTAGTTGGTATCAGATGAAGTTTAGTAGAAACCTTGAGAAATATATTTATAAAATTTTGGTTAGGGAACAAAGCCCAAAGATGATCTTTTATGATAAACAAACACGAACACCCTAGAATTTTGGTAAGTAATATATTATGTGGATCTTTCTAGAAAATAAATCCATGTATATATACAATCATGTAAAGGTGGATATGGAAAAGATATACCTAAGAGTGAAAACTCTGACAAGGAGTTTCAGGCTTGACCCATGGTATCATGTTACACGACAACGGGCCTTGGTGCACTATTGGATTGACACTCCTGGGGGATATACTTAGTGTAATTCACATTTTATTTACTCACCATTGTGAGTTATTTGTGTCCCCAAAGTAAGCAATGTATATGGTTCTAGGATTTACAATGCATAAATTTATGTTATGTGTTATACCGTGTTTAAAGTTATTGAGAGTTTATAATTTCATGAGATAATATATAATATGGAATTGATTAGATATGGCGCATAGTAGAAGGAATGAGAACTTCACCAATTCATGGGATGTGAAGAGTAAGAAGAATCATATCTCTAACGGTCTTTAGACATATTTTCAAAAGAATATTGTCTCCCATGTATCCTCATCATATGATGAAATAATATCACGTGTTAACATGGTATGTAAAGACTTATCTGAGTCCTATAGATTTGATGGGATGAAAAAGAATAAGAGGATGGAAAAGAGATACCGTAATAAAGGGAAGAAGGGAAATAAGTGTCTTACCACTTGTGATAACCGTGGAAAGAATCACCCTAGTAAATGCTTGAGGGGAATGAGTGTTTTCTACAAGTGGGGAGAAAAATGTCACCATGTTCATGATTTCAAGGGTAAGAAAATGGTTTCCAATATACAATGCTTCAATTGAAAGGAGATGGGATGCTATGCAAATCAGTATCCCAATCGTAAAAGGAATACGCCACAAATTATGATTTTGGATAATGATTAAGTAAGGATGATACCACAGATAAAGTAGAATGATTATTATTCCTTGTCAAGAATCATGCCATTTGTATATTTTTCAGTAATATACTTGTTTTATGAATTATGAGATATATAAGGATTGTAATACAGTACTATTTCATTAAGGATTTGAGGTCTTAAGATGAATGGTACAAAGGAAAAGTGATTCATTGGAATGTTAAACTTTTTTGAAAAAAAACATGATTTTGGGAATGACAACTCTTAATATATATCTGATGTTGAGATAATGATAAAGAAATGATAGATTCAGATATGTATTGACTACCTTGGAACTTATTTTTGACTTGTTGAGAAGTGGTCTATGCTATCATCAATTATGATTACAACACTTTTAGATTTAAAGAATATGTCCAATAACATGTTTCTTACATACAGAATATAGAAAATGCATGTTTCCAATATGGTTTTTATGGTAATTCAAGTTATTATGATATTTTAAGAGGATACATGATGAAGTTATTCAAATGTATGGAACTTTGATTTTAGAACTACTACTTATTGACAGAGGGTTAATGATAAGTTCATCTTGGAAATTTATAGGACTTCATTATAATGTGTTTAATCATTATATTTTGGAATTTTTTAACCATTAAATGGTTTAAGTTGATCATTGTATGATCTTTTAGAGGTTAATTTATTTCTTCACCAAATGGAATAACTCATGCTATGTGATAAGATATAGATAATAAAACAACAATAAAATTATGAGTTTATAAGTAGAAATGTATATTTATACTCTTATAGTGTGGAATAATTCCTAACTCAAGGAAAATAGTCTTAAATAAAATGTTTTCCTATTATCATTATCATTGATAAAATTGATCATTTTTTTAGTTTATAGTTTTGTAGTAATCAACATTCATCTGAACATGTCCTCTATGAGGTTCCATCAGAACTTCATAGTTAGATTTCTCTTCTAGTACCTATTTTTTTTCTTCTAACTAATGTCACCTCATTCAAAAGAATACTTTTTGGGGTGACCACCTCATCTCCATTAACCTTTTTTAGGAGGATATTTATTAACCCTATTTATGATGTGGGGTTCCATAATGGAATTTTCATGTATCAACTATTAACTTTCAAAGTTCAATTTCAAATTTTGATGACGGAATTTTTGTAAGGAGGGGAAAATGTAACACCTCAAGAATTTAAAAATATATTTATTATAGAATTCATGTACCACTGAGTCTCTACAAACACACCTTTGTTATAACCTAGCCAAGTAAACATAATTTTTTCACTTCTGTGATGTGAATTTAAAAAATATGATATACACGGTTGTGATAAGTAAGTTATTTGGAGTCCAATAAGAAAAATTTTTTTTTTGGTGAATAGTAATCTAAACTAATTAATAGTAACATACCCTTATGAATAGTGATATACCCTAATGAATAGTAACATTTCATATGATAGTATGTAAATAATATTCAATCTGGAGTATGATATACCAATGTTTTAGAATAAGTAAATAAATGTTTTAAAACTATTTTATAGAATGAATTATGATTTTAATTAAGTATTAAATTAATCATATTTAGAAAATTATTTTTGAAAAATGGAATTAATTTTTGGATTCTACATGTTGAAAAATGGTTGGGGTGAATTTTTTGGATTTTTTTAAATACGTGAATTTTTGACGAATAACGAAATACCATAATTTAAAAAATAAGATAAATAAACTATTTATTGAGTCATGTATGATGTTTTTCTAATGTAAGACCAATTTATTCTGATTCTCATGATAAAATTACTATTCCTGGTCAGGGAAGACTCACTATTCCTTTCTTTATGGAGAAATAATAAATTAATGAATATAAAATTGAAAAATCCTCTCTCCCCTCCACTACAAACCCCCCCTCACTCCATCTTCTCTTCACTCCTCTCAAGCCTTGTTCCTTCCCCAAATTGTGTACAAATATCCTTCAATAATCTAGTCCCACATCTATCAATCCTTGGTCTCCTAAAAAGACCAAAACCTCTCCCTTAAAGAGGATTTCAAGGATTTTGGTTCAAGAAGTAAATTCCACTTTTAAATTCTTTGTCTTTCCTTTCAAGTTCATTTGTTTTCTTTTTCTATTATTACCTCTACTTATCCAAATTTTGTGATTACTCCAGTACCTCAAATGTACAGGAATTTTTTCATGATAGTGGAATAAGTTATCATCATCTCTTCCTTTTACCTTATTCTATACTAGAATCAAGAACACCATCCCTGATGTGTCATTTTACCACATTCATGGACGATGGGATTTCGATTTCTATTATCATTCTCAATTATGGTCATGAAACCATTATTGTTATGGTTGAACCAGATTATTATATATGTAATATACCTTATGTATGGTTTGTTAATCACATTGTACAAATGTTATTATGTTATAAATAAAAATGAGTTTGTTGTAATCAAAACCCACAAATTAACTGAAACAGTTATCATTAATGTTCTATATAATAATTCATCCTCATTCCACATAAAAAAATTATATAAATGACCAATAACAACTATATATGATCATAAATAATATGTGAATTCAAATAAGAGATTTATAACCATTCCACATGAACTCCATTACTTTAGAACAAGTGAACTGATTATGAAAATAAAGAAAATGAACATTGTGAAACAAAGAAATTCAATATAATAACTTATCAAGAATGGAATAAATGAAATAAAAAGAATTATAATAAACTAAATACATGTATTATAGGTTTGGAATTACATTATTAATAAGTCTAATATCATATTCCAGGAACTTAAGTTCAAGAGCGTAACACATTCGGACTTAAGGTAAGGGGTTTCTTTATCTCACTTCCATCTTTGTGAGGTTTCCCATATTCACTACTAATACTTGTGTATGGTGTATGTATAATTCCCATTGATGTAAAAAATCATGAGTTTATTTATTTTAATTTTATTAAATTTATAATTTTAATATTATTAATTTTGGGGCATATGAATCGATTGATTACAAAGTGGTAAGGGTTTTTCCACCCGAACCTCCTTTTCCATTCAGGTTACTTTTATTGTCTAATTTCCTCAATAAAACTATTGTGTATTATTATGTAATCATAATAAATTATATGTGAGTTTTATTTATAGGTGAAAAAACTAGAATCATTCCTTATTTTATGGATAGTTACATGTTTTAAAAGGATCTTTCAAAATTGTTTCCGTAATTCAAATCTGATTTAAGGGACATTTTCAAATTCTTACCCGTTTTCAAGTGTACACAAAAATATGTTTTAATCCACAATTAGTTTTATAAGAACACTAATTTTATCATGAAAAATTATCTTGGACCATTTCTAGATTTAATAGAACAAATTTTCCTTTCCACATTAAAATTCTCTTTTTATACTTTCCTTAAAATGCTCAAAAATGTTTTATTTATAAAGAATCTTAGGAACTGTTTTTACATGATTTCACTTTAGTGGGACATCATTTATGCCTAAAATATAATTTCAATTCCCTATTATTATATTTTATGGGATATTCATGTTTAAAATATGATTTTATGGAAAATATAAATGATTTTCCAAAAGGAATATACTTTCAAAGGTAAAAAGGATTTTTCCCATCTCTCATTAACTTTTATGATATATATGCCTTGTTCAGCATTTATTTATTTCTTTTCATGTATGTACTAACCATTGGTATATAATATCAAGAGTTTAATTTTCTCATTATATTCTTAGGGATTATGATTTGAATGTTTCAAGGTGGTATGGTACACTTTTGAATGTTTAAGGATTATTTCATCAAGAATTTGTCAATGGTATCAGTTATAAATATATTCATTTATGTCAACATCCTTTGTTGAATGTTCTAACTAATTGAGGTTTATCTATTACTATATCATCTAAAATATATTGTTGATGTGTTTCTGGTTATTCTGACTATGAATGTTCTTTTTTGATATCATTCAACATATTATTCTGAATGGTTAGTGTTTATGTTCAATGATTGGGGAATGTTATTTACACTTTATATGTCAGTTTCAATATTAATTTATATATTTATTATGTTCACACATTTCATATGAGGAATTCATTGGACATAATAAGTTTCGGGTGGGGCCCCATATAGCCCCTCGATGCACCGGTAGGTCTCACAAGGAAAAATACGGTCTTGACACATGTTCTTGACAAAATGATTTTTTATGGTTTTGGCACAAGGCCTTGGCGGTATGGTTATGTTGTACCACATTATGCATTCCCTCATTATGAAAATAGAAGTTATTATTTATGTGGTTATTGTACTATTATAATACAGATGATTATGTTTATTTATGGAATTATTTACTGAGCTCTTATTGTTGCCATAATGTGTTCAAGTTTTTGTTAAAGGAACATGTTTTTATGTATTCAACATGCCTAATGTTTATGTTATGATATCTCTCGATGTATTTATTACACTTTCTGAGAATTTGAGATCACCCCTTTAATTTGTTTTTAATTCCCTAGGATAAGAAGAAGAGATTTTTTATTAAGTTTTCAAGGATGTAGTTTATTAGCTTTTGTTATGTATCATATTTTATTTCATTTAAAAATGTAAACTGGGTTCTAGGTATGTATCTAGTTTCTTCAAGACTACTAAATAGATCGGTCCTTTGGGATTCTTATTCCTTGTCTATATACCAATGTAATAAAATAAGGAATCGTCTCCAGGCAACTGGGGTAGGGTTCTTATAGTTGGTATCAGAGTATGTTAAGAAGAAACCTTGGGAACTAGATTTAGAAAACGTATATTAGGGAACAAATCCCTAATATGGTATTTGAGGATAAACAAACAAGAACATCATAGAATTTTGTTAAGTAATATATTATGTGGATATTTCTAGAAAATAAATCCATGCCTGGATACAAACAAGTAGAGGTGGCTCTGGCATAGATTTACCTAGGAGTGAAAACTCATACAAGGAGTTTCAGGCTTGACCCGTGGTAACCTGGTGCACGACAATGGGCCTTGCTAAACTCTTGGTTTTCCTCTCCAGAGGGATATGCTTAGTATAATTCACATTTTATTTACCCACCATTGTGAGGGATTTATTTCCCCAATATAACCAATGTATATGATTCTATGATTTACAATGCATAAATTTATGTTATGTGTTATACTGTGTTTAGTGTTATTGAGATTTAATAATATTATGAGTTAATTTATAATATGGAATTGATTATATATGGATCCTACTAGAAGGAACGAGAACATCAACGATGCACAAGATGAGAAGAGTTAGAAGGATCATATCTCTAATGGTCTTAAACCATCTTTTCAAAGGAATATTGTCTCCCACGTATCCTCATCATATAATGAAATAATATCATGTGTTAACAAGGTATGTAAATAATTATCTGAGTCCTATGGATTTTAAGGGAATAAAAATAATAAGAGGATGACAGAGAGATATGGGTATAAAGGGATGAAGGGAAATAAGTGTCTTCCCACATGTGATAATTGTGGAAAGAATCACCATGTTAGATTCTTGAAGGGAATGGGTGTTTTCTACAAGTGTAGGGAAAAAGGACACCAAGTTCATGATTAAATTGGTAAGAAAATGGTTTCTAACGTAAAATTATTCAATATCAATGATATAAGACACTACTCGAATCAATGTCTCAATCGTCCAAGGAATATACCCAAAATGATGATTTTGGATATTGAGAAAGTTATGATGCTACTGCAGATGAAGTAGAATGATTAATATTAATAGTCAACAATCATTCCATTTGCATATTTTTTCAGTAATATACTAGTTGTAAGAATTATAAGATATATAAGGATTGTACTGCAGTACTCTTTCATTAAGGATTTGATGTCATATGATAAATGGTACAAAGGGAAAGTGATTCAGTGGAAGGTTAAACTTTTTAGAAAAAAACATGATTGAGGGAAGGACAACCCTTAATATACATCTGATGTTGAGATAATGATCAAGAAATGATTGGTTTGGATAGGTATTGACTACCTTGGAACTGATTTTTGACTTGTCGAGAAGTGGTCTATTCTATCATCAATGATGTTTAAAACACTTTTGGATTTAAGGAATATATCCAATAACATGTATCTTACTTACGAAATATGTCATAATTCAAGTTTCCAATATGGTTTTTATGGTAATTCAAGTTATTATTATATTTTTAGAGGATAAATAATGAAGTTATTCACATGTATGGGACTTGAATTTTAGAGCTTCTACTTATTGATTAAGGGTTAATGATTTGTTCATCTTGGAAATTTAGAGGACTTAATTATAATGTGTTGAATCATTACATTTTGGAATTTTTTTAACCATTTATGAAATGGTCTAATTTGATCATTGTATGAGCTTTTAGAGGTTAATGCATTTCTTCCCCAAATGGCATAACCCATGATATAAGATGAGGTATATATAGTTAAACTACAACAAAAGGATGAGTTTATAAGTAGAAATGTATATTTATACCCCTATAGAGTAGAATAATTTCTCAACTCATGGAAAATAGTCTTAAATAAAAAGTTTTCGTATTATCATTATCATTGATAATTTCGATGATTTTTTTATGTTTAAAGTATTTTAGTATTCAACATTCATTTGAACATGTCCTTTATCATGTTCCATCATAACTTCATAGTTAGATTTTCTTTCCATGTCCAGGTTTTTTCTTTCAACCAATGTCACTTCATTCGAAAGCATACTTTTTGGGGTGACCACCTCATCTCCATTGACCTTTTTTGGAGGATATTTTATTAACCTTATTTCCGATGTGTCTTTCCATAAGATACTTTTTAAGTATCAACCATTAACTTTCAAAGTTCAATTTAAAATTTCAAGGACAAATATTTTGTAAGGAGGGGATAATGTAACACCCCAAGAATTTAAAAATAGATTTATTATAAAAGGCATGAATCAGTGAGTCTCTAAAAACGCCACTTTGTTATAACCTAGCCATATAAACATAAGTTTGTTACTTCTGTGATTCAAATTTCAAAAATCTGACATACACGGTTGCGATAAGTAAGTTATTTGGAGTTCGATAAGAAAAACATATTTTTTGGTGAATAGTAGTACACCCTTATGAATAGTAACATACACTTATGAATAATGATATACCCTAATGAATAGTAATCTTACCTATGATTGTATATAAATAATATTCATGTTGGAGTACGTATACATTTGTTTTGGAATAAGTAAATAAATGTTTTAAAAATGATTTTTAGAATAAATTATGATTTTAATTAAATATTAAATTAATAATATTTAGAAAAATATTTTTTAAAAATAGAATTGATTTTTGGATTCTATACATTGAACAATGGTTGGGGTTAATTTTTGCGATTTTTATAAATACTTGAATTTTTGATGAATAGTGAAATACCATAATTTATAAAAAAAGATAAATACACTAATTATTGAGTCAAGAATGAAGTCTTGCTGATGTAAGCCTAATTGATTAGAATTAACATGATAAAAGTATTATTCTTGTTCATTGAATACTCACTATTCCTTGTCTTTTGGAGAAATAATAAATTAATGAATATAAAATTGAGAAATCCCTTCTCATCTCCACTATGAAAACCCCCTATCACTTCCTCTTCTCTTCACTCCTCTCAAGACTTTTTCCTTCTCCAAATTCTGTCCAAATATCCTCCCAACCTCCTCTCCCACGTCCATCAAGCCTTGGTCTCATAAAATTACCAAAACCTCTCCTTTAAAAATGATCTCAAGGAAGTTTGGTTCAAGAGGTAAATTCCTCTTCTCAGTTCTTTATCTTTCCTTTCAAGTTCATTTGTTTTCTTTTTCCACTATTGCCTCTCCTTATACAAATTTTGTGATGACTCCAGTAGCTTACATGTTCTAGAATATTTTTATTATAATGGAATAAGTTATCATCGTATCTTCCTTTTTCCCTTCTTTTACACTAGTTCCAAGAACACCATTCGAGATGTGTCAATTTACCACATTCAAGGATTATGGGCTTTCTATTTCTATTATCATTCACAATTATGGTCATGAAACCATTATTATTGTGGTTGAACCAGATTATTATATATTTAATATATCCTGTGTAAGTTTCTTTAATTCCTTTTTGTACAAACGGTATTAATTTATAAAGAAGAATGAGTTCATTGTAATCAAAACCCAAAAATTAACTGAAACAGTTATCATTAATGTTCTACATAATAATTCATCCTCATGCCATGTAACCAAATTATATAAATGACCATAACACCTATATATTATCATAAATAATATTCTAATTCAATTTTGTAGATTTACATCCATTCCACATGAACTCCCTTACTTAAGAACAAGTGAATCGATTATGAAAATAAAGAAAACGAACATTATAGAACTACAAAATTCAATATAATAACTAATCAGGAAGGAAATAAATGAACTAAACATAATTATGATAAACTAAATATGAGTCTAATAGGTTTTTAATTATGTTATTAATAAGTCTAGTTTCATATTCTAGGACCTTAAGTTCTAGAGCGGAACACATTCAGACTTAAGGTAAGGAGTTTCTTTATCTAACTTCCTTTTTTGTGAGGTTTCCCGTATTCAATACTAATACATGTATGTGGTGTATGTATAATTAAAATTTTTGTAAGATATCATTAATATATTTGTTTTCATGGTATTCAATATATCATTTTAATGTTATTACTCTTGGGGCATACAAATCGATTGATTACAAAGTGGTAAGGGTTTTTTCACCCGGACCTCCATTTTCATTTGCGTTACATTTATTGTCTAATTACCTCAATGAAAATCTTGTGTATTATTATGTACTCCTCATAAATTCTGTCTGAGTGTTATATATATGTTCACCGACTAGAATCATTCCTTATTTTATGGATAGTTACATTTTTTAAATGGAACATTCAAAATTGTTTCCGAAATACAAACCTGATTCAAGGGATATTTTCAAATTCTTACCCATTTCAAGTGTACTGAAAAATCGGTATTAAGACACCATTATTTTTATCAAAACACTCATTTTATCAGGAAAAATGATCTTGGATCATTTCGGGATTTAATATAACAAATTTTCCTTTCCATATTAAAATTATCTTTAATACTTTCCTTAAAATGCTCTAAAATGTTTTATTTGTAAAGAATCTTAAGAACTAGTTTTTACCTGATTTCACTTCAGTGGGATATCATTTATGCCTAATATATAATTTCAATGTCCTAGTATTTTATTTTATGGGATATTCATGTTTTCTTGTGGTGTTTGTAATTCCCTTTGGTATATCATATCAAAAGTATCCTTTATCATGATATTCTAAGGGATTATGATTTTAATGTTTCAAGGTGGTATGAGACACTTTGGAATGTTTAAGGATTATTTCCCAAAGAATTTGGCAATGGTCTCATTTTTAAATATATTCGTCTTTTTCAACATCCTTTGTTAAATTTTGTACTTAATTGAGGTTTATCTATTATGATATCATGTACAATATGTTTTTGAAGGGCTTCTGGTTATTCTGACTATGGATGTTCTATTTTGATATCATTCGTCGTATTATTCCAAATGGTTAGTGTTTATGTTCAATGATTTGGGAATGTTATTTAAATTTCATATGTTAGTTTCAATATGAATGTATATGTTGATTATGTTCAACCATTTTATATGAGGAATGCATTGGACATAGTAAGTGTCGGGTGGGTCCCTCTATAGCCCCTCGGTGCTTCCGTAGGTCTCCTGAGACAAAATACGGTATTGGAACAAGGCTATGACAAAATGATTATTTATGGTCTTGGCATGAGGCCTTGACGGTATGGTTATGTTATCCCACATTATGCATTCCCTCATTATGAAAATAGAATTTATGGTTCATGTGGTTATTCGACTAGTAGAATACACATGATTATGTTTATTTATGGCATTCCTTACTCATCTATTATTCCTTCCATAATGTGTTCAAGTTTTTGTTAAAAGAACATGTTTTTATGTATTCAACATGTCTAATGTTTTTGTTATGATATATTCTACTGTATTTCTTACCCTTATTGAGCATTTGAGCTCACCCCTTTCATTTTTTTCCTTCCCCATGTTAAGATAAAGATATCATTTGTTATGTTTTCAAGGACGATGGTTATTAGATTTTGTTATATATCACATTTTGTATCATTTCAACATGTAATATGGGTTCCATGTATTTATCTAGTTTCTTCAAGACTACTAAATTGATCAGTCGTTCAGGTTTCTTAATCATTTTTTATATACCAATGTAATCAAATAAAGCACCGAATTCGGGTAACTCGTGTTGGGCCGAGATCACCGTAATACAACCGAAATTGAACCGGATTGGTCTGGGTTGGTCCGACTGGGATGGACCAGACTAGGACCCATTCGGGTCCAATTTCTCTTAAAAGGTTGTATCTTGAGAACCAGACGCTCTTTTGATGAACCATCTACAGTTCTAGGATCCTTGTATAGAGAGGGTCCTTTTGAGGTACTCTACGAGTATTTTGGAGAATGTTGGATTAGGGCCGGGTTGGATTGACTCTGAATCCAACTGGTCCCTCGGTACTATAATTCCGATTACATGCCGATTGGGCATCCGGTTGACGTGCCATCTATTGCATTGGAACCCTTTATAACATGATTGATATTTAGCTAACTTCTTTGTGGGACTTCGTTCCAGTTGAAAAACTACTGATAGATAGAGGAGTAGTTTCTCCAAGAATCAAGCATGTTAAGAGCGGGAATCTAGTGGCTGGCTATGATATAGATGTTGGAGACAGATCATACGGAGGTTAGTACCGAATGATCTTGTGTGGGTAAACATCTAGAGATCCTGTGTGAATCAGCAACATGTTCTCTTGTGTGGATCTGAACTGATAGATCCTATGTGGACCATCACCTAGTGACCCTGTGTGGATCATCATTTGAAGGACCTTGTGTGGATTATCAATCTAGAGACCCTGTGTGGATCAACAGTGCGTGACCCGGTGAGAACCAGCCTTAAAGCGGCCTTCCATGGATCGGTGACATACCAATCCTATGTGGTTCTTTAATGGGTTAGTAACTATCGTTCTTGGGTGGTTCAGATCCTTTTTGGGTCAGTGGGGGTTAGTACATATCAATCATGTGTGGGTTAGACTCCGTATGGTCAGCAGCAGTGCCTCTTGATAGAACAAGATGATCTAGCTTTACGACTAATCATCTGTAATTATGTACTTAGTTATACCTAATTTGAACTATGTCTTTTTATTTGTGCTTTGTGATTGAGATCATGCTTGTGGTTTTCCTTTTTATAATTATGAGAGACCTTAGGGGGTCTCGGGGTCCCTACTAGGTATTGTTATGCTCACCCCTACATGGACTTCGCCCGCACCTTGTTGTGTCTTATGAAGATGACGGACAACCTGGTCTGAGATTTGGGGAGCTAAAACCTGATGGTGGACAGCGGTGATGGTTGACGTGGAGAGATATGGAGATGAGTTGTACCTACCCTTCAGGTAGGATTTCTGATGGAAAATCTCATGGGATATTTTTTGTTTTTAGTTGTAGTTGTATCTTTTCAGTTGGCCTTGTATTCCAGCCCCATACTTTCTATAAACAATTTTACTACAACAGTTTTACTTTTTGGTTGCATCTTGTTCCATTCTAGACTATGTATTTGTATAGGTTTAAAGGAAATTTCTTCCCGTTTAAGGGATATGCCTTTCTGGTGCTAGTCGCCAACCCCTGTACTATGGAAGAAGATCTTGGGGTAGTCATGACACGGGTCCCGAGGGACGGGTCGTGACACACATGATATAAAATATTTTTAATATTTTTATAAAATTAATAATGAGAACATAAAGCTTTAAAATCACGCGTTTTCATAGAGAATATCTATAAAAATATTTTTTAATATATTTCAAAGTCTTATAAAGAAAAAATAGAGTCTCTATACTATTGGTCTTCACTCATGAATGGAGGATGAGGGGCATAATATAAAAGAGCACCATGGGAGAACATAAGGGAAAACGACCAGTATTTCATGAATCGTTATCTTAAAATTGAATATTCGAATGGAACCATACACTAATAAGTGAATAATAGGAGAAGATCAAATTAAGTATGTTGTCTAAGTTAGTGGAATTGAATAATTTCAACATAGCAGACTAGGCTCCAAGTGGGAGATTTTTGGAATGGTGTAGCCCAATCCACTTTGGACAATGTTTGGCTGAATTCTAGTAGCCTAGAATGTATACCAAGTTGTGCCGAATACTGACTACGTGAAACAAATATAGAACTATATCAGTGAAAATTGATATTGTAAAATCATAGACTATGGATATAATGGTACTGTAGCTCATTGGGATTCTTAACATCAATATTGTAGCAGCTTGGACATGGGGGTGGCGGTATTATTGCAGTGTGGACGTACTGTGTGGTTGGTGGAACAGTAGAATTGTCTTCTTTATGTGATCGCTAAATCTAGGGTTTTGATTTATATGAAATTTTTAAATTTCCTTATAATTATACTCCTGATAATAGTGAAATTTATGCTTCTCCATAAATGTGCAAATCATTTCCAAAAAAACATAAATATTTGTATCTCATGTTCATCTTCTTATTATTCCTTTTTTGGTAATTTCTTTACCTATGAACCTTTCTATCTCTTTGACTCTTGGTGTTTCTAAAACAAGTCCTTCCACCTGTCAAGAATTTAATCAAAATATAATTCAATTCATGATAACTTTAAAACATAATATACATGAACCATGTCCAAAAACTAAATTCAGTCTAATTACTTCAATTACTAACTGAGGTAAAGTTAGTTGATAAATAAATTTTATTAAGTTGTACCTAGAAAGATATAAAATAAATAATCTCCTAAAATAATTTTAACTATTAAAATAAAGAATACAAATTTATAATATATATAATTTATAACTATAAATAAATTTGGAAATAAACTTTAAATAAATTAAAAATTCAAATATTTAAATATAAGAACACATTTATGAATAATTCATAAATAAAAGCTAATTATAAACACTTTTATAAATTATTAAACATTATAAAAATTACATAATTTTGAATATAAACACTTTTATACTCAATGCAATATGAACTCATTCATATTATTTATTATATGGAACTTCAAGTTATTTTTTAATCCTTTGATCAAATCAATGATCAAAACCGTTTTGATGTTGTTTAAATAATATCTTTAAAAAAGTTTCCCTTTTAATTTGAACAATTTTAAATTAATTAATTAGGAATGGATCTTAATTATTAATATAATCACCTTTTATATTTTGACCCTATTTATGAGATTTAGAAAACGTTTTATAAATCATTTTTTATAATCCTTAAATAAAACTTTATCTATATATTACAAAGATGTCATATAATTTTAGATAACATGTTTTTAATACCATTTATAATTATTTATAACATTTATAAATCATATTAATGTGAAAAGGATATTTTTTATATTAATTCATTAATATTAAAGGAATATTTGTAATAAATTTTTTAAAAACATTTAGTCAATTAAACATAAACATTTTATAGTAAATTAATTTATAAAACCACTTCGATAACTTTTACAAGAATCCGTAATTTTTTTTCATTATTTGTAAACATTTTATAAGTATTTTAAATCAATTATTAATTGTGTTTTATTTTTAAATAAACTATTTAATTACTTATCAATATTTTTTAATTACAAAAAATATGGCCCCATTTAATTTGAACACCTTTAAATTAATTATTTATAAAAACATCTTTATATTTTTACATTACTTTATAATTTATTACCCTTTATAAATTACCCTTTATGACTCCTATCTAAAATTGTTTTAGATAAAAAATAATATAAAATAATTTGGTAAAAGGTATTATAAATATTAAAATGTAATATTTGGAATATTTTGTGGATATATTTTTCATAAAAAAATTCATAATTGATTATCTAAAATTTATAAGTAATTAATTTATAATCCATTTATAAATTAAAATATTCTAAAAATACCATTTATGATTTATAAATATTTTATAAATCATGCATATTTGATAAATATTTATCAATTAACCCTAAATTAAATTTTTTTTATTTTTTTATAATACACTTTTATAAAATTTTAAAATATTTCAAAATATCTTTTCAATATCTTATAAGGTATTTTTTAAAAAATATAATTCAATTCATAATTGAATTCTCTTGATTAAAATAAATACATTATCTATTTTCATATACAAGAGTAATAAACATGATATTTTCATATTTGAAAAATGCTAATAATTTTTTTATTAATCAAATATTATTATTTATATTCCATTTTATAAACTATTTTATAAACATAAATAACATAAATAATTAAGTAAATTTTTTTATTTAATTCTTAAATATAAATATGAATTCTTATATTTATTCTCACGATTGTAATATATCATTTCAAAATTTATAAAATGTGTTGTTTAAATAATAAAACGAACATGTTGATTCTTTGAAGAAGTATCCCTTTAATACTAAAGTTCGGTTTTTGATTTCCATTATATGGACATAATAGTGGAAGAAAAACCCAAAAGAATTAAAATCTATCTTTGATGGAATCAACTTTTAATAAATGAAGAATATAAATATGTGTACATGAATAGACAATATAGTAATATCTAATCAGTTTTCTTGATGAAGATCACTAGAGAAACAGAAAAATGTTTCCTACCTTCAAGGGATTTCACTAGATTGCAGATCCGAATATCAATTAGTGGAATATCGTTCACTTGAAGAGGAGATTTCATCTTCCCCGAGGGTGATGAATTGGCTACAGTAAGGAAGACAACTTTGAATATAAATTAGTTAATCGCATCAGAATGGATCTCATCTCTTTATATATTCATCCATGATTCATTTCATTTAATGAAACATGTCAGTTATATTCAATGTATCTAACTACATTTATTCTCATTTTTATTAAATCATTTAATAATATTCAATAAATATTTAATTCATTTAATCCCTTCATAATGCATTATTATCAATGAAACAATGTTGAAGATTCATACACCTAAATTAAATAATCCATTAATTATTTTTGTACATATTCAACTTGATAAACCCTAAATTGTTTTTAATTTTTTTAATTTTTAAAAACTAATTAAAAACATTCATTAGGACTCGACTCTATGCATAATGGAATACCTAAAATAATACCTCAATCATTATCATCAAAATATTATTGAATATTCCACAATAACTATCCAATATAATCCTCATTAATATACTTCCTAACACAAGAATCTTCAAAACTATGTTACATTGGGTAAGTAGCTATATTACTCAAGGCACCCCATAACCTCAGGCCCTTCAATATTTTCACAAAAATCCAATTAGGAACCTCTAGAACATCCCCTTATCAAGGAGAAATAAAGAATTCAAAATCCTCTTCCAAATAAAAGATAGTCTATATACAAAACATGGATTGAAGAAACAATAAACATGAACATATTTAGATTTTATCACACTTTTATATAAAGAATTTGGATTCTAATAAATCCACTAACCTTGTTTTTCTAGAAAATACGAATTAAATTTTTTTATATATTAGAAACCCAATCTAACATAAACTTTTGGCATAAATATATTTTCTGAAGCAGTCCAATGTGTTTTGTTCTTTCCATCAACCTAGTCCCCACAAAAAAAAATTAAAAAGTTTGAATGATGTTTTTGGATAACAGTAATCTATATCTTAGGCCAAGACATAACATATAATGAGACCCAATGAGTAAAATGTTAAATAATTATCTCCTTAATCATAGAAGATAAGTTCTTACCTAACCATCATTGGATTATTCTCACCATCCTATCAATAATAGAAGAAAAATTATCCACCTTTGATCATCCAACAATCATGAAAAGTCCAAGATAGTTTTCATGCTTCTCAACATGTTTAGCTTTAGAAAATATACATAGATCAATATTTTTATTCAATGACTCACCTCTACTAAATGAAATTTTATATTTTTAAAATTTTACTTTTTGGCCAGATGTGTTCTCAAATCAATCAATTATCTTAGAAATCACTATGCACTCACTTCGAGTGGCTGTTGAGAATAGAAGACTATCATCAGTGAATAATAAGTGTGTGACATGAGGTCCCCCTCTAAAAGTCATTCTGTGGATTTGATTTATTGGACCTAAAACCAGAAAAAAATATATAAAATACATTAGGGAAAATAATAAACATGTTGAAATAGGGAATTCATGGTAAAAGCCTCTGGAAGGTTCAATCAGTTGTGAAGTATCCCCATTAATGTAAAAAATATATGTGAAAAATTTGAAACATTTCATCATAATATTAACCCAAATTTTATGAAAACCCTTTCTTAGGATAACCAATTCAAGGAAATATCACTCAACCCCATCATATTCCTTTATCATATATAGCTTGAGAACAATAACACTATTCTTAAAACCTATTTCACCTTCATAGAGTGAAACACCTCATGGAAAATGATAGTTTTATCCAGAATGAGACATTTAGGAGAAAAATTACTTATATACTCTATGATAATATGATGATATATATTTCTATGTTTTTTATGTTGGATTGGTGTATCCTGATCCATTTGGATGATATTAGGCCGAATTCTAGCATCCCATACTAGACACCAGACCATAACTCTTATGGGTTAAGTACTCTTTTGAGATCATTGGGGGTTACAGGTGAAACATTACCTTTCACTGAGGGCCAATGTCCCACGGCCTTATTTTGGGGGAATTATAAAATCTCTGACCGACTGTAGCAGAATTGATCGATGACACCGGCAGGGCACTATAGCAGTGCAAACTTATTATAGAATCATGCGGCCAGTAAATATAGCTCCAAAAAATTATTTCTACTAGAACTATAATGGCATGGAATTTGGGGGCCTAGACACTATAGTAGTGCAGAAATCTAGAAACTAGTCAATGTATCACTGTGGAATTACAATGTGGTTAGTGTCATAGTGTTTTGTCTTCTTTATTAGCTCATTCAAGGTAGGGTTTCTAGGTTAAAAGTACTGATCTACCTATAATTGTGATCCAAAATTATAGTGAAGTGATTCTTACTATCCATGTACATAATGTTTTTTCATGAGCCTCATAAATAAATGTGTCCATGTTCATCATCTTTATTTTATTTTGGATATGTATTTTCTTCATCAGAAAACCTCAATCGTTGTGACTCACAACGTTCCTGCAACATCCAACACCATAGGTTGAGTTCATATTTCTCAAATTGAGTGTTTATTATGGAAGAATTCAAGGTGAATATTGACTGCTATGATTGAAATCACTTCAGCTACAAGAGGATGTATATCTAGGATTACATTTACAAAAAGAAATTACATTCGCCACTTTTGGGTGTAAATCCAAAGGATATGGAGCATATTGAGTGAGTGTTACTAGATCAACAGTTTTTGAGTGTTTTAAAACTTACATTGAATGAAAACATGGCATCAAACATAGTGAGGAGAAGATGATGGCCGTGCTAGTGAAATCTCTCATGAATATGTATGAGAAGCCTTATGAATCAAACAAGTTGTACTTGATGTCATGATTGTTTAATTTAAAAATTATTGATGGAAGGATTGTTGCAGATCATGTAAACAAATTCAACACAATCACATGTTAGATCACATCGGTGGGAATTTCATCTGATGACAAGGTATGTGAACTAGTTTTATAATATTCATTACCTGACAGTTGTGAAGAGACCATAACATCCATGAGCAGTTCTTTAGGGAATGCGATATTGGTTCTTAAGGATAGGCGAGACGTGATCCTTAGTGAATATATTCAAAGAAGATAATTGGGAACATTAATTAGTTTTTTTATAAATGTGTAAGGAAGAATAATATGTTCATAGTGATATAATCAATGAGGATGATAAAAATCAAGAGGAAAGAGCTGATAGAAGGAAGATGGTCCTGTTTAAACCTATAGGATTTTCAGGAAGAAAGGGAATGTCAAATAGTATAGAGAAAAAGAGAAAGTTCCTGAAACTAATAAGAAAAATATAGAGGATAAAGGAATTGATGACATACTACTGCTAAGTGTGAATATCTCAATATAATCTTCGATTTTAGACTTAGGGGTATATTTCTATTCCACATAAGAGAATATTTTCCTGAAAAATTATGTTTCATGAAATTTTATCAAGGTACATTTTACTAATGATGAACATTTTAAAATCCTGGAGAATAATGGTGCATAAATAAAGACAAGTAGTTAGAGTTTTCTGGTTTTGGAAAATCTAAGGTATATCCATGGTTTAAGAAGAAAACTTATTTCTATCAGATAGCTTGGTGATGCATGTTTTAGTACCAGGTTCATTAATGGTGAATTAAAGATCACCAATGGAGCAATAGTCAAATATCAGGGAGTAAAGAATGGTACCATGTAAAACAAGGCACAAAATTTTATGGACATTCTTACACAAATAAATTATATTGGGAATTCATAATTGTGACACTATATTCTAGGCCACATTAGAGATAAGGGGATGATGGGGTTGGAAACAATAGAAATTATATCAGAGTTTAAGTCTGTGGATGTTGTCCCATGTGAATATTGTATCTTCAGAAAGTAGAAGAAGGTATATTTTTCAAAATGATGCATAACACTAATGGGTGTGAAGGTATACATAGTACACACTTATGTTTGTGAGCCATCACTAGTTCATTCCCTAAGAGAGTCATAATATTATGTGACATTTATCAATGAATCAACGTGAAATGTATGAGTTTACTTTTTGAAATGAAATTTTTATGTGTTTAACATGTTTCAAAATTGGAAGACCATGGTGGAGAATGAGTCATGATAAAAACTAAATTGTTTGAGGTAAGACAATGGAGGAAATTATAGAAATTAAAATTTCTGAGAATTATATTCCAATTATATAATTTGGTCAGAGAAGACCATTCCAAGTAAACCATAAAAATGGTGTGGGTAAGAGGATGTACGGTACATTGAATGAAGGTATCATGAGAATGAGACTACACTTGGGGTTACCAAAAACCTTTAGGGATGATGTAGTGAAAATGGAATCATATCGCGTCAAAAGGAGTCCATATATTCCAAAGAGGGAATATCTACTCAAGGATCTATGGTATTGTAAGGAGGTAAGACTCACATTTACAAGTCTTGGTATATTTGGAATATGCATATATTGATGCTGATACAAGGGAGAATCCTGATGCTATGTCCAAATATTTTTTCATTATTGTCTATGGTGATATGGAGTTCAATTACCTCCTTTTGAATGATCATAACAAGATGATCATCAGAAGAAAAAATTTAATATTTAATGATGGTTTCACGTACAAGGACCATCATGTAGAAAAAGTTGATAGTGGTAATAAAGAATTAGAGTTTCATGAGAAAGTAGATCTTGCAGGTGTACCTAATAACGTGACACCCGAACTAATGGAGCCTACCCCTCAAGTGGATTTGAGGATATCAATATGGGTGATAAGGATTATGTATAGGTATTAAACATCCTTAAATTATCTGTTATTGAATGAAGATGGAGAGATAGAATATTTTGAAGATTAAATGTAGCCGAAGGAGTCGAACATGTTGGAGTTGGTTATGAAGGAGGATATTTCCTCATTTCATGACAACAATTCATTGGAGCTGGAACCTTCACCACAAGGAAAGTTGACATCATAGAACAAATGGGTGTACCATGTCAAGGAATAACATGATGGTAATATGAGATAAAAGGAATGTCTAGTAATGAAAGGTTTTCAATATATGGAAGGTGTTGACTTCACTAAAATTTTCTCACCTATATTGAATCTTACCACCATTCGGGTGGTTCTTAGTATTGTTGCATCAGAAGACTTATACCTTAAGAAATTTGATTCCAGGAATTATTTTCTTCATAGAGATATTGAAGACGACAACAATATACAACAACTAGAGAGATACATTGATTCATGGAATGTAGAACTAGTGTGAAAACTCTAGAAGAGATATACAGGTTAAAGTAGGCACCCAAGAATTAAGACAAAACATTTGGTGCATTAATGAATACAAATGAATACAAATGATGTGTCATGGATAAATGTTGGTACATCAAGTATTTTGGTGATGCATATATTATACTGATTCTCTATGGGGATGAGATTTTCATTACAGGTTCGTGCATGCAGAGGATTGATGTGCTGAGAGGGCTGATGGATGGGGATTTTGAGATGAAAGATCATTGAGAGCTGGGAAAGATCATGGGGATGATGATCAATAGATACCATGCAATAGTAATCATGATTTTATCACATGGTGAATATTTTGGAAAGGTTCTATATAGATTAATTATGTTGGAAACCAAGCCGATTTTCCCCCTGTTAAGACAGTTCATATTATCAAAGGAGAAATCAATAAAGATGGTGAACAAGTTTGAGTATATGGAAAATGTTCCATATGAATAATCTCTTGGAAACCTGATATATGACACAATCTACACCCAACCTGATATTTCTCATATAGTCTGAGTTGTGAGCTGGTACATGGATAACCCTAGAAAAAACATTGGGAAGTTATGAAGGGGATATTGAGATTCTCGATGGGAAGAAAGAAAATATATCTATTCTTTAGGAAAGAATATTAATTACAATGGAATATAGATTTTGACCTTAGAGATGAATTCAATGAAAGGAGTACAAAAGTATTATGTATTTACCTATGGAGTAATTTTAGTGAGATAGGTATCCCAACTATAGAAGGTGGTGGATCTATCCACCAGAAAGACAGAAAACAAATCTTTAACATAAGCTATAAAGGAGATAGTTTGACTGAAGAAATTCTTATATGAGCTAGGTAGAAAGAAATAGGAAAATTTATTGAGATATGGCCTTTAGAGTTCAATACATATTTTAAAGAACTCAGTGTTTCATGCTTGGATGAATCACATCCAATTGAAGTACCATTTTATCATAGGCTTGATACAATATGGGTTGTTAACGTTGCAGAAGATTCATGGAAGCTACAATCTGATAGAAATGTTGGCTAATTACATGGTGATATAGAATTTGAGGCACCCATGTGCCTTTGTTAGTCTCCAATGATGAATAGAGGATGAGAGGTAGAATATGAGAGGACACAATGGGATAATAAAAGGGAAAACAACTATTTTTTCATGAATAATCAGTTTGAAATTAAAATTGTTAAATGTAAGCATGAACTGGGGAGTGAAGAAGGGAATGATCTCATATTAAGTTATCTAAGTCAGTAGCATTGATGCAAGTTAGTATAGTGGATTAGGCTCCATGTGGGTGATTGTTAGATTAGTGTAGCCCGATTAATTTGGATGATGTTGGGTAAAATTACAACGACTTATACGACACGCCAAACCACAAATCTCATGGGTTGAGCTCCACAGTGAACTCATTGGGGGTTGCAGGTGGAAACATGCCCTTATTCTGAGGGTCGGAGGCTCCCAAACCAAAATTTGGGGATTTTTAGCATCTTTGACAAACTATAATAAAACTGCCCAATGATATCAACATGAAATTGTAGCATTGCAGACTTACTATAGTAGCATGAAATAGGATACTTTAGCTCCATAGTATTCTTATTATTGACACTACATTATCTTGGACATGGGTGGTTGTAGTATTGTAGTAGTGCAGGCTTCCAGCCACTGGTCATTGTAGCATAATAGACATATTATCTGATTGGTGTCATGGTGTTTTGTCTAATTTATTAACTTATTGGAGCTAGTGAATTTGGGTTTAAAACTATGATCTCCCTATAAATGTGATCAAAATTTATAGTGGAGTGATTCTTCATCTTTGTGGATATAGGGATTTATCCCAAAACATGTAAATCACTATGTCTATGTTCATCATATTCTTTTTTTGTTTCTTTCTTTTATTTATATGTAAGACTTTATCGATGTGACTCTTGGAGTTTCTATAATAATTTTCCCATGTAGAATTAACAATATACACACACTTTGGTTCCTTCGTCAATATAATTTCAAACCTAAACATCTCAAAGACTTTGGAAAATCATGATCAACCACCAGTAGACTCAAAATGTGGGAAATGATCAGATGTAGTAGGAGTAATATGAGTGACTCCAAAATGAGGATATAGACTCCAACAGTCTAACAACCCCATGAATCGATCTAGCCTTTCATCTATCTCTATAGTAAAAATGAATATTTGCAATGAGTCATTTATGACTGGGTCCTATAGCAAATGACATGTCGCAAAAAAGGATATGACAAATAGTTTTTCTGTGACAGTCCGTCGCAAATTGTTCCACCGAGGTTTTTAAAAACTCATTTGTGATGGGCCCGTCACAAAAACTATTTGCGACAAGAAAATATACCTGTCGAAAAAAACATAAAAAAATAAAAAAAAATATTAATACAATTAAAAAAATTAATATTTATAAAATAATATAGTTAAAATAATAACAATAATAAAAATAATAAAATAATAAAATAATACAAATAATAAAAATAATACTTATATAATAATAATAATAATAATAAAATAATACTAAGATACTAATAATATTAATATTAATATTAATAAAAATGAAAAATAATTAAAATAATAATAAAATAATAAAAAAATAAAAATAAAAAACTATAAAATAATAAATACCTCAACATTCAAAAATATATAATAATAATAATAATAATAAATTTTATTAAAATAATAAATAAATAAATAAACAAAAAATTAATTAAATATTAAATAAATAAATAAATAATAAAATAATAAAAAACAAAATATTTGCAATAGTATAAAAACTCACTAAACCATGAGCCAAATACTTCATGTACTTCATCATCAGCTGGTGTTTCTACTCCAGTAAACAACACATCTTCTCCTCCACCTACTACTGTTGTTGTCATCGACATGTCACATTCTGTCTGCCTCAATATAATGATCACAATGTGTATCAGATTAAAGTGTTGTTGATTCGTACATGTTTCAAAGTCTCAAAATAGTCCTAACTGTCAATGTTACCACATTTTCATTTTCATTATATGTTTAACTACTGACACTGCATATTAACTCAATTTTCATAGCCAATTTTTTCCTCATTGTTAAAAGTCAAAAGAGCATAATAAATTCATGTGCCCATTACAACATAAGAAGTTACCAAAATGGGAACATGATCTTCCTTTACTCTCCTGTACTTCAAAAATGAGAGAGGTTTTTCGGTTAACAACATTGAATTAATATGTTGTGCTGACAGTTCGGTAAAGAAAGATGATGAATATGGAAAACATGGTTACATTGGCAGAAAGAATCATTTTATCTATTTTGTGGGGTGTTGCAGATATTTGAGAACAAAACATGAATTCCCAAAAGATCTATGAAAAAAATAATTATATATTATATAAAAATGATAATGAAATTAACTTACAAATAGTATATAAAAGGATGAAAAAATTAATTAAAAAAGTAGTAAGATTTCACCTTCTCTTGATGGTTGTATGCATTTTGGAAGGATTTCCCAATTACCATTATTTATTAGTATCAATTATTAATAATTATTACTATTTCTGCCTTTTTATTATAAATTATTACTATTTATTACTAATTATTGCTAATTATTATTAATTATTACTGATTATTTCTAACTTCTGCTAATTAATTCTAATTATTTCTAACTAATCCAATTTATTGCTAACTAATCCCAATTTAATACTAATTATTACAAATTAATCCTACTTATTAATATTTATTACTAATTATTACTAATTATTACTAATTAATACTAATTTATTGTAATTAATCCAAATTAATCATAATTATTACTAATTCTTACATTTTATTTCTATTTGTTTTTATTTAATAATATTTATTAATAATTATTACTATTTATCACTAATTTTTACTAATTATTACTATTTATTACAAATAATTATTACAAATCATTACTAATTATTGCTAATTATTACAAATTATTACTAATTAATCTTAATTATTACTAATTCATCATAATTATTACTAATTAATCCTAATTATTATTAATTATTACTAATTATTACTAATTAGTACTATTTATTACTATTTATTACTGTTTATTACAAATTATTACAAATTACTGCTAATTATTGCTAATTATTACTAATTATTTCTATTTACTATTAATTACTAATAATTATTACTATTTAGTACTAATTATTATTAATTATTACTAATTATTAATATTTATTACTTATTATTACTAATCATTGCTATTTATTAATATTTATTACTAATTATGACTATTTATTACTAATTATGACTAATTATTACTAATTATTCATAATTATTACTAATTATTACAAATTATTACTAATTATTACTAATTATTACTATTTACTAGTAATTATTACTTAGTATTACTAATTATTAATAATAAATAACAATTATTACTTATTAATCCCAATTAATCCTAATTAATATTAATTATTACTATTTATTACTATTTATTTATTTATTCCTATTTTTTACAATTTTTTTGTAATTATTTTTGTTTACTATTAATTATTACTAAGTATTACTAAGTATTACTAATTATTAATATTTATTACTATTTATTACTAATTATTACTAATTATTACTAATTTTTACTATTTAGTACTAATTTTTACTATTTATTACTAATTAGTGCTAATTTTTACTATTTATTACTATTTAGTACTAATTATTACTAATTATTACTATTTATAAATATTTGTCACTAATTATTATTAATTATTACTATTTGTTAATATTTATTACTAATTAATACTTATTAATTCTAATTATTACGAATTAATCCTAATTAATCTTAATTAATCATAATTATTACTATTTATAACTATTTATTACTAATTATGACTATTTATTACGATTTATTACTAATTATATCTATTTACTAGTAATTATTACTAAGTATTTCTAATTAATGATAATTATTACTTATTAATCCTAATTAATCCTAATTATTATTAATTATTACTATTTATAGCTATTTATTACCATTTACTATAATGTATTACTAAGTATTACAAATTATTAATAATTATTAATTTTTTTAACCAATTATTACTAATTATTACTTATTATTACTAATTATTACTATTTAGTAATATTTATTATTAATTATTACTATTTATTACTAATTATTACTAATTATAACTATTTATTAATATTTATTACTAATTATTACTAATTAATCCTAATTAATCATAATTAATCATTATTATTACTAGCTATTACTAATTATTAATATTTATTTCTAATTATTACTAATTATTAACAATTATTACTAATTATTACTATTTATTTCTATTTATTACTAATTATAACTAATTATTACTTTTTACTAGTAATTATTACTATGTATTCTAATTATAACTAATTAATGATAATTATTTCTAATTATTACTAATTATTACAATTTAGTACTAATTATTACTATTTATTAATATTTATTACCAATTATTAGTAATTATAATTAATTATTACTAATTAATCCTAATTATTACTAATTAATCCTAATTAATCCCAATTAATCATAATTATTACTAATTATTACTATTTATTACTAATTATTGCTAATTATTACTGTTTTCTAGTAATTATTACTAAGTATTAGTAAGTATTACTAATTAATGATAATTATTACTTATTAATCCTAATTAATCCTAATTATTATTAATTATTATTTCTATTTGTTACTATTTGTTACTATTTAATATTAATTATTACTAAGTATTCCTAATTATTACTAATTATTAATTTTTATTACTAATTATTACTAATTATAACTAATTATAACTATTTAGTATTAATTATTACAAATTATTAATATTTATTAATAATTATTACTATTTAGTACTAATTTTTACTAATTATTTGTTACTAAATATTACTATTTATTGATATTTATTACTAATTATTAGTAATTACTTCTAATTATGACTAATTATCACTAATTGTGACTAATTATGAATAATTGTTGTTATTTATTAATTATTACGAATTAGGACTAATTATTTCTAATTATGACTTATTATCGTTAATGAATATTAATTAATAATAACTAATATAACTATTAATTCATAATAATTAATACTAATGACACATAATTATTTGTAACAATAATATTGAAAAATAAAACGATCTAATTCTAATCTAATTTAAATGTATCTAATTAAAAATAATCCTAAATAAAATAAAATAACTAAGAAATATATGAAATAGATAAATACCTTAAAACTGATGCTTTCGAAGGATCTAAGCCGCAAATGATGTTCTGATTTACAACTTTAAAATTTGAAAATATTTGAGAGAAAAAATCTAAGTAGAGAAGAAGAGGATGGTGGAATGAGGGAAAAAAGATGATGGTATTTATATGTTAGAGTATTTGTGATGAGACCCATCGCAAATACCAACCTTTCGACATACTATTTGCAACGGGATTGACCTCCCACCGCAAACACTAAAAAACACCGTCAGATATTTGTGACTGGTATTCAGTCCCATCGCAAATATCCTTCCCACGGTTTGGCGTGGAAGTGGT
The DNA here is from genome assembly GCA_963277665.1 of Viscum album. NCBI lineage: Eukaryota > Viridiplantae > Streptophyta > Magnoliopsida > Santalales > Viscaceae > Viscum > Viscum album. The sequence goes on along the minus strand of OY728128.1, from coordinate 1,923,548,264 downwards.
GCCAATCCTTTTGCGACGGGAGGAATCACCTTGTTGCAAATAACTGATTATTTGTGACGGGAAGAGGGTCCCGTCACAAATAGTCTCTTCTGATGGACTACTTGCGATGGGACCATCCCCCGTCGCAAATGCCCATTTTCCCATAGTGTATTCTGACGTCACAATTCCTCTTCCTGAACCAAGTAAACCCATTTCCTTTGAAACCATGATTTGAAGGTCCACAATTGATAATTACTTCATGAATTCCACTATAGAGCTCAAGATTTTAATGGTACATACCCTTCTTCTCACATGAATACATAATCTCAATTAGATCTCCACCAACAAAATTAGGCCCTAATAATTCCTCCCATACTTGATGAAGAAGATTCATTGTGTGCCACTTTTCCCATTGGGCCAGCCTTCCATAGATCCTAAAAAAGCTTTAATATCCTAAATTCTTATCCACCACATATAAAAAAACATGGTTTAGTGAGATATTTGTAATGGATAAGACAATGTCATCATTCTGGTGAAGAAAAAACCACCCACATGAAAAACTCTCCTTATAGAAAGAGCATTATGGAACTATTTGATTGGTGTACCCTGATCTATTTGGATGATGTTGGGACAAATGGTAGCAGCCCATACTATGCACCAGGCAGGAAATCTTATAGGTCAAGCTCTGCAGTGAGATCATTGGGGATTGTAGGGAGAAACACATCCCTACTCTAGGGGTCTAGGGGCCGAAGGATGATAGACCAAATTTTGGGGAACTATAATAACTCTGAATGACTATAGTAGAGTTGATCAGGATACGCTAATAGAGAACTATAGTTTTGCAGACATTAGAGATTGTGATATTGTAGCTCTATGGACTTCCAATCACCAGACACTATAATAGTTTGAACATAGGTGGCTACAATATTTTAGCACAACAAACTTTCTGTGTGGTTGGTGGAACAATTCATCATCTTCTTTATTAAATCATTTCGAGCTAGGGTTTTTTATGGTTGAAACTCTACATACTCCTTATAATAATGATCCCAATTATAGTTTTTTTAATAGTTTGGGGCCGAAGCCTCATTTAATTATTAATGCAAAGAAAATACATCTTTTAACTGGGTAGAGGGAGACCCATTACATAGCCTGAAGTCCCAGTGGGTATGTATCCCATTACATAGCCCGCATGCCCATTTTTTTGGCCCAAGGAAAATTATATTAATAGTACTGTTACAGTACACATCTACTATAGTACCCTCACAGTGCCCGCCACTACTACATTTTCTTACCACCACTACAGTACTGTCGTTTCTATAGTACCTCCACTACTACAGTCCCACTACAGTATTGCTACAGTACCTACGCACAATGGGGTTTGAACCCCCATTTTCATGTAGGATTACTGGGTTCTTACCATTAAGTCAAACCCCAACTACAATGTACTCCCAATTATAGTGATATTTCTATCTCTCCATAGATGTAGTGATTATTCCTGAACCACATAAATCATTGTGTTTGTGTTTATCTTCTTCTTCTATTTTGTGTCTTCCTTTTCTTCATCTACATACCTATCTGTCACTATGAATCCTAGAATTTCCAAAACAAAAAACCATCTTATATTTGAGTAAATAATTATCCTTGTGATCCAAAAAATTTTTGGATAAAAAAAATATATCATTGAATATTATGGTACTCCCATAATGGAGCATACATACTTTTTAGTTGTTTCTGAGGCCTCAATAGTCCCAACACCATATTTTCATGGTCCTAGATGGGTTTGGTTCTCCCCAAACACAACCTTTTCATAGAATGCAATCATGGTCACACCAAAGAGTGTAATTTTCTTTCTTGATGAAGAAACTTTATCTTCTAAACAGTCCCCCTATTACCTCTTTCCATGGTCTATGAGTTCTTGAAATTATTTCATAGCAGATCAATAGTTTTTCATCAAAACATATTTTACTGATATTTTTTTACCTAGTCGGATAATATTATTTATTATGGACACATTAGTTGTTATACAATTATAACTTCACCCATCACCAGATGAGGAATGATCCACTAGAAATATTAGACGTCATTCCACTCAATGACAACAAATTATCCCTCAAATGTGGACCAAGATGACTCAACAGTTTATGAAGAAATAAAACCTTCAAATATATTTGAAAACTGACAAAATATATGATGAAAATTGGGAGCCACTCCAGAATTAGTTGAATCCGATCAAGTATATTATAATTATATGACCAATTGATGAAATCTTCAAACCACAAGATGGAAAAAAGTCACTAGAAATATAAGACGTCGATCTATATGATAATGATGAATCGATACACCAAATTTAGATGAAGGTAATTAGGAGTCGATCTATTTGTAATATAGCTCAATTACCCTTATATATAGACTATGTGAGGTAAGGCTCATGTCATTGACAACATAAAAATGTGTGATTTTGAAGTCATGTAAGAATCGATAATGACTCACATAATATTAAACACATGGGGGAAATAAATTGGATATTTCTAAGGGAGATAAATTATGCTCACACATATGAATGGAAAAATTATGATAATTAGATATTTTTAATTTTAATTTTAATTAATTTGATCAACACTCAGAAGCTCAAACCAAGAGCATCATATGATTTGACCCGCTCACCCATGAGTAAGATAACACCAATTCAATTAGTATTATTTCTTTTTTTATTTATGTTTACTTTTATATTTATTATAATTTTTTATATAATTGTTTAATAGTTTGTTTAATATGAATGTGAATATTTTATTATTTATATAATTTGATAGTTAGTACAATAAAGTTTTTTTATTAGGAATGATGTTAAGTCATTCTTTTATCAGGAGTGTTATTAAGTTGGATGTGTAATTTATTTTGATTTTGTTCACTTATTTTGTTGTTTAATTTTTAGATTATTCGATGTTTTAATATTTAATTAATTGTTTAATTAAATAGATTTATTTTGTAAATAATAGAAAATATTTTATAATAACTAAATATTTTTATTGAATTCTAGTTAGTAATTAATGTTTTTTAGTAGTTTAACAATTATTAAATCACAATGTAGTCCTTAATTACAATTTAGTATTAATATTTATTAATTAATTACCTATTAGTTAATAAATATGAATAATAATTTTCAATTAATTAAGTTTAATTAAATTATATTTAGTCTTATTTGGTAACAAAATAAATATTATGAATTAATTTATACTTAATATCACTTAATTAATATTTAGTGTTAATCATAAACGGTGTGAAACATGACTTCAAAAATCTAAATCCCTGATTACAAAAATGTATTAGAAAAATTAACACACTCAAAAAAGATACATGGGGTTTTGATTTCCTGAAAAATGTCACAAATGCCACAAAATATAGAAAAAAATCAAACATTGAATCCTCCATATTTGACACCACCATTTCAAAGTAATTATATTTTTTGTCTACATGAATTGTTTTGAGAACCCCCATTATTTTCTGGGTATCAGACTCACCTCCAATAGTTATGGGGAATCCTTTAAGGGAAATGTTCATCTATGTATGCAGACCATTCATTCTCACTTGAAACTGGCATAACTTATTTGATATTAGAGGATCTCCACATGTTCCCTTTTTTAGACAAGGATCCTTGAGATGTAAATTTTGGAATTCCATGTAAGAATTATTTGGAAAACCCTCACTTAAAGATTCCCTATCCAGGGAAGATGAGATTTCCATCTGGAAAGTGGTTACATGTTCCATATGTTCAGTCAAGGAAAAATGGTATCACCTTTCATAGACATCACTAAACCAGGTTCACCAGCTAGTGCCAAAGGATCCACATCAATTCCAAATTTAGACATCAGGGGTTTTAACCTTTTATTGTTATGAAACCATAATTTTTTTAGGATCTATAGATAGATCTTATCAAACTCAGTTGATTTAATGGATTCCAACTTTGAGTAAAAGTTGGGAGTTCCCATTTCTTTTACACTAAAAGAGTATATAGTCTTGATAATACTACTTCCAACATGCATATCCAGTTTCATTAGGGCATCAAATCTCAAAGTATCATGTGAATTTATGGCATCCCTATACCAAGTAGGGTTTTTCTCCCAATCATTCTAAACATCCACATTATAATCCCAAACCACTATAGCAGCATACCTCCTAGTGTCTTCCTAGACATTTCCAGCATCCACTGTAACTATCTGATTACCTTCTCTAAGATAGGAATCCTTGGTATTAGGTTCACCTAGATCTTTATACACCCTTGAATCATATTTAGAGGCTTGATACTCTGAGCTAGGTATATTCACCATTCCCTAGACCATTTTTCTAGCAATACCACCCTGCACCGGGCTAGTTTTGACCTAAAGTTTAAAACCTTTTTCCAATTATTTATCCCAAGGGACCTTTTCACAGGGATCTAGGATATTAAATGTAGACTATATTTCCTCCATTCATGAGCGTGGTTCATAGATTCTTTCAAAGTCTTGTCCACTGGGGGGGTAGTTTTCTTAGACCCACTAGAGAACGACCTCTTCAGTCTTTTCATTTGGACAAGTGAGGATCCTGCAAGAGAAAGGGCCTTCTGAACCTTTCTAGAACCCGATCTCCAATAATATTCCTCATTCATGTGAGCATAATAAAAATTCTCATCATCCCATGATGTCCACTGATATTGATCATCTTCAGGGTGATGATCAAAGGGAAGGCCATGTGCTATATCCATATCTGACCCCATATGTCCTACAGATTGTTTAATTAATTGTGGTAGACTCTGAAACACAAACGATCCTGAAAATATATGACTGATTCCTTTTGGAGACTTTCCTTGATCATATGTTCCTATATTTTTGGCATTCTCAACCTTACCCTTCAGGAAAAATGGAGTTTCATCTTGAAAAATTCACTTAAAGGACAACCTTTCTTTGATCATTGATGAAGCATTCCTTGTATGCACCTAGATAACCTTACCCACATAAAAATTGTGAGGACTATCCAATATATCCGTGGAATTAATTATCTCATTAATGGGATTTTTAAATTTGAAACTTTAAAGAAAATTTCCATATTTCTTATAGTTTGAACATATTTGTTTCTAATGACATCCATTAGTTTAGTGCCCAGTATAGTTACAAGTGTTACATAAATCCAGTTCCTTTTTAACCTCAATAGTTAATTCTAATTGATTACCACCAGACACCATCATGGTAGTGTCAATAGGAGCAGATCATAAATAAACTTTAACCAAAACATGGAATAAGTGACCAAATATGGTATGTTCAATCTCTCTATTGAATTATTTAGGGTTTCTTATAGTATAAGAGATATACCACATTATTTTGGGGTGCCAAAAAATCAACATAAACTTATAATCTGGATCCATTATTGATAAATTGAATTCTAGAAAAAATCAAGATTGAAGAATGGGTCCTAATCCTAAATTCATAGAAAACCAATCTTGAGTGAGATAAAACCCATTCCCTAGACCCTTAATTTAGGATATTCTTAGGTAAACTGTCAAATCCCCATAAATAAAGTAGATGACATTTTGAATTATATAATTTCCATGAAATTTATTTTATATAACCCATTAAATGAGAAATGATAGAGAACTTACACTCCTCAAGATGTCCATCCAGGATTTCTTATTCAGCTTCCACAAATACGAGGGTTCCATTCTTCATGATCCACTTGGATGGAAGGCCAACACCCCCTAAAACCTGAGAATAATCTCATATTTCTAAAAATATCAGCAACATTCATCATCAGACCATTATAGGCTTTCATTTTTCCATCAACAGTACCATCCTCAACTGAAGAAGGTTTTCCTTTCTCATCATAGGAGTACAACTCCTTTTCTAAACAAGTCAAAACCTTATTGATGTTATAGATCTTGTCTCTAATCGAGGCAATCACATCATCAATGCATCTCACATGACTAATAAAAAACTTATATGGATTGAAGTACAATCAAGGTTGTGTGACGTTGATGTGAATCCCTAATTTTCATTTCTAGAGAGAAAAGATCTCAATTAGTAAATATTTATAACAATAATTTATTAATGAATTAGTAAGTAATTAGTAAATAAAGATAATAATTTGTAATTACCTAATAATTAGTCATAGTAATTAATTAAATAATTAATTAATATTTAACATCAATTAGTAGTTGAAAATTATTAGTTATTATTAATATTAATAAATTAATTACTAATTAACTAATAATATGAATAATAATTTATAATTAATTAACTACCAGTCTTCATAATTTAATGTTTATTTGATATTATTTAGTAATTAATATTATTTAGTAGTTGATAATTACAAGTTAGAATTGATTTTTATTAATTAATAACTAAATAATTAAAAAAATATGCTTAATTATCTTTAGTTAATTAATAAGTTATCATAATTAATAATTTAAAAATTATTATGGATTAATTACTATTTTATATCACACAGTAGTTAATAATTTTTAGTTAGTTTAAATTTTTATTAATTAATTAAAATTTATTATATATTTTTATATATTTTATAATAATTAGAAATTAGTAGTAATTATTTATTATTTTCTAATAATAATAAATATTTTTATTAGATAATTTATTAAAAAATAAGTAATTTATATTTAGAAATAATTAATGATTCATAAATATTATTAACTAATATTTAATAGTAATTATTAATGATTAATCATAATTAATTATTGTTAAGGTAATTAAAAATTATTATAACTATTATAATTAATAATAATTATTGTGGATTATTTATTTATTATTTTCTACAAATGACTAATAATTAACATCATATTTGTTAACAATAATTATAACTTATTCTAAATATTAATTAATTAATTACTAACTAATATCACTAGATGCACAATAAAGAGGCTTACCTTATTAACACTCTTGATGGGTTTGATGATTCACATGATCTTTATGAATCATAAAACATCATAGAAAAATAATGGGTAAGTCTAAAAATAGGGAAAACAACCTGAAATTTTAGTGAAGTAAAGGCTATATGGTTTTCTTAGAAATGACATCTCTGTTTGGATACTGCAAGTAGAGGAATTCTATAATAAAAATAAAAGGGTTTCGTTAAAATCTAATAACATTTATCAAATCAAGAAGATGTGATTTAAAACCCTTTTTTAAGATATACCATGAAATATAAATAAAACATGCAATAAAACAAAAATGATGAAATACTATAAACTTGGATCACCTTACACTGAATATAATATGTAACCATTTGATCTTCATATGACAAGATTGAAAAAGGTCAAAAAGTGAGAAAAGAAGAATCCCACCTCCATAGGTATCAATGAGCTATGCTGAATCATCAAACACTCAGATGGGATTAATCTTCCATTCATTACGCGGTAACATCTCATATACAAAGAAGGAAGATAATGAGGGAAATATGTCTTAGGGAGTTTTGGACAAGCATCAAGATCTCAATATATCCTACACCACTTACATCACATGACAATGTTTTTTAAAGTCACAAGAAAAACCCTTGAGTCATAGAATATAATATTGTTTTTACAAACATCAATAAATGCCATGGATAGTTCATTCATCAAATTAAATTAATCCCTATACATTTAAAATAAATTTTAAATGATTTTATTTAATGATAGATTAGGTGGGTGAACTAGTTTGATTGTCCAGCACACATGAAATAATATAACAAATTCATGTAAATTATAATTTTCCGGAAAATCAGTATAAAACCCTTAAATATATCATATATAAATATGGGATTAGGGCATATCTCTTTCAATATCCCACATTCACTAAATCCTAATAGACTTTGTGACATTACAACTTATATTGTATCATATAAAATAACTTGTCAAACCATTCTAAAACTCTTTTGAAAACTTTTAGAAATTCATCATTAACTTCACCTTGTATTACATCGTATATAATACCTTATGAATACCCATCCAAAACACTTTTAAAATAACTCTATAACAATTTTATAGAATATCTCTAAGTCAAACTCAATACCCATTTAATCAACTATAAAGTATGACTATATGGGACTCTATAGTGTTGGTAAAAAATATGAATCTCTAGATTTATATATGTAATCAATGATAGGAATCTAGAAAATCATCAATGTTACTCAAGATATAAATGTATATAGTGTGATTTTTATCAAATACATGTATCTCTATACCTATGTTCATTGGTCTACATCGTATGAAAATCTTCATTCTCATATTTTCCCTTTGTCTGAAACATCGAGTGACCATGGGACATAGAAAATGTTGATTCCATATATCCAAATCAAATACTATCTACTCTTCAAGTACATGTTGAAATTATTAAATAATATATCACTTTTCATTCATCCTTATGAATAATAACATCACATGTCCCTTATGTAAATAGATATGGAATATCTAAGTGTGTCCACACCCTCAAACATTCTATCTCAATCAAGGACACTAATGTCAAAATCACCATGTGAGAGAAACAAAATCATATTTTGGTTAATCTATAACCAATGATGCGATTAAAAACACTCCCAAACACCCCTATATTTTCTAATTCAATATGTTGAATTTTATAAGTAGAGTATCAAAGTTTAAAGTTTATCGTGCTAGGGATCTCACTGATCTCAGCTATAGGGGGATCAAATATGATCCATGAACCCCAAGTATACAAAAGATACCTGCATGACCCTCTATGTGGTATACTTATTGGGTCATCTAATATAATCAAATAATATAATTATTTTTATTTTTTCCTCATGAGCATATTTTCTATCACTATACAAGAATCTTACTTATTCTAACATTAAAATTTCACCATAACCTGTAATACTCCATGAATAACATAGATTAGTGATAAACTCAAAGACATACATTGAGAGTTCAATTACCATTGCACTTCACGAAATATATATCCATATATACATTTATGTAGCCAATGTGAATGAATGATAAAATGGAGGCGAACATCAATATGATACATTCTAATATTCTTAAGCTCTAATAAAATTTAAAAAATCTAATATAAGAACTGATTTAACATATCATATATGATAAACCAAAATATCAACCTTATGTTTTCTACACATTCTATATTTTTTCATCACATTACATTATATGTAATCTATGCCACATATCTATGTGACTATATGATAAAACTCTTCCACTAAACTCCTTAGTGAGAAACATCTATAAAGTAATAAAGTTTTAATAATGGAGATATGTATGAACTATATTCCTAACAATTAAATTTCTTGAACATATTCAAACTTCATAATTTCACAACATCAAATATTACGATGTCAAATTCTATTGTCTACTTATGAGTCTTTATAAGTTTACCATAATCATCCTTGAAACCCTATTCCATAAAATGTTTTCCTTGAGATAATATAGCTACTTACATTACTGTTTACCAGTCCTTCTAAACTCTTTTAGCATAAATTTACAATCACTTTAATATAGAAACTAAATGTAACTCTTACATTTCTCTTTACCACTATATACTAAACTCTTTTAGGATAAAGTGATAACACTTTTTTATAGAAACTAAAGTAACTATTTACATTTCACTTTATTGATATACCTTAAACACTTTTAGGATATCAAGTTTAAATCATCTTTTTTCCTTTTGATAGGTATAATCCTTCAAGAAACAATTTCTTTAATATTTCATGATAACTAAATATAAATATTTACATTTTTATTTATAATTACACATCCTAAACTCTTTTAGGCATTGAGTGAAAATCCATTCTAAGTTTTTATTGGTATAACTTTTTAGAAAATAGTAATATCAACATTCTAATTGGTAACTAAATGTAATACTTTATATTTTTCTCTACTATAAGATATCCTAAAAATTTTAGGACATTAAGTTAAAAATAAACTAAATTAAGATTGGTATTATCCATTATCTATTAATTTTCAACTTCACTAAGTATAAGAAAACTCCCACTAGAAATATGAAAACTATTTTAATTTAATAAGATACACACATAACTTTGTGTTAGAAAATATAATTTATTTCATATCAATAGTAATATCAAACCAAGAAACTATTTTTTCCTAATCATATAAGGTATTCTATGTTTTTTTTAATTTAAAAAGAAGACTTTATTAAAATATATCATTGATGGTTTGTGGGAGCACATTCCCATATATTTAAAAAAATACTTTGATAAACATTTTATCCTAGGAAAAAAACTTTTATCCATATAATCTTCTCAAAACAAGTTATATAAATTTATGAATCATAAAAAATATGTATACAATTAATCATCTCACACTTTTCACAAAAACTATTTTTAATTGAAAAACTTCACTTATCATATAAGGGAGACTAAATGAAGATACACATATTCTACTTAGATTCATTTAATCTTTATAAAATCATTTACTTTTAGCTCCTTGATGCAATATATATTAATTCATTTCATGAATATAAACTACATTCTAAATAAGGTATTCCTTTTATTTTTAACTTCTATATATTTCAACACTTTTTAAAATATACATTTAGCATCACATACCTTTAAAAATTAAAGAATTAAAATCTATAACATCTATAACAAACACATAAATTCCATGTAGTTTCATAAACAACTTATGGTATATATTGGATAATATAAACATATCGAATTATTAATCTTCTTTTATGACAACCCTATGTTTCAATGAACTTGATTGGAATCTTAAGGAAACATTGTTAAAATTTTTAACCAAGTTTTCTTCTTCTGGATTGAAACTTTACATACCTGTACTATCTATACATTACATTAGAACATATATATCATATTACTAGTTTATATATATTCCCAAAATTCTTTAGAATATCAGGTAAACACTCTATAAATTAAATCATATTTTTGGAACATTTCCATGGATGAAAATAGGATAAATTCCTTCTCCAGAATAATCCATTTTACTCTCCCATTTAAGAAAGTAATAAAACTGAACAAATCATAAACCATGTTTATTATAAAGACCCATATAATTTAATATAAACAACTATTGTATACATGTTATCCCCAATAGAAAAATGAGACGATACACATCTTATGAAAATTTCATCCATGCTTGAAGTATCTAAGTTATCAATGTAGTAACTTCATTTACCTATTAATTTAAAGAGACCCCTAAAATATAGAATTCAATTGTTTCACACCTTCTGACCTTTTGGTGTTTTAAAAAAAATTAAATCATACATTAGACATCAATTATCTGTCATAACAATAAAATTATTTTCTATAACCATTAATGTTTTAAGGAAACCTTTAGTCTCACCAAGTCATTTATATGTTCAATCATATTGAATATCATTTTACATACCCAATAAAATTCAGTATATGAGACTAAAATCATTAATGAAAATAATCATATTGAGTACATGAGTGGGGAATAAGATTAATTAGGTGATTTTTCATATAATGACTTTGAAACCTCAAATGAACCACACTATTATTTACAAATAATATAGATTAAATTTTTGAAAAAATTTAATACTATGTTACTAAAGAATAAACTATCCGGACACATAGAATTTACCATAATAACTTTGATTAAATCACTAAAGCAATTTTCATACATTACCATTCTTAGGAGTAACTTACATTATGCTACTCCTTATCAATTATTAATTATAATGTTTTTATTGATGATGATGATGATGATATTATCTACAACTAACAATTTTGTTAGATGAGTATCATGTATTATTAAAAATTTCATAAGGAATTTTATTAAATGGTAACTTAATAAAATGATGACCAATTTTAAAAAACTTATCACATCCATTAGTGTACCAAAAACCATATTTCACTAAGAAATGGATATTATATGGATTTTCTCTCTCCACATAATTATTTAGGTAGGTAATCATCTCAATAATATCATATATAAATCATGGATAGTTGATAAGAAAACTATTCTTCCAATATGTTATATGGATAAATTCAACTCTATTCCTCTGATAACCTAATCCTATTAGGGTCTCCCACCTAGTGTAATCCAAAACTATTGCCAATAATAAGTTAACAAAAGAAAATATAGGGGTACCCAACTATGGCATGGCCTACCCAAGGATGATCCAGTGTCACCCATACTTTTTTTCCTTACAAAAGATAATACAATGGAAAGTATATATGGCATGAAATACATGGTTAAATGATCGATTTCGTGACATGTTCCATTTTGTGAAGAACTCCAAACATAGTTTTTTAAGGGGATTTTAATATCACAATCTTATCTCATGTTATTCCATTTAATGTATTCATGATTCTAGTAATTTCATTTGCATTCATATTCCTTCCACCTAATCAATATGTTCAAACCAAATTGATGAGTAACTATTTACACAATCCACAAGTTTGTGGTACATACCGAAAAATAGAAAAAAAATATTCATACATATCAAGATGCATCATAAGTGTAAAGTACATGAACACTTCACGTAAAGGGTTAGGATTATATGAGATTGAAAATATCCACATGGGTAAGACCATATCAATAAATATCAAACCTAATTCACTTTCCTAGATAGGGCATAAAATTATAGGTTGGTAAGTAGTCTGACCCCAAGTCCCTTTATATGGGGAAAATTTATTCAAGAGATAATCAAATTCGTCATAACTCCAATACATAATATTAAAAAACTATATTCAATAACAAAATAAAAATACAAAACTTTACTAACAAATTGAGGATAAGGTAGATGAAAAAATAAATCTATTATAGAGTCATTCCTAGCATGTAATGAAATGATATATTTTGAAGAAGTTTACCAATTCAACTAAATCATGTATCATTCACCAAATAATCAATTTATGACTATGACTAAAATTGGTAATAGATTTTACATAAAGGAACAATTCAGATATTTAAACATGAGATAAATATTTAGGAACAATTAAGAAATAAAATATAACTATAAACCAATTTATAATATTAGCTTTAAAATTATAGAAAATCCATTATTATGAAAATAAAAATTTTAAATTAATTTCAGCATGAACTCTTTAATATTTATCATTATATAGAAGTTCCATTTTAAAAAATGATATTATATTAATTATAAAAAATTTATATTTTAATTTCTATTATATAAATTTTTTACATAATCTAGATATCATATAACCAATCATTATTTAAACCTTTATTATATCAATCATCAAAAACAATTATGTGGTTTCAATAATAACCAAATAATGTGACCTTTTTATTTTGAACAATTCAAAATAGTTAATTATGAACAATTCATAATTTAAAAATAAGGATTTTATATTTTAGAATTAATTCATAATTTATAACTCCTTATAAATTATTTTCTGATGATTTATAAATAAACACTTTTATTTCTATATAATATTAATAACCATATAATTTGTTATAAAGTTTTTCAAATATTAACATTTAATATTTGGGGAAATAAAAGTTTCATAAACATTTATTTAATTAATTATAAACCATTTATTATTGATCAATTAATATATAAACCCTTTATAAATTAAAATACCCCAAAATAACATTTATAAAAATTAATAAACATTTTATAAACCATTTAAACCATTTATGAATTTAAAAACAAATTTTAACATCTTTCTTATTTACCCTTATACAGATACTCCATGTAAGGATATGATCCTTATGTGAATGCTTCACATAAGGGTAAGTTAGGATATACCTTTACACGACCTTATATTTTTTTTAAAGTTAATACACCATATTAATTTTACATATCTTAGAGAAACCTCACTGCCTAAGGGTTTTACCATTATGTAGTTGTGTTTCACGTAAGTGTAAGTGGCCAGTTACCTTTACACGACTTTAGGAAAAACCCGATTACCCTTATGTAACACCATTACGTAAGATTTAATATATAGGTAACACATTGGATATATTTATATGACCAAAATTTTACATAAGGGTAAGTTTCAACATACCTTTATGTAGTCATAAAAAATCTATGTCTGCCCTTACGTGAACCCCTTATGTGTATGGGTATGATCATGTGAACCATATATAGACTGATCTACATAAGGGTATGGATAGATGAATCATATGTAAAAAAATACACATAATGATAAATCCTTGGTTACCCTTACACACCTCAACTAAATAAGGGAAAGATATTTTTTACCTTTACGCAACCCAGATATGTAAGGGTAAAATCGATTTTCCATATTTTCATAAAACATAAAAAATAATGCACTATTCATTGTTTATTATTCATTTCCATAGAATATTTCATAGATGTAAAACATGAACCTACTATAATACCACTAACTAGTTTCATTAGAGTCTGATAACATTTATCAGATCAAGAAGAATCAATTTGAAACCCTTGTCAGAGGATCTCCTAAAAAAGATAAATAAAACATGTGATAAAACTGAAATGAATAAGTACTATAAATTTGGCGTACCTTACACTGAAGAGAATATTTAACCTTTAAATTTTCATATAATATGATTAATAAATATCACATAGTGGAACAAATCATCCCACATCTATAGGTATCCATGAGTTATGATGAATCATCTAACGCTCGAATGTGATTAATCCTTCATCCATGTTGTGTTAGTAAATCAGATACAAAGAAAAATTATGAAGAAAAAACATATCTCATGGATTTTTTTCAAAACAATAGGATCTAAGTCTATCCCACACCACATCCATTATATGTCAGTGTTTTATAAATCTAATAGGATAACCCTTGATCTATATCATTTACTCATGCATTAAAACGCATGTATAAATTCCATGGATGGTTCATGCAAAATATTCATTTAATCCATATAAATTTTCATATAAATATGAAAAAATCATTCATTTAAATATTATGTGGGTGATATAGTCTAGGTGTCAAACATATAATAAATAATATAACCAATGCATGAAAATCATAATTTTCTTGAAAACTAATAGACAACCCATAAATATTTCATATATATATATGAATGTTAATTATATCTCCTTCACAGATAAACCTAAAGGTAGTAACCTTGAAAGTAGTGTATTTGGTATTAACTCAATCATCACTTGATGCACGAAAATGATCCCTAACTCCACACATAGTATGACACTCCCAGAGGATATTATTTTGATAATTCATATGCAATTTATAAACCATAAAACATTAGAGACCACCCAAGGGTAAGTCTAAAAATTGGGAAAAAATAAAAAAACAATTATGAAAGTAATTACTCTGTGGTTTTCATAAAATTTCATCCCTATGTAGATACTACTAGTGGATAGAGTCTCTAATGAAAATGAAACTATGGGTAGTAACCATAAAAAGGGGCATATTGGGTATTGACTCAATCGTCACATAGTGCGCAATAAAGAGGCCTAACTGTAGCACCCCAAAAATTTTATGGTATATTTCTCTTAAATACATTAGATTCATAGCCTATATTTCATAAAGAACTGAGTTTCTTTGAATCAAAACTTGGTTATTTAGGGTATAGTCATATCATATCCATTGAACTTAAATTTTCGACTTGTGTGTTTTGAATTTTTAGAATATGACATACACGGTTGTGTTTAGTATGATATTTAGAGTCTGATAGAATTAACTTAATTTTTGGTGAATAGTAACAAACCCTTATGAATATTAACCTACCCTAATGAATGGTAACTTACCCTTATGAATAGTAATATGACTCTTATTAATGTTATCCACACCCATGAATGTATAAATAAATTTATGCACCTTAAAAATAAAGATGAATAATTTAAGTGTTTATATTTTTCAATTAATTAATGATTTTAATTAAATATTTAATGAATAATATTTATAAAATTATTTTTTAAAAATGGAATTAATTTTTGGATTCTACACATTGAAAAATGGTTAGGGTGAATTTTTGGTATTTTTCTGAAATACTTGATTTTTTTTATGAATAGAGAAATACCATAATTTACAAAATAAGCTAAATACACTAATTATAGAGTCATGTATGATGTTCTGCTGATGTAAACCCAATTTATTTGGATTAACATTATAAAATAATTATTCTTGTTCATTTAAGACTCACTATTCCTTTGAATTTTGGAGAAATAAAAAATTAATGAATATAATATAGAGATATCCCCTCCCCCTCTACTATATAAACCACCCCTCACTCCCTCTTCCTCCCACACCATTCAAGCTTTAAAACATGACTAAATTATACCAAATAATCTTCCCAAGACCTCTTTACACGTCCAAGACTATCTGGTCTCACCAAAAGGCCAAAATTAAAGGTGTTAAGGAGTTTCTCAAGGAGGAGTACTCAAGAGGTGAACCTCTCTTCTCTTATCTTTCAAATTCTTTTACAAGTTTTTTTATTTTGTTTCTCTAATCACACCTGACCTAATATAAATGCCATGTTAATTATAGTAACTTACATGTACATTATTTTCATGATTCTAATGTAATATTTTATCATAAATCTATCTTTTTCCCTTCCTTTTATACTATAAATGCAAACATCGTCCGAGATGTGTTAATTTATCACACTCCGGGAAGACGGGTTTTCAATTTTCATTACTGTCTTCATGAATGGTCATGAAACCTTTTCAATAGTTTAAGAAGATCATAATATATCCATTTTATCTTTTTTAATGTTTTTTAACCCTTACACACTCATAATAGGGAATAATAATACAAAACAAATTTATTATACACAAAACTGCCAAGCCAAATCCAAGTGTTTATCATTAACTCATCGAATGAGTCATCCTAATAGTATATAACCAGAATCATTATAAGATAATTTATATCTATTTAATTTCACTAATTTTATATATTAATAATTCGGTATATTTAATCACTTTTCAAAAGAACTTCCCTTCATGAATTCAAGTAGACGGATCAAGAAAACCAAAGAAGAAAATGCTACCAAAACAATAAAATTGAATCTATTAAACCCATAAAAAGGACATTAATGAACCAAATAATGTCATAAAATATCAATTAAATTTTTATGTGGTTCTATAATCATTAATTAATGAAGTTAAATTTGATTATTCAGGTCGTAAATAACAATCAAGAACACCTTCGAGCATAAGGAAAGAGATCCTCTCTCTCACTTTTGTTCAAGAATCACCCATATGTTGTGGTATTTTATTTTTAATACCTAATGATGGGGTATGTTTTTGCACCATACCCATACATAAATTATGATATATAAATAATGGTATACCACTTTACCTCTCATTAAGACCTTGAAAGAACACTCGTTACCATTCTAAAATGTTTGTAAGGGGTTTTCTCATCTCACTTTCAATTCTATGGGATTTCCATTGTTTGTCTCATATTTCTTATATGTGGTATAGGTGTAATTACATTTGATAAATATTATCATGATTATTTTTATAGTCATGGTATTATTTTATTAATTTGGTGGTTATTAACTCTTGTTCATATGACTCAATTGATTACAAATGGTAGCGAGCTTTGTCTCAATTTTCACTTCATTGTGAATTGCTTAGTGTTGTGAACCTACTATTTATTAAATGGTGTACCTACTTCCTAATTGAGATAAATCTTAAATTGAAATAATATTCCATTTAATTTTCCATATTCTCATATCATGGATAGGATTATTTTCTATGTCGTATACCATTTTACATACGATATTTATTTTGAATGTAGTTTTGACTGTGGAAATATTGACAAATTTGTATCCTCTATTATATAAAGATAATGTAAAGGTAATAAAACACATTTTAATTGAATATTTTATTAATAATAAATTATTACATTTCCTCAAATTATGTTAAATATGTTTACTTATATAATATTTGGGATTAGATCATTCATTTAAAAATTTGAAGGAAATTCCAGTTTTACCCTTTATAGTGCACTGTAGTATTTCAAAAATAAATATTTTAATATTTACTATTTGAACATGAAATTTCATATCTTTCTTCTTGAAATAATTGGATATAACATTTTTTCAAGACATTGGAGCTAAATCGCGCACTTGGTTGGACTAAATGGACTATGAAGTCAAAGGTGGGCTGGACCCGATAGATTGGACTTTGGTTATGTATTTGGGCCATAACTTCTTCATAAAATATTGGATTGGGTGAAAATTTTAAGAGGATCTCTCTAACCAATTTTTTTCACATATACATATTCCATAAGAACAAATGGTTCACACGTTTTGGAGGTCAAATGGATGGTGAAAGTTGTATTAAAATATTTGGCTGAGATTACCCATTCAAACTAGAAACCTCTTTAAACCTAGCCTCCCCTCCACTATATAAATTAGAGTTTTTCTCATTTGGAGGGTTTGGGAAGTTACAAATAGGATTGGGAGAAATGGTAAATTATTTCTTATACATTTTAATTAACCATTGGAGGAGGAAATTTTTCAAGCTAGGATCTTCTCCAAATTTCTCTTCTCTTACTATTCTTTGTTGTAATGTTTTTGTTCTTTAAATAATCATATTATTTTATCTTCCATTTATTTTATTTTGTTAAATTTTATTCTTATTTTATCTTCCTATTTGGGATTAAATTCTTGAGTATAATCATGATTGGGTTATACCCATTATAAACCGTTACAAATGCAATTCTCTTCTACGATGACCGCACCAGCCATGGAAGAGTAGTTCTCTTACTGATCGATCTATATCATACCCTCTTTATTTAATTATTTTGAATAATTAAGATAATATAATTAACTTAATATTATCCAGGACTTTAGTTTTTAAATTATAATAAACTAATCTAGTAATTGACCAATTAACACAAAAACACGTGAGGTCGAGGTTTGTGTAAATTGTGAGAGTGCTATATTAATCGGTAATACAAGACCACACGGGATAAATTTGTAGAGTTTAAATATAATACCTAAGATCAATTAATACTAATTTTCAAGAATGTACATGTGCCTTAATCTACCACTGACCACAAGTTAAATTTAGAACATTAATCAAAGTAGGGTGTCGTGATTTCATGTTTCAAAGCTAGCCTAGGGTTTAATTAATTTCATCATGGTGGTTAAGTTAATTCTTGTAGGATTCGAGGGTTAATGATTATTAATCTTATTATAATTATTATGTTGATAAATTAAAAAGATATGAAAAATAAAGGGATAAGAAAAGAGTGGTGCATCAAATACACACACAAACGATGATGATAATTAAAAACAAACTTTAAATTGAATGAGAAAACAAAAGAAGGGAAAGGGATTCAAATGTATTTAAACTATTTTATGTAAATTAATATTAAACTACCGAAGGTGGCTAAAAATAAGAGATATTGAATAAGAAATTTTCATTAAAATAGAATTACAAAAAAAAATACTTACAAGATTACCATAATGAAAACAAAAAAGAAAAAGAAAACAAAGAGAAGAGGAGAGGTCTTTCAATTGAAAAATTGAGTATGGAAGGTCCTCCCAAGCCTTTGTAAAGGCTTTGGTCATACCAATTGATGCTCCTCTCTTGAAGAAAGGATCCCTTCATTGAATCCATCTTCTTCTTCCTCATTTCGTAATGTATTTGTTATTTCAATAAACTTCTTATTTTATCGTCAAATATTTTTATTTTTATCAATTATATTATTATTTTATATTCCTCTTTGGGCAGGAAATCTTGAGTATAAGCATTACTACGTTCTACCCATTATAAACCATTGCAAAGTCAATTCTCTTCTGCAATGATCACACCACCCATGAAAGAGTAGTTCTCTTAGTGACTGATCTATCTCTGACCATGTTCATTTAATTATTTTTAATCATTGATATAATGTAATTCACTTAATATGATCCATGAATTGAGTTTTTAAATTATAAAAAACTAATCAAGAAATTTAACAATTAACACAAAAACACGCGAGGTTGAGGTTTGTGTGAATTGCGAGAGTGCGATCTTAATCAGTAATACAAGAACACATAGGATAAATTTGTAGAGATCAAATATAATACCTAATATCAATTCATCATCATTTTACAGAATGGACATGTTCCTTAATTTACCACTGAACATAAGATAAATTTAAAAAATTAATCAAACTAGGGTGCAGTGATTTCATGTTTTAAAGCTAGCCTAGGGTTTAATTAATTTCATCTTAGCGGTAAATTTAATTCCTGTAGGGTTTGGGTGTTAACAAATTAGGGGATCATAATGTGGTGGATATTGATTTAAATAATAATGATAAATAATTAGGTGAAGAGGTAGAGTTAGATCAATTATTCCTTTTAAAATATTTTCTAAAAAAATGTCTTCTTATTGCATTGAATTTCATTGTAAAATTAAAAACAAAAAAATGTAATCTTCTTCCAGAAAACTTCTTCTAGTTTTATAAATGATAAAAAAAACCCATCCATTCAAGTATTGTTTTTATTATATTTTATTTTATTTTTAGAATACCTTGAAGAAGTTGTTTTAATTTACTTCCTCATTTGAGAGATGACCTTGGTCAGCCACTCTATTGCACCTAAGTAACCCGAAACCGAACAACATTTAAAAGCGCCAATGAAAGTGCCTTTCAAATTGGGGTAATTTTCGGGGAGGCAAGTAATTATTTCAACTAATTAGAGGTATTTATTTTATTTTTCATTTTATTATCTTCTTCTCTTCTTTCTTTTGTTCTTCACCCAATCTGTTTTTTTTTCTTTTTTTTTCTTCTTCTATTATTTTCATCTAATTTTTGGACCATCAACTCAAACTTCTCATTTTTATTTTACTACGGTCCACTTTCCTTATTTTAATTTTTATTTGATTTATGACATGAACTAATCCTGAAGATCTCTTAGATCTTGACCCTGAGATTGAACGCAGCCTTAGAGCTCAAATCAGACATTCTCTGTCTACAGAATGTTTCAACATTCAACTAGTAGGAGAATTCCTCCACTCCAAGAACATTGAAATTGGAAACACATATATTTAAAACCTAAAACAAGAACAAATGTCTGAATACAATAACAATGAACTTCATAGAAACATTTGAGAATTTCCTACACCTAATATTAACTATCAACCAAATTGTATTGCATACCTAAATCTCAAATCGGACATTGAACTGAAATTTGGGTTAATTCATCTTCTTACAAAGTTTTATAGATTATCTGGTGAGGATCCAAACAAATATTTATAATAATTTAATGCAGTTTGCTCAACCCCTAAACCAAGTAATGTATTTGAAGATCATATAAAATTAAGGGCATTCCAATTTTCACTTGATGGAGCTACAAAATACTGGATGTATTATTTACAACCTGAAGATGTCACATGGTGGACTGATTTGAAACATATTTTACTATAGAGATTTTTGATAGCATCAAGGACCACTTTGATTCAAAAAGAGATCTCTGGGATCAAGATTACCCAAGGGGAGTCAATGTATGTGTACTGGGAGCGATTTAAGAAGTTTTGTGCAAGCTCCCTACATCACCAAATCAATGAGAAACTTCTTATCCAATACTTCTATGATGGACTCACACTTATGGAGAGCATCATGGTGGATGCTGCATCTAGAGGAGAATTGATAGACAAAACACCAGTAGTTTCATGTGTGTTTATTGACAAGATGACCCAAAACTCCCAACAATTTGGCGATCAAGGTACACCACATATCCGGGGAGTACATTAGGTAAATATTTCTTCTCTTCAGAGTCATTTGATTGATACCATGTTAGAAGAATTTACCACTATGGTGAGGATATTGTATTTGGATCAAAATAAATCTCTACCCACTCCTTCTAGTCCTTGTGGTATTTTCACTGAGATAAGACACCCAATTGACTGTTTCCCCCAAATACAAGAAACAAAAGATTGTGAAACATTATTTCCTGGGAGACCATATAATCAGAAGCAACAACCATATCCTCAAAAGAATATTAATTATTTTTCTCTAACATATAACCAAGTTTGGAAGGATCAATCAGATATTAGGTATGGCTCTGGACAACAACAAAGGCCCCCTTTTCAACAAAACTTCCAACAGCTTCCACCATACTAATAGGGTTTCCAACAACCACACAGGTGATTTGAAGATCAAGTATCAACAAGTCAACAACAATGGAATTATCAACCAAAGGTAGATTCTAAGACTAATGATATTTTGATGAAAATTGTTCTTAATAAATATAATGAGCTGAAGAGTCAAGGTTCAGATCTGATGGAGTTAAAGACTCAAATGAGCCAAATTGCCACTGCCCTCCATGAGCTGGTAAGTAAGAACTCCGGAAATCTTCCATCCCAACCTACTCTAAATCTGACCAGATTTTTAAGTTCCATCACATTGGGAAGTGGGAAGCAAACAATTAATATATCTACACCTATCATTCCACTGGGATTCACCTCAACTACGGAGAAGCCACATTCAAAACCAGATGATGAGAAACGCAAGGAGAAAGATAAAGGTAAGAAAAATATTAATGATGTTCCTCCTAAACCCCTTCCTATTCGAAATAGGATTGTTCAAACTAAAAATTTGGATAAACATGAAATTTAAAAGGTTGTTTTGGACACATTGAAGCATGTGAAGATCAACATTCTTCTACTTGAAGCCATCAATCAAATCCCAAGGTATGCGAAATTCTTAAAATAACTTTGTACCAATCGAATATGGATCAAGGGAAATGAGAGGATCAATATTGGAAGGAATGTGTCAGAGCTCATTACACCAACTCTAGAAACGACAACAAAGTGCAAGGATCCCGAGACATTCACTATCCCATGCACCATAGGGGAGTTTAACTTTTCTAATGCCTTATGATTTGGGAGCTTCCAAAAATGTGATTCTTCACTCTGTATTATTTTCTTTAAAAGTTTCTGAGTTAATGCCGACAAGAGTAGTCGTAAAGTTGGAAAATAGAGCTACAACATATCGAGTGGGAGTCCTTGAGGATGTACTTGTCCGGGTAAGAGACATGATCTTTCCAGAATATTTCTACATGCTTAGCATGGAGGATGATCTAGTGAGTTCTCATGCTCCCATTATCTTAGGTAGACCCTTCTTCAAAACTCCAAAAACTATCATAAATTTCAATTAGGGTACACTTTCCGTAGATTTTGGAGATGAAGTTCTGATATTTAATGTCATGGAATCAATGAATTACCCCTCAGAAGACTATTTAAATTTTTTTATCTCCCATTTTGGACCACCAAGTAAAATCCCCATGGATTTTGATTGTCTTATACTTTGGGATATTATGATCATTGGTTTTAGTTTGATGTCTAAAAGTACTTCCACACCTATTTATAATGCACAATAATCTCTTAGATTTGATTTTGAAATGGAATAATATTCTGATTTTGATCATGTGAACTCTGATTATGACATGTCTGTTGAGTGTGCTGATGGATTTGCTGTTTTATTCTCTAATTGTGATGATTTATTTTCTGATAATGATTCTATTTTTGCACATATTTTAGTTCCTTTTATGTATCTATCCATACACCACCCCCTACACTGGAACTCAAGCCATTGACACCAAATCTCAAATACTCATACTTGTTGAGTTGTGAGAAATTACCTATTCTCATTGTTAACAATCTCCCTTTTGAACATGAATATTTTTTTGGAATTTTTTAAGGGAGAACTTCAGGGAAATTGGGTGGACCTTGGATAACATATCAGGTATTATCCCCTCCATTTTCATGCATAGGATTATTTTTTAGGATGGGGATAATTCGGTTAGGTAGCCACAACGGAGACTAAATCCAATTCTTTTGGAAGTTGTTTAAAAAAAGTTGAAAAATTTCTTGAGGTAGGTATAATCTTTCCCATTTCAGATTCTCAATGGGTAAGTACAATTCAGGTTTTCCCTAAGAAAAGTGGTGTTATAGTAGTTGAAAATGAGAAATATGGGTTAGTTCCAATGAGGGTACAAAATAGTTGGTGTGTGTTTGTATTGATTATAGGAAACTAAATTAGTCCACCCACAAGGCTCATTTTTTCCTCCCATTTATTGATCAAATTCTTGAGAGACTAGCTCAGAAGAAACAATATAGTTTCTTGGATGGATTTTCTAGATATTTTAAGGTTCCTATTTCTCTAGAGGATCAAGAGAAAACAAGATTCACTTGACCATTCGTTAGATTTTCCTACCGAAGGATGCCATTTGGACTTTGCAACACCCTAGGTACCTTCCAGAGATGCATGGTGAGTATTTTTTTTCTGATTTTATTGATACCTTCATGGAGGTATTTATGGATGATTTTATAGTTTATGGATTCTCATTTGATTAATGTCTAATTAGTTTGGGAAATGTGTTGAATCATTGAATTGAAAAGAATATAGTCCCAAACATTGAAAAGTTCCATTTCATGGTAGATCATGGACTTTTCTTAGGGAATGTAGTGTCTAAACATGGGATTGAGGTTGATAGATCTAAGGTAAATGTCATTTCGTCCTTACTATATCCTTCATGTGTGCATGATGTTAGATCTTTCCTAGGGAATGTGGGGTTTTATCAGCGTTTCAACAAATATTTTAGTAAGATTGCTCTTTTTTGTCATGATTACTTTAAAAGGATTTTGATTTTGTGTTTTATGATTATTTCAGGACTTCCTTTGATGATATAAAGAAGTTTCTGGCCACTCCACCAATCATACCACCCCCGTGGTGGGACCTTCCTTTTGAGATTATGTGTGACACCTCCAACTTTGTACTTGGAAATATTTTATCTTAGAGGGTGGAGGGATGTTCACATGTGATTGCCTATGCATCGAGGACACTAGATTCAGCCCAATCAAACTACACAACCACATAAAACGAGTTTATTACTATCATATTCACTATTTATAAATTCCTTCCATATTTATTGGGCTCTAAAGTAGTTGTTTTTTTTTGACCATGCACCTCTGAGGTACCTCTTGAAGAAGCCAGACAAATAGACTAGACTAATCTGATGGATGCTCCTTCAGGAATTTGATATTGAGATAAAGGACAATAAGGGGGCATAAAAATTTGTGGCAGACCACATGAGTAGGTTTACTCACACACTAGAGGAAGACACCTTGGACTAGGTACCACTTCAGGATCCTTTACCAATGAGCATCTTTATTCCATCTCAGGTACGCATCCTTGGTATGCAGATTTAGTTAACTACCATGTTACCTCGGAAATCCATAAAAATTTAATGAATCACCAAGTCCAAAAATTAAAGAGTGAGTCAAGATTTTATGTTTGGGATGATCCATACCTATGGCGCATGTGTAGTGACCAAGTTATTAGGAAGTGTGTTCATGATCATGAGTTTGAGTCCATTCTAAAATCTCGTCACACACTTGCTTGTGATGGACACTTTGGACCCCAACGGATAGCTAGGAATGTTTTTTACTCTGGATTATATTGGCCTAGCTTATTCCATGATTCTCATTTGTATTGAAAGTCTTGCTCATGTTTCCAACACATGGGAAACCTTTCTAGGATACATGAAATTCCTCAACAACCCATACTATTCTGTGATATTTTCGATGTATGGAGAATCAATTTTATGGGTCCTTCTCCTAGTTCATTTATTTTTTGTATATTTTGGTTGTTGTTGATTATGTGAGAAAATAGGTGGAGGCTAAGGCCATTTGGACTGATGGTTCTCATGTTGTTGTTGATTTTTTCAAAGCACATATTTTTTGTAGGTTTGGAGTACTGAAGGCCATCATCAGTGACCAAGGGACACAATTCTACAATTGTAATTTGGATTCCCTCCTACGACAGTATGGGCTGACACACAAAACATCAAAACCATACCAACCCCAAACAGATGGCAGGACTGGGGTTTCAAATAGGGAGTTGAATTTTTTTTTGGAGAAAACCGTGCAATAAAATAGGAAGGATTGGAGCAAGTTCTTGGAAGATGCATTGTGGGCTTATACGATAGTATACAAGACACCCATCAGTATGTCCCCATTTCGGATTTTTTTGGGAAAGTATTCCATCTCCTCATGGATGTTGAGAATCAGGCTTATTGGGCTATAAAGGAATGCAACATGGATTTGGCCCAAGGTGTAATTAAAAGGATGCTTCTAATTTAAGATCTTGTGGAGATTCAATTGTATTCATATGAGAAATCAAGTCTCTACAAGGAAATATCAATAGAATCTCATGATAGAATGATCCAATAAGGGAGTTTCATGTTGGAGAGAATGTCCTTCTCTACAGTCCACGACAGAAGATAATGCGTAGAAAGTCACATTCCAGATGGTTAGGTCCTTATGTTGTGACTAATGTTTTTCTTTATGGTGCAGTGGAGATCACACAAGAGGACAAAAGAAGGAGCATTACTGTCAATGGGAAATGTTTGAAGAAATACATTGAGGAAATTCCTACTGATGTAGTGGATTTCATCACACTTCATGACCCCATCATCACTTAAGCATATCGGGTTGTTCATAACCCGTTCACTTTTATATTATTTTTCCACTTTAAAATTCTTCTTTCCATGTGAACACATCATATCATAGGTTCACATTGAGGACAATGCAATATTTTAAGTGTGGGGGAGGGAAAATCATTTTAGGGTAGATATTTAAGATTTACATTTGTGTGTATTTTCTATTAATGTTTTCATTAAAATTTTCAAAAAATAAACAAAAAACAAACAAACAAAAAACAAATATATATATATATATATATCATGTAAAGTTATCATGTGGAACATATGTAAAATGCATGTTTTCACAATTCATTGGTAGAATGATTAGCATGAGTAATATTTCATCATCAAGGGTGGACTTTTATAAAAATTGAAGTTGTCGATGATATGAATGGTTGTGTTATTATAAAACCTTTTAGATTTTGACATCATTATTTGTGATATTTGTTCATGGTAAATTGTTTCATTGATTTACCCACTCAATTTTTCACACAATCATGACTTATGATTTTCTCTTACCCAACTGAATGTATATTTACGGTAAGTAATCCTTTTTAGATTATAACATGGTATTTCCTTACATTCATTTATCTTCCAATCGTTTCCTTCACTGTACCAGATTGACCTATGCGTGTGCACCTAATATCTAACGGTTGCATTCCCTCTAGAAAAAATCAAATAAAAAAAATAAAAAAGATCCCAAAAAAAAGAAAACAGTCAATAAATAGGGTAGTGAAGAAATTTAAAACATGTGGGGATATTTAGGTTGGCATCTCATGGTTTGACTTCTCGGAATAATTAAATGAGTGGGTTTTTGAATTTGATTACAAAGGATGTTGAACATGTTCGGTGGAATAGAATCAGGTAGGAAGAAAAGTTTTTATTTACTTGAATATACTAGATAAATGGTGTAGAGAAAATCATGGAATGGTTGGCACACACACGTGGAGAATAAGTGGCATGATAGACCCATGACATGTTTCGCTGTGATTGGTATTATGAATCTCATTGGATTTTGTTTTGACATAATTTATGAGACAATGAATTAAATATTTATTGATATTGACTCTTTATTTGATTCTTATTTGTCGATATTTTCACTATGGATTGAGAAATTTGAATATGCATATCTTGTCACAATTTTTTTGAATACATGATATGAGGTTTCTCCCAGGTGTGCAAAGGGTAAGTGTGGGGGAGTTGATAAAACAAAATTTTATTCAAAATTTTATTGATAATAAATGATTAAATTTCCCCACATTGTGTTAAATATGTTTATTTTAAAAATATTTGGGATTAGATCATTCCCTGGAAAATTTTATGGAAATTCCAGTTTTTCCCTTTATAGTAAACTGTAGTATTTTGAAGATGAATATATTAATATTTATTATTTGAACTTGAATTTTTTTAACTATGTTCTTGAATTAATGGGATACAACCTTTTTTCAGGACATTGAAGATAAATTGTGCATTTGGTTAGACTAAATGGACCATGAAGCCAAAGGTGGGATGGACCCAATAGATTGGACATTGGTTTTGTATTTGGGCCACAACATCATCATCCGAGCTTTGATTAGACCCAAATTTTTAGAGGAATAAAATAACCCAATTTTTCACAAATCATTATTCTAGAATAATTGTTGGTTCATGCGTTTTGTAGGTAAAATGGTCGGTTCATGTTTTATTAAAATATTTTTCCGAGATTCCCCATTTACACTTCAAACCTCTTTATACCTAGCCTCCCATCGACTCTATAAATTAGTGTTTTTCTCATTTTAAGGGGTTGGGATGTGCCTTAGAGGATTGGGATCAGAGGTTAATTGGTTCTTTTCCAATTCAATTAACCACTTGATGAGGGAAGCTTTCAATCTAGGATCTCCTTCAAATTGATCTTCTCTTCCTAATCTTTGTTGTAATGTTTTTGTTCTTTCAGTAAAATTCTTATTTTATACTTACATTACTTTTATTTTTCTAAATTTTCTTCTTATTTTATCTTCCCCTTTGGGCGGGAATTCTTGAGTGGAAGAGTTATTGGGTTATACCTATTATAAACAGTTGCAAATGCAATTCTCTTCTACGATAACCACACAACCCATGGAAGAGTAGTTCTCTTAGTGATTGATCTATCTCTTACCCTATTCATTTAATTATTTTGAATCATTTAGCTTCTATAATTTACTTAATTTGATCCATGAATTCATTTTTTAAATTATAAGAAATGAATCAATAAATGGAACAATTAACTCAAAAACACGTGAGGTCAAGGTTTGTGTAAATTGTGAGAGTGTGATCTTAATCGGTAATACAAGACCACATGATATAAATTTGTAGTGTAAAAATATAATCACTATGCTCAATTCATACTCATTTTTCTGAATGGATGTGTGCCTAAATTTAACATTGACCATAAGAAAAATTTATAACATTAATCAAAGCAGGGTGATGTGATTGCATGTTTCAAAGCTAGCCTATTGTTTAATTAATTTCATCTTAAAGGTTAAGTTAATTCTTGTTGGGTTAAGGGGTTAACAAATTAAGGGATCATAATAAAGTGAATATTTATTAAAATGATAATGATAAATAATTATGTTAAGAGGTAGAGTTAGATCAGTTAATCTTTAAAATATTTTCTAAAAAACATCTTCTTGTTGCGTCAAATTTCATTTCAAAATTAAAAACAAAAAAATGAAATCTTCTTCCAATAAAATTATTCTATTTTTAGAAAAGATAAAATCCACCCATAATTTCAAGTACTGTTCTTATTATCTTTTATTTTATTTTAAAATAACTTTAATAAGTCTTTTTAATTTACTTCCTCCTTTGAGAGATGACCTTGGTCAGCCACTCTACTGCACCTAAGTAACCCAAAACTGAACATCGTTTGAAAGCTCCCATAACAATTCCTTTAAAAAGGATTATTTATCTTGTGTTGAATCTATGTATAAATAAGTATTTGGAAATGCCATGGTGGTTGGAGACCGCTATAGCCCCTCGATGCATCGGTATGTCTCAGGAGACAAATCATTTGGTGAAAAACCCTTCAAGTTTGTTTCAAAAAATAAATCCGTATTCTACCAACAGAACTAAACAATTTTTATGGTATTATGGTATCATATTCCAGATACATGATGTCCAATTAATATGATTTCTTTTTATTCATTATCAATTATTAATATCCATGAGGTTTTCAATATGAAAAAATCTAGGGATGCAGATCCATTCTCAGTTTATTAATGGTGTGAGTTTTTCATTTATTAACTGTTCCATATTGATTATGTCAAATTGTTTAAAATTTAGTTATTATTGATTCATGATTCCACTATTTTAACCCTTACTAATTGTTTGAGCTCACCCCTTTCATTTATTACTTTCAATATGTGATGAAGAGGAGATCATTTATTGAGTTCTTGTGGATGCAGTTTTTAGTTTTTGTTATGTATTTCATTTTTTAACCTTTTACAATGTTATTTGAGTTAAATCTATTTATCTAGTTTCTTAAAGACTACTAAAATGATTGTTACTTAGGGATTTTCATTCCTTCTAACCATACAAATATAAAAAGTAATGAATCGGCTCCAGTCTAGAGGGGTCGGGGCATTACAATTGGTATACGAGGAAGCTTAGTAGAAAAATTGGGAACTAGAGTAGGAAATGTATAGTAGGGAAAAAAATCCCTAAAGTTGTATTTGAGAACGTCCTGGTATTTTGTTAAGGAATATATTATTTGAATTTTTATAGAAAATACATTCCCATATGGATACCAGCATGTAGAGGTGGCCCTGTCATAGATGTACCTAGGAGTGAAAGCTCCGACAAAGAGTTTCAGGCTTGACCTGGGGTATCCTGGTACACGAAAATGGGCCTTTCGGCACTCTTGGTTATGACACTCCTGGGGGATATGCTTAGGATAATTTACATTTTATTTAAAAACCATTATGAAGGATTTTAATCTAAATTTTTACTCAGAGAATCCATGTTTATGAGATTAGTTATGAAAAGAATTTCAATATATATTAAGTGTTTTTCTATTTGATATTCATAACCTAAACTATTCTATGAATTTATATAGAAATGGTGTCTAATCGAAAAATAAGAATCAATACTCATGGACAATGTAGGGATTTACCCCCTGAGAAAGTCAACATAGTCAATGTTATAGCAGATCAGATCATGACCATGTTGGGAAAACTTACTCCGGTTGTAACGAATAACCATTCCACACCTGTGTTGGATTGTTTCATGTGGTAGAAGCCCCCATATTTCAGCAGGACTACTAATCCAGTGGTTTCTGAGAAATGGATCTGGTCCCTTTAAAAGATATTCATGGCATTAAGATGCAATGAAAATGAAAAGGTAGTACTGTCAGTATATTTTCTCAAGGGATGCACTGATCAATGGTGGTCCTTGATTCAAGATACCAAAAAGGAAGAAGAAATTGTAGATATGAAATGGAGTAATTTTAAGGAAATTTTCATTCAAAAAATATTTCCTTCATGAGAAACAAACTGAAATGAAGAGGAAATTACTTGGCTTAAATAGAAGGGAAGAAGATAGTGTTGCAGAGTATGAGGTAACCTTCCCAAGGATAGCTTGGTATGTCCTAGATTATGTATGTGACTCAGTAGACAAGATTGACCATTTCATTGAAGGTCTTATGCCAAGTCTTCTAAGGACACTAGATTCTCAAACAATTTCATCATATGATGAAATTGTATTAAATTCAATCACAACAGAGATGGTATTTTCAAGATCAAATTTTTTCATGGTAAACCAAGATAAAAGGTTGTACTTTGATAAAAAAGGGAAAGGTGAAGCGCCAAATAAGAACAAGAGAATGAAGAAATTACCATTATGCGAAACTGTAGAAAGAATCATCTTGGGAAATGCTTAAAAGGCATGAGAGTCTGCTATAAGTGTAGAGAAAAGGGGCATCTAACTAATGAATACAAGGGGAAGAAGCAATTTAATGATGGTCAATGCTACAATTGTAGAGATATGGGACACTATTAAAATGAGTTTCCTAAGAGCCAAGGAAACATTCCTTAGAAAAGTACAATAGATAAAGGGAGTGATTATGTGATTACAAACATGAAGGTTAATGTTCCTAATGATGTGGTGGCATGTACTTTTATCATTTTCTCAAACTTAGAAAACACTTTATTTGATTCTAGATCATTGAATTCATTTATATCTTCCCAGTTTTCCATGAAAAATAGACATATCCAATGAATGATCAGTCAAAACATCTAAGGGATGCGTCATTGGAACAAAGCCATGTCAACTAGTCCACCTCGTGACACATAAACATGCTTTAGTTTCTAAACTTATCATTATACCAATGCCTAAATTTTATATAATTCTTGGAATGAATTGGATTTTAAACTATGATGCAAATAATTATTGAAAAAAGGAAGTTATCATTTTTGAAAATGGTGAAGAAACTCTTATATTTAGAGAATAGACCTCTCCATTTGATTCTTATCTAGACCCATCCTAGTAGATCTATTGAATGCAATCTTGGAGATAAAGAGAACCAAATATATATGGGTGAGGAACGAAATGTTAAAATTGAATATGTGCATATAATGCAAGAATACATTGATGTATTTCTAGAGGATTTACCTAGAAATCCTCTAGAGTAGGAAATTGATTTTTCCATTGACTTAATTTCTAGAAAAAGGCCTATATGAAAGACCCCCTATAGAATGGCCATTATGGAGTTAGTGGGTCTAACCAAACAACTAGAGGAGTTGAGTGACAAAGGATTTATTTAACCTAGTGTTTCTCCATGGGAAGCCCCAGTCCTATTTTTCAAAAAGAAATATAGATCCATGAGGCTATGAATTTATTAAAGGGAAATCAAGGCTATTACTTTAAAGAATAAGTATCCTCTAGATAAAATTGATGATTTATTTGATCAACTTCATAGAGCTCACAGCTTTTCAAAGATTGACCTTCGATCCAGATATCATCAGCTGTGTGTGAGGAAGGAAGATATTCCTAAGACATCATTTCAAACCAGGTATGGGCATTACGAGTTTACAGGGATGCCTTTTGGACTGACTAATGTACCCGTGGTTTTAATGGATTTAATGCATAGATTTTTCAAGGAATATCTTGATAACTTTTGTTGTGGTATTCATCAATGATATCCTGGTGCACTCAAAATCTATGAAGACCATGAGGATCACTTGGAGATTATTCTGAAAACTCTTACAAGAAATGAATTATATGGGATGTTTAGAAAGTGAAAAATAGCTTTAATCAGTTTTTTCTCTAGGATATATTGTCTCTATGTATGGAATCCTAGTTGATCATGCAAAAACAAAGGAATTCCGATATTGGCCCATGCCAACAAACATAACTGAGTTACACCGTTTTATTTGCTTAGCTGGTTACTATCAGTGTTTCGTTCAGAATTTTCCATGACTGGATAACCTGCTAACCAAGCTCACACGTAAAGTAGTTAAGTTTGTGTGGACCAAAGGATGTACATAATGCTATGAATAATTGAAAAGAATATTGTTCAATGATTCAATTTTGGCTCTTCCATCTGGAAGTGATGGGTTTGTAATATACCGCGATGCATCAAAGAATGGTTTGGGTTGAGTTCCTATGAAAAATGATAAAGTTATTTCTTATTCATAAAGACAGTTGAAGACTCATTGTAAAAATTATCCAACTCATGATCTTGAGTAAGAATCCAAAATATTTTCTCTGAAAATATGGATACATTATCTCTACATAGAAAGATGTGAGATTTATACGGACCACAAGAGTTTTAAATATTTTTTCACATAAAAAGAACTCAACATGAGGCAAAGGAGATGGCGCGAGTTACTCAAATATTATGATTGTTCAATAAACTACCACCTAGGACAGATGTATTAAGCAGGAAAGATCACAGACTCCTAACCCAAATGAGGATTGAAAGAGATCCTTTATTCATGTATCTACTGAAGATTGATATGAGAGTTTCTAATGAAGGGGAAGCATATTTACTCTTTCAAATGATTTCTAACCCATATTTATTAGAGAAGATAAAAAATATATCAATCTGATGATGAGAATTTGCACAAGAAAATTATTGCTGTTAAGGATAGGAGATTGGAAGACTTCGTGTATGTGGAAGGATTTCTGAAGTTTGGGAAGAGGTTATGCATCTAATCCGTACCTGAGCTAAAAAGGAAACTATTAGATGATGTTCATAGCTCAAATTTCTCTATACACTTGGTTAGCACAAAGATGTATAGAGATCTAAAGTAATATTTTTGGTGGGATAATATAAACTGGGAAATTGCTGACTTCGTGTTAGGGTGTCTAGTTTGTCAAGAAATGATGGCTGAGAGACAAAACCCTAGAAGATTGATGCAACCACTACCTATTTTTATGTGGAAGTGGGATAACATTATGATGGATTTTTTCACTGGACTACAGATGAAAATTAGAAGGAATCATGCAATATGGGTAATTGTAGATCATCTCAAAAAAATCAGCACATTTCCTTCATATAAGAGAGGATTTATCACTTGAGTGCTTGGAAAGACTTTATATTAATGAAGTAGTAAGAATTTATGTTGAAATTGTATCAATTATGTCCAATCGAGATCCTTGGTTTACATCAAAATTCTGGAAAATTCTCTATAAGGCTTTGAATACTAAGCTTTGTATGAGTACTGCTTATCACCCCCAAACTTAGGGATAGTCTAAAAGGACTATTCAAACTCTCGAAGACATGTTGAGATCATGATCTCTTGACTTATAAGGTATGTGGGATAAATAATTGCCTTTGGTTTAATTTTCTTACAATAATTGTTTCTATTATAGTATTCAAATGGCTCCATATGAAGCATTAAATGTTAATAGATTTCGAAATATAACTTGTTGGGATGAAGTTAGCGAGAGAAGACTTATAGGCCTGGAACTTATTAAAGAGACCACGAAAAAGGTGAAGAAAATCCAATCCCATATTAATGCATCCCAAAGTAGAAATAAGAGTTATACTGACAACCAGAGAAGGGATTTGGAATTCCATGAGGAAGATCATGTATTGCTGAAAGTGTCTCCATGGAATGGTGTTTTAAGGTTCGTTAAGAAGGGGAAACAGAGCCACAAGTACATCAAGCCATTTGAAATTATAGAAAAAATCAGAGTTGTAGCTTACAGTTAAGTAATGCCTCTAAGTCTCTCCAAAGTTCATTATGTGTTTCATGTTTCATTATTGAAGAAATACATTCCATACCCATTGCATATACTCACCCATGAAGAAATAGAACTCGAAACTAATTTGTCATACTAGGAAAAGCCTATCAGGATCCTTGACACAAGGGAGAAGGTACTGAGAAATCATATGACTCATCTAGTAAAAGTTATTTGGAAAAACCAGAATATGGAGGAATCAACATGGGAACCTGAGGATGTTATGAAGAAGAACCACCCACATCTTTTTGGTGGGATTTATAAATGAAACATTTCAAGGATGAAAATTCTGAAGGGAATAATGTATCACCCCAAACAATTTATGGTATGTTTATCATAAATACATTCGTGTGATAGACTATATTTCTAAAGTAATGCGTTTCTTTGAAACAACACTTGGTTATTTAGGAGATAGTCATATCCTAGCAATTGAACTTAAATTTTTCACTTGTGTGTTTGGAATTTTAAAATTCTTACATACATAGTTGTGTTTAGGATGATATTTAGAGTCTGGTAGAATTAACATAATTTTTGGTGAATTGTAACATACCATTATGAATAGTAACCTACCCTTATAAATAGTAACTTACCCTTATGAATATTATTATGAATCTTATGAATGGTATCCACACCCATCGATGTATAAATATATTTAGGGAACTTAAAAATGAAGATTAATAATTTAAGTGTTTATATTTTTCGATTAAATATTGATTTTAGTTAAATATTTAATTAATAATATTTAGATTTTTTTTTTGAAAAATGGACCTCATTTTTGGATTCAACATGTCAAAAAATGGTTAGGGTGAATTTTTGGTATTTTTCTGAAATACTTGAATTTCTTATGAATAGTTAAATACCATAATTTATAAAATATGATATATACGCTAATTATAGAGTCATGTATGATATTATTTTGTGTAAGCCCAATTGATTCTAATTCAGATGATAAAATTACTATACTTTATCATGGAAGACTCTCTATTCCATGTCTTGTGGAGAAATAATAAATTAATGAATATAATATTGTAAAATCCCCTCTCCCCTCCACTATATAAACCACCCCTAACACCCTCTTCCTCCCACACCACTCAAGCTTCATGACTTGACTAAATTCTTACCAATACACATCCCAAGAACTCTACCCGCATCCAATACCTTCTGGTCTCCCCAAAAGGCCAAAAAAAGGTCTTAAGGAGTTTCTCAAGGAGGAGCACTCAAGAGGTGAACCTCTCTTCTCTTTTCTTTCAAATTCTTTTACAACTTTTATTATTGTGTCGCTCTATTCTAACCTCACCTCATCTAAATT
Organism: Viscum album; assembly: GCA_963277665.1. Lineage (NCBI taxonomy): Eukaryota > Viridiplantae > Streptophyta > Magnoliopsida > Santalales > Viscaceae > Viscum > Viscum album. The sequence continues at coordinate 1,923,512,439 of OY728128.1, read as the reverse complement.
CCATTGTAATTATATTAATTTACATGTACTATATTTTAATGGTGCTAATGGAATATTTCATCATAAATATCTCGTTTTCCCATCCTTTTATACTATAAAGGCAAACACTATCCGAGATGTGTTAATTTATCACACTCAAGGAAGACGGGTTTTCAATTTGCATTACTATATTAAAGATGGGTCATGAAACATTTTAAATGGTTTAACCAGATTAAAATATATGTATTTTATCTTGTTAAATGTTCTTTCATCCTTACACATTCATAATAAGAAATAATAATACCAAACAAGTTCATTATGCACAAAATCGACAAGCCAAATCCAAGAATTTATCATTAACTAATCGAATGAGTCATCATCATGGTATATAACCAGAATAATTATAAGATAATTTATATATCTTTAATGTCAGTAATATTATCTATTAACAATTTTGGATGTTTAACCACATTTCAAACTAACATCCCTTCATGAATTCAAGTAAACTGATCATGAAAACCAAAGAAGAAAATGCTACCAAAACAATAAAATTGAATATCTTAAACCCATAAAAACGACCATTAATGAACATAATAAGGTTAAAAAATATCAATTAAATGTTTATGATGATCTTGAATCATTAATTAATGATGATAAATTTTATTATTTAGGTCATTAAGAACAATCAAGAACACTTTTGAGCATAATGTAAGGGATCCTCTCTCTCACTTTTGTTCAAGAATATCCCCTATGTTGTGCTCTTTTATTTTTAATACCTAATGATGGGGTATGTTATATAACCTTAACCATACTTACCTTATTATATATAAATAATGTTTTACCCCTTTACCTATCATTAATCCCTCACAAGAACACTCGTTACCAGGATGAAATGTTTGTAAGGGGTTTTCTCATCTCACTTTCAATTCTGTGGAATTTCCATTGTTCACATATTATTTCTTATATGTTGTATATGTGTACTGACATATAATATATCTTATCATTATTCTATTTATATTCATAGTATTCTGTGATTCATTTTTTGGTTATTAACTTTTGGTCATGCGATTCAATTGATTACAACATGGTAGCGAGCTTTGTCTAAATTTTCACTTCATTGTGACTTGCTTAGTATTGTGCACCTACTCTTTCTTATGTGGTGTACCTACTTCCCATTTGAGATCACTTTTCAATTTAAATTATATTCCATTTAAATTTCCATATTCTCATATCATGGATATGATTATTTTCTAATCCATATACCATTTTGCATACATTATTTATTTTGAAAGTTGTTTTGACTGTGAAAATATTGATGAATCTGTATCCTCTATTCTATATAGATAATGTAAAGGCATATTGATCTTGTTTTGAATCTATGTACAAATAATAATTTGTAAATTAAGTGGAGGGTGGTGCCCGCTACAACCCCTCGATGCATCGACAGGTCTCATGAGACAAATCAGTTTGCGACAAACCGTTCGAGTTAGTTTCCAAAAATCATATGCATTACTACCAATAGAACTAAACCGTTTTTACAATATTATGGTATCATGTTCTAGATAAATGACATAAAATTAATAATAATTATATCTATTCATTTTCAATTATTAATATCGATGAGGTTTTCACTATGAAAAAATCTATGGATTCTGTTTCATTCTCAATTTATTAATTTCATGATCTTTTCATTTATTCACCATGCCATATTTATTATGTCAAATTTTTTACAAGTCAGTTATTATTGATTCATGATTATTCTATTTTTAATCCTTACTGAGCATTTGAGCTCACCCCTTTCACTATTTACTCTCATCAGGTGATAAAGAGGAGATCATTTATTGAGTTCTTGTGGATGCACTTTTTAGTTTTTGTTATTTATTGTATTTTTTAACCTTTTCCAATGTAATATAAGTTATATATATGTATCTAGTTTCATCAAGACTAATAAACTGATCATTCCTTTGGGATTTTAATTCTTTCTATCCATGCCAATATAACAAATAATACACTTGCTTCTGTCTAGAGGGGTTGGGGCGTTACAATTAATATTAAAGGAAGTTTAGTAGAAAACATGGAAACTAGAGTAGGAAATATATAGTAGAGAAAAAATTCCTAAGGTGGTATTTCAGGATAAATTTACAATAATTTCTTGGTATTTTGGTAAGGAATAGATTATGTGAATTTTTCTAGAAAATACATCTATGTCTGGATACGGGCAGGTAGAGGTAGCTCTGACACAGATATAGATAGGAGGGAAAGCTCTGATAAGGATTTTTGGGCTTGACCTGGGGTATCCGGGTATATGAAAACAAGCCTTATTTCACTATTGGTTATGACACTCCTAGGAGATATTCTTATTATAATTCAAATTTTCTTTACAAGCCATTATGAAGGATTTTAATTTAAATTTTTCCTTAGAGAAGCCATGTTTCTGAGATTTGTTATGCATAGAATTTCAATATATGATAAGTGATTTTCTATTTGATATTCATAACCTAATATAGTGTATTCCATTATTTAGAAATGGTGTCTAATGGAAGAAGATAAATCACTACTTGTGGGAAATGTAGGAATCTCTCCCCTGAGCAAGTAAACATAGTCAATGTTGAAACAGATTAGATCATGACCATATTGGGAAACATACTCAGGTTGAAAATAATAACCATTACACACCAGTGTTGGATCATTTCTTATAGAAGAATCCCCCATCTTTCAACGGTACTACTAATACAGTGGTTTCGGAGCAATATATCAAGTACCTTGAAAAATATTCATGGCATTAAGATGCATTAAAAATGAAAAGGTAGTACTGGTAGTATATTGTCTCATGGGTGACACTGATCAACGGTGGTCCTTGATTCAAAATACCATAGAGGAAGAAGAAATAGATGATATAGAATGGAGTAATTTTAAGGAAATATTCTTTGAAAAACATTTCCCTCGTGAGAAACTAACTGAAATGAAGAGGAAATTCCTTATCTTAAAGAAAATGGAATAAGATAGTGTTGTAGAGAATGAGGAAAACATCACAAGGCTAGCCAGGTATGCTTTAGATTATGTACGTGACTTAGAAGACAATAATGACCATTTCATTTAAGGTCTTAATCCAAGTCTTTTAAGGGAACTGACTTCTCAAACATTTTCATCATATGATGAAATTGTATCATGTGCTATCAAAATAGAGAAGGAATTTTCTAGAAGATATTTGTTCAAGGGAAACCAAGATAAAAAGAGGTACTCTGATAAGCAAGGGAAAGGTGAAGTGCCAAATAAGAACAAGGGAATGTAAACATTCCTATTATGCAAGAACTATGGAAGGAATCATCTTAGTAAATACTTGAAAGGCATAAAATTCTACTATAAGTGTGGATAAAAGGGGAATCTATCTAGTGATTTCAAGGGGAAGTCAAAATTTTATGATGTTCAATGCTACAATTATAGAGAGATGGGACACTATGAAAATGAGTGTCCTAAGCGCCAAGGAATCTTCCCTCAGAAAAGTCCAATAGAGGAAGGGAGAGCTTATGTGATTATAACCACGATGGTTTATATTTTTAATGTTGTGATAGCATGTACTTAAATTGTATCCTCAAACGTAGCCAACACTTCATTTGATTTTGGATCATCGTATTCATCTATATCTTCCCAATTTTCCAAGAAAAATAGACAAGTCCAATTTGATTTAAAAAAGGAGTTATGAGTCAAAACTTCTGAGAGATGCATCATTGCAACAAAGGAACGTCAACTAGTCCCCCTAGTGACTCATAAATGTTCTTTAGTTTCTAACCATATCATCATAACAATGAATTAATTTGATATAATTCTCGGTATGAATTGACTGTCAAACTATGATGCGAAGACTTATCGCAAGAAAAAAGAAGTAACATTTTTTGAAAATGGAGAAGAATATCTTATATTTAGAGTAGAGACATATCCATCTAATTCTTATCTAGACCTACCCCAGTAGCTTTATTGAATGCAATTCTTGGGGAGAAAGATAACCCAATATCTATGTGTGAGGAATAAAATCTTAAAATTGAATATGTGCATATAGTGGAAGAATATATTTATTTATTTCGAGAGGATTTACCTGGACATCCTCCATAGTAGAAAATTGAGTTTTCCATTGACTTTATTCCTAGTGAAAGACCTATATCAAAGTCCCCCTATAGAATGGCCACAATAGAGTTAGTGGACCCAATGAAGCAACGTGGGGAGTTGAGTGATAAAGGATTTATTCAACCTAGTGTTTCTCCATGGGGATCCGCGGTCCTGTTTGTCAAGAAGAAAGATGGATCCATGAGGCTATGCATTGATTACAAGGAAATCAATTCTACTAAAATAACGAATCAGTATCCCATGCCCTGGATTAATGATTTATTTGATCAACTTCATGGAGCTCAATACTTTTCTATGTTTGACCTTCGATCTGGATGTCATCATCTGTGTGTGAGGAAGTAATATATTTCTAAGATATAATTTCTAACCAGGTATGGGAATTATGAGTTTATAGTGATGCCTTTTTGACTAACTCATTCACCCTCTATTTTCATGGATTTAATTAATATAGTTTTCAAGTAATATCTTGATAACATTTTGGAGTTATTCATCGAAGATATCTTTGTGTAATCAAAATCTATGAAGACCATGAGGATCCTTTCAGATTATTCTAAAATCTCTTAGAAGAAATGAATTATATGGGATGTTTAGAAACTATGAATTATTTCTTCAATTAGTTTCTTTTATAGGCCATACTGTCTCTAAGGATGGAATCCTAGTTGAAACTACAATGAAAAAGGAAATCCAAGATTATTCCATTCCAACCAACATAACTGAGGTATGTAGTTTTGTGGGTTGAGTAGGTTACTATCGTTGTTTCATTCAGAATTTGGCCTGAATGGATAATCCTCTAACCAAGATCACACGTAAAGGAGTTAAGTTTTTGTTGATGAAAGAATCCACAAAATTCTTCCAAGAATTGAAAAGAAGATTGGTCACTGATTCAATTTTAACTCTTCCATATGAAAGGGATGGATTTGTTATATAAAAAGATTCATCAATGAATGGATTGAGTTGTTTCCTTATGCCAAATGATAAATTTATTGCTTATGCATCAAGACAGTTGATGACTCATGGGAAAAATTATCTAACTCATGATCTTGAGTTATCATCCATAATCTTTGCTATGAAAATATAGAGAAATTATCTCTACAAAAAAAGTTGTGAGATTTATATAGACCACAAGAGTTTGAAATACATTTTCACACAAAAAGAACTCAACATTAGGCAAAGGAGATGGCTCGAGTTACTCAGATATTATGATTTTTCAATACACTACCACCCATGAAAGGAAAATAAGGTGGCAGATGCATTAAGCAGTAAAGATCACGGAATCTGGACCCAAATGAGGATTAAAAGAGATCCTATAATCATGGATTTACTGAAGATGGATGTGGGAATTTTTAAGGAAGGGGAAACATATTTCCTCTTTTAAATGATTTTTAAACCAACTTTATTAGAAAAGATAAAAATCAATCAATTTGATGATGACAATCTTCACAAGAAAATTGTTGTTGTTAAGGATGGTAGATTGGAAGACATTGTGTATGAGGAACGAGTTATGAAGTTTGGGAAGAGGTTATGTGTGTCATCAGTACCTAAGCTAAAAATAGAACTATTATACAATTCTCATAGCTCAAATTTCTCTGTACACCAGTGGTAGAACAAAGATGTATAGAGATCTAAAGAAATATTTTTGGTGGGATAATAAGAAGCGAAAAAATGTTGATTGCGTGTCAAGGTGTCTAGTTTGTTAAAAAGTGAAGGTAGAGAGACCACATCCTAGAGGATTGATGAAACCTATACATATTCCTATGTGTAAGTGGGATAACATTATGATGGATTTTTTCACCAAACTACCAAGGACACCTAGAAGGAATGATGAAATATGGGTAATTGTCGATCATCTCACAAAATCAGCACATTTTCTTCTTATAAGAGAGGATTTACCACTTGGGCACCTAGAAATACTTTATATTAATGAATTTGTAAGACTTAATGGTGAAAAAAGATTTATTGTGTCCGATCAAGAACCCCATTTTACATAAATCTTATGGAAAAGTATCCAAAAGTGTTTGAATAATGTGCTTTGTATGGGTACTTCTCATCACCCCCAAACTGACAGATAATATGAAAGGACTATTAAAACTCTAGAAGACATGATGAGATCATTCTCTCCTGACTTCCAAGGTATGTGGGATCAACATTTTCCTTTGTGGGAATTTTACTACAATAGTAATTTCTATTCTAGTATTCAAATGGCTCCATATGAAGCATTATATGGAAATAGATTTCGAACTCTAACTTATTGGGAAAAAGTTGGTGAGAGGAAACTTGTAGGACCAGATATTATTGAAGAGACCACATAAAAGGTGAAGAAAAACCAAGACCAAATTAAAGCACCCCGAAGTAGGAGAAGAGTTATACTGACAACCGAAGAAAGGATTTGGAAGTCCAGGTGGGAGATCATGTCTTTCGGAAAGTTTCTCCAGGGAAGGGTGTCTTAAGGTTCAATAAGAAAGGGAAAATGAGCCCTAGGTACATCGGATCATTTGAAATTATGGAAATAATTGGATCTGTAGCTTACCATTTAGAAATGCCTACAAATCTCTCCAAATTTCATGATGTGTTCCATGTGTCATTGTTAAAGAAATACATGATAGACCCAATGCATGTACTCATCTATGATGAAATAAAACTGGAACTTTATTTTTCATATTGTGAAGAGCCTATAGAGATCCTTGACACAAGAGAACAAGTATTGAGAAATTGAACGACTCATCTAGTAAATGTTATTTGGAAAAACCAGAATATGAAGGAAGCAAGATGGGAACTTGAGGATGTTATAAAGAAGAACCACCCCCATATTTTTGGGGGGCTTTATAAATGAAAAATTTATATGATCAAATTTTTGATGTAGGGAATAATGTTTCACCCCAAACATTTTATGATATGTTTCTCTTAAATAAATTCAATTCATAGCCTATATTTCATAAAGCACCTTGTTTAATTGAAACAACACTAGGTTATTTATGAGATAGTCATATCCTAGCCATTGAACTTAAATTTTCTACTTTTGTGTTTTGAATTTTGAAAATCTGACTTATACGGTTGTGTTTAGGAGGATATTTAGAGTCTGATAGAATTAACTTATTTTTTGGTGAATAGTAACAAACTATTATGAATAGTAAACTGCCCTTATGAATAGTAACTTAACCTTATTAATAGTAATATGACTCTTATGAATGGTATCCACACCGATGAATGTATAAATAAATTTAGGAACCTTAAAAATGATGATGAATAATTTAAGTGTTCATGTTTTTTGATTAAATAATGATTTTAATTAAATATTTAATTAATTATATTTAGAAAATTCTTTTTGAAAAATGGAATAAATTTTTGGATTCTACATGGCGACAAAAGTTTAGGGTGAATTTTTGGTATATTTCTGAAATACTTGAATTTTTTCTGAATAGTGAAATACCATAATTTAAAAAATAAGCTAAATACACTAATTATAGAGTCTTGTACGATGTTATACTAATGTAAGACCAATTAATTAAGATTTACATTTTAAAATTACTATTCATGGTCATGTAAGACTCACTATTCCTTGTCTTGTGGAGAAATAATAAATTAATGAATATAATATAGAGAAACCCCCTCTCCCCTCCACTATATAAACCACCCCTCACCCCCTCTTCCTCCCACACCACTAAAGCTTCAATAATTGCCTAAATTCTACCAAATAATATTCACAATATCTCTCCCCACGTCCAATACCTTCTTGTCTCACCAAAAGGCAAAAAAAGGTCTTAAAAAGTTTTTCAAGGAGGAGTACTCAAGAGGTGAACCACTCTTCTCTTTTCTTTCAAATTATTTTACAAGTTTTATTATATTGTTTCTCTCTTCTCCCCAAACCTCATTCAAATGCCATGGTAATTTTAGTACCTTACATGTACTGGATTTTCATGATGCTAATGGAATATTTCATCATAAATATCCCTTTTTTCCATCATTTTATACTATAAATTCAAACACCATCCGAGATGTGTTAGTTTATCACACTCAGGGAAGACCGGTTTTCAATTTTTATTACTATCTTCAAGACTAGTCATGAAACATTTTCAATGGTTGAACCAGATCATAATATATGTATTTTTTCTTTTTTAATATTCGGTAATCCTTACACACTCATAACAGGGAATAATAATACAAAACAAGTTCATTATGCACAAAACCGCCAAGCCAAATCCAAGCATTTATCATTAACTCATCAAATGAGTCATCCTCATGGTATATATAAAGAATCATTATAAGATAATTTATATATATTTAATGTCACTGATATTATATATTAACAATTTTGGATGTTTATCCGCATTTCAAATGAACTTCCCTTCATGAAATTCAAGTAAACGGATCAGGAAAACCAAAGAAGAAAATGCTACCAAAAAAATAAAATTGAATCTATTAAACCCATCAAAAGGACATTAATGAACCTAATAAGGTTATAAAATATTGATTAAATGTTAATCTGGTTTTTTAATCATTAATTAAGGAACCTAAATTCGATTATTCAGGTCGTTAATAATAATCAAGAACGCGTCCGTGCATAAGGTAAGGGATTATATCTCTAACTTTTGTTCAAGAATCTCCCATATGTTGTGGTCTTTTATTTTTAATAACTAATTATGGGGTATGTTTTTTCACCTTCCCCATAATTCCCTTATGATATATAAATAATGGTATACCCCTCTACTTCTCATTAATCCCTCGCAAGAACACTCGTTGCCTTGCTGAAATGCTTGTAAGGGGTTTTCTCATTTCACTTTCAATTCTGTGGGATTTCCATTGTTCACCTCTTATTTAATATATGTGGTATATGTGTAATTCCATTTGATATATGTTATCTAGATTCTCTTTATATTCATGGTATTATAGGATTCATTTGGGGTTATTAAATTTTGGTTATACGACTCAATTGATTACAACGTGGTAGCGAGCTTTGTCTCAATTTTAACTTCATTGTGACTTGCTTAGTATTGTGCGCATACTCTTTCATACTTGGTGTACCTACTTCCCATTTGAGATCACTTTTAAATTGAAATTATATTCCATTTAAATTTCCATATTCTCATATCATGGATATGATTACAGTCTAAGTTGTATACCATTTTACATACGGTATTTATTTTGAATGTTCCTTTGACTATGGAAATATTGAGGAATCTATATCCTCTATTTTATAAGGATAATATAAAGGCATATTTCTATTGTGTTGAATCTATGTATAATGAAGGATTTGGATATTCAATAGTGGGTGGAGACTGATATATCCCCTCAATGCATTGGTAGGTCTCATGAGACAAATCAGTTGGTGACAAACCCTTCGAGTTTGTTTCCACAAATCAGACGTGTTTCTACGCACATAACTAAACCGTTCTTACGGCATTATGGTATCATGTTATAAATACCTAATGTCCAATTAATAAGCATTTTATTTATTCACTATCAGTTTTTACTATCCATGATATTTTCTCTATGAAAAAATCTATGGATGCAGTTTCATTCTTAGTTTATTAATGGCATGAGTTTTCATTTATTCACCATTCCATATTGATTATGTCAAATATTTTAAAATTTAGTTATTATTGATTCATGTTTCTGCCATTTTTAACACTTATTGAGCATTTTTTTCTCACCCCTTTCATTATTTACTTTCAACAGGTGATGAAGAAGAGATCATTTATTAAGTTCTTGTGGATGTAGTTTTTAGTTTTTGTAATGTATTGTATTTTGTAACCTCTTCCAATGTAATTTGAGTGACATATATGTATCTAGTTTCTTAAAGACTACTAAACTGATCATTCCTTCAGGATTTCAATTCCTTCTAACCATTCCAATATAACAAGTAATGCATCGGCTCTAGTCTTGAGGGGTCGGGGTGTTACACTAACTGCACACCTAGTTTGACACTCCTGGAGGTTATGCTTTGGATAATTCATATTATTTTACTGAACCATATTTACTTATGAAAATTAGGACCATGAAAATTATTTCTTGCGTTATGAATCTAAAAAAACATTATAATATTGTTTTTTATAATACCCAAAACTAAAATAAAATGTTTAAACATTTTAAATTCATATTATATTTTTTTAATTTGATATAATTAATAATTAAGTCTCTTTATAGATAAAAAATATTGATGTATATATTTATTAAAACAATAAGATAATTGAAACTGAATAAGGATATAATTATATTATAAATAAAGAATCATTTGTAAGGATTACAGAGTGTACAACATCGGAATCTGTTCAAAGAAAAATTTCTCAAATGTTAAAAATGATGGATATTCATGTGATGGAGTCCATCATGTATATAATTATATAATTTAAAAATTTATTATAGTATATATCCTATCTATTTAATGACGATAAGGATTGGGTACACAAATTTTCATTGGTTAAGAATCAATCCATAAATAAAATGATTGTGTTTTATGTCACTGTAGCTGTAATTGAAAAAGTTCTATTGGAATTGTATGTTAGTCCACCACAACATTATGATATACCATCATATCCTAAAGCTTCAACATCTCAAGAAGTTTCATCAATATTGGTAGTTGTTCCATCACTTCCTTAGGCTATAATGTCATATCCTCAAGTTGTGACGTCTCATAGAGAATGTTCTATTTTTAGGGAGAGTCATCCATAAAATTTAGATTAGATGGTGGAGAATTTTAAGGATGATGAAAATTTACAACAAAAATATGATGAGGGTGAAAATAAATAAACAGTTATTGATTTTTTAGCCCACCCATGTGAGGTCCCACAAACCCTTGAATCATCCTTCACCATTGGCATCATGGTTGACTAAAGACAACACACGCTTACCAAAACTTTAATGGTCAATTATGAATCCTAGTATAAAATTTATTGGAATTATTGGTAGCCTAAATAGATCGTCAGAAGAAGGTGTTATGAATATTCATAGAGAATTTTATTGTAAATAAGCGAAGAATGTTTTGAAAAAATAAAATAAGATTTAAAAAATTATAGTTATGTTTTAGAAGAGTAAAAGATATCTCTATATATGATTTAGTGTGAAAAAATTTATTAAGACCATCCGATGAAATTGTGGGAAATAATTGATAATAATTTTCACTATTATAAAATTACTAGATTTACTCCACAGACATATGTAAACCAAATCCTACCACAAGATCACTCATTATTAGATGTTGAATTCATTTATAATATTATTGTTGAAATAGTAAGAGAATTTCATGATTTTATGTAGTTATGTTGGTGGTGATAATATAATAGTTTTTTGGGTATCAAATCCCTTACTAGAAGGCATATGATGAACATCTAAGATGGTTATAAGGAAATGATCATAGGGGGGTGAATTAGTTTACTTTTATTTATAATATTGGAGAAGTGTTATGTAAATGTATTAGGAACACTAGTGAAAATATCTAGTTTAGAGATCTAGTTTGAATGGTATAGTTATCTCTAGGATAGATATCTGGTTGGTTTCCTTGGTTCTCTCTTTTCATACAAAAATATTTTATTTATAATAAAATATGTTTTTATAATAAAATAATTTTCACCTTAAATGTCTTACTATTCAAACACTTAAATGGAGGAGCCTCTTTTGTCTACCCAAAAATCTAATGTTTCAGGTGATTTTCTGGAATGAAAACATGTTAAACAAATTTCTATCTAGAGAGCACACGATTTTTCAATATGATGCACCTATGTCATCCATTGTTCCATACCTCCTACATGCATATTTTTATGATGTCATCATGTGTGACTTTAAGACCATTGATCATCATTTTATTGATGCATTGGTTGAAAGATAACGACCATAGAAACACACACATCAACTCATTGAGTGGAATACGATAATTACTTTAAAGGATGTGGCCAAAATATATAGAATACCCATCCATGGAGAGATAATTATGTGTGTGACTATTGGAATCTGATGTGTGTCATACATCGTCTACTACGAATTGGTATCATCAACGTACCACGTGTATTCCTGGGTTCTCAATAATTCATGGGCTAACTTGATGGGAATATCTAAATGATTCTGGATGATGCTGATGAGAATATACTTATTCAACACAAATGTGAGTATATTATATGGATTATTAGAGGAATGTTGTGTATAGACTACTCCACCACCTTGGTACACATTATGTATCTACCATTACTTGAAGATGTTGACCATATAAGAAGATATAGATGGGGGTCCATTGTATTGTCAAAATTTTATATATTCCTATATAAAAATTGTCGAGTATAGATGAATTATATTAGAGGAATTATCGATATTCAATATATGTAGTAATAAGATCATTTTCCAAGCATCACTCCTAGAGTTACCACTTCCCCGATACTATTTTGAGGGTTATCTTTAGGGATGATGGAATGTTTACATCATTAAGTTGAGTTGTTTTTTAAATCTATTTTTATAATTTATAAACATAAAAATATACTCAGTGTAATATAAATAACCTGAGTTATAGAGTGAATATATTTTGATAAATATTTGATCCGATTCATCCAGATGATGTAAGTTAATAATTAATTTTTTGTAGAAAAATTTATTTTTTATTAATTTTATAATATATTGAAATGATAACTTAATAAATTTGTTATAATAATTTATAAATTCTTCTATGAGCAAGAATTTTATATTTAATAGACCATGTATATTATATTTTTATACACGTCACTTCCACTATACTATACAACTATGGTTGTAGAAAGTGGTGAAATGTTGTCATTCATACACTTCCAAATCATTAAGTGAGACCAACCAGACCAAATCATATAACCATTTGGTTATATGAAACCTATCCCCATTGCACCACAACAGGCTGATGCATTACATTATATTATTCTTATAAGAAGAAATTCGATAGATTGACAACACTATCATGAAATTTAAAATGACTATTGGGACACATGTGATCAATACAGTATATTTCAACACATATATCCCAAAGAATGACTCTATTTATCTAATCAGGGATATTACACATATTGGTACCAACAATACACCATCATGTACCTTATACTCCATGGGGTAGAAATTCAGCATTTGGTATGTTTATTAATTTTTATTATATCTTTTTATATCATATTTTATAATAATTTTAATGTTATTTGATTTGAAATCAGGTGGACTAGAGAGAATTATACATATCATTGATCCTTAGGAAGAGTAATATATCTGTTGAGATATATTTCACCTAGATTTTATGTCTCTCTTAGATAATCTATTTTTCATAGGTGAGAGTGCCTATAATATGGATCCACAGTTATATCATGATCCATATGCTCCAGATGAGGCACCTAGTGATACTGATATGCCTATTGTGCCCATTTAAGAAGATGAAACAACACTACCACCACCAACTGGAGGAAATATATGAGAACATAGGTGAGGGAACAGGTGAGTACAGAGACATTGAAACATAACATATGATCATATAGATTCTCATTCACTATAGAGAGAAGATCATACAAAAAATCAGTGGAAATTTCACATCAGAGATAAGTTTATATGCCACATAAGTTTACTTATACATATGATGTATCATCTTCATCACAGATGCGTCCTATGATCAACATCTCTAGACCTCCAATGTAGTGGGACCTGGTTATGATATCACAACATCTATAGTACTTAGGTGACACTTTTTCCTGTGGTGACTTATTTGATATCACATTTTCAATATCATAAGGGGATCCTATCATGCCTCTATAGTTATAGGCACATGGATTCACATATGATATTGGGAATCCCTATACTTAGTAGTACGAAGAGTGTAACTACCTGAATTTCAAATAATATTTGTTTCCTGAATTTGTATGTTATTTTATTATACTCAACAAAAATATATCCTTTAATTAATGAAGTGAGTGTAATTAAAATGAGACCATTGGGTTTCGACTGCTATATGTCTGTTGGTCAATATAATGACTGGAAACTATTCTCTCTATGTTGTGATTATTTTTTATAAATAAAAATTATCATGGTTAATTAATATAAAAAGAAGATTTGACGACCTCATCCAGTAGACTTGGGCCATACGAAGAACATCTGTCAGAGCTTGGGAAATAGGTTGCATCTTTGGTGTTTGCTCTGGACCAAGCCTAAGACGAACTTCAACACATTAAGCTTTAATGGAATTTCTTAATATAGAAGTTCAAGTTGAATGAAATCGCCACTTGGGAAATGTTGTCTGAGCCGCCCCAAGATTCTATCACCATTTCACACCTTAATCTTAGGTCCTATGCAGATGTTATAAGGGGCTATGTAATGAGTCCTTATTTACTTTGTGTAATATTTTTTTATAAAAAAATTGTTATTCCTTATTATGGTAAATTTTTTGAATTTCAAATATCAAGATAAATACTGGATGAATTTATAGAAGTTCCATATTATAGATTAATATAGGAAAAAGAGTATTTAATTTTTTTTTAATTTAAATAATTAATAATGTGAAATGATTTTACAAAATGGTATTTTCTAGCTATGATCAGTAAGAAATTTAGATTATAATAAGATCAACTAATTTTTTGGTGAATAGAAAATTATGAATAGTAATATTACCCTTATGAATAGTAATGTGACCAATGGAATATTAACCTCAATTAATTAATTATAAATATAATTTAGTCATATTGAATGGAAATGTAATATAATTTCATAATTAAATAACAATTTTATAAATTATTAGTTAAGTATTATAATTTTTTCCGCTAAATAGTGTTTTTACTTAAAAAATTTAAATATCTCATAATAAAAAAATTATATTCATAAAATTGAGTAATTTTTTTAATTTAGAGCATCTATATTAGGTTAGGGTGAATTAATGATATTTTTATAAAATGTTTTTTCTGTGAATAGGTAAAAATAAAGTTTCGAGTTTCAATGTGTTTAACGACATCATTAATGATGTAATAATGATGTAATAATTATGGTCAAATTTTGTAAAGTAAGATATGTTATGAGGTGTGCCAAGTTTCCAACATGATGGGAAAATACCACGGTCAAGCCGATGTTTTTTCAAAAACCACTGATGAGGTGTCCCTTAGAAATTAATAAAATATTCTCTCAATTTTGCATTAAATACCAACCCATTCCATTATTAATTTCATTAAAAATTCATCATCCACAATGATATTGTCTTTTTACCTCCCAAGTAGTCCTCTAAAGGTTCCTTCAATCCTTTCCAAGGTCCCAACCTTTCAGATTTTGACATTACTCTTCAAAGTAAGGGAACCATTCACCCATCACTTTTAGTCATGAATTCCTTTATGTTATGTCTTCTAGTTTCCATTTTATTATGTGGGGTATGATTTTATATATACTTAGTGATTTCCATTTTATGTCCAAATTGTGAGAGAACCTTTTCACTCTCATCCACTGATTTTATGAATTTATATGTGACATCGTTAGGTTGCCAAATTTTTGTAAAAGAAATCACATCTCATCTTTTCGTTCAAGTTTCCTTTCATGTGGTATATAATTCAAACATCCCTACCATGATATTATTTAAATTTTATTCTATCCCTATACTTTATTATGAGTTATTTATTATTGGGTAACCATATTCTCATTTTTTTAATGTTTTCTAAAACCATGTTATATAGCCGTTATGCTGTAGAAATTTCATCTCAAAATCTCACTCTCTTTTTCTCATGAAATTATCCTAATTTATTTATGTGAATACCCAGAAATATTTCATTTATATTTTTATTAATAAATACAAAAAAATAATACAATTTATTCTGGAATTTATATACATGAAACCCTCATCCACTTTCTGTTGGTTATAAATGACATAATGATCTTATTTGTAAGCACTTTTTATAACGTCACGATTTTGATATGAAACCCATTTATTTTAATATATTTGCGTTATTTATGAATTTTGTGATTATAATATATTTGGATCAGATGAAAATAAATACATATTAATGGTTCTCACTGATAGCACTCCATTGCATTGGATACAGAATTTATCTCTAGAGATGAAAATTATTATGATACGTTGGTGAATAACTTGGTAATTTTTATGAAACCATTGGGCTGGACCTTGGTGATATGTTCATGAATTTATAAATTAAATGTTTCATCCACATTTTAAAGTTATTTTTCAAGTTATTTTTTCTATGATATGCCTCTTTATCATTCCTTTATGATATCCCTCGTGTTCTTTTTTGATATCACTCAAGATCACATGTAAACTGTTTCACTTGTTTTCTTTACTGGGACTTCTTCTCACACTTTCCATTGATGAATGTCTCTAAGTTATGAGATGTAATAATTTTACTTAGTATGAACCTATGATTAATAATTTCATGTGTATTAGAATAAATTTATAATTTTTCATGTTGTGTGTTCCTGATTTCCAAGACACTAGACTTTAAAGATCATTTTTTTGTTAAATGTTTTGAAATGTTATGTAATAAAAACGTGGGATTCCATAATTGGTATCATAGGATAATTTTGTTATTTTGGAAATTAGGATATGAAAACATTAGTAAAACCCCTATAGAAAAGTTTAAATATAGGAAAACTTCCTGGTATTTTTATGAAATATTAAGTATGTGGTTTCTGAACAAATGAATCCATGTTTGGATATGAACAAGTGGATGTGGCTCTGGCACAAATGTACTTAGGAGTAAAAAATTTGACAAGGAGTTTCGGGATTGACCTAGGGTGTCCTGGTACACAAAAACGAGCCTTGCTGCACTCCTGGTTTGACACTCTCAGTGGATATGTTTGGTTAATCACAATCTTTTTATGAATCATTATGAAGGATTTATAGAGAAATGTAATTGTTTAATCATGAAGTTTTAAGACA
The DNA here is from genome assembly GCA_963277665.1 of Viscum album. Classification (NCBI taxonomy): domain Eukaryota; kingdom Viridiplantae; phylum Streptophyta; class Magnoliopsida; order Santalales; family Viscaceae; genus Viscum; species Viscum album. The sequence goes on along the minus strand of OY728128.1, from coordinate 1,923,495,491 downwards.
TAAAATCCTTTATAGTTGAAATATTTGTAAACGAAATAAGATTATAAATAAGGTTTTATTATTTTTTAAAATTTAGGGAAATAGGAGGAACCATGAAAATGGGGACCGTAATGGACCATGCGTTGAAGGCTCTCTGATGGAAGCCAGAATGGAAAATTTCACAAGAATGATGAAAAAACTGAACCAAGTTATAGGAAACAACTTGAATCAAACTGAGATATCAATCTTACCATGAAGGGAAAAAAATTCTGTTGAGTCATTTATGTGTCATTGACCACCAACCATTAGGGGATCTACTGACACATTAATTGCTTAACAGTGCATCTGCTCTACCGGGAAGATATTTTCTATGATCCGTTTTTCGAAACAAGAGAAGGTCCCCCCCTGGAAGTTTACTACTTAAAGGAAGAATCTGATCAGTGGTGGTAACTAATTAAAAACAAAAGGCCAAGAGTGGAGGCTGATGATTTGGAGTGGGAAGAGTTCATAGTGATCCTCTTCAATAATTATTTCCCTTGTTATATGAGAAAAAAATGGGGAAAGAGTTTCTCGAGCTAAAGCGTAAAGAGAAAACAATTGTTGGAAGCTACGAGATTAAATTCATAAGACTTTCCCATTACACCTCAATCATTGTCCTAGATACTAATGGGAAGGTTGATAGATTCTTTGGTAGATTAATACCTCATCTGCGGAAAAATCTATCCAACCGAGACTATGATATCTATGCGGAGATCATGCAGAGTGAGATAAAAGTCGAATTGGGTTTAGTGAGACATAGTGGTCTCACAAATCCAATGAAAAGAAGTGATCAATAGAGTTAAGATTAGGGAGGACCTTTGATCATGGAAGAGGAGGAAATCAAGTGCAATGTCCCACGTGTAAATTATGTGGGAAGAATCATTTGGGGAACTTACTTCTCTAGAGTGGGAAGTGCTACAAGTGTGAAAGAGATTTCCATATTGCATGGAATTTTCATAGAGAGGGGAAGCCTCAACTTCCCAACACTAACGATAAGGGGAAAATTTTGTAGGCCCAACCTGGCGTCTAATGCTATAAGTGTGGACAAATTGGGAACTTTTCCAATCACTGTCTAAATCCAATAGTAGTGGAGGGGAACAACCATCATCCTCAGCAAAGGACAAGGGAGGAAGGTCATGATTTTTCTATCATGATAGATGATGTTGAAGCACCAAATGATGTGGTGGCAGGTACTCTTGTTGTTCTCTTAAATCTATCTAGTAATTTTTTTATTATGGTTCTTCATATTCCTTTATTTCCTCCAATTTTGAAATAAAATTAGAATCAACCGTTGAATTTATGAAACTAGAGTTATCAATCATGACTCCAAGTGGGATTATCCAAGCATCATCAGTGTTTAGAAACTCTAGTATTTACTTTAGTGGGCGCAATCTTATCGCAAATCTTGTAGTCATTCCCATGAGAGAATACGACATTATATTAGGGACAGACTGACTCTCATAGTATAATGCTAAGATAAAATGTAGAAGCAAGGAAATATCAGTATTATTGAATGGAGAAACTGTGGTTATCTTCCAAGGAGAGATATATCAACTAGATATTTTTCTAGAAGAACCTCATATATACTTTTTTGTGGAGTTTATTAGTGATGAAAAAGAAGGAAATGATATTATAAGAATAGAAAATTTCCCCATCATCTAGGAATACATTTACGTATTTCCAAAAGAGTTTCCCAGTCCTCCCCTAGAAAGAGATGTAGAGTTATCCATCGAACTCGTACCTGGATCTCATCCAATTTCAAATACCCCATATAGGATGGAAAATGTAGAGATACAAGAATTAAAGAAACAATTCCAAGATCTTTTTGAGAAGGGATTTATCTAACCGAGTGTGTCTCCTGGGGGATCACATGTTCTCTTTATAAAGAAGAAGGGTGGATCAATGCTGCTATGTATTTATTATAGAGAACTAAATGAGATCACAATGGATAAAAAATACCATCTACTAAGAATTTATGACTTATTTGACCAACTTCATGGGGATTAATTTTTCTCTAAGATTGATCTTCTATCTAGTTATCACCAATTGAGGGTGAACAAAGAAGATATTCCAAAAACTACCTTCAAATCAAGATATGGGCCTTAGGAGTTTGTTGTTATGCCCTTTAGACTAATTAATGAACCTTGTATTTTTATGGATTTTAAGATTAGAGTCTTTAAAGGCAACCTTAATAAATTTGTGGTAGTTTTTATTAATGATATTTTGATATATTCCAAAAGTCATGAGGATCATGAGGATCATCTAAGAGTTATTTTTAAAACACTATAGAATGAGAGGATTTTTGGAAATTTCAGAAATTGTGAATTTTGGTTACAACAAGTTTCTTTCTTAGGACACATTGTAACCAATGAAGGAATCATAGTTAACCTTAAAAAGAAAAAATTTACAGTGGAGTGGCCTCAGTCTACAATGATAACTAAGATTCATAGTTTCCTTGGATTATCAAGTTATTATAAGAGGTTTGTAAAATACTTTTCATGATTTTCTAATCCATTAAACAAGATAACTCGAAAAAGGGGTCAAGTTAATCTAGAAAAAAGAGTTTGAGGAAAGTTTCCAAGAGTTGAAGAAGATATTGGTTACTGCACCAATGTTATCTTTTTACTTAAGTGTATAATGATTCAATATTCTTAGTGATTTATCTCTAAAAGGTATTGGGTGTGTCCTCATGTAAAATGAAAAGGTCTTCACTTATGCATCTCGACAATCGAAGAATCACAAGAAGAACTATCCTACGCATGATCTTAAGCTATCTGCAGTCATTATTTATTTAAATATATGGAGGCTCTACATTTATGGGGAGATATGTGATATGTACATAGACCATCGAAGTTTGAAGTATTTTTTTTACACAAAAGGAATTGAACATAAGATATAGGATATGGTTGGAACTTCTCAAAGACTATTATTGTTCAATTCATTATCATCTTGGAAGAGAAAACAACGCCACTGATGCATTAAGTAGGAAAGACCCAGTTTTTCTATCTATGATGAGGATTCAAAGATATCCTTTTACCAATGAACTAGTGAAGTTTGATATGGAAATTATAAGGGAAGAGACATAATCAACCCTGTTAAAAATGATTTCTCAATCATCATTACAAGATAAGATCAAGAAAGCTCAAAAAGAAGATCCTTTGTTATAGAAGAAGTTTGAGGATGTGAAGGATGGGAGGTTTCTTGAGTTCAATATTGATTAAGAAGGTGTACTGAAATTTCATACAAGACTATGTGTTCAATCTATTTTGGAAATAAAGAAGAAGATCATGGATGAAATTCATAGCTCTATCTTCTCTATACATCCTGGAAGTATAAAAATGTACAGAGGCCATTTTTATCATTATTTGTGGGATAATAGGAAAAGGGAGATTGTTGAATACACTACAAGGTGATAGTATGTCAGCAAGTGAAGGCAGAGTGACAACTTCTTAAAGGGGTATTGCAACCACTACCCATACTAGCATGGAAGTGGGACAATATCACTATGGTCTTTGTCACTATTCTCCTAAGAACATCCAAAGGAAATAATGAGATAAGGGTTATTGCAGACTGTCTCACCAAGACTTCCTATTTTATCTCTATTCAGGAAGTTTTATCTACAGATAAACTTTCTAGGATTTACGTGAAGGAAGTGTTAAGGTTTCGTGGAGTTCAACTTTCCATCACATCTGATCATGATCCAAGGTTCACATCAAAATTATGGAGAAGTATTCTACAGGATATGAGCACAGAATTGAATTTCATTTTGATATATCACCCCCAAACTGATGTATAATCTAAAAGGACTATTCATACACTAAAGGACTTGATGAGAAAATGTTCAATTGAATTTAAAGGTAGATGGGATCATCATCTCCCATTAGTTGAGTTCTATCACAACAAAATATTCCACTCGAGCATTCAAATGGATCTCTATGAATCTCTATATGGGATGTGATGTAGAACTCATAATTGTTGGGATGAATCTAGTGAGAGAAGGATTCTTGGGCCTGATCTTATGGAAGAGATGACAAAAAATGTTCATGTCATCTAGAAAATCATTAAGGCTGAACAGAGTCAGCAAAAGAGCTATGCTGAAAACCATTGAAGGTACTTGGAGTTTGATATTGGTGATAAAGCCTTTCTTCGAATTTCACATTGGAAGAGAGTCATGGGGTTTGGGAAGAAAGGGAAGCTTGGCCATAGGTACATTGGCCCTATGAAATCCTTGATCGTATAGGAGTAGTGGTATATCAGATTGCACTTCCTTAAAATCTAGAACAAGGTCATGATGTCTTCCATGTTTCCCTCTTGTGGAAGAATATACCGGACCCTTCACATATACTATATCCAAAGGTGGAATAACTGGAACATGAACTCTCTTATTTGGAGCATCCAGTAGAGATCTTGGATCTTAAAGACAAGGTTCTATACAACATGACTACCCGCCTTGTTATGGTTTTGTGAAGAAACAAAAAATATAAAGAATCCATGTGGGAACCATAGGAGTCTATGTAGCAGAAGTACCCACACCATTTCTCTTCAGAGGGTATGAGTTGAAATTTCAGGGACAAAATTTCTTAAGGGTATAAGAATGTAACGACCTGAAATTTTGAATAATAATTTTTTTCCAGAATTTGTGTGTTATTTTATTATACTCAACAAAACTATATCCTTTAATTAATGAAGTGAGTATAATTTAAATGAGACCAATGGTTTTAGACTATTATATGACCATTGGTCAATATGACCATTGAAAACTATACTCTTAACGTTATGATTATAATTTATAAATACAAATGATCATGGTTAATTAATAGAGAAATAAGAGTCGATGGACTCATATAGTAGAATCGGGCTGTATGAAGACCATCATTCAGAGATTTTGAAGGAGATTGCATCTCTGGGATTTTCTCTGGACTAAGCCCAAACCGAACACCAATAAGATAAGCTTTAACATATCCTCTTAATGGAGAAGTTCAAGTTAATATAAATCACTACTCGAGTAATGTTTTCCGAGCCGCCCCAATAATCTATCACTATTGCACACCTTCCTCTAAAATCTTATGTAGGTGTTATAAGGGGCTATGTAACATTTCCTTAGATACTCTGTGTAATATTTTTTATAAATAAAATTTTTATTTCTTATTATTGTATAATTTGTGAATTTAAAATATCAAGATAAATATAGGATGATTTTATAGATATTCATATTATTGATGAATAATAGAAAAATATTATTTTTTTAATACTTTAAATAATTAATAATGTGAAATTATTTTCAAAAAACGGTATTCTATAGTTGTGATTATTATGAAATTTAGATTCTAATAAGAACAACATAATTTTTTCTGAATAGTAAATTATGAATAGTAATATTTCCCTTATGAATAGTAATGTGACCAATGGAATATCGACCTCAATTAATTATTTATAAATATAATTTAGGCATCTCGAATGGTAATGTGATATAATTTCATAAGAAAATAACTGTTTCAGAAATTATTAGTTAAGCATTAGTATTTTTTCATATAAAAAATGTTTTTACTTAAAAATTAAATATCTCATAATTAAAAAAAATATTTTCATAAAATTGAGTTCATTTTTGAATTAATAACATCAATATTATGTTAGGACGATGTATGAAATTTTTATAAAATGTTTTTCTCGGTGAATAGTAAAAATACAGTTTTTAGTTTCAGTGTGTTTAATGACATCATTAATGATGTAATCATGATGTAATAATCCTGATCAACTTATGTATATTAAGATATGTTATGATTTGTCCTATGTGTCCAATACCATGGGAAAATACCATGGTCAAGCCCATGGTTTTACAAAAAACACTGATGAGGTGGTCCTTGGAAATTAATAAAATATTCCCTCACTTTTTCTATATATCCCTACCCATTCCTTCATTAATTTCATTCCAAATTTATCCTCAAAAAATATATGGTCTTTTTACCTCCCAAAGATTCCTTCCACGGTACCCTCAATCACCCCAAGGTCCCATCCTTTGAGCTTTTGAAGTTACTCTTCGAGGTAAGGGAACCTGTCACCCTCCTCTTTTAGTCATGACTTCCTTTATATTATGTATTCTAGTTTCTATTTTATTATGTGGGGGTGTGTTATTATATATACTTATTTATGTCAATTTTAATTCCAAATTATGAGATACCCTTTTAAATCTCATCCACTAATTTTCTGAATTTATAAGTGACACGGTTAGGCAGCCGAATTTTCCTAAAAGAAATCGCATCACCTCTTTTCTTTTAAGATTAATTTTTCATGTGGTATGCCATTAAAACATTCAAAACATGACATTATTTACATTATATTCTGTCCCTATCATTTATTATGAGTTATTTATGAGTTTTTAACCCTATTCATCATTTTTTTAATGTTTTCTATAACCATATTATATAGTCATTACACTGTAGAAATTTTATCTCAAAATCTATCTCTCTTTTTATCAACAAATTCCCTTTTTTATTTTATGTGAATACACATTTTTTGTTTTTATGCGTATTGATAAATACACAAAAATAATATATTTTATTCTGGAATTGACATACATTAAACCCTCATCCCCTTTCTGTGGGTTATAAATGTCACAATGATCTCATTTTTAAACACTTTTTAAAACATCAGGATTTTGATATGAAACCCAGTTATTTTATTCTCTTTGTGTTATTTATAAAATGTTTGTTTATGATAAATGTGTATAAAATTAAAATAAAGTCATATTAGCTATGCACCTTGATAGAACTCCATTGCATTGGGTAAATCATTTAATCTCTAGAGAAGACAAGTTGTATGATACCTTGGAAAATAACATTTATAATTTTTATAATACCTTACGGTTGGACCTTAGTGATATGTTCATGAGTGTATAAATTAAATTTTTTAGCCACATATTCAAGTTATGTTTCAAGTTATTGTTTCAATGATATTCTTCTTTATCATTCTGTTACGATATCCCTCATGTTCTTTTTGATATCGTTGAAGATCACATGTAAATTGTTTCACTTGTTTTCATTATTGAGCCTTCTTCTCACACTTTCCTTTGATTTATGTATCTATGTAATGAGATGTAGTAATTATACTTTGGATGAACCTATTATGAATCCTTCAAAGTTTATTAGACGAAATTTTTATTTTTTCATGTTTTATGTTCCTGATTTCCAAGACACTAGACTTTAAATATACTCTCTTTGTAAAATGTAATGAAAAGTTATGTAATAAAAAGGATGGATCCCATAAAGAGGAATTCACAAAAATATATATTGAGCATCTTGTATCAGTAGATTATTAAAAAATATAATAAACACCACAATTGTATGTTCCCTATATTGATGAAAAAGAACAACACAAGGAGGATCCCACACATGTAGTTGTTACCTTAAAGTGGCATCCACAAAAGATGATAAGTGGGAATGAGGTTCATATGATGGGTTGTGGTATTGAGGTAAATTGACATTTATTTATTTTTTTGTTACACATTTTATGTATAAGAAATCTAATTATTGAACAAATTAAATGTCTAAAATTTATATTCCCATATAAATTTTCAAATCTGAATCACTTTACTAGAATTTTCTATATAAAATTAAACAAATCAACATAGGAAATGGAAAAGATGATGTTCCCAAATAAACCATTGAATTATAAAGGGTATTTATCATATTATAAATTTATATTCCCAAACCAAACTTACTACTAGTGTGTAGTAAAGCATTAGTGTGGGGTCGAACCCACAAGGATCACTGATAAGCAAGAAATAATTCAAACAAAATAATTTGAAAGGACTCCTCAGTTCACTCTTAAAGATTGGGTTTCTTTAAATCTAGGTATTTTGAATTTCAAATAGATGACTAATGATGGATCAGGGTCAATTTTAGGGCTCTTTGTAGTAGATAATCTAAAATCTAACTTTGAATAGTCTGATAGATTATGCTTCAAAGCGGTGAAATGGTCACCAAATGGTTTTGGTCAAAGCAATTGGATCTACCTTACATTGTAACTAACCATTGTTCTAGGTATTACTGACATAATAGGTTCATTATTATTATATTTTATGTAGAATGTGTCACAGCTAAATGGCCATATCCCACTCAAATCCAACTAGGTTATGTTTATTCAATTTCACCTCCCATGTTTATGGTTATGAAATAGAATGTGATGAACTTTTATTTTTAACCTAATTACTAGAATAAGTGTTACCAAGGTTCAATTCATTCATACATTAGGTTCATAAAAACACATACTCTCGAACACTAATCCTAGGTGGATTATCCATGTATGATGGTGATGATCAAAATCAAAGTAATATGAGACATGCTGGAAATAATCATGAAATGATTCAAAAATAAGAAACCTATTATTCATAACAGAAAATAATCAAGATTAAAAAAGTTAAAATAAATGTTAATCCAAAAAAATACTTACTCACATTGTAGAATCAATTAAGAAACAAAAACCATTGATTATGAATAGTGATTAGTTATTGAAAGCGTGTGTCAAACAAAAGAGGAATCACAATTTATGAAGAATAGATGCAGAATGATTAAAAAATCAAAAGGATTTGAAAAAACAATGAAATGAATTAATTAAGAATTAGTTTTAAGGGGAAAAAATAAAAATATAAAAGAAACCTAAATAAAATGTAGTTCTTCTGACCCTTATGTCTGACAACACTTCCAAAATATAGATTGGCCAAAATATACATGATGTGTAAAGCATTAACATTGTGTATTTGATTTAAGTGGATTTATATATTTTACTTTTAGATTAAGTGCAATCTTTACACATCGTGTAACATAGATCCACAATCTCCTACCAAACTCTTGAATCAAACATTATCATCAAGCTTAAATATTTAATGGGGTGGAACCTTGAACTTTGAACATCATGTATACTCTTCACATCATGTATGTAATTCATTCTCGATGAGATTCTGATTTTCAATTTTTCCTGACAGGTATTGTATATACATGTCATGTATGAGAGTTACATCATGTTATGTCTTCACAGGTTTGTCTAAGTCTCTTCAAGCATCTTTTGAATGATTAATACACATCATGTATGGTGTACATAATGTGCAACTCCATTTTTTGAAAATTCCCATCATTCCTTCCTTTGAGTTAAAAATTCTTCATTCCTAGGTTAGAAAAAGAAAACCCAGCGCATTATTAAATAAAACATGAATAATACTTAATTAAATATATTCAATATGTATATGTAAATTTATCCTATTAAATTACCCCACACATGAAAAATATCTTTTCCCCAAGAAAAAAACATCTCTCTAGAGATTCCAAATGAATTTCTTTTCAAATAGGAAACCTTCATTACAACCAAGAAAATAAAACCAAGTGTAAGAAGAAAAATTCAGTCATCCAAAATCAATGCCACATAGAAAATTATTCATGACTCATAGATCATTTATTTATCTATATTATTTCATCACAATTTCATAACTAGACCTTAGATACTATACCCTTTTTTCAATTTACCTCATAATAAATTTTTTCATCATAACTCAAGGTAAAATATAATTAGAGTAATGATCATACCCTGAATAAATGTTCCTAACCATAGGATTTCATTGTTTCTAACATATCCACATTATAAATCCAAATACAAAATCAACGATGAGGTATTTAGAAATAGGTTGACAATGAATCTAAGGATGAGGGAAGGTGGGTAGAAAGTAAAAAAACAATCTCAATAGGAGGTAAATATTGAAAGTATAATGTATGAATGTTGTGAATAGTGAAATGACGCGACTCCTATTGGATGAAGTGTATTTGTGATCCAACAACTCAAAGTTTTTCAATGAGTAAATCAAGTAAGTATTCATAATGTTCCATGTTACTTTAATTTTCTTTGTATTTATTTTTGGAGAATCATATCTAGACTTGGTCCCACATCCATCCTGTAACCCCATATGATCCATCTTAGGATTCATCAGTACGGTAATGTTTTTTTTACCATCCTAATAGAAAACCAAATTTATCTAATTATAAACACACAAAAATATATATATATTCCAAGGAACACGGTAAGAAAATAAAATTCCCAAAGAAATCATTGACAAAATCAAATTAGTTTGGTGAAAGTGCCACCATTTGTCACCTCAATGATAACATCTCATGTCCAACAGTAGTGAAAATTATTCCACAATTGTTCAAAGGATAATCATAAATCATTCTAAGAGTAGGGTGGGAAGGTATAATCAGCTTGAAATGGATCCATCCTAACAAGTATATTCATGGATACTATGGGTTATGGAATAAAATATGTATAGGTTATTATTATGAAAAAGTGGCTCATAAATATTTACATGATCATTTCAAAAGTGTATTTGTTCAATCATAGCCTTTATAAGATATCAATGCATGTTATGATAGGTTTACATTTCCCAAGTTTCTCTAAAAAATATTCTTTGAAAAGAATATGAAATAATGAGTCCATAATCCTCTTGGGAATGGAAGTATAATAAAATAACTCGAAATCACCCAGGGTTTAAAATACCATAATAATTTAATCAAATAAATTTAAAGAATCTTGAATTGGAATAAAATTAAAAACTCATAAATCATGCTAAAAATTATAAATAAGATTAAAATGGGTTAAAAAAATCTCAAACCTAACTTTGTCTTTTATTTAAAAGGGTGTAATGAGTTTTTAGGTTTAAATTACACTTTCAATGAAAAATATATCCTCGATAAGTGAAAAAAAAACTAATCCTAGTGTAACCACAATACAATTCAAGAAAGACTCTCCTACATTTAAAATGAGATAGTGTCCACAATATTCTAGAAAGTATCACAAGAGATATAGTGAGTAATGTATAGAGAAAAACAAAATGGAAATTTGCAATTAAAATTTGGGAAACGAGAGCTCCCTATAGTGAATGGCATGCCATGAGGAAACATTTTGGACATTTAATTAAATTTTGGACACCTGCAAGAATTATTAGAGAAAATGCCTACACTAGATAAAACATTAGTCCACAAGGTTAAAATAATATGGAAGAAGAAAAATGGAAGTCACACATAATGTAAATTAAGGAAAATCAACTTATATATATGCAGTGAGGGAGTAAAATAATGTTTTGGATGACCTACAAATAGAAATACAAGAAAAGGGAAACCAAAATCATAACCAAATAACTAAAATAAATGAAACAAAAAAATAGGTTTCCTCCCATAAAGCAATAACAATAACATTTTCAGCCAAATAGATAGACATATGAATTAGTCAGTGTCATCCATCTTATTAGAAGTATAATGCCTCCTACAATAACTAGTGGATTTTTTTTCTAGATCACGGGTACACATTGAAGGATTGATCACCTCTAGAGTGTACCGAGAATGAATATGGTGGGAAAAGAATAATATCCATTCTCATCATGGTGGGGACCCCTGTTTAGAATAAATATCAAATGATAGGTCCTCAAAAAGGTGCTCGACATAAGCTATATGCAGATAAATATGATATAGGGGTGAAGATGGTGGCGGGACATGCTAATAAATTACCATAAAGGAGGCAAAAGTGATAGAAATAGTGAAAGTAATATAGCATTAAAATGAGAATAATTCATCAAGTAGGGAAGCCACAAACTATATACCATCCACATATATATAATCAATTATACAATAGATAAAATGGCATAAAATTAGTACAAAAATGTCACCCAAACAAAATACAAAAGAAAATAGGGTACAATAACCAACAAAATAGATAAACAAATATCATTGATATATGTATCAGATCTCCCCTCGTGAATAGATGGTTCCTATATCTGGCCCTCTCTATCAATATGATCTATAGATGTTGGGGTTAAAGGATTGACTTCCAAACCAGGTGTCATGATGTTGGAAGTGGGATCGATCGAGGATGGAGGATGTGAGGTGCCAATCCATATAGAGGGCGTGTGTTTGGAAGCTAGACCAATGAAGGAAACCTTAGAGGAAGATGGAATGGTAGGCCTCTTTACTTGGTGGGAATGATCCTCCAAAACTTATGATGGGTTGCAGGATTTTTCAACTTAGTGGGAAGGTTGACTGGTGTAGGAGGTGGGTGCAGATGGATGAATGAGTTGGACCTGAAGAGGGTGATGGGTGGGCAGATACAAAGGCTAATAGTGTAGTATAGATAGTGAAATATGATGTTCCCCCAAAGTTAATTCCTATATAAAGGAAGATCTAGAACTGTTTCTCTAGAAGAAACTAGATAGAAGGACATAAGTTAGATAGAGGATAAAGGGAAGGATTAGATGTAGTAGGGATAATGGTGGTAGTGGTAAAATAGGGATAATATAATTGGTGGTGGTGGTGGTAGTAATATGGGTAGAGGTGGTAATTAAGGTGGTAGAAATTTGGAGGATGGGTCATGGGTATGTGAGGTGGGGTCAACTGCATGTTGGGTGGGGATCTCATAAATATCCCCAAGACATCCTGAGGCCCATTGGTAAATGTTCTCATCATTCCTCAGCAGCCATATCTTGTGGAGAATAAGGTGGATGATTCTCTCTTTATGATTGAGGGAGGTGTGAGTCTAGACAAAATTTAAGGTAGTGATATGCCTATCTAGATGGGTAATGAAAGAGCCTCCCATTAATTTACCTGGATACCTCCTCGCATAAGTCTTGTGATCTCCTTAAACTTCCTGGACATGTTGATGGATTGTCCACCCATGGATGTTGAGAGGATGAGCACCTTAATCCAGATGATTCTCCAATGAGAATCCCATAGAGCTAACTTGGAATGATCCAATTCCCAGTGGAGAATCCAATGAGGATCACTATGGAGGTGGGTTCTCTTTTCCATGTGATGATCATAGGGGATCCATAGATCTATGGTAATCCAATCCCAAATCCACGTATAATTATCCTTGTTAGTATTGATCTCTAATTTCGGGAATATCAGGGATGCAATGAATCTAGAAGAGTAGACACCGAGGATAATACCAAAATCATTAAGGGTGAGATTCAATGGCCTACCTCTGAGTCTGAATCGAAAATAATTAATGTTCATCTAGAAGGTGACCAAGAACTCAAGGAAGAGCCCCCTATTAGTTTTCTCATGCACCTGGTTGATGGGTGATACGTGTAGCCTGTCGATGAGGTCAAGAACCTCCTAGTGTATCTTGACCCTCTCAAACACTATTAGTTACATACTATTGCTGGTCCATATTAGATTTTACTGGAGATAGAACAATTGGACATGGTTCATATGTTTTGAGAAATGATGGTAGGGAAGTAGGCTAGGAAAGATAGGCTCCTGCAACCCACCAAAAGATGACTGGGACCCCTCCAAATCTAAATCGAGGGTGGAAGTGAAAGTGATGGTTGGGGAGGATTTCTTAATGGGTGATGGAGAAGGTACAACGATCTACCACATGGGTGGTGGGAAATTCTCATCATGATCAAGTGTGTGTTTGGTTGTTAGGGTGTAGACCATTTTGGATTTTCCAAATTCATAGGGATATGAAGGAGCATGTGAAAATTACGGAGGGGTGAGGTGAGGTATATATAGATGAAGGGGTAAATGGAGGCAAGGGAGGGAAGGTCGTCCGTTGATGGGGGGTTTCATGTGCAGAGGAGAATGAGGGGGGGGGATATGAACCTAGGGTTCGGGACATTTAAAAGCCACGCCCAAATTTACATGTTTTTAATTAATACATGAAACAAAAATCATGATTGTTTTTATTTGTTAGGTTCATTACATTCACACATCATGTAAGGATTACAGAACATGAATTTTGTATTTTTGTACCCCTTTTGGTCCATGTCCTCTTAACAAGCCCCCAATTTCTCTAAAATTTACTAAATACTAAACTAACCTATTCGGTTCTATTGAACATACCCTGGGTTTCCTCCCAGTTGTCACTTTAATTATTTTCTAGATCTATACATGTTTTAATTTAAAATACTCCTTCAAAAATGGAACACTTCTCATGGAATAGTTCTTAAAAATAGAGGGTACAAATAGTTGTCCACAATTCCTTGTAAGAGGTGTAGTGTAATTTGTGTTCATGTGAGCGTTAGATCCCTTTTCAATATAAGGTAATCTATTATTTTTTTCTTTACGGGTCACAAGACCATATCTATTATCTATAAGAGATATGTTTTAACAATTCATCTACTTGTCTCTTTTATTAGCAGCCTTCACCAAATTGAACTCCACCTATTCTTCACCAACCCTAAATATCTATAATCATTGGTTAACATCAATCAATAACTTCCCCATGGTGAGAAATGGTATTCCTAGAATGAGGGTAATATCTTATTCTGCTTCCATGTCCATTATGGGAAAATCAATAGGTAAAATGAATTTTCTAAATTTTACTAAGATGTCCTTGAGAAATCCTTGAAGAATTTTGACTGAGCAGTCAGCAATATTTAGTTACACACTAGTTAGTTTTATTTCATTGATCCCCATCTTATTGTAAACACTCATTTGAATGATATTACTACTTTCACCTAAATTGCATAAGAATTTTTGAAAATTGCACATCCCTATAGTACAGGGAATTGAGAAACTTCTAGGGTCTCACATTTATGGTGGAAGATTCTGCTGGATAACTGTGGAAAATTATTCATTTAGGTAGATGAATGTTAAGTCCTCCATTTTCATTTTCTTAGACAAAATTTCTTTTAAGTATCTTGCATAAGAGGGAACATAAGATATTTTCTCTACAAAAGGAATGTTGATATACAGTTGTTTAATATTTATTAAATTATTTTATATTTCCCCTCCTTTTGGGATGATTTAATAATTTTAGGAAATGTGAGATGTGTCTTTTATGATTTTGGTCATACATAAAATTATTCCTTTACTACTTGTTCTTTTGTTGGAGATTTCTCAGTTGGTTCTACTTCTAAATTTTTCTCCAAACCAGCTTTATTAGATTCATAAAACTTCTTTTTCTGTTCACTATATGGTAGTTGGAAGTATAAAATCATTCCAATAATAATAATTATAAATTTTGCCTATTATATTATATGATCTTTGGTATTACTAGGAAAATTACTTAGTATCTTATCAGATAAAGTCATAGAGTTCATCCCCATTTTATGCTCTAGGTTGTGTAGGTAAGCCTTGTGTTTTTTCATTACCATATCTTGAGTTTTCATAATTTGGTCTACTTTCTTCATGAATGTAGTGATAAGGTTTTTAAAATTTGATTGGAGAGGTTAGTATTGTTTTGGTGGTCTTAGTAGTTCTTATTGATACTGCTGCCGCTGAGCTGGTCGAAACTACTGTGGTCTAGGAAATGGTTGTGGGAACCATTGATGCGGTCGAGGTGTTGGACCTTGTGCTTGGTACCCAGGTGTTCCCTAATTCCTTGGCTTAACCTATCCACTCTTCTATTGATAATAAACTTGGTTTTGTTTTTTCAAATACTATTGAATGTTCTTTACTGATTGTTTTGTTGTTGTTATTGCTAGGGATGCTGATTTTTATTATAATTAACATAATTTTAATCCGAGAATTAGGGTTATCTATTCATGACCTATAGTATTGGTAGGAATCCATTATTCCATACATATCATAGGATTTAATATCTATTATATGATCAAGAGGGGATAGTCATATAATAGGTTATTATAAAGACTTCATCTTCTTTCTCAGGGGCTATACTGGTACCGTGAGGTGGGTACTCCCCTACACTTGTTGGATTTCGCACCATGGAAATCCTCAATAAATTTTACATAGATTCTAATTGTGAAAAAATTCATATATAATTGGTCGACTTAATTTATTTGTCTTAAGAATGATTCATCCATCACCAATGGTGTCTACTATAGTTTTTGTATCCATTTGACATACTTGGTAGAACATTTACAATTATTTCAATGCATCTAACTTATGGTGTGGGAATTTTCTAGGGATATGTTTAAATATATTCTTATGAATCATAGAATTATTCTCCATCCACCTAGTAGAAGATTTTAATTTCATTTTAGAGCTTCCAAGTCTATATCGGAGGGAAGTATTTGTCCGAGAACTATTAGGATAAATCATCCTAATCTGTGATCGAATAGGGAGCTTGAAATTTTCTCCAATTCTTGTCTTGGACACCCCGGGAGAATGAGAAGAAATGAAGTCTAATTATTTCTGATGAAACACATATTTTTTAAAAGTTATCGCAAAACTCTAATATATTTCAAATATGCTCATGGGGATATTCTCTTTTAATCCCATTTAATTTCCCCATGTTCTCGATCATATGGTCGAGTCCATGTTTTATTTCCAAGGTGTGTGTCTAAATAAGAGGGCACATAATTATGGGTGTAACACTAGTGGTGGAAAGTAATCCATATCCCATTAGGGTTCACTCTTGTAGTGATGGTCAATCAACTTGATCATCATATGGAACATATTGGGGGTGTTGAAGGCATGGTGGTGAAAATTGTTTCACTCATCCATTGTGTAGAAGATACATGCATAAATTTTTATATCCATATCTGGATCAAAAATATGAATTTTTTGTGCATCTAGTATCCTTGAGCGAGTCAAGGGTTCATAGAACATTCACTAGCTAAGAAAAATAGGGGGAGGACACAGGTGTTCCAAAAGGAGAAAAATTTAAAAAGAAAATGGGAGTGGAGAAAGAAGAGGGGGTGGGGTGGGGGTTGGGTAGTGTAGGTAATCTGAGGTTCGATCTGAATGATACTCTTCCTAGGTAATACTAAACCCAAAAAACTAATCCAAAATTTGAAGCACCAATATGAATCATTGAATTAAAATGTGAATTGATCAGATTAGAAATTTATAATTCCAAACAACACTTATAACTAGGGTATAGTAAAGAGAGAGTGTGGGGTTAAACCCACAAGGATCACTAGTAAGAAAGAAACCATTAAAAACCCTTTTAATGTATTCCTCACATTCACTCTTCAAGATTGTGTTTATATAAATATAGGTAGTTTGGATTTCAAATAGATAAATAAGAAGGGATCAAGGTCAATTTATGAGCTCTTGGTAGAAGATAATCCTAAATATATCTTGGAATAGTCTTATGGCTTAGGATGCGAAGTAGTAAAAAGGTAACTAACTGGTTTTGGTCAAACCAATTGGATCTACCTATGGTGAAACTATCACTTGGTCTACGTATAACAAACAACCTAGGTTCATTACGATTAGATTCTATGTAGAAAGCATCATAGGCTAATTGTAAGAGCCTTCTCAACTATTACTAGGTTAGGTTCATTCAATTCCACCTCTCATGGTGAAGGATGAGAAAAAGAATTTGATAAACAATTATTTTTAACCAAATTACTAGTCATAGGGTTACCAAGGTTCAATTCATGGATTCAGTAGGTTTATAAACACCCCTACTCTTGAACCCTAATCCTAAATAGATTACCCACACATAACGGTAATGATAAAAAGAAAAAGAATATAATACATACTGAATATAACCATGAAATGGTTCAGAAATAGGAAATCAAGGATTAAGAAAAAAAGAATCAATATTTAAACAATTAAAAGCATTGTAATATAGTCAAATACTTGAAATGAAGAAAGAATAAATAAATAGTGACACCAATGAACAAAGGTGATCATTTATTGAAAGAGAGAAACGAAATGAGACCGAAATTTCAATGGATAAAGAATGGATGCATAGAAATAAAAAATTCAAAAGGATTTTAAAAACCAATGAAAGGAATGAATTAAAAATGAGTTGGAAGGGGAAAAATTAAATGAGAGAAGAAGGAGAAGTAAAACATAGGTTTTCCGACCCTTTTATGTGATGGCTCAGCCAAAATATAAATAGTCCAAAATATACATGATATGTAAACAATTCTCATTGTGTATTCTCTTTAAGTGGATTTATGTTTTTGAATTTCACACAACATGAATTTTTTACGTATCATATACTTCAGATCCAAAATCTACTATGAAAATATTAAATCTCATGGGATATCCGAGCTTAAATATTTAATGGGGTGAAACCAAAAACTTTACATGTTGTGTATACTCTTCATGATATGAATGTGATTCACTTTCAATAAGAATTCGATTTTGAAATATTCAAGACATGTATTGTATGTATACATCATGTATGAGCTTCACATTATGTGAGGTTGTCACTGGTTAGTTTGAGGCCCTGCAGGCATGCTGAGAATGAGTACTATGTGCCATGTACATGTAAAGCCTATTTTTGCAACTTTCTAACATTTCATCCTTTGAGTATAAAATTCCCAATTCCTTTGAAAACAAACCAAAGACCAATGAATTATCAAATAAAACATGAATAATCCTTAACTAAATGTATCTAATATGTATATATAAATTTAGCTTTTCAAAATACCTTTCTAGTGATGGTTCCTCTTCCATAGATTGCGACGATTTATGTTGCATGATCATCAACAACATCTTCTTCAATTAATGGATAATTTACAATAATGTAATCTTTTCACTGATCTAACAAGGGTGGTGTTCTTAGGTAAGGGTGATGTGTGTGAATAGGTCAAAAAGATGGTGGAACTTGTGGTCTGGGAGTTATTAACATATTAATATTATTACATATCAATAAAATATTTCTATTATACAATATTATAAATATTACTATTAAAAAGTATTAATATATAATAATTTTATGCATATTATATATTATAAATATAAATATTATTATAAATATTATTATAAATATAAATACAATTTTATAATTATATTTATAATTATATTTATATAATCATATAAATTTAAAATAAATATATTTATAAAATTATAAATATATTTATAATTTTATAAATGTAAATGTAATTATAAATATAAATAATTCTAAATATCTAAATATAATTTTAGAAATAAAAATATAATTATATAAATATAAATATTTTTATAACTAGAAAAATATATTTATATTTATAAACATATTTATAAATATATTTCTATTATTTTAAATATAATGGTATATATATTTAGATAAATATATAAATATATATAATTATAAAATTATAAATTATAAATAAAAATATAATTATAAATATAAATATAATAACACTAATTGTTATAATTATATTTATAATAATTATTATAAATATAAAATTTTAATTATATTTCTATTTAAATAATTATATAATTATTTATATAAATATATTTATATAATTTTTATAGGAAGACTTGATCCATGAGTTTGGTTGACCAAACCCATGGTTCTAAAATTTTATTAATGAAAAAATAAAAGTAAAATAGATATGAAGAGTTAATTACATAGATTCCCAAAAACATTAGAAGAAAAGCATTCATCTTTTTTTCCTACTTCCCCTATTTTGGGAACCACCATGATTACTCTAGTGTCGAAGTCTACTCCATTGGATAGGAGGAATCTTAATCTGAATGTCATCATTTGAGGACTCCTCATCTTTTTATTAAGTAATTGATCTAAAATGTTGTTGAATGGTTTAGAGGCCTTAGATTTTTATTTATTTGTGGATAATCCCCTTTTCAGCTAGGTTAAGAGAGAACCCGTACATAATCCATAACGCCAAGAACACAAGGTATAGTACATGACCTGAAGGCCTAAAGAACATGGCCCAATACATAACCCGATGGCCTAAACTCCCAGCAACATCAAAACTGCCCCTCCCCAACATTTGATTTTAGGTAGCTAGCTCCCCACATTGAATTGATGCTATTCTATCATTTACATGTGCATAGAGGTACATTTCCTAGACCTAATGGCAATTACCATTCCATCTCATTCATCCAATCTGGTTTGTTCTACTACGGTGGCTACTACATGCTATGATTCCTCTTCTGGGGTCGTCTTCTATGAGGTCCGACGAGACTGCTTCTATGGATTTAAATCCCATGGACCAGAGGACCTATGACCTAAAGGCCAATAGTGTTCTATAGGCCTAATATGGTGTCCCTAAAGCCTATATCAGATATATAGTTCCTACTACAGAAGTGAAACAGTACTAATAAATTTCCCTGCACCAATATTTGATCCTAGGTTTCATGTAAGAGTAGAGGGTTTGTTAACCACTCGGCTACCACCCCAACTACAAAACATGTTAATGGTTAATGTTAGACACCTAGAGAGGGCCCAACAAACCCCATATCATGTTTCACATCTCCCATCTAGTAAAATGAATTTTAATTTAATTTTTCATAGTATAAACAATGTTTGAGTCTACTGGGACTCAAGCTTAGGCCAGTAACCTATGGTGATGAAATGATACAAACCAATGCCCTATTGGGAATGGATCTAAAATTTGTTAATGTATCCTTGACGACTTGAAAAACTGCTGAGTCATAGCATATCCACACAGCCTCAAATATAATTAGTTCACCATCGCAATAATCTACACTAGAATTAACAAATTCAACTTACATTTTAGTGTCTATACCACTACCTCCCATTACTATAAGTTCTTTTTCTTTTGCATTAAGACCTTTATAATAGGTCTATGAATTTGTAAAAATATGTTGGATACTTCTATGTGAACTCATTGGAGCACTCATTTTGTTCGGACTCCCTAAATTATGATCAACCTTTTGAGGACTTGTGAGAGAATCCCCCTCTTTATAAATTGAGACTAAATCAATATCCCCACCAACACCATTTTCAATCCTTGCTTCCTTCACTTCATACACAATGGTGCACCTCAACTACCCAATCAATTTAGAATCCTCCACTACTGAAGCCACATAACCTATTTTTTTCAATCATCACCCAAGAGGAATCCTCTACCTTCTCAACTGATTCATCATTTGTTAATATTAACCAAGAATATAAAGAGATGATATTTATAGGTTCTTACAAATCCTAAAATAAATTCTCAAGAAAACAAATAAATTTGATATTTTGTGTTGGCAATGTGGAATACTAAAAATCACAGGCAACACCCTTACCAAAAGTTGAGGAATAGGATTTATCCACCAAAAAATGAGGACCCTGAATATAGACATGCACATAGGTGTCCACCATCCAATATATGGTGTCCATAGTTTCATGACTACACACTATTTATCCTGGAGCATTACAAATGGTAATAAATGATGCACCAGGAATCTCCATAATCCTCAATTATTGGTTAACTATGAAACTATTCTACCAATTACTATCTAGGATCGTGTTTTTAGTGATCCTATTTTGGTTAATGCTAACCGATTTCACACATTCCTTGGACATATTGGACCATGGATTATAGCAATGATTAGATGAAAATTTTTTCACTATAAGAAATGTATCCCATTCTCTAGAAGTTGAGTGATGATAATGATATGCATGATTATACTTGAAATTATAATCAAACAGATTAGAATCCTCTTCAAGGTATAATTCTTTTTGATCTTTTTGATCATTCATATTGATGCCATTATAAATACCTAATTGGGAAAACCCACTTCATCTACACATATAGTACACTTTTAAATAGTGTTTACCCTCATACCAGAAGAGTTAAAAACAAATATTTTTTATATCTATCAAGAGAGTTTCCAAAAATGTTTTGGTTAATGAATAAATCATTCATTTTTCACAATCATTAAGTATATCAAACCAATATTCATCAGTAATAAGAACTACTATTTTAATTAAAGGAGATAAAATATAAACCTATACAAAAAATTATGTATAATAACTATATCTTTCCCTTTCTATTTTCATGTACATATTTATAAGAACTCTGATGGAATATACAATCTTCCATAAAATATACAGGTGCCAAAGGAACCAACTTAGACAATGAATTAAAACCCAAATATTTGTAATCGGATTCTTCACATTAAATGTATTGAAATTAGTTTCCCATTATTTAATACAAAGAAATATAGGATTCAAATTCACATGGTTGTATCCCCATGATTTAGATTTCATAGCAATGTTAGTGGAAACAATATGGAAGAAACCATTCCACAATGATGCAATTTTCTAACTATCAAATCGCTAAATATCAATTAAACCTTTCATAAGATCAAGAAGGGTCCATAAGGTATCCATTTCATGAAAAGATAAATGTTAAATGATAGATTAATTATATTCCTTAATCTTATTTTCTATAATTCCATGAATTTCATCAACAATTGTTGTATCCCACTTTTTCCTAATATTTGGAATGACATGAAAGAATATATGATTCGTGGAGAATTCCAAATCACACAGAGACCCTAAAAATAGGTTAGAGACCCCACCAATTGAGAATACTTCGAACTTTCTTTTATAGATCCTCGATGTCGATGAGCTAGGGTTTCCTGTCACATCCTAGGAAAAATATATTTTCCTTCTAAGACGGGCTTCACTTAAATCCCTAGAATATTTAGGATCCAAAATCATCAAGATGTACATACCTTTTGTTGATATGTTATCCATGGAAAATGTGATCTTGGATCCTTCAAAAGAATCTTTTGAAATAGGGCTGAGAAAATTGATGTTCATAATTCCAGTAGAGTTTCTATGCACCATATTCTTCAAATGCATCTCATCCTTCAAAGTTTCAATGACATCTTCAACCTCAACCACCTTCAAAATAATATGATTAGCTCCCATCAATGTATGGGAACCCTAGATCTCCTCTTCATCACCCTGGAATCTCCATATCATTGTGTCCTTCATCTTCAGCCTTTATAAATTTATACTTATATTTATAATTACATAAATATAAATATAATTAAATAAATATAACTATAAATAAAAATATAATCATAAATATTTTTATAAATATAAGTATTTATATAAATATAATTATAATTATAATTATATAAATATTTATATTAACATATTTATAAATATACTTATATAAGTATAAATATATTTATATCATTCAAATTATAACAATATTTAAATAATTGTAAATACATTTATTATTACAATTATAAAAATATATTTACATTAATAATTAAAATTATAAAAAATATATTTATATTTATAAAATGATATTTATATTTATAATTTTTTAATTATATTTATATTATTATTCAATATAAATATAATTTTTTAAATATAAATACATAAAAAATATATATATATTTATAATTATATTTATATAATACAAACAAATAATGAAATGTAAAAAATGGGCAAGATACCCATTTTTTTTCTCTCACCCTGATTTCCAGAGTGCCAAAACATTTATCACTATGGATACCTAGATCCTTAAAAAAACTTGTACCTAATTAATTTAACGAAAATTACCATTATCAAAAAACATCCCATCCAAATACATAATAAATCTCCGAGCTACTAAAGGAAAAATGGATTTTTCAAGGATCATGTAAGAATAAACTGTCACTCATGTGCCACTAATTCAAGACCATAACTTCCCACATATGATTTAGTTAAAAGTGAAGAATATTGTTTTTTCATGGTCTATATTCTTGTATTATGAACCTCTGTATGCATAAGAAGGATTTTTGAGAATCTATAAAGATCTGTTACTCCATGATGCATCATTTTCATGTAATTCAATAAGAAATATATGAGAGAAAATATTAAGAATCACTAGAAGAATATTACTCCACAATAGGGTTTACTAAGGTGTGATGTAATTGGTTGTTTTGTAGTTTATAATAGAGAATATAATATTTACATGATTTGAATTTGGTTTTGGTGTGTTGTTTTTATTATGCTACTAGTAGGAAAAAACTGTAAAGGAAGATGAAGAAATATACCCTTTATGCATTGAATAATAACCATGCACCATGTTTTTTATATTTATTACATTTAATTAGATTTTATTATATCTTATTTTTTTTATTGAATATATTTTTAAGGGTTATTTGATATAGAAATTAACTCTCATCATGATGGATTTGGAATCCTATTTTTCAGGGGTTTGAATTTAATTTCAAGAGAGATAAATGAGATAGATTAAGATAGTTAGTGGGGAATATTTGTCTATAAAAGGAGAAGTATGGTGTATGGGAAAAGGATAGACCACCCATGGTTTTTGAAACTAGAGTTTTTGTTCCTTTCCATTTTTATTCTAGATTTTCATTGTGTATTTATCAAGAACTAAACTAGATGACCTGGTAAACCCCAACCCAAATTATTTTTTCCATAGACTAAAGTTAATTCCTGATTCACATGGACTAATAACTAGAACATGGTAATAAAATATAATTAACAAGGAATTATTTAACCCACAGAAAATATTTTAAAGAAAAAGTAGCAGATATGAACTAATAAAAATCCAGTATTCCAAACACTCCTCAAGAGACAAGTACCACAAATAGACAGATACAAGTCCCAAAAATTGTACATCAACCAAATTCATCACATAAAACCATCAAGATATCAACAGAAGATCACATAAATAGAAGTGGAATGTATACTCCACCAGTCACCACCAACGCCCTATTGGAGTTGTTGTCTTAGAACTAACTATTTTTACTTCAGATTTCATATATATATATATATATTCAAATAACTGAATATTTTTATAAATATCCTATTAAATATTTTTCATACTTCTTTATGACTTTTATGTAATAGTGTCTATGATTATCTATCACATTGAAAAGGGAATAACAGTTTCTGCTATGATGAGAACCTTGAAATGCAATAGTGATATTCTTTAACCATGTTCTATTGTCAGATACCACTCCATGAAGGGGAACATGGTATGTTTACCAACAAGTTTGAATACTTGTATACAGATGATACTTCATCTCATGATTTTCAAAATTAGTAATCTTTATGATGGGAGATTATGAGAACGTACATGGTAGTAACAAATCCACATTTTTATGTGTCATTGTATTTTCCGGTATTCAAGTGTGTGTAATGATAATTAGAGTTTAATATTTTTATTAACTCATGTCACTACTCAAACACATTTATGTATTTACATAAACCATGATGAGGCAATTCGTAATAAAGATGGGTATGTAGGGTACGTCATAAATAATGTGTTATTAATGAATAAGACAAGGAAAGATTTCCCCTTCCTTATTTATGTAAGTCGATATCTCATCATTTTGATTAAAATAGAACCATCACATTAAATCCCATGGACCAGGTGTAATAATTAGATCATTTTAGGTAGTCAAACAAATATGCATTAAGCATATTGATAGATGGAATGTGTGTACAACCTACTTGGTAAGATATCATGAAAAATGGAATATATTAAATAATGAAAATATGCCTATGGTTTTTTTATTGCAACATATATTCTACATCTATAGGTTCCTTGACCCTTTGCTTGATAGTAATCTTATACTATAGGAAGGCCCGCCTAATGCCACCGAGGAAGAGGTATATAGGGTCACACACTAAGTGTTTCCCTTGATATCTGTTAAATATTATTTATATTCAATAGTTAAAATAAATATCATTCTCTAGAATGAGAATTTATATTTATTCAAGTTTCCTATAAAGGTCACAAATATTAAATAGATATTTATTCATAAGGTAATTTTTTAATTACATGAATATATCATATTTATTTATCACTTGTTTTTCACAGAATAATAGATTATTATTTATTTATTAATTAAGTAATTTTTTTATCTATGAAAATATTAAATAATTTTTTATTCATCATCTTGTGAATAGAATATTTATTTATTTATGAAATAAATAAATATTTAATATAAATATTTATTCATGTATTCGATAATTTTTGGGGAGGATGAACAAATAGATATGTGGTTCTGTGATAAATATTAATTAATTATGATCTTAATATAATATTAATTATTGTGCTATTTAGTGCATTCCATGGGATAAAATAATATTATTATTTTACTATATAGAATGGGGTCTCTCAAGTTTTAATATTTTATTAAAATGACCTTGTAAAATAATTGATTATTAAATCCAAACCTTATGTCTATAAATACAATTGTATCATATTCTAGAGAATTTTAGTTTTTATTCAAAATAGATAACTCTCAAGATCTCCCTCCTCCTCTCATCCTCTCAAGAACAAGAAGAATAAGTGATATTCCTTCAAGCCCGAAGTGTAGGACTACTAATATTGTTTCAATATATCGCATGTTATTTATGTTTTTATGATCTAAAAACCGTTCATATTTATATAATAATTTTTTTATTTCTGTTCATTAGGGTTTTTCTATATTTAATTTATTATACTGTTAATTATCCATTTCCAGAAGTTTTGACTGAAATTTTCCAAATTTTGGAAAAACTGGCTATGTGAGGTAAATTTATATGTGGATATTTGGATACATCAAAGAATCTATTATTTCAATTGAATATGTAAAGGAAATTATTATGTAAAATTACTACATTCCATAATTGGCTACGTGTAAATCACATATGTAAACAAACAGTTGCATCAATGAAATTACAACGTGTGTCGGCTCTATAGAGTAATCAACCTAGTGAATTGGATAAATCGTAAATTAAACTATGTGGTTACAAATGGATACATGATTCATTTTTCTATTAAAAAGTTAATCTATGTGATAAAGAATATAATGTAATTCATCTATCTGAGAAATAATCTACATAAAGAATAGTTATATGTATTACTTCAGCTATATGATTTTAAATTTTTGAAATTCAGGTATGTGGTGATCTAGAGTTTGATACATGGTTCTGTAAACTACATATTTATTACCATTATTGTAATTTATGTGTAATTTAATGATTCCATTGATTCATTAAATATTAGACTATATTTATAGTAAAATCAATTATAAAAGGCTTGAAAATAATGAGAGAGAAAATAAGTACAAGAATAATTTAATATTTAGTACTTTTTCTAAGGTATTTTCAAGAAAAAGACATTATAAATTTATTTACAATATCATATTTTATGGGATATCATGAAGAATAATAGAAATAGAGGTTTTTAATAGATTATTCATACAATAATAGAATTACATAGAAAATACATAAGAAAAATAGTAAGACCTAACACTCTAAACTCTAAAAATTCACCCTCAAAGCATAGTGTATTTCTCTATTCAATGTGAAAAATAAAAAAAAAGATTCATGCTCTACAACTATTCTTGAAAAATCAATCCTATTGTAATTTTTAAGACTCTCCTTGAGCTTCAATTTATTCTTATTCACTATCCTAGAGATTTCTTACCTTATTTTAGTTGAATATTTTAACTATGAGCTACATTTGTAATATTTTATTGTCTTCTCTCATTATTGGAAGTGTTAGATTCTTATTCTAAGATATAAATTTTATTAGTAAAAAACCCTTGAAGGTTGGTGTTTTTAAACCCTTGTAGGATCTTTTTAAATGTTTCTGATATTGTACCAATTGTAGAATTATTTCAATCAATCATGTAGTCCCTGATAAAAGGATTAGAAGTACCTATTAAAAGGATCACTACTATTGAAAATCACCAAGATCTAGGAGTTTATCATTGGTGGAGTACACTAGGGGATTTATATTCCCCAAAACACTATAAATCCTTGGTGTGTTATTTTTTTATTTTTTCTTTTATTTCCACTACTTTCATGTGTCAAGAAATGATCAGAACTTATCATACCTTAAAGAGGGTGGTTTTCTAATTCTAGAAAATATCAATAACTCAATTCACCCACTAAATTTTGAGACTTAGATAATTTTTTCTATAACCAAAAATTAATCTCAAAGTTTGTGAATTTTGAGTTCTAATCTTTATAAGGATGAAGTCTTAATATCATCTTAAAAATTGATATTATTGATAATAGATAAGGTATGTCAATGAAAAGATATACCCACTTTAATGAAGAAAATTATGGATATTGGAAGGAAAAAAGTGATAATCTACTTGAAGAACCTTATTTTGAAGGTTTATTTAAAATATTTGAATCATTATTCAATTTTTGAAAGAGATCTAGGGAAGTGGGATTCTACTACATAAGGAAAATATGAACTAAAATTTAAATCTATGAATCTTATAATTTGTGGACTAGGTCCTGATGATTTCAACTATGTTTCACAATGTAAAATAGCCTGTGATATGTGGAGTAACAAATCAGTTGCTTATAAAGGAACTGATAATATCAAATATCTTTGATACAATAATTCCAAGATTATATTTGATAATTTCAGAATTAGAAAAGGTGATAGAATTAAATAGTTAAATAGAAGACTTACTGAGGATGTAAATAATGTTTTTGTCTTTAGTAATTCCTATTACTAAACCAGATCATTCTATTAAATTCTTCATAATTATAAAACCTATATTATTTCAATATTAGCTTCCATTAGGAACTCTAAAATTATTAAATATTTCAAAACAAAATATCTTATTGGTACACTTATGATGTATGAAGAAGAAGTGTAATTTGAGACCATAGAGAATTATCTTGATAAAAAAAATGATTCCATGAATGTTTCTAATTTAAAAGATGATGAGAAGATCAATAGTATACAAATTTCTAATTCATATGGAGAAGAATACACCTCAAATAATTTAGTAGGAAATGATGAGATTTTTTAGATTTCTTGAAAGTTTAAAAGGTTATATAATAAGAGAAGAGGTTTAATAAATCCTTCAATACGTATAAGAATCATGAGGGAAACTATAAAGAGGTCAGGTTCTATGAGTTTATGAAACCAAGGGACTTCATGTCATACTATCATTAACTACAAGATAATAAGAAGTTTGAGAAAACGTATTTTAAGAATGTTAGCTATAAGAATAAATCTCACAAAGCAATGAAAGAAACATAGAGTGGTTAAGGAGACTCTTGTGATGATACATCTTCAGGATTGGAAGAATAAATATCTAATCAAAAAATGAAAACTACACTGTTGAATAATTAATTGAATATTATACTTGACATGAAACAAAATATTAAATACAAAAGAAAAAAATAAATCCCTCAATAATTCTATTAATGTTTTGGTTAATGAAAAAGTGGACTATAATGAAAAAAATTAGATCTTAAAACCAA
Source organism: Viscum album (assembly GCA_963277665.1). NCBI lineage: Eukaryota > Viridiplantae > Streptophyta > Magnoliopsida > Santalales > Viscaceae > Viscum > Viscum album. Next base: position 1,923,466,631 of record OY728128.1, on the reverse strand, counting down.
GTTGGAAAATTGTATTTCATCTTTTTTTGAAAAGGGTAACTACATTTAAGACCTTTAAAAAGAAATTATATATCTTAAAGATGCAACAAGTGTTTTCGCCAAAGGATAAAATTACTTAACACAAAACCATAGAAATAATAAATTCCAGAAATATCTAGGACTATACTATGTGAACTTAACTTTCCCACTCATTTTTTTATTGAATCTATAATTATAGCATGTTATGTCAAAAATAATGTTCTAATTAAGTCTATTTTGATGAAAACACCTTATCAAGTATGGAATAATAGAAATCCAAAAGTGTGATACTTTAGAGTAATTTGTTCGAAATGTTAAATTATGAACACTAAGGACAATCTTGGTAAATTTGACCAAAATACTGATAAAGGAATATTTCTTGGAAATTTTACCACTTTAAAGGCTTATAGAGTTTTCAGTAAAATTTCAAATATTGTTTAAGAATCTAATCATGTTAAATTTGATGAAATTTATCTTTTTGATTATAAAATGACTCAAGTTAATGGGATAAGTGATTATTCTAAAATAATGAGGCATGAAAATCTCTTTGATATTGATGTTATTAATATTTTCATTACTTTTTTATATACCCACTTTAGAGATTTTATATAAAATATGCATAATTTATGTGAAATATTAATATTTAAATATTAAATATAATTTTGAACATTATTTGAATTCATCTGTATTCAAGTCAGTTTACTATTTTAATTAGAACTCTCACCCTACTTATCCAAATTGCATAGTTGTTTTAGGATTTATCAATAAATATAAAACGTTTCATTAGAAGGGATCTTGGACCAATTCTGCCATTTGGAGGATCATATGTTCCACACAAAAAAGGCCCAAATAATCTGAATAGAAACTTGACAATCTGTGAAGATAGAATTATTGGGCTCACTCCATAAGTAAAAATCCTTTAATTCTCCTCTAAAGGTTGGGAGAAAATTTAATTCATCTTAGATAAAAATTTCCAGGCCCAATTGATTATTTTAAACCCTGTCCATTATTCTGTTCGGGAAATACAATTATCAAACCATTATTGATTTTTCTCCTGACGTAGATATCCATTTGAGCTGAGATTTTTCATTGTGAAAGAGGAGAATTAGGTGGCCAAAAATGTTAAATAAAGTTATCATATTTTAGGGCTTATTACTATTCAAAAACCCATTCACATTTTATAATTTAAAAAGATTGGATTGAAGTGGAAAGATTAAAAGTGTTTAATCAAACTATCATAACTTTGTATCCTTAATTCAAATGACATCCAAATGTTTAGAGTAGATAGAGGAGATATTTATCTCCAACTTTTAAGAATATCATATCTCGATATTCGTCTATATAATTTATCAAAGTGGCAATTCATGTGGAGGGTCCGTTTTGGAATACAAACAGACCACAACATTGGGCTATAAATACATCCCCTTATTCTCTTTATAAGGGGATGGAATTTCAGAAGAGATAAGCATATATTGGAATGAACAAAACCTTGAAAAAGTCTTGGTAGGACCTTTCATACTCAAGTTATCACTTGAGATACCTTTCCTTCTCTCCTTGTTTTCATTTACATTTGTGTTCTTCATTGTTGTAATCTTGTAAGACATTTTTTGTAATTATTTTTTAATTAAAGTTTATTCTTCAATATCTCTTATTATCATCCAAATTATTTATTTTAATACTAATATTATTAAAATGGTTTAAATCAAGTTAAAACTCCTTCCCTTCTTTTTCATTCTCATTTAATATAAATTCTGAATTTAATTCCCTTCACCATTTGTGTGTGTGTGTGTTCGGTGCACAGCTCTTTTCTTATCCCTTTATTTTACTTCTATTTATAATTCATAATCATAAAAATTAAAACCATATTATTAACCAAAAAATTGATGAGTAAATATACCATTGAGGTGAGTTATAATTTGGAGTTGTTAAGTGATTGAGAGCTTTTTCTCGATGGATATTATTTAAATTAACATTGTGTTTGTTAAACATAGAATGTCATTGATTATTGACATGATTTGTTTAATGTGTGGTTTCCATGGATTTTTAGAATAATAAATACACTACCATCAACAATGTATGATTTATATTAGAACCATATGATATGTTAAGCCTTGGATTAAAGCCTTAACACTTGGTAATTCTAATCAACGTTATCTTGTAATGTTGGTGTTAATTTAAAAGAAATATAAATCAAATATCAAGGATATCACAATATTAACTTCCTAATAATAAACATACCCCAATATTTATCAAATTGTTAAATCAAGCACCAACCATTAATCCCATCATTTAAGCTCTGCAAACAAACCCCCCAGTTAAAATACAATCAATAGAAAACAACTGATTATTAACTAGTATCATCATCAAGGATTCGACCTGAGTGCTATTATACACATTAGTAGAGCATCATAACCTTGAATGGTCGATAGGTGAAAATTTTATGTGCTTTCAAATAGTGCATTTTCTTAGGATGCTTCATTATGTAGTCATTTGTTTTTGGTTATTAAAAAAAACAAAAAAAAAACAACTAAATTTAAAAAAATTGAAAAAAAAAACACAAAGAAAACCCCATCTTACTCTTTCCTAAAAAATCTATTTTAATGCACCATAGCCTCCCAAAAAATCCCTTGGATTTTTTTGACCGTAAAATTGAGTGAACATTTCACCAAATTAGGAGTAACATAAGAGATAATCAAATATTTCAAGAACCATTCCTTGTCCAACCAATTGAGATATGGATAATCCTAGGGAACAAACCATTAAATAACTACTTCACCTGATATGAATTACCAACGTCTTGGTATTCAATATACAAACATAGAGGCTGACTTCAAACTCAAATCGGGTTTGATTCATCCTCTCCTTGATTTCCACGGGCTAGCCGGTGAGGATCCACCTCTTCATCTTAACGAGTTCCAAGTGGTGTGATCTACCATAAATCCTCAAGGGGTTTCTGGGGAACAAATCAATCTTTGAGCATTCCCTTTCTCCTTTACTGACACTTCTATGTCATAGATTTACTACCCCTCTGGGTTCCATCACCACATGGAATGACTTGAAGCATTTCTTCTTTGAGAAATTCTATCCTGCTTCTCGTGCATCTTATATCTGAAAGGAAATAAGTGGTAATCGTCAATTCCCAAATGAATCACTCCATGCGTACTGAGAGATGTTAAAAATCCTTGTTGCAACCTGCACACACCACCAAATCCCTAAACAAATCTTGATCCAATACTTCATTGAGGGGTTTTTGGCTATGGAGACAACTCTCATAGATGCCGCAAGTGGAAGTGCTCTTGTTGATAAAACTCTTGCAGCTGTAAGAGAACTCATAAGAAATATTGCTTAAAACACAGAATAATTCCATACATGAGCATATTCTCAAGTAAAACAAGACCAAGAAAATTAATCCATAGAGCTGAAAAAGATTAATGAGTGTATGAGTGAACTTATAGGTCTTATACAACAACTAGTTGTGGAATTCAAAGTCCGAACTTCGTCTTCTTCACAATCAATGTTTCCTAGACCTATCAAAAACTGTGGAATCTACAACTCAACAGCTCATCCAACAAACACCTATGAACAAATTCAAGATGAACCATCTAATTTATCTGGACCAATGGAGCTTAATGTAGACTATGCTATGCAGAACACCAACCCTCAACTATCAGGTCAGTTTGTTAGAAACATCAACCAACCTCACTCTGAGCTTTTCTCTTCTCCTTATAGCCAAGGCCTATGGTATGTCAATATTGTCTCTCATCCCCCTCAATTACCTCCTCAAATCCCAAAATAGTTTCAATATGGTCAAGGTGTTGGTAACTTCCAACAACCTTACCCTTTGGTTTCTCAACCTCAAAGGAGAAATCTTTCTCCTTCTCCTCCAGGATTCCACTATCCTAGTGAGCCTTCCAAATTCCAAAACCAATAAAATCTCTTTCCCAATAACCAAAATCAAGGAAATATCAATCCGAGACAAGCCACATATTCCAAGCTACAATGGGAAAGCGCTATAGAAGATCTTGCCTCCTTCACCCATTCTAACCTCAAGAACATTGAAACCCAAATTGGTCAACTTTCTTCCCACCTAAGCCAGAAACAACAATCAAAATTTACCCAAATCCTAGATCAACCATTACCCAACCCCAAGTGTAATGTAATTTCTATTTCACTTAGATTGGGAATGAAAATTTCTATGCCTCATGATGAGACCTCTCACTCCCCTTTAAATGTTGACCTAGAAAATGAAAAAAAAACAAACATGAAAAGGAATATGATTCCATTACCTCACCTCCTTCAATTCCACTTAGGAACGAAATTCCTTTTCCTCAATCCATTTCTATTCCAAATAAGTCCTTTAAACCTGATCCTGAAATTCTCAACATGTTTAGACGTGTTAAAGTCAACATTCTCCTCTTAGATTCCATTAAAAAAATTCCTAAATATTCCATGTTTCTTAAGGAATTTTTGACCCACAAGAGGAATCTTAGGACCTTCGAAAACATTTACTCCCAGTATTCTATTCCCATAAAGTGAAAATATCAATGAAACTTTATAGTTCCATTCCAAATAAGAAGTTCAAACTTCGATGATGCACTAATAGACTTAGGGCCCTCAATAAATTTCATGCCCAAATCCATCTTCTCCCACCTTGGTCTAGGTCCCTTTCACCCAATGAGTGTTTTCATTAAATTTACCAATCAAATCACTGATAGTCAGGAGGGTATAATCCATGATTTCCTTGTTTTTGTGAATGGTCTTATCTTCCATGCCGATTTCTATGTCCTTGACATGGAAAGTGAGACGAACTCTTCTCGATCTCCCATAATTATAGGAAGACCATTTCTCATGACTGCTAAAACCAAGATTTATTTCCATTCAGGTTTCTTATCCATGGAATTTGGTGACCAACTGGTCAATTTCAACATTTTCCAAGCCATGTGATACCCATCTGAGAAACAATCTGCATTCACAATCCATGATTCTGAGGAAACTTCTAAGAGTCAATCGAACCCCAATCCATCATGTTCTACATGTTCTAATGACAAAAGATCTTCTGAAATCTGCATCATGATTAATTAAGTCATAAATAGTGAATTTGATATGGACCTCTCATTAATAGACACCATAAATCTAGAGGATCTTGAAAAATCTATCGAATCCCACATCAACTCTGATCTCTACAGCTCCACCTTGGACAATATTAAGGAAAATGAATCTGAAGAAACTGAAGTCCCTTCCTCCATTCCTTAGACGTCTAACCCACAAATCAAAGATGAAACTAATCTAAAACCTATTCTTTAACACCTGAAATATGCATTCCTTTTCCATGATCACTCTTATCCTGTCATTATTTCTGCTTCACTTAATGAAACTGAGGATTCCAAACTTGTTTAGGTGTTAGAGGAAAACAAAAAGTCCTTAGTTTGGACTTTAGATGACATACTAGGAATCAACCCTACTCTTTTCATGCATCACATCCATCTTGAGGAATCATCCAAACCAATTAGACAACCACAAAGAAGAATCAATACACTCATACCTAAGGTACTTAGGGAACATGTCACAAAGCTTCTTCAAGATATTATTATATACTCTATTTCAGATAGTGAATGTGTTTGTCCAATTAAATTTTTACCTAATAAAGGAGGGATATATATTTTCATAAATGAACATGGAGAGGTAGTTACAACTCGAGTGAAGAACAAATGGTATGTATGCATTGATTACCAAAAGTTTAATGTTGAAACATGAAATGAGAACTACCTTCTTACATCACATGATCAAATGCTATAATGATTAACCATAAAGCCACGCTATTTATTTCCTGATGTATACATCGACTACTTCAAAATCCCAATCAAACCTTATGACCAAGAAAAGACTACATTCACTTGCCCCTTTGGAACATATGCATATTAGAGAATGCCTTTTGGACTTTGCAATGCTCCTGCAAAATTTTAGAGGTTTATGATGAGTATCTTTTCTAAATTCATTGAACAATGAATGGAAGTCTTCATGGATGACTTTACCATTTATGGTGAGTCATTTGAATCGGGCTTGAATTCATTATCTATAGTCCTTCAAAAGTGTGTCAAGTGAAACCTTGTGTTAAATTTTGAAAAATATCACTTCATGGTTGCAAATGGGATTGTTCTAGGTCACATATTTACAAAAGATGGCATTGAAGTTAATTCTAAAAAAATTTAAGTGATCCAATCACTTCCTAAACCCACCTCTGTTCAACACATTCGTTCATTCCTCAGTCATGCCGGGTTCTATCAGCGATTCAACCATAACTTTAGTAGGATTTTCCACCCACTCACTATATTCATCCAAAATGATGTCACTATCCATTTCGATGAGGTTTACAAGATATCCTTCTTTGAACTCAAAACTGCTCTTACATCTACCCCAATAATCCAACCCTCAGATTGGTCCTTACCCTTTGAGTGGATGTGTGATGCTTATGATGGAGCTGTTGGGGCTGTTCTTGGTCAAAGAAGATAAATAATTCCTCATGTCATCTATTATAACCCACAAAATTTGGTTGAAACTCAATCTCACTATACTGTGACTGAAAAGGAACTTTTAGTTGTTGGTTTTTCCTTAGATAAATTCAGGCCCTATCTCTTAGGGTCCAAAATCATCTTCTTCATAGACCATTATTCTATAATGTTCATACTCAAGAAAAGTTATTATCATAACTCTTTCTTCTAGTTGATTATGTTTCTAGTTGGGTTAAGGCCAACCCCACTAGAATGGATGATCCACATAATGTTAGTGAGTTCCTAAAGACACACATCTTCCACTGATTTGGCACACCACATGCCTTGATAAGTGACTTAAGAACCCATTTTTGTAATAAAACCATGGAATCTTTTTTGAAAAATAATGGTGTTGTACATAAAACATCAACTGCATATCACTAACAAACAAATGGCATGGATGGAATTTCTAATATATAAGTGAATAGAGTTCTTGAGAGAATTGTAAAACCCACTAGAAAAGACTCTCCTGAAAGACTTGGTGAATCACTTTGGGATTATCCAACATCCTATAAAACACCCATTGGAATGTATCTTTTTAGGCTAGTTTTTGGTAAATAATTTCATTTACTAGTTGAAATCCAACATAAGTCGTTTTAGGCTGTGAAAAACTGTAATTTTGATTGCGAAAAATCTTGTGAAGAAAGATTGTAGCAATTGGATGAACTGGAGGAACTTAGACTTGAATCCTTTGCGAATTACAATATGTACAAATAAAATTCTAAGGATCTCCATGAAAAAAACATCCTAAGAATGGTATTTCATGAAGTTGAAATGGTAATGATCTTCAATTATCAATTTTCACTTCACCCAGGTAAGCTTAATTCTTGTTGGGAAGGTCCTTTTGTTATTACTAATGTTTACCCATTTGGTACAGAGCAAGTCCAAAACCCGTATTCCAAATGGACATTCACAGTTAATGGACATCGGTTAAAGAATCACCATGAGAGGACACAAAATACAGGAACTACATCGAATTACATCAGATCCATAACTTCTATAGTAAACAAACCACTAGATGGAGATGGTGACCCACTGAATCCAAACTAGGGGTACCGCTTTCCCATTAAATCTCTCTCTATATCTTCATATCTCTCCCTCATTCTTCTTCTTCACCTCTCTTTTATTTTTTACCACATTATTTATCAAACCCTTTTATTTTTCTCTTTCTCTTTTATGTGGGTATATCATTATAAAAAACTGAAAAAAACCTAAAAAACTAATTAAAAAACATGTAAAAAAATATGAAAAATCAAGAGTCTTACTTACTCACCTTCCAATTTTCAAATTTTGTCCAACCATTTTGGGGAGTCAAAAGACATGTTTTCATATCAATTTTTTTTTGGTTTCTTCATAAATTTGGATAAATAATATTATGTCAAAACCAAAAAAAAATTAATGCTCATTTTTTTGATTTGGGAAATGATTTTCCCCACTTGTGAGGACAAAATTTTCTTCCAAGCCAAGGTTACCTATGGTCATCTTTTCAAAATGTGTGTTTTCACCCCCATTTGTGAATCTTGAGTTTTGAACCTTATAGCTGAATTTTTATCTTTGGTGAGCATTAATATGATAGAGGCATTTTATGAAACTCATGAGAAACACAAAATCCAAATATCCTCCCATTTAACTTACATTAATCCTCTATTAGAAAGACTCTTTGAGCCTATGGAAACCTTTTCTTTGATAGCCACATTACAATCCTAATACCTTATCCCACCAAATATCAATATGGATTTTCATTGCATTTTTTTTGAAATTTAAGTGTGGGGGGAATGGGGTTCATTTTGGGTACCATTTTGTTGATTTTCACCATGTTATCATATGATTAAGGGAAAACATCAATTTATGTGTGGGGGAGAGGTTTTACTTTAGTGTGGTTTGGGAATTTATATATGTTTATCTTTTACAAATGATATTGAAAAATGTTCAATTTTTTTAAAATAAAATAAAATAAAATGAAACTATGAATGGGTTGTTGATTGGGTGGGTCAAATTCACTCTTCCACACCCTTTGATATTTTTATAACTATTACAATTAGTGTCATGAGGAGATCAATCATGGGTTGAGAGATGAGTGTGAGATCTATTTCAAGTTCATCTTTCAAAAAAAATACAAATAAAAGAACACTTATATCATTGGAATAAGTTTCATGGTTTGTAAATATTTCATATTCTCATCCAATTAAAATTTTCTTCCCATATTGTGTCTTTATTCACACAACCATTCACTTATAAATATGAATTTCCATTTCCTTTCATGTTTCATTTCAAAAAAAAAGTGTGCATTGTTTTACACATGCTGATGTTTTACCCCTCTTCTCCTCTCCCTTGGATATTATATTCCTATAGTCCCATAGAGAGAAAAACCCCTAAAAATACCTCTTGATTTTTGATAACTTTAGGATAGGGAGTTTAAGCTATGATCTCTTTAAAACTCTAAGATTTTCACTTTTGGTTGGTGAATGAGTGATGCTCCATAAATTAATTTTATTGTCTTGATAGGAGTAAGTTTTGTGTCCACCATTCTCCATTTCTAAATTTAATATTGAAAAATTGATTTGCTTTTGGAACATTATTTCTGTAAATAATTATGGTTGAATTCAATATAGATGATTGAAATTGTCTAAACCTCCCCTGATTGCAGAAAACAAAATTTTAATATTTTTTGGTGAGTGAAAATGATTTTTTCATAGTTTTATATTTATTAAACATGAGGACATGAAAAAGAATATGTGTGGGGATTTTAAGTTATTAATATTTTCATAACTTTTTATATACCCACTTTACCTATTTTATATAAAATGTTCATCATTTATGTGAAATATTAATGTTTAAATATTAAATATAAATTTTGACCACTATTTGAATTCATCCAGATTCAAGTCCATTTACTATTTTAATTATAAATCTCACCATACTTATCCAAATTAAATGTTTTTTGTCTTTCATGATTCCAAATTAAATATATAACATTAACTTAGAAGGGATCTTGGACCAATTATACCATTTGGAGGATCATATGGTCCACACAAAAAAGGCCCAAATAATTTGTAAAGAAACTGGAAAATCCATGAAGATAGAATTACTGGGCTCACTCTAGAATTAAAAGTCCATTAATTATCCTCTAAAGGTTGGGGGATAATTAAATTCATCTTGTATAAAAAGTTCCTTCCAAAATCCAAATACATGGGTCCCAACTGATGATTTTAAACCCAACCCACCATTCTGTCCAAGAAATAAAATTATCACACCATTATTGATTTTTCTCCTGATAGATAAATCCATTCGAGCTGAGATTTGGCAGTGTGAAAAAGGAGATTTAGGAGGAATACTGTGTTGAAGAAAGTGTTTTTATTTGACGGAATATTCGTATTCAAAAACCCAATCAGATTTTGGAATTTAAAAAGTTTGGATTGAAATGGATATATTAAAATTGTTCAATCAAACAGCCATAAATTTGGATCCTTAAGTTCAATGACCTCAAAATTTTCATATTAGACATAGAAGGTATTTATATACAACTGGTAAGAAGATAATATCTTGAGATTCATCAGTATAATTTACTAAAGTTGTGATTCAAGTAGATCAGTTGTTTTGGAATGAAAACATCCCACAACATTGGTCTATAAATACATCACCCTCCTCTCCTTGTTTAGGGTTGGAATTTCAGAAGATAGGATCATATATTTTCATGAAAAAACATCTTTACAAAGGTTTGGGAGGAATATTTTTACTCATTTTTTCACTTTAGAGACCTTTCCTCCTATTTTTGTTTTCATTTACTTTTTTTCTTCATTGTTGTAAACTTGTAAGTCTTTTTTTTGTAATTCTGTTTTAATGAATTTTTCTTCTTCAATATATCTTATTATCATCCACATTTTGTAGTTTAATATTAATTTTCTTAAAATGGTATAAATCAAGTTAAAACTTTTTCCCTTATTTTTCATTATCTTTCAATCAAAAGTCTAAATTTAATTCTCTTCACCGTTTGTGTGTGTGTGTTCGGTGCACAACTCTTTTCTTATCCCTTTATTTTTCATCTATTTTTAATTGATCATCATAAACATTAAAACCATATTATTAACCAAAGTTTTTTTGAGTACATCTACCATTGATGTGATTTATAATTTGGGGATGTTAAGTGATTGAGAGTTTTTTCTCAATGAATACTCTTTAAATTAACATTGTGTATGTTAACCTTAGAATGTCATGGATAAATGACATGATTCGTTTAATATGTGGTTTCCATGGATAATTGGAACCATAAATACACTACCATAAACAATCTATTATTGATATTATAATCCTAAGATACGTTAAGGATTAAATTAAACCCTTAACACTTAGTAATTCCAATCAACGTTATCTTGTCAAGTGAGTGTTAATTTTAATGCAATATAAAGAAAAGGTCAAGGATATCACAAGCTTAACTCCCTAATAAAAAACTCCCCAAAATATTTATCAAATTGTTAAATAAAACACCAACCATTAATCACTTCATTTAAACACTGAAAATAAACCACCCAGTCAAAATTTAATCAACTGAAAACAACCAACTATTAAAACATATCATCACTAAGGATTCGACCTGAGTGTTTCTATACACATTAGCAGAGCATCGGAACATTTAACGGTCGATATGAGACTATCGACCACACTTTCACATAGTAAAATAGATGATTATTTGGAACTATATTTTGGTAAAAAAATCCTGAAAGGTTAGATACTAGATAACATGAAAGTGTTCTTCCTAGATAGCCTAGAAAATTAAAGAACAATCCTTTAAAAACTATCATAGGAAGATTATATGAAGGTATTGTGACTATAAGGAGTGTAGAATGTATTTTATAGTTTTATTCCTTTTTTATAAACTGTAAACTTATTATATAGAATAATCCTTAGTTGATTAGAGTTGGGTTTTAGCTATTCAATAATATTTTATTAGTTGGAGGCTAACTTTACAATGACTGAAGTGGGGGGTGAATTGAGTTCTGTTAAATTTATTTACTTAAAAAAACCCTCCTTTTTTCCTGAACTATTTTTATCATTTATTAATTAAGGAATGTAGTTTAATATATATTCATAAAATAATCATCAAACATATTAGATTTATATTGGTTTGGGGAAAAAACATCCCAAAGTACACTCCACCAGTGCTCAACTTATTGAGCTTGGTGATTATCACTAGCACCAAATCTTTTCCTTGGGACTAACTAACTAAGTTAATGTAGTTGTCACTTGGTAAAAAACCATGAGATTTTTTTAGTATCCTTCAAGGATTTACAAAACTCTAAAATTAAATGTTCTTTTATTTGGAACCTTCTTAGTGAGAGATGAATAATAATGAAATATTACATAATAAATAAAAAATTGGAATATGCAACTGATAGTAGATGAATAAATTTTCATAGAATGTGAGTATATTATAAGAGTGTCTCTAGATGTAATTTTTTCTCAAAAGATAGTATTTTAAAAATAAAAACTATAGAGAATATTCAACTATAATATTTTTCAGTGTTTTTAAGTATTTATTATTTCTTCTTATATGTACACTTATTATTATTCTTATTTGTGTGTTTAAAATAGTGTAATATATTATATTATATATATATATATATATCTTATGTTTTAAAATTGAACTTAAGAATAATTGATTATCCTAATGGCCGAGTTGATAATCTTTTTCAATGACTGAAGAGATAGGTCATCAGTTGTAATTTGTCTTTATTTTCCAAATATGAAATCAACTTATGTGGAAGTGATGAAAAAATATGATTTATCAGATCTTTCCATTATTGGAAAAAAGATGCTTGGTCCAAACCATTACTTCCATATTTAAAATACTCTATTTTTGTTACACATAAATCCATAAGTTGAATTATTAATAATTCACATTAATAGTAATAAGTATGATTACAAAATCTTTTAAGATGAATTGATCTTCATAAGAAAAATATATAACAACCATTTTTGTGTATGTTAATTTATCAAGAAACATTAATAGATAAAAAAACATAGATCCTTAACTTCTACATCACGTAAGATAAACAATCTAGATTTACTATTTTCATAAGATAACTCAATTTCATAATATAACATCTTACTATTATAATATAAAGTACTTCTAAGCATTTTTTGATGTTCGTATGATAAATCACTTATGTAGTTACTCTTCAAAAGATAAAACACTATGAACAAAAAATTCCATTTGAATTTGATTTCAGATCTTGATGTATTCATAAGATAGTTAACATACATAGTAAGAAAATATTTTAATCTAATTCCACAAGATAAAATTCATTAACATGAACATGAGATTTTAGTGCAACTACATAAATTACTTTCTAAGAGAATTAATTTCCATGTAAGATAATATTTTCATATAAGATAAATACCTATAACAAATAAATAAATTACGGTGTCCATAAAAGTATTTTCATTGAAATCATGTAAGATAAATTACTTTAAATTAACTTGATTTTTTTTAAATCCACATGATATAATTTTTCGTAAATAAATATGAATTTTTCAATAATAAAAACATATAAAAAAACTGAGATATTTTGGAACAACATAAGTTTGTAAAATAATATTACCCCCTTTGATGATAAAAAACAATAATCAAATAATCAACAAATAAAATCATTCATTTGCTAATTATTATAAAATAATTTCTTTTTTTTGTTTCTTTCCCCCTTAAGAAAAGTTTGGACTTGCTTCTCCCCTTAACATGAAGTTATATTTCTTCTAATTTCAATGAAAATGTTTGGAATTACTTATCCCCCATATTGTGATATAAAAAATAATGAGGTAAGTAGACAAAAATTTATAATTTCACAATAACAACTATAAATAGTTAGAATACGTTTAAAGTGAATATAGATAGAATTTAGAGTTGACATGAATGAAAATTTAAGAAGAAAAAGTCATAGATATGCAATTAAATAATAGATATAATAATGACAAAGAAAATAATATAATAATGAAATATAACAATAATGAATTGAAAACCTCAAAGAAGAAAATAAACACCCCTTCAAATGTGTATGAGAAACCATGACATGCTAGATAAAGAATATAATTAAAATAAAAAACTAGTCTTGTGGGTTATGATGATGTTTTGAAGGTAGATTCTTAAAATTCTGAGGTTATCATGTAGGTAAGGATGAGGTAGGTAGACGGGTGTTAGAACTTTCTCCAATAACAACTCCTAATTAAGCATCTGATCCAAAAGAACTTCCAAGACCAACTTTGTCACATTGTATTATCCTGGTTATTCTTGATTGAATTTCTATAAAGATTTTATAATATTTAGTGTCATAAAAAAGTTGTAAGACCAAATTGGTAAGCTTAGTTGATATAGTCGGAGGTATTTTTCGGGTTTCTTCAAAAATACTAAGATTTTATCTAGAATAAAACATGGAAAATCAACGATCTCCTTAAACTTTTGGGATGTTGTGGAATGATGATCAGAAATAATAGGTCCTAGAAAATGTATTCCAAACAAATGAAACAATTCATCTTCACACATATCAATCCATCCAACCACATCATTCTTTCAATAGTTAAGATGGGTATTAATAAAATTCCATAAATTTTGAGAAAAATTACCAAACAAAATCATTAAATATCCTTTACATGCATAATTTAGGATTAACCGTTTCCAAATATTGTACTAATTATCATAAAAACATACCAAATTGGTGGTAGGAGTAGAAATATTCAATGAAACTCTAACTTCTTTTCTAATAGGGGTAACCCTGTTCTTCTTTAGTTAAAGAAAAGAACCATATTCTTCGAAAGAAGAGTATGATATCATATTTATCATGAATAGTTTATGAAGACGGACCAACTTAACTTCTAGAATTGAAAAGTTATTTTCCAAGGATCTGACCATATTTCCTAATTTGATTATAATGAAACTAGTATCATTTTCAACTTGTACCTAGGCATTTTGAATTACTAGAACTTTATACTTAAACAGAGCACTGAAATCCTTGTGAGATAGATGCATTCTTATTATGGTGCTTCATGGTATGATTTTAAAACATCTTATTTTTGAAACCGATCTATGATAAAGATCTTGAAAAATGTCTCTTGAAATAGGGTCACACTGTATAAAGTCCATCCCATTGGTTAGAGTTTCTATTGATTGAGAGACACCATCAAAATTTGATTCTATTATAGCTCGATCTAAAAATCATTTCCTCAATGATTCAATGAATTTCTATAAAATATAATTGACCAAAACTTTCACATCATCCAAGTCACATTTAGAAATTTCATTCTTGAAAACTTCCATGGCCTCTACAAGAAACTCAATTAGATCATGTTTCATCAGATTAATTTCGGAAATTAGTATATCTTAACTGAGACAATATTTCTCATCAGCGGCATCAAGATCAGCTGTAGGTATCTTATAATTAATATTTTCTATAAATACAGGATAATATATTTATTAAGTTGCTATATTTCCTGATCCTTATTAACATGTTTATTTTCTTTCACTTGATGAGTTTTATCAACTATAGTAACTTTTTCAACATTATATGGTTCATTATATTATTTACATAGTTTATTTTTAGTTATCAACAATGTATCTTCTTTAGTATATTTTAAATATTCCTCCTCAGAGAAAAACAAAAACTACTAAAAAAGATAACTTATTACCTCATAAATATTTTACTTATCTATTTAGGTAGAGACACTTGAAATAGAGTAATGGCATAAAAAATAGTGGAGATGGTCTTGTCATGACCGATACTAACCAACCTTGTAATGGATGAATCCAAACTCTCCCTTGAGATAAAAATTGGTAGAATTAAAGGTTGAATGGTGGGAAGGTTGGTGTATCAACAAACACACGATGGACATCAAATTTCACTTCTGGTGTAGCTCCTTCCATTCTATCATCATCATGAAAAATATCATCCCAAACAATAACTCAGACTATGAAGCATATATTATAACTATTTACATTTTCTAAAGGGTCATCTTGTACAAAAACCCTTGTAGTAACTTGTGTAGGTACCTTGGTAGCAATGATTTCTTGAGATCACTCCCCCTCAACATGATCAGGGTGTGATTCCATCTATTATTTTGTACCAAATGGTAGTATGTTTATTGATGAAGGGATATATAAACCCCCTACATTTTAAAACCCCATCACTCAAACTTATCAACCTGTGGAAATTGGTAGCTGAGTGTCATCTTGGTGGACATTGGATTTGATAAAAATTAAAATTAGAATTCATCCAAATAGGTATAAATTAACTATCATGTTCTTGATGTGGAACATATACCTCATTACATAATGTTCCAGGATCATAGGATTCTCTATCATGAATAGGTATTACAATGTAACATCATTAAACAAGATTTATAAAAAATCTCTATTTTTCTAGGAAATTACTGATGGAAAAAACATTAGTAGGACCTTACCTTTTGTCTTTAGTTCCTTGAAAACATTCTTCCCAACATTTAGTGTTCCGAACAAAGACTTCAATATTTTTGGAGGACTCACATCATCAATGGCAGCCAAATAGGTGTTGAAATTGAAACACCCTTTATTTATAAATGTGAAAACTACTACCATTGGTATTGAAAACATCGATAAATTCTTAGGATCTATGATCATAGTAACTAGGTATTTTTAATCACCCAAATAAAACATGGTAGTTCCATAAAAATCATTAACTTCCTTATCAAAGAAAAACTAAATTATCTTTTCATCAAAAACCAATTCACATCCTTGATAATTGATAAATTTCTTGTCCAACATATTTGAAATACCAAGCCGACATAAATAAATTTCTTTTCCAGTCAACACTATTATCACTGAACATGATGGATTAGAGTTTCTTAGTGTATAACTATTTGACCTCTTAATTTTTCTCATGATTGAAGAAATATTAATGGTTTGAATGTTGTGGTAAAATAGTGTTGGAGATAAAATATATGCGATATCTGTGATTTACAAAGGGTTCATGCATAGGAAAAAATTTCTCTCTTCGCTTTGTGATAGTTGAAGGGTCAAATAGAGTGACATGAAGGATAATCATAAAAATTAAAATCTATGTATCATATTGTGATTTGAAAAAAACTAAAAACGATATCTTAAATATAAAAATTAAATAAAGTAAATTAGAATTGAAAAAATATAGATTCTCATTCACCAATAAAAGAACCAAATAAAAAAATAAAATTAACTATAATTAAATAAGCTTAATTCATATTTAATAACATGAATTTAGAAATGGATTAGTAAATTTATTTGGAAATTTATTTTTTGTATAAACAAATTATAAATAAATATCACCTTTTATACCTGATCTCTCAAGAAACGATGTTTTAAATCCATGTTATTTATGTAGGAATGGTTTTTTGGATTAATTGATATGTTAATTGAACATGTTTTATCACATTTGATTAGAACATGATTAAAATTGGATTAAAAAATCCACCATGGTGTCTTTTATGTAAATTACTTGTGAAAAAAACTTCAAGCTACAATATATTCATATTAGATAGTTGAAAGTTAAGAAAAGTGATTTTTCTTCCTAGACCATGATACTATGTATTTACCTAGAAAATGATAGGTTCCTAATTTAATTTTCTATCTATTATACACCCACTAAATTCTTTGACTGAGTATGAAGTTAACATAAAATCAAATGTGTTTGTAAAGAGTAAATAAATAGAGAAAGTTCATTTTAAATACCATAAAATTCATTTAGCATCATTTAAATGTGATTATTTTTAATTTTATTAAAATATAGTATGAAGACATACTGAAAACATTATATCTGGACTAATTGAATCCAGAAAAAGAAATCTCTCAACTACTCCTATATATAAATTTTTATCAACTAGTTTTCCAGCCTCATCGAAGTCTAGTTTCATATTGGAACTCATATGAGTTGAATAATTCCTACCTCTTTGAAGTACAAACCTTTTAATTGAATCAAGTTTGTATTTTATTTGGTTTAAAATATTTCTAAAATATTTTTGATAAATTTGAAAACAAAGGAAATAGTTCAACTCACCAATCATACTGATTTTAATATATTTTTTATAAGAATTTGTAAAAGTCATTACACATATTTTTTTGACTTAAAATAACATCATCATCATATATTTTCATAGGAAAAGTAAATATTGATTATTTTTTGTGATAAGAGTAGGGTCTAATAATACCACATTAAAACCATATGACAAAAGAAAATAAATTAAAATTTAATACTAGGATCTTGGTTCTTACTTAATATCATAAAGATATTTAGTAATTTTAAAAATAGAATTTTTGAAAATGAGGATCTTCAATACTAGGAGTTTGTTTAACATAAACATCCTAAATTAAAAAACAATTTAAAAAGTATTTTTTAAATCAATCTTATATAATTTAAAATTATTATGAGATGAATATTATAGTTGGATTATAATGAATTTTAATATACCTATAGGGAAAATTATCTTCATATTCCATTCCTTCTTTTTGATTATAACCTTTAGTAACTGACCTAGCCTTATTGATAGTGATCACACCTTTATCAACATATTTGTTCCAAAATACCCATTTATTTCTAATAATATGAAAATTATAGGGTCTGTTAACTAAATTACATACATTGTTATTATTGAATTGGTTTAACTTTTCTTTTATTCTTAAAACCCATATTTCATTGGTTAAGGATTATTCTGCAGTATTATGTTCTTTATGAGATAAAAATCCACGAAATTATACAAGGTTTCCTATAAAATTCCTAGTATTAATACAAATTCCAACACATTTTATAATGGTATCTAGAGGGTGACATTTAATGATTCTAGTTTTTCTAGGAAATACATTTTTCGGTTCTTCAATATAAGTCACTTCTATTTAGAAATGTTATTGATCATGTTCCATATCATCATCTTTTTTTTTATCAAAAATAGTTTCATGTTTCTGGTTGTCCATAAAATCACTCAAGTCATCAATATGAGTTCTCTTATGATCAAAAGGATCAATTTAATCAAAATTAACATGAGTGAATTTTTCAACTACATGTGACATATTATTGAAAATCATGTAAGATTTTGATGCAGTAGAGTAACCTAGGAAGATTCCTTCATCAACATTTGGAACAACCTTACCAAAATTTTTATTGCTGGTTAAGATATAAAATTTACTTCAAAACACTTTAAACTATCATAACATTGGTTTTATATTATTACATAACTCATAGGGTGTTTTCTTTAATATAATCCATATTAGAACTCTGTTGATGACATAACATACCATGTTAAAAACATCTCCCCAAAAGTAAGTGGGTAGAATATATTCACACAATATAGTCTTAAAAATTTCATACAATGTACTACTCATCCTTTCAACACAACATTTCTATTGAGGTGTCAGTGGGCAGAAAAACTATGTAAAATACCCTAATTTGAGATAAATAATTAAATTCAAGATTATCAAATTCTCATCAATGTTCACTTCTTAAAGTCACAAATTTGTAATATTTCCCATTTTTTCATGTTTTCAAAAATCAATAAAAACAAAATAAGCTTCAATTTTAAGTATCAAGAAATAAACCAATGTAAATCTTGAAAAACACTATCTCAAATATAAAAAAATATATTTTTTAGCAATGCTTTCTATTCTATATGTTCCAAAAAAATCCATGCGGATAAGTTATATGGGTTTATAAGTGGAACCCCATTTACTGGTTTAAATATTTTTTTGGTTTTTATCCGTTTTTGAAAGAATCATAGAGTGTATTTATATCCAATTTATGTTTAGTAAAATTTATAATTAGATTTCTCGTAGATAAATTTCATAGATAATAAACATTGAAATTTCAATGAATTATATTTCAAATAAAGGATTAATTAACTTTAGCATTAAAAAATTTAAATCTTTTATATACAAGAAAATTAGTTCAAAATTATAAACATTTCTATTTCCTAGTACCTTAAACATAAGAGATTTATTTTTAAAAACAAAGAATAAATTATTTGAAAAATCAATAGAAAAAACTTCATCAAAAATTGAAAAATACTTATTGGGTTGTGAATTAAACATTCCATCAAATAGATTTTTTGGTGAGGATTGATTATAGATTTCCAAAATATCAAATTCCAAATATCTTTCCATTTTCATTTTCACTAAATGTGATTTTTCCTACATAAATCATAGATAATGATAGAAAGTTGGAGAAATCTCAACTAATATTCCTTGAGTAACTACCTTCCATATACCGTTTTCATTATTGTATGTGTGGATTGTACCCTACAAAGACAAATAAAACAACATTATGTATTTGAACCCCTAAACTCTTAGGTCAATCACTGTTATCTACCAAGGATATGAGAACTTGAATCTGTCTTCATTTTGTAAAACTAAATATGGAATTGGAAAATTTTTTGTAGATAGAAGCTTTCATTATTCAAAAAAATTATGGTTTTCTTAGATACTATTCATTTAAAAAATTACCATTTTTACTCTATGAAATAAAGAAATAAGAGTCATATTTTTATTTTTATATCATGGTATAAAATAGTTTTATAAATCCTTAGTTTTTCTCTCTTGCTTCTTATACTATGTTTTTCTATTTTTGGTTGGTTTTTACCATGTATTTTATTAAGGTAATCCTCACCCTTAGTAAAAATAGTTGAATCTTTAAGATCATGAAATTATTTTTTATGATATCAATATTTCTATCATGTTTATTATTGGAGATAATATAATTTTACATCAGAGTTTTCAAATATAATTTTTTAGGTTCTCCTCTTTATTAATAACAACATTGTAATAATTTTTGAGGGATTTATTTTTCCATTCAATCTTTCAGGTTTTCCTTCCAATATAGTACAATATTAATTTTATTATTTAGAAGAATAACATTCATTTTATGATTCTGTTTCATGCACAGAATAATAAAAGGTATCTACCTCTTCAGAGTGTGCTATAACACACATTTTATCCTTCTGATTAGAAGTTTGATCTTTCAAATTTGAAGATGTATTATCACTAGAATATTCAAGAATCATTCCATGTGTCTTTAATATCATTATTAGATTTCATCTTACATCCAACATTTTTGAAAAAAAAAATCTTAGATTTTTTGTTTTCTTGTAAATGAGGGAAATCTAGATTAATATGAAAAATATTTTTACATTGTTATCATATAAATTATTTATAATTTCACCCAGACCTATTTTACCCATTAAAGGTTTTTTTTAAACCTCTTATCTTTTTATTTAGATTTTTAAAATTTCATGGAAAACTAGACTAGATCATCTTTTGATACTGAATTTCTTGGGGGATTTTCTTCTCATGATGATTCAAAAAAATTTATACTCTTGTTTTTCTTGTTATATTTAGGAATAGAAACCATTAGGGATACATTTTCCTGCTTAATAAATTTATTTTATTTTATTTTAGATTCCATATTAGCCTCGTACATCATAATAGTTCCAATGAGATATTTTATTTTAAAATTGTAGAACTCTGTTGACTAACTATTGGTAGTTGAGATTTCAGTCCAACATGGAGTTATCATTCGTAGGATTTTCAATGATCGATCTGGTTTAGGAATGAGTCTTCCTAATTTAGAGAAATTATTTACAACCTTAGTAAGTCTTAAATTTAGTTAGGTGATGATTTATCCTTCAAACATTTTGAATTTATCAAACTTAAGCTTGGGAGTATTATTTTGAATATCTATCACATCTTCTTTTACTTAATAAAATAATGATATATTAGTTCATATTTGATAGTCTATGTAAAGACCCATAAAATTAAAAGAAATTTCTTTCTTAATTTTCTTTGGAATTTTAAAAGAGCGTCGTTTCTAATGGCACCTGATTCCGAAGCCCGGTGTGCCCGGAATCATTTTCCGAAGTTTGGGTCGGGTATGTTCAGTAAATGAATGAGCAGGTTTTCCTAACTTTTAAATCAGTGCTTAGAATCGAATTCTGAGGGAACCGATGGAATCGCAACGCCGATAATTACATAGGAACACCTTTTCTGGAACTGTGTTTTCTCGGGTGTTGTTTTTTAAATTTTTGGGTTAAGTAAAGGAATAAAATAAAAATGGTGCGACCGATTTTTATTTTATTTTAATTTTTTTAACCTAAGATAAGTGGTTGAAGTGGGACGCAGAGTATCCTACTCCACTAGGTAAGATATTTGTGGGGTGGGGCCCACATGAGCCCCACATTTTCAACTTCCACGAAACCCCCTCCTTTAATTAGGTAACGCACCCACACCCCCCTTTTTAATGAATGTCAACTCATGCGTTTAATTAAATAATAAACGCCTCTATTAATTCTGTGGTTTAAATGATTCAATTAATTCAATTAAATTGATTGATTCAATATTGATTTTCAAAGATGTTTGGTTTGTGTGTTAATAAAATAAGACAAGTCTTATTTTATTAAGGTATTCGTTGTGTGTGAAGGCTTGGGAGAATTTTTTCTCAAGGTCTGGAAGTTCTCCTTCCTCGAGGAAGAACACGAAGAACGCACCGCCGCCGATGAAGAACACCGACCTCCGACAATGGACGACGGTGAGAGAAGCCTTCCTCGGAGATCGACGACGTGACGCTGTGTACCACGACACCAACGACCCTCTCCTTCCGCGATGCCTTCTTCCACGACGATAAAATCCGCGACCAACCTTCTCTCAATGAATTCGATGAGGTAGGGGGTTTTGGTTCAATTTAATCTATGTGATTAATTTTTCTCGACATGTGTTTATTTGTCGGAAGTCGTTTGAACCGCTAACGCGGTGGGTACGGACCAACGAACAAATCTGAACCCCCCGTTTCTTTGTACTTGGTGTGCGGATCGATGAGTGGCGATGAAGTAGGCCACAAGGGCGTTTTGAGGCCTTCGCAGTGTGGAGCCGGTCCCGGGAGGACCGAGGGCGAAGACGATAGGAAAAACGGACCACCGGAGCTCGTCTGGTGGTCCGCGAAAGACCCCGCCGAAGGCGGCGGTGCCCAGTGCGCCGCCGGGGAGGGGCCGCCGCTGCGGCAGGTGGCTGGTCCCACGGCCGTGTGGGACCATCACTACAGGAAATATAGGCATTTGCGACGGGTCATTTGCGACGGGATCCCGTCGCAAATAGCCTTTTGCGACGGGGCTCCGTCGCAAATCGCCCGTTGCGGAAAACGCCGTCGCAACAAATTTTTTTTGCGACGGGCCCGTCGCAAAAACACTTATTTGCGACGGGAAAAGGGCCCGTCGCAAATAGTTTTGTGGTTTTTTTTAAAAAAACTTTTGCGACGGGCCCGTCGCAAATAAGTTTTTGCGACGGGCCTTTTCCCGTCGCAAATAGTTGCCTCGAATCAACTATTTGCGACGGGAATATATTCCCGTCGCAAATAATAATAAAAAAAATAAAAAAAATTTAAAAAAAATTAAAAAAATTAAAAAAATATTTATTAATATATAAATTAATAAACATATTTATATTGATATAAATATAATATTTATTTTATAAATACGTTTTAGAAAGGATCTATGGAAATATAACATTAATTTATAAGATGTTTAGTAAAAGAGGGTTATAAAATAAATTAAAAAATATTTTTAATTAATAATTACCTAATTTTTATCAATTAATAGTCATTTAATAACTCTTTGAATATAAAAAAAATAAAAAAATTAATGAAAGATGGAAAATAAGAAGAAAATGAAACCCAAACTTCAAATGGCCATAACTTTTGATCCGGGACTCCGTTTGAGCTCTACAGCATATCAAATCGAAGCTTGCGAAGAGCTCTACAGCCCTATGGACCGGTGGAACCCGTCCAAGGTTTTTTCGAGGCCCAAAAAGGCCCCGAAGGCCTCCAAAACTGAGTTTTTAGTCGGGGCACCCCGGTTTTTCACCGTTCAAACAGCTATAACTTCTGATCCCGATGTCCGATAAACCTCTACCATATATCATGTCGAAGATATTTTAATGTTCTTCATTTTGACTGATTGTGGAGCTGAAACGGACTCATGGATTAGAAGTTATGGTCCTTTTAACATTCAAACGACTATAACTTCCGATCCGGATGTCCGTTTGGACTGTACTGCATATCATATCGAAGATCGTTTCATGTTCTTCGATTTGACTGGTTGTGGAGTTGAAACGGACTTACGGATTAGAAGTTATAGTCGTTTTAACATTCTCAGAGGATTTTCACCCCCTCATTTCTATGTATTCATTCATAACTATACATATATATATATATATGTGTGTGTGTGTATGTGTATGTGTGTGTGTCTGTATTGTATATATGTATTTATTTATTTATTTATTTATAAATACACATAAAAACACATATTTTATAAATTTATTTAAAACTAAGCTTATAAATATATATTAATTAATATACAAATAAATATACGAATAAAAACTTATAACTACATATATATATATATAAATAGAATAAATATATATTAATATACGAATAAATATATATATTAATATATGAATAAATATATATATATATATATATATTTATTCATATAACCAAATATATTTATATTAATATAAATCTATATTAATATACGAATAAATATAACTATAAATAAATATAACTATATATATATATAACTATATATATATATAACTATAATTATTTCTAATTATTACTAATTATTATTAATTATTCCTAATCATTATTAATTATTTCTAATTATTATTAATTACACCTAATTACCATTAACTATGAATACTAATAACTTAAATTTATTAAATAACAAAACAATATAAACATAATTAAATTACAACTAATTAAAACTAATTAAAACTAATTAAAACTAATTAAAAATAATTAAAACTAATAAAAAAATTAAAATAAATATTAAATTAAAAATAACATAAGTACCTTTAAAATGGATTTGAAGTTGATCTCCGATAATTGTTGAAGACTTCAATATCAACTCTGCAAAAAAAATTAAACTTAATAAACTGTAAACAGTTTTGAGAGAAGTTGAGAATGAATGAAAAAAAACGGATGGGGGTATTTATAGGTTAGCTTATTTGCGACGGGTCCCGTCGCAAATACTTTAACCCGCATTTATCACGGTCAACGGTTAAATAGTTATTTGCGACGGGTCCCGTCGCAAATAACAACTTGCCGACACACTATTTGCGACGGGGGTATATTCCCGTCGCAAATAGTTTTTACCGCCGCCGGCTATTTGCGACGGGTGGTTACCACCCGTCGCAAATACCTTTCCCGCGGTTTGGCGCGCTATGCGCGCCAAGCCTTTTGCGACGGGTGAGATTTTACCGTCGCAAATAACTAGTTATTTGCGACGGGAAAATGCCCCCGTCGCAAATAAGTTTCTAATGGGACTATTTGCGACGGGATTTATTCCCGTCGCAAATAACCCGTCGCAAAAAGCCATTTTTCCTGTAGTGCATGGACGACGCGGCACTGGGCCGCGTCGGTTGGCAAGGAGCGGCCCCCATGCGGGGGTCACAGCTTCATTCAAGGGGGTAGTACCCCCTTTATGCGGCTGCCCAGCCGGGTCAGACCTGGACCAGGTTCGTGTCCACCCGGTTCAGGCAGACCCAGGGGGGGTTGGGCCGGGTCGGACCGAGCCCAGATCCCCCGTTTTCGGATTCTTTCGATCTTTTTCCCATAACATGGGCTACGGACCTCCGATCGACGCACCGTCAGCTGAGATGCGATCCCTGAATAAAGACGGCCATTTAAATATATTATACTCAAGGTTTCGGAGTACTCTGGGTTCGGACAGGTTGGTTCGAGCACGAAACCAACCGGGCCCTCGGAGTAGAAACGCTTATAACTTGAGCTCCGGACGCCGATTGACGTGCCGTCGACTTTGATGGATTCCTCTTAGTGAGACGGACCTTTTGGCTTACTCCACTCGAGGATTGGACGCAGTTGGAGTACGTTTGGGTTGGTTTAGACTTAAAAACTAATCGGGCCCCTGGGACGAAAAAGCCAATAACTCTTAGACCGGGCGTCCGATTGATGCGTCACATGTCTAGTTGAGTTCCTGTTGACGATACGGAACATTGGGATACATCAAATCTGGACTTCGTGTCAGTTGATGTATCAGCCCCTCGGCTCGTGGAGCGGACCCTCCCCGAAAAATCTTGCTGTGTGCGGGAACCCTAGAGCTGGCTGTGACTGCGACGACGATGACGACTGTACAGAAATCCTCCGTGGATTCGACTGCGACGACTACAGCACTCAGCGATCCTACGTGGGTCAATGCTACCGATCTTGTGTGGGTCAGATCCTATGTGGGTCAGCGCTCAGCGGTCCTGTGTGGGCCAGCGCATACTGATCCTGTGTGGGTCAGATCCTGTGTGGGTTATTATGGGGTTTAGTACCTATCGATCCTTTGGGGGTCATTGCGGGGGTTATTACCTAACGATCTTGTGTGGGTCCGACAGCTTAGATAAATTAGTGGCCACATCTGATCATCTCTATCGTCTTATGAAGAAGTATGCATGTCTGAGTTGAGTCTTGACTTCCAATCATTATCTTCTATATGATTGACTTGCTTTCCTTTGTGGATTGTGTTGTGCTATCCAGTGTAGACGTGATCGAACTTGGTCTCGGATGTTGGAGCCGAACTGGAATTGATGACTTAGGTATATGTATAGGCATATAACTAAGTAGTGTTGGATGTTACTTCGTGATTGTATCTTTCAATTGTGGATTATCCTTTGTCGATTCTGGGAGACCTTCGGGGGTCTCGGGGTCCCAAATGTGTAGCCTATACTCACCCCTGCATGATTTGTGCCCACACTACGTTGTGTTGGATGCAGACGAAGGATAGTGATGATGGTGGTAGGGGCTAGTGGAGCAGTCGGTACCTGGAGGTGGACCACTGGGCGGGACGTACACGGAGCGGACGGCTAGACCCGAGGAGAAGAGGTGGCTATATGTACCCACCCTTCAGGTGGGACTACCAGTGGACGGCTCGACATTGCTGCTTTACTTTTAGTTGTTGTATTTTCTTTCCATTTGTACTTTACTTTCAGTTTGGGTTTGTATTCTGGCCCACTTACTTTTCCCGCACTTACTTGTACCCAGTTTTTACTTAGTGTTTACTTCTTTCTTGCTTACTCTGTGGTGTTTTTTTACTTTACAAAGGCAATGCCTACCCTTTTTATCCATAATTACGCCTTAGTGCTAGTCGCCAGCCCCTGGCCTATGGAAGGCGGGTTTGGGGTAATCATGGCACGAGCCCCGAGGACAGGTCGTGAAAAATTGGTATAAGAGGAGTTCGGTTCTACCGCAGAACTCTGGACTCTGATCATTTTCTATGTGAAGCAATAGTGTTAAGAGTATTGAGTGTGGTTATCAGTACAGGGAGTCCAGTGTTGGTGCGGCGTCCGACATATCTGTACATCAGGACCCTGACTTCTGATTTCCGGCTTAATATACGAAAACATTGATTGCATCTGTGTTTCAAGTTTTCATTGTGATTACTTTGTGTCAACTCACCAGGTATACTATTTTGACCATGGTTCACCTGTTTCATTTCAGGATGGCCCCACGACGGTAGCCAGTTAGGGTTCCGAGTTTTGTACGTGACGATAGCCCACCGAGCTCCGAGGCCTCGGTGCAGGGCCCGATTATTGCAGAGGCACCGGCGGTACCTCTACCCATCGAGCCACCGATACTACCAGCCCCAGCCGCTAATGGTGCACGTCACCTTAGTGCATTTCACTAATTTCAGTGTCAGCGACCGCCCAGGTTCTGCGGGGAGACGGACCCCCAGGCAGCCGAGGATTGGATGGAGGCAGTTGTACAAGTTTTCTGTTTGGTAAGGACACTTGGAGACCTCATGGTGATCTTTGCAGCGAGTCTCCTGCACGCAGCAGCAGGCAGATGCTGGAGCCTGATGCTCCAGGTGCACGACAAGGCATCACTCCTCTGGACGGACTTTGATAGCCTCTTCCACTCGAAGTTCATCCCAGCCACCCTCCATGTGGTGCGCATCCAGGAGCTTCTACAACTGCGGCAAGGCAGCATTACGGTCACCCAGTACTCGATGAGATTTACAGACCTCTCACGTTATTCGATGAACATGGTACGAGACCCATTCTTTCGGGCCCGGACCGCCGAGTAGGGATTGAGGCATGAGATCAGGGCATCACTGATCTCCCTCAGCATTCCGACACAGGCAGGAGTACTGGAGTGATCTCTTCTCATAGAGAGCTTTCTTGCCGAGCCTACGCCAGCAGCGAGACCTACCGCAGGGCGGCTCGTAGCAGAGTCTTATGCAGCTGGCAGTTGACGGATGTCACAGGGGTCCAGGCGGACCGGACCATCAAGCAGACGACCTCAGGACACTGGCTCAGAGGTGCAGGGCACTCAGCGTAGAGCCAGTCTTCTTAGAGGAAGACAATGCTATGCATGCGGCGGGTAGGGCCACATGGCTCGTGACTGCCCGACCCTCCGTGCAGAGGAGCAGCAGATAGTTGAGGGACCACCCAGGTAGAGGTATAGGGTCGACTGTGGCGGTCAGCAGGGAGCAGGCGGACGAGGCAGAGGAGATGGCCGAGTAGCAGGTGGTGGGAGACGCTTCGAGGCTCTACCACCACCACCACCAGGAGGTCCACCCCA
Organism: Viscum album; assembly: GCA_963277665.1. Taxonomy (NCBI): domain Eukaryota; kingdom Viridiplantae; phylum Streptophyta; class Magnoliopsida; order Santalales; family Viscaceae; genus Viscum; species Viscum album. Next base: position 1,923,438,460 of record OY728128.1, on the reverse strand, counting down.
GCCACAGGGAGCTGGTGGGCAGAGACCAACACAGCTCCAGGCAGTGGAGGCCTATGACCACGGTGCTCCAGAGATGATTCGAGGTATGATTTGTGTCTATTCCACCCTTGTTGCAGTTCCTATAGACACAGGAGTGAGTCATTCTTTCATAGCCGCTTCCCTTGTTCGGAGCTCGGAGATTCCGACGGAGCCGTTGGCTTGATCCTTATGGCTAGAGACTCCTACGGGAGTAGACTTGATGATTACGCACTAGTTCTGGAAGTGTGAGCTTACACTAGGAGGCGAGATCTTCGGCTGGGATCTTCTTGTAGCGGCATCGAGGCCTTACAATGTCATCTTGGGTATGGATTGGTTATCTACAGTCCATGCTCAGATTGACTGTATTAGGCGCAAGTTGTGATGTGTACGCACCGACGGGAGCGGTTTCACCTTCACCGGAGAAAAGGGAGCCTTCGCAGCACAGAATGGACTCACACAGAGGAGAGGACATCCCATCACTTATCAGTTGGCTAGCCTCATCCTAGGAGCAATTGACGGGCGGAGTCCTGGTTTTCCTGCAGTGGTGGATCAATATGCGGATTTTTTCCCCGATGACGTCCCAGGGATACCTCCTCACAGAGAGGTAGACTTCTATATTGACATGTACCCCGGGACAGCCCCGATATCCACTCTAGTATATCGGATGGCCCTCGCTGAGCTTCGAGAGCTACGAGTAGAGATGGAGGACTTGCAGGGGAAGGGATTCATTCGACCCAGTGTTTCACCCTTGGCTTCCCCGATATTGTTCGCCAAGAAGACGGACGGGAGCTTGAGACTGTGTGTCAATTACCATCGGCTGAACTAGGTGACCGTGAGGAACAAGTATCTGCTACCGAGTATTGACGACCTCTTAGATCAGCTCAAGAGAGCACGATGGTTCTCAAAGATAGACCATAGATCAGGCTATCATAAGCTCCGAGTTCGGGACGAGGACGTGCAGAAGACGACCTTCAGATGTTGGTATGGCCACTATGAGTTCTTGGTTATGCCTTTAGGCATGACCAATGCTCCATCATTATTCATGGGCCTCATGAACAGGATATTTCGGCCATACCTCGATCAATTTGTCGTGGTCTTCATTGAAGACATTTTGATATACTCGACCACTGATGAGGAGCACGCCTACCACTTGCGGGTTGTACTAGACACACTCTGAGAGCACTAGATTTATGAAAAACTCTCGAATTGTCATTTCTGGTTATGTGAGGTCCACTTTTTGGTACACATAATCTCTGAGGCAGGAGTTGCGGTGGATCCTGCGAAGATCGAGGAAGTGGTAGATTGGGAGCCACCAAGGAGAGTGATGGAGGTGCGGAGTATCTTGGGGCCAGCTGGGTACTACCAGAGATTCATGCTAGACTTTTCTGGAGTTTCAGCACCACTCTCAGCTTTGAAGAAGAAGGGGAAACCCTTTGTGTGGTCAGACAGATGTCAGCAGAGCTTCTAGGAGCTGAGACAGAGATTGACCAGCACGCCTATCTTGAGGCTACCAGAGGAGGGAGTAGGGTACGTAGTCTACTGCGATGCATCAGGGACCGGACTCGGATGTGTCCTGATGTAGGAGCGGGCCATGATCGCCTATAGATAACTTCAGTTGAGGCAGCATGAGCAGAACTATGCTACCCATGACCTGGAGTTAGCCATAGTGGTCTTCGCTCTAAATATGTGGCGACATTATCTGATGGGCGAGTGATTTACATTCTATTCTGACCATCAGAGTCTTACGTACATCTTCTCGTGGAAGGACCTGAACCTGAGACAGCGGCGATGGCTTAAGTTCCTCCAGGACTATGAATTTGAGATAGTCTGTACTCCTGGAAAGGGGAACGTAGTAGTCGATGCTCTCAGCCAGAGGTCGGGCATTCAGCTACTCGGGGAGGTGACGGAGCAGCTAGCCGCTTTGTAGATATCCTTCGTGGATAGAGATGGATCAGCCTTTCTTCAGTCACTCACAGTCACTCCTCCACTTCTACAATGGGTCAAAGAGGCACAACATGGGAACGATGACTGTGAGATGCGGCGTGCACAGATATCCTCAGGAAAAGCACCAGATGGATTCTCATTAGGATGAGAGCGCAATGTCCTTTTTAGAGGACGTACCTTGGTACCAGTTTCTTTATGGGAGGAGGTACTGAGGGAGTTCCACACCTCCCCTTTAGCGGTACATCCTGGAGTGGCGAAGATGTACCAGGATCTCAGATGAAAGCACTGGTGGCCGGGCATGAAGAAGGTTGTGGTGGAGTTCGTTTCACGATGCCTCACCTTTCAGTAGGTGAAGGCAGATCACCAGGTACCAGTAGGCTTGGTGCATCCCTTGGAGGTCCCGGAGAGGAAGTGGGATGGGATATCTATGGATTTCATGACCGAACTTCCACGTACTTCCAGAGGTCACGACTCCATTTGGGTGATTGTCGACCAACTCACCAAGTAGGCTCACTTCTTACCCATCAGAGAGCATGGCTCCGTAGAGAGCTTGGGACGTCTCTACGTTTAGGAGATTGTACGGCTTCATGGTGTTCCATCATCTATCATCTCTGGTCGAGATTCTCTCTTTACTTCCCAGCTTTGGAAGGGGTTGCAGGAGGCGTTCGGGACACAACTACGTCTGAGCACCGCCTTTCACCCTCAGACGGATGGTTAGACGGAGAGGACCATTCAGACTCTCTAGGATATGCTCCGAGCATGTGTCCTAGACTTTGGTCACAGCTGGGAGGACCGCCTACCCTTGGTGGAGTTTTTGTACAACAACAGCTACCACTCCACCATCGGGATGGCACCATACGAGGCGTTGTACGGGTAGCCTTGCATATCACTGTTGTACTGGACAGACCCTGGGGAGTCAGCACTTGTGGGACAGGAGATGGTCCATGCCACAACAGAGAAGGTCCAGGTCATCCAGGAGCGGATGAGTATAGCTTAGAGCCGGAAGAAGTCTTATGCTGATAGGATGCGGAGGCCACTGGAGTTCGAGGATGGAGACCACGTCTTCTTGCGGGTCTCACCTCGACGTGGATTACAGAGATTTGGCCGAGGCGGCAAGTTGTCTCCGCGCTTCATCATACCATTCTAGGTCCTCAGCAGGATTGGAGAGGTGGCTTATCGCTTGGCTATACCACCTCAGTTGCACCGGATGCATGACGTCTTTCACGTATCTCAGCTGAGGAGATACATGCATGACCCGACCCATATCATTGACCATGGGGAGCTGGACATTGATGATGGGGCGACTTTTGCGGAGATCCCAGTAGAGATTGAGGATCGATAGGAGTAGGTCATGCGTGGATGGTCTATTCCTCTAGTGCGCATCAGATGGAAGCACGGGAACCTCCAAGAGAGCACTTGGGAGCGGGAGGCTCAGATGCATGCACAGTACCCACATTTGTTCCCCTAGTTTATGATGTATCTTTACGGGGACGTAAATCCCTGAGGTGGGAGTAATATAAAGACCCGTAAAATTCAAGGAATTTGGTTTCTTAATTTTCTTTGGATTTTTAAAAAAGCGCAGTTTCTTGACGGCACCTGATTCTGAGGCCCGGTGTGCCCAGAATAATTTTCCGAAGTTTGGATCGGGTACGTTCAGTAAACGAACGAGCGGGTTTTCCTAACTTTTAAACTGGTGCTCGGAATCAAATTCTGAGGGCACCGATGGAATCGCAGTGCCGATAATTACTTAGAAACACCTTTTCTAGAGCTATGTTTTCTCGGTTGTGGTTTTTAAATTTTTGGGTTAAGTAAAGGAATAAAATAAAAATGGTGCGACCGATTTTTATTTTATTTTAAGTTGTTTAACCTAAGATAAGTGGTTGAAGTGGGACCCATAGTATCTTACTCCACTAGGTAGGATATTTTTGGGGTGGGGCCCCACACGAGCTCCACCTTTTCAACTTCCACGAAACCCCCACCTTTAATTAGGTAACGCACCCGCACCCTCCTTTTTAATGAAAGTCAACTAGTGCGTTTAATTAAATATAAAACTCCTCTATTAATTGGGCGGTTTAAATGTTGCAATTAATTCAATTAAATTGATTAATTAAATTTTGATTTTCAAAGACGTTTGGATTGTGTGTTAATAAAATAAGACAAGTCTTATTTTATTAAGGGATTCGTTTTGCGTGAAGGCCTGGGAGAAGTTTTGCTCAAGGTCTTGAAGTTCTCCTTCCTCGACGAAGAACACGAAGAACGCACCGCCGCCGATGAAGAAATCCGACCTCTGACGACGGACGATGGTGAGAGACGCCTTCCTCGGAGATCGACGATGTGACGCCATGTACCGCGATTCCAACGACCCTCTCCTTCCGCGACGCCTTCTTCCATGACGATAAAATCCACGACAAACCTTCGCTCAACGAATTCGACGAGGTAGGGGGTTTTGGTTCCATTTAATCTATGTGATTAATTTTTCTCGAAATGTGTTTAATTGTCGGAAGTCATTTGAACCGTTAACGTGGTGGGTGTGGACCAACGAAAAAATCTGAACCCAACGTTTCATTGTTCTTGGTGTGTGGATCGACGGGTGGTGATGAAGCAGGCCGCAAGGGCGTTTTGAGACCTTCGCAGTGAACAGCCGGTCCCAGGAGGACCGCTGGCGAAGATTGCAGGAAAAACGGACCACCGGAGCTTATCCGGTGGTCTGCGGAAGACCCTGCCGGCGTGCCTCTAGGGAGGGCCGCCGCGGCTGAAGTCTCGTGGCCGCGCGGGACCATGGACGACGCGGCGCCAGGCCGCATTAGTTGGCAAGGAGCGGCCCCCACGCGGGGCCGCAGCTTCATTCAAGGGGGCAGCGCCCCCTTTGCTTGACCGCTCAGCCAGCGCCAAGCCGACCCACTCGGCCAGCGCCAAGCCGCCCCAGGCCGGGCCGCGCCCAGCCAGGTCAGACCCAGACCCGGGTTGGGTCGACCCAGTTCAGGCCGACCCAGGGGGTTGGGTCGGGCCCAGACCCCCCATTTTCGGACTCTTTCGGTCTTTTTCCCATAACATGGGATACCAACCTCCAATCGACGCACCGTCAACTGAGATGTGATCCTTGGATCGAGACGGCCATTTCGATATATTATACTCAAGGTTTCGAGGTACTTTGGTTTCGGCCGAGTTGGTTCGAGCATGAAACCAACCGGGCCCTCGGAACGGAAATGCTTATAACTTGAGCTCCAGACGTCCGATTGACGTGCCGTCGACATTGATGGATTCTTCTTAGTGAGACAGACCTTTTGGCTTACTCTGCTTGAGGTTTGGACGTAGTTGGAGTATGGTCGGGTTGGTTTCGACTTAAAAACTAACCGGGCCCCTCGGATGAAAAATCCAATAACTCTCAGACCGGGCGTCCGATTGACGTGTCGTCTTTCGTGTTGAGTTCCTATTGACGATACAGAACATTGGGATACATCAACTCCGGACTTCATGTCAGTTGATGTATCATCCCTTCGGCTCGTGGAGTAGACCCTCCCTGAACGAGCTTGCTATGTGCGGGAACCCTAGAGTTGGCTGCGACTGTGACGACGATGACGACTGTATAGAAATCCTCCGTGGATTCGACAGCGACAACTACAACACTCAGCGATTCTACGTGGGTTAGTGCTACTGATCCGGTGTGGGTCAGATCCTGTGTGGGTCAGTGCTCAGCGGTCCTGTGTGGGCCAGCGCATACCCATCCTATGTGGGTGAGATCCTGTGTGGGTCATTGCGGGGGTTAGTACCTATCGATCCTTTGGGGGTCATTGCGGGGGTTAGTACCTAACGATCCTATGTGGGTCTGACAGCATAGATGAATCAGTGGCTACATCTGATCATCTCTATCATCTTACGAAGAAGTATTCTTGTGTGAGCTGAGTCTTGACTTCCAATCATTATCTTCGATATGATTGACTTTCTTTCCTTTGTGGATTGTGTTGTGCTATCCTGTGTGGACGTGATCGAACTTGGGCTCAGATGTTGGAGATGAACTGGAATTGATGACTTAGGTATATGTATGGGAATATACCTAAGTAGTGTCGGATGTTACTTCGTGATTGTATCTTTCCTTTGTGGATTATCCTTTGTGGATTCTTGGAGACCTTTGGGGGTCTCAGGGTCCCTACTGAGTAGCTTATACTCACCCATGCACGGGCTATGCCCGCACTACGTTGTGTTGGATGCAGACGATGGACAACGCTGATCGTGGTAGGCGCTAGTGGACCAGTCGGTACCTGGAGGTGGACCACTAGGCGGGACGTACATGGAGCAGACGGTTGGACCCGAGGAGCGGAGGTGGCTATCTGTACCCACCCTTCAGGTGGGACTACCAGTGGACGGCTCGACGTTGCTTCTTTACATTCAATTTTTGTATTTCCTTTCCAGTTGTACTTTACTTTCAATTTGGGTTTGTATTCTGGCCCACTAACTTTTCCCCACTTACTTGTACCCAGTTTTTACTTAGTGTTTACTTCTTCTTGCTTACTCTGTGGTGTTTGTTTACATTACAAAGTCAATGCCTTCGCTTTTTATCTGGAATTACGCCTTGGTGCTAGTCACCAGCCCCTGGCCTATGGAAGGTGGGCTTGGGGTAGTCACGGCACGAGCCCCGAGGATGGGTCAAGTCAAGACTCAACTCACACATGCATACTTCTTTGTAAGACGATAGAGATGGTTAGATGTACCCACTGATTCATCTAAGCCATCAGATGTTACTTTGTGATTGTATCTTTCCTTTGTGGATTATCCTTTGTTGATTCTGGGAGACCTTCGGGGGTCTCGGGGTCTCTACTGAGTAGATTATACTCACCCCTGCACGGGCTATGCCCGCACTACGTTGGGTTGGATGCAGACGACAGACAGCGCTGATCGTGGTAGGGGCTAGTGGAGCAGCCAGTACCTGGAGGTGGACCACTGGGCGGGACGTACACGGAGCGGACGGCTGGACCTGAGGAGCGGAGGTGGCTATCTTTACCCACCCTTCAGGTGGTACTACCAGTGGATGGCACGAAAGTGTTTCTTTAATTTCAGTTGTTGTATTTCCTTTCCATTTGTACTTTACTTTCAGTTTGGGTTTGTATTCTGGCCCACTTACTTTTCCCGCACTTACTTGTACCCAGTTTTTACTTAGTGTTTACTTCTTCTTTCTTACTCTGTGGTGTTTGTTTACTTTACAAAGGCAATGCCTTCCCTTTTTATCTAGAATTACACCTTGGTGCTAGTCTCCATCCCCTGGTCTATGGACGGCGGGCTTGGGGTAGTCACGGCACGGGCCCCGTCGACTGGTCGTGACAGTCTATTTCACATTATAAAACTCAATTGAAATCAATAAGACTTAGTCCATAGATGATAATGTTCATGTATTCAGAGTTTAAATCATAGTTGGATTTATTATCTTCATCCCATATTTTAGGTTGTTTCTTGTAAATTTCATAAGGCTTTATGGATTTTAAATAAACCTTTATAACTAGGTTCTTGAAATATATTATCATTCATTAATCATAAAAATATTTATTTCTCTACTAATGTAAGAATATTAGACCATAAACTTACCTTCAATGTTTCCAGTAGTAGCTTTCATTGTAATACGATCTTAAGACTTCAACCATTGATAGTTTAGAAATGAAAATTCACAACCTTTGATACCAACTATAGGTTTGAGAAAAATGGCACAAATACTAAATATTGGGGGGGGGGGTGAATTGAGTTCTTGATTTTTTCTTAAAACCACCCTTTATTATACATGATATATTTTGATCTTTTTTTAACAAAGGAATGAAGTGGAAAATAATTCTGAAATAAAAAGGATCAAACATAAGATATTTATAGTGGTTCCGGGAACATAAATCCCCTAGTCCACTCTACCAATTCATAACTCCAAAATTTTGGTAATTTTCACTAGCACCAATCATTTTCCAAGGTAATTCTAGAACAAGTGAAAGTAGTCATCACTTGGTATAAAACCAGGTTCTTTTACTAGGATACTCCAAGTTGTTACGAAACACTATCCTTAATGGTTGTTTTAATAGAAACCTTCTTAGTGAGAGGAAAATAACAATTATGTATTATATAATGAAGGAGATAGTTGTAACATGCAATTGAGAATAGGTGAATAAAAATACATGGAAGATGAGTATCTTCTAAGAGTATCACTCGAGTTCCTTTGATTGAAAAAGATAGGATTGTATACTTGATAACTATAAAGAAATATAAAGCCTTATATTTTCAATCATTATTTGAAGCACTTATTGTTTCTTCATATATGTACAAGGGTATTTTTTATTCTTTGGGTGTTTCATACTAAGGAAAACTCTACTATATATATATATATGTTTTATCTTTTTAATTTAAACATAAGTGCACTAGATAATCCCAATGGTCTAGGGGATAATCCATATGAAATACTAAAGTGATAGGCTACCAATTAGTGTGTATCCTTCTTTTACAAATATTGAATCAGATTCTATGGAAGAGATAAATGAACTATTCTTTATTGGATCTTTTGATTCTTAAAAAAATGCATTGTACAAACTGCTTATTCCTTATACGAAAGAATGACTTTCTTATGCAGGTAAAGGCATAATTTGTATTATTGATAAGGCACACCAATTCTAAGGAGTATAATAATAAAAATTCATAAGATTACTTTATCTTTATAAGATAATTATTTGGAAACACTGTTCATGATTGAAAATTTATCATGAGACTTGGTTATATAAACCACTTTGTATATCTAACTTCTACATAGCATAAGATAAATTATATAGATTTACCATTTTTATAGGTTAACTCCATTTCATAAGATAATATGTTTCTATCAAATCTAAATTAATTATACACTTTTTTGTTATCTGTAAGATAATTCACTTATATTGGTCCTCTTTATAAGATAAAAGACATTGAGGAAAAAAATCCATCTGAATTTTCATTCAAATCATGATGTATACTTAATACAGTAAACTTTTGTATTAAGATATTATTTTATGCTCTAATTCTATAAGAAAAAATATCTTAAAGTTGATTTGATATTTTAGTGTTTGTATATTAAATTCTTTGTAAAACAATCCTTTTTCACACAAGATAATATTTGAAAATAAGATATATTCCTTTGATAAAGAACTGAATTCCAATATCCATATAGTGAATTTATATTCACTCAATTAAGATAAATTACTTTAGAATAACTAGAAATTATTTTTTAAAAAAAATATAAGATATAATTTTTAGTGAATATGTAGGTATTTTTTGAATAATCAAAACATATAAAAAATTAAGATATGTTGGAATAACATATGTTTTTCTAGTATATTTAAACTATTTCCAATGGAACAGGTTTTGAAAATTAGTTAATAGACCCTTTGAAAATCCTGTTATAGGAACAAAATGGTTTTTTTGGAATAAATAGGATGAACATGGTGTGATCACTATGAATAAGGCTAGACTAATAGCTAAAGGTTATAATCAAGAAGAAGGTATGTATTATGATGATAATTTTTCCCTCATAGATAAATTAGAATCCATTAGGATTCTATTATCCTATTCATCACATATGAATTTTAAATTATATCAAATGGATAAAAAATATATATTTTTAAATAGTTTTCTTATAGTGTAAGTTTCTATTGAAAAACCTCAAGGTTATAAAAATAGCCATTTTTAAAATTTAGTTTTTCAACTTACCATTGATATTTATGACCTTAAACAAGCACCTAATGTTTGGAATGAATATTTAAATTATTTTTATTTATCAAATGTATTTTCAGAAGGAGATAAAGATCCTACTCATTTCAGAAACACTTCATCTTTAAATATTTTTATAGTTCAAATATATATTTCTAATGCGATTTTTTGTTCTACCAACAAAAGGTTGTGTAATGATTTTTCAAAAAACATACCAAAGGATTTTGAAATGAGAATGATGAGTGAGTTAAATTACTTTTTTTGTTTTTATATTTATCAAAAATACATTGTGAATTTTTTGAATCAAAGTAAATACATACTTGTCTTACTTCAGATGTTTTCATTTTAAACTATTAAAGTACACGAGACTCCTATGATTTCTAATGAAAAATAGGATTTGGATGCAATTGGGAAACTAGTTTACAACAATTTATATAATGCAATAATTTGGTGTCTACTATATTTTACTGAAATATGACCATATATTTTGTTTGAAGTATTATTATGTTCATGATTTCAGGTTAATTCTAAGGAATATCATTTGAAGGCTCCCTAAATAAATTTATAGTATTTAAAAGGATAAATTTATCTTTAATTACTTTTCTTAAATCCTATGAATTTAATTTTATGTGATATTCTAATACATACTTTTTTTTGTAAACTTTATAGGATGAGTACCTCAGATTCCTTCCATTCTCTTGGAAAATCCCTTGTATCTGGGTCTAGAAATAAATGAATTTCATTTTCATTTTCTACTATCAAAGAAGGATTCAATTATCTAGGTAGTTTTTGTGCATAATTTTTGTGTTTGAAACAATCCTTAATGGATTCTAGATTCAATTATAATAATGCATGAATAAAATTTTATAATAATAGTGTAATAAAAATTTTAGTGAATTATACAAACAATTAAAGATCAAATCATCTATATTTAAGGAATTATTTCATCAAATATCATGATAAAAAATGTGATATAAATCTTGAATTTATCTCTACTATGAATCAATTAGAGGATATTTTTACTATTCCCCTTGATTTTAAATGTTTTCATTTTATCAAGATTGAATTAGTGTTATTTAAATTTAAATTATTTAAATTTAAGTATTTATCCTTAATTATTTTAATTGTATTTTAATTTTCTTTATTTATTATTAATGTCTTTACATTTTAATGCATTATGAAAATTAAATTTATTTATTTATTTTTAGTTTATTTACAAAACTTATTCTGCTTATATAATTAATTATTATTGATTTTATTTAAAAAGTAAAATAAAATAAAATAAATTTATTCATTTTAAGTCAAAATCAACCCTAATACCTTAATCAGCTACATATCCCATTTCAAATCAGATAGATGACCTAAAATTCAAAATAAACCCTCAACCTCTTAGACTTTAACTATTTCCTTTATCTTCCCGAAGTTGGACTATCATGTCACCACATTAGATTCTCTCAGTCTTCTCTCATCCTCTAACCAAACATCCTGCAATGGGGAAATCCAAGAAACAAGATGATGGTAGTTCTGAATAATCCAAGAATGCAAAAGTTAACAGTTTTCTATGTTAGATGGTAATTCTATTGATATGAATTTGATAAAAGGGACTATGTTATTGTTAAATAATGTCTTTAAATTCGAATTATGGGAATTCTTTTTTGATGAGAATATATCATGATTAATTTTTAAAGAATAAGTTATCGAGTTCATGTGAAATTCTTAGTATAAGTTTTGTGAAATAGATGATGGGATATCATAAATTTTGAAAGGAAAATATCTAATGGTTTCTTTAATAGAAATTTATGAGGCTGTACATTTCCCTAATATGGGTGAGTACCATTTTTTCTAGAATATTGTGGTAAAAAAACAATTGGACATAAAAAAGTGTTCATGTTTTTTTGGGTCATATTCTTTTGGGAAAAAGGATGTGAAGGAATTCGAATATTAAGATAAAATTATTTTTATGTTTATCCATACTGGGATTACTCAAAGAGATGGAGATAAGTAAAATGGGTTTTTTCTGAAATATACCTCTTATATATCATTATCAACAATTTAAAGTTAAATATTTATCATTATTTGATGAAGTTTATGCATCACGGCTTCTAAGGGGATTAAAGTTTAACTACTACCCATATGGATGATTTATCTCCTTTGGTTTAAAGAAGTAATTTAATCTCAGTGAAGTATAAGTATTTTAGTGTCAAAAAAGTAATACTCTCTTTGTTGTTTTGTTGAAAACCTTTTGGTAAAACTAAGATGTTACTTCCAATTACCTAAGAACTATTAGACAAGAATTTGATTATTAGGTGGTAATAGAACCTCCAACATCAACTTACGTGTAGCTATCCACTACCTCACCACCAAGGAATACAACACTAGTTGAGAGTGTCCCTACCAGGGAGGTGAAAGAGTCAGTTGTTACTGAATTAGATCCTCAAATTCCATAGGGGAGAACAATGGTATAAGAAGCAACTTAGATTCAATGATATATTTTTATTAGTGATTCTAATAAAGTAGAACCTTTTATTCCTATGGTTGAGAGAGAATATGGAGCTCAATAAGTAAGGCTAGATGAAACTATTCCATGTATGCCAACTATTGAAGATAGAGTGGAACTTGAAGTAGAGCATACATTAGTTGATACAATACCTCCTAGAACATATTAAGATTTTAGATATAGATATGGATATATATTTTTTGATGAATTTGGTGTTCTTTCACACACCTCAATGTTTTTTCCATATCATTCTCATGTGAAGGAGGATAAACCATATATAAGAAAATATTTTGAAAACCTAGATGTTGAAAATCACATGAAGACATTTGCATTAGTTATGATAATGGAGTAATATAATATGAAATGAGATTATGTTGGGTTAAATTAAGATATAATATCATCTAATAAAGATATTATACATCTCAAGGAAAACTCATTATCTAGAGAAAATTTTTACAAGCTAATTGGGATCATAATAGCCCAAGTAGACTCGATAGAAAAACTTCAGCCAGTGCCTCATGTGAAATAAATTGTGAGTAATGAGAAAATTGAATCTATGAAAGATGAAGTGAGTGATTTCAGAGGTGTTTATACTATCACGTTCAAGATCAATGAGCTTTGGGTACTTATTTAATCTCAAAGAGACATTATTAAAAATATTCTAATGGTTCAATAAGATATGTCTTAGTATTTTTTAATGGGATTTAATATTTTAGAATAGAAATTAAGAAGTGATTACACACATTGATAAGTGTAATTGTCATTTAGTTTGAGATCATTAATAGGTTGTATCCAAACAAAATACCATATGTATCTACAACCTTTGTGGATCTAGATCTCAATGATATATTTAATCGGGTTTTTTCAAATTTGAATTCAATATATTCTCATATCAAATCATTATATCATGACATGTTTTTAGAGACCCAAAGCTTGACATACATGGACATTACATTACTTTTTAGGAATACTTAATACATAACAAAAACAGACACACAGGGACCGTAATAGTTTAGTGTCTTTGGAAACTCAGAATAAAATCTCCTAATCATGGTGAAAGATCTTCAACATCTACAAATAAAGATATTCCCCTTTTTTTCCTACCTAAAACCATTATATATATCCTGGGGAAAAGAAAACTTAAAAGGGGTGATCTCAAATTCCCAGTAAGGGTAAACATAGGGAACATAAAACAATTCATAAACATTTGAATGCAAAAACTTGAACATAAAATATAAACATCAAAATCTTGAGCAAATACATGAATCTTGGAAGTACGTAAGGTATATATCATAAGGGAACATCAATAATGGTAAAATAGAAATGGAATAAAACATGTAATTGTGGAAACCATTAAGCACATGATATGATTACCATAGTAGCCAAGGCATTGCTTCCAAGACCATCTTAGTGGATAAAGTCCCTTTCTGAATCGAGTTCACTCCTCGTTCCAGTCCTGTATTACTGAACCGGTTTAACTTGTCGTTCCAGCGATGTCTATATCATGAGATATAAATCTTTAACCAATGCATTGTAGGGAGATATAGGTCCCACCAATCTCATAATGAAATCATTTTTACTTGTTCCACAAAATAAACATACATCATTCATAATAACCCAATAAATAAAATGGGTTTCATAAACATCATCCCATCATCACATAATCCATATAAAATAAATGGATATCATTTCATAATAAGAAAAATGAAACCATTTAAATCATAAATACATGATACTTGAAACATACACATGTGAAATAATGTAATCTTAGATGAAAATGGTTTTGATAAAACACTTGAAATGAATTCTTGAGGAAAATATCCTTTTTTCTTCAAAATCATTTTCTTTTCACAAAATGTCATGCAATTTTAGAAGAAAAGGTTTTTGTTGAAAATAGTCATGAAATATTTTGAAGGAAACTTCATGAAAATAAGGCTTTATAAAAAATCCATTCACGTCGTATAAGTTAAAAATAAAATTCTCCCCGTACTTTTGTCTGAAAAGTCAAAAAAGTACCTCGTAACTTAAACAAAAGAAAGATTCCTTACATACCATGTAGTAAAAGTAAAAAATGGGTAAAAATGACTTTAAACATACATGAAAACACTTTTATTAAACATGGACATGGATGATAGAAATAACCCCAGTAAATACTTACGAATAAACAATCTCGGATAAAAACGAGATTGGAAAAGTTGTCTCTTACCTTAGGTCTGATACGCTTCGTATGGATCTGAACCTCCTGTATAATGATTTAAATAATTTAATTGACTTATTACATAATCATATTCATTGTTATTATATCATATATGTTTCACTTATGACTTTATATTACCCATTCTTTTGTAAATTCCATATTAAAGTAGCGTTTTGGGTAAAATCATTTCATTTATCGTATGTGTTTCGACTTGTCGTTTCTTGATATTATTAATTATATCCTGATTTAAATAATTCTAGAATGTAAAACATGATTTATATATAATATATATTTATCATATACATATATATTATAGATCGATAAATGGAATGAAATACACCGTTCATGGAGACGGTAGGCCGTACGTACGCATGAACATTGTTTTCGTTTCCTTATTGAATTGAATGAAACTAAATAGATGACATACATATATATATAAATAAATCCAGTAGAATTATTATTTCATATATTTCATTATTATTCATTATATAAACTTTATGATCATTCATGTATGGTTAATCATGGAGAATGAATCTCATCGCGTCGTGGAGACGGTAGTCCGTACGTACGCACTTGGGATGATATCGTTCCCATAATTATAGAATTTGAGTGGATGGTATAATATATCAGAATCATTTTGATAACCATATATATTTATTCTTTACACCATTATACCCATCCATGTATGGTTTTGGTGGAAAAACAGATTACACCACGGCGTGGAGACGGTATTCCGTACGTACGCACGCGCGGTGATTTTGTTTTCCGTAGGATGGATAGAAGGTAAAATAGGGTTTTATCATATTTATAATAACATATAAATATATGAGGGATACTTATGTTATTACATAATAATGAAAAAACTAAATAATAAGAAGTTGAAGAATAAATAAAATTGAAAGAATCAGTAACGGATATTACCTCTTCTTTGACACGCCTCTTTGAGTCCTCCTCTTAGGGTACTAAAATTGGTCTTTGAAGAAGACCAGGACCTATAGTATTTTTCTAAGGAAGTTTATAAGGTAAATGGGCAGGTTTTTGACGAGCTTAAAGGATCAAATTTGTGTGAGGAATAGACGGAGGAGGTTCCCTTTTATAAGGGAGGAGAGGGGCACCTTTGGAAATCTTAAAAATATTAATTTATAATAAATTTAAACCCACTTAAAAACCTCCAAAAATGACTCATATTATAATATTAGATGAGATAGGGTTGTAATCGCATCATGAAATAAAATTTAGACATGTTAGGAATTTATTTTAAACATTATCAACTTGATTTATCCTTATTTAATCAATTTGATTTTATTTGTGGTAATAACATTCTAAATTTTAAATTATAACAAATAATGTCTTATTTATTGTGAATTATCAATAATTGGATACTTTATAACATTTTATACCACATATATTTAAATTTATAAATTGTAAATATTTTTGTGATTTTTAAAAAAATTTATAATATGTTATTTTTATAAAATAACAATAGTCAATCTTGAAACTATTCATTTATTTGAATTTAAATAAAATATATACAGAAGATGTGTTTGAAATAAATGCTTTAATAGATTTAGAAAATGTCATGTTTTTCTAGAAACTTATTTGAGCACATTAAATAGTTCATATAATATTTATTTTATTATTTTTAAATCCATTTATTTGGTTTATCTCTTAATAAAATAATTACTACATCATTTTTGTATAATTATTTAATATACTTATTTGTTGCATAAAAATTAAAAATAAAATCCTATGATGAATATAAATCTATTAAAATTCACAATAATACTTTTACTCGAATTTAACATCTTAAAATCACAATATTTAAATTGTTATATTTATTAAATTATGAAGGTGACAACTTTGGCATCATTTAAAATAAAATAATATAATTGTCATAATGGATTTTATAAGGCTCCAAATGGTCAAATATTCCACAATTGGATGATTATGGTTTAAATTTACATGACCAATAAGTTTTGGTCTGGGTTTTGTGGATTTTATGGTCACTATTAGTTTAATAAAAACTATATTCTTGATTTTTCACTAGATAAAACATTTCTGCATCACTATTGTGTCATAATTAATGATAATTATTTAATCCCTAAAAATTCTAAATAAATTCATATGATGTAGATATTTTTATTATATTTCTGGAGCCTATTCAATTTCTAAGTTTCATGAATTCTATCATTAAATTAAAATTAATATACTTATAATATTTAAGAGAGTGACATGTTGTCACTTTCTTTGGTTTTAATAATAATTAAACTATATTTATTGTAAAAAGTCCATAAAATGAATCTAATACTACCCTTAGGTGATATGAGTCTCCTTTTAGCCATCCAATAGAATTTTTCTAGGTGTTAGGGTAATTTTATAATCTTATATTTACCCTTAATTACCCGATTTAACTTTAACTATGGTAAATAAAATTTACCGTAGTTACTATTCATAATGCCCAAAAATAAAAAGTATCTTTTTAACATAATTTGGACCTACTTATTCCAAATATGGAATCAATTTTTCTAAATTAAATACACAAAAGTTGCAGAAATTAAATTAAAATTAATCCTGTTGTCGAAAGAAAACGGGTTTTTGTTTAAAACATTGCAAAAGATTGAATTTATTTAACCTACTAATTCAATGTAAAATCCAGGTTAATGACATACATTATATTAAATGGTAAAAATATGTTCTATTTATACTTTAAAACCATTCAATATTATTATTTAACCACATAATTTATTATGATGAAAAAGTTGTTTTTAATTAAAATATAGCGTGTTTTTACTAGTCATCAAAATATGAAAGTTATCAGAATAATATGAAAAATTTATCCAAGGTAAAATTTTATATCCTGATTCAAAATAATAATTTTATTTTGTAAAATTTAACTTATAAACATGTCAAAAACTATATTTAAAGTGGGTGCGCCATCAAAAGGCGGCAAAAATGCATTTTTTGAAAAATACTTATTTTACCCGAAAAATTTATTTTGTTCTTATACCATGTTCTAGAAAATTTGTAAGATGAATAATAATGTTATAAAATTAAAAATTTAGTTAATACTATTCATAAAGTCTAGTTTATAATAATATTATAATAATATATCGTTGTTTAGTAAAACCCGGTATTGCGTACAACACACGCTATCGAGGAAGGTCGTGATTGCGTGTAATGCAATCCAAGTCATGGTTGCCTGTTGTGAAAGAATCATTCATTGTTTTGTATATAGAATCCAACCATATTTCATTTATACATTGAATATATATATATATATATATACACACACTCAATTTTGCGTAGAATGACTATTATAAAACGAACATGAAATTGTGTGTAACACGATCCAGGAATAGCATTCTGTATACTAAAATCTAATACGATGTTGCGTATAGTGCAAGCTAAACTTGGTGTGCTGTATAATATAAGACATCAGTGAAATTAAAAGAATATTTTTCATAAAATCTCGGGGTGTTACAATGTTCAAACCTATTCTTATGAAAGACTAAAAAAGGGATCTATCGGTATAGGTTTGGGAACGATAGAAATTATCATAAGATCATATATTATGATTGATTTGTCTCTAGATAACATGGTTGGACATATTTATGAAACAATTGGTGGTAAATTAGATGATACATTGTGTATAGCTATGTAAAGGATATGGTTTCTTTCTCAATTGGTCTAATCAATAGAAAACATTACCTTTTTTTCATATACTATTTAAAATTTATAAAGGGATAAAACATTTACTTACAGACTCTTCAGAAGAGGATTATACCTCTTTATAGTTAGAGAAATCCCCCATCATTCCTACCAGTGATTAGGGAATGTTTATTATTATCTACAGACCTATTCCTCTAGTGAAACCTCTTATTGTTTCTCCAGTTCCACCAGTAAAATTTATTGCTATCACTGATCCAATTCCACCTACTACTAGTGAATTAGTTTCTCTAGTACCCTATTATTCTATTCAATATTTTTATCATGCAATAATAGATCACCTAGACCATGTATATGAGAATATAACACATTTATAGGGAAGACTGATCAGATTTCGAGTATCATTAGACAATATTTAGGAAAAAATGCACGCAATGCCTCCTGTTTCTCCATCTAGTCCTCAGTCTGCTACTACTATAGATCAATATTCTAAAATATTATCTACAGTCCTGGCTGAGAAATTAAATGGGATGATAAAAATGGGTTTTCCTTAATGTACTAAACTCATAGAAAATAATGTTTTTTATCTTCAAATTATAAATGTTAGATATCATAAAATTAGTACACATGTGTGCTGATTCTCTATTAACTTTAAGAGGTAGAATAAATCATGTCTAATCTCCTATGGATACCTATAAAGGTTACAATAAGAGAGTGGGTGTTTTATTTGATCCATCCTATATATATAATAAAGATAAAAAAATTATGTTTCAATTGGTGCTAAATTCTTTATAAAGTAGGTATATTTTTAGCACCTCTAATAAAAATGGACAATATTTAATGCTTGTATATATTATTTTAGTTTAGATTCTAGGAATCGTGATATTTTCTTGAACACAACTGGATAGAGTCTGTGGGAAGGATCATGTTTTGGGACCAAGGCCAATTCTTATATAGAGAATGGGATACTAGTACTACCTCTAGTGGTTGACCCTCCAACTACCTCCTAGTACTCTCATACCTTTAAGAAACTTCCACACAAACCTTAATTTGACATTGATACAATTGAAAAACCTAGGTCATCTAACTGATTTATTTTTTTTCGATATTTTTAATTGTTAAATGTGTTCATATTCAATAAAATACATCTTTATCTCCTTATTGGGATTTAAAGTTATTGGTTTCATCTAATGTATTTTTTTTATTCTTTATAATTTTTTTTTCGTTTAATGTGTTTCAAAGTGGACATTTTCATTTAACGTGTTTCAAGATGATTGAGTTAATTTACTATTTTTTATAATTTTGAATGTTTTACTTGTATCATTTTCTAAATTCCAGTCTTACCACTTTTCATATTCAATATTAATAATACACATAAATAGTTCATTCATCAATATTCTATATTAAAAGTGATTTCCCTCTCCTTACCCGTCATTTTTAATGACAAAAAATGGAGATAAGTCCTCTGAATATGGATAGGTAAACCTATGGGGGATAATTCTAATAAAGGATGAGATCAAAGGATTAATTTTTAAAAAAGTCAATATATATTATATTTTTATTAAAAATCCATTAAATCCTTTCAAAAATATATGTTTATTGATTAATGGGGTTTTTTATCATCAAAAGGGAGATATTGTTGGAATACTAATATTATTCCAACATATCCTATATGTTTTTTAGGACCTCAAAAACCCTTCACATGTCACTAATTATTTTTAAGTGTTTTAGTTTTGTTTTATCATTATATAATTTTTTTTTCTATTAATTCTACATGTTTGGATGTTTTGGCTGAAATTTTCCAAATTCTAGAAAATATGCTATGAGAAGAAATTGGCTATGTGTATATTTGGATACGTCATGTAATCAGCTTTGTAAATCAACTACATGAACGAAATGCCTATGTGAAATGAAAACATTATAAATTCGACTATGTGAAAATCCCCTATGTCGATGAGTCTCCTATAAAAGAATATAGATACATCGATGAAACGACTACACAAGTTGGCTTCATGGATTAATTGGATATATGAATTTGATATGTGGAAAACTTATCAATATGGTTCCAAATGTCCACATGATTCATTTAGATACACAAAAATTCAACTACATGAGCCTGAAGGCTATATAATTAAGCTATGTGAGAAATTAACTATGTGGAGTATGTCAATGTGGGTCAATTCAGCTTTGTGAATTCAAATCTATGGAATTTGTCTATGTGGTGATCTAGAATCGGCTATATGGTTCTACAACCTACATATTTATTACCATTGGTGTACTTTAAGAAGAATTTAATACTGATATTGATGAATTAACTATTGGTGTATTTATTTATACTAAAATCTATTATAAAAGTATTAAAATTATCAAGAGAAGAAATAAGTGAAAGAATTATTTAATGCTTATTACATTTGTCATTGTATTTTTGAGAAAATGACACCATATATTAATTTCCAAGATCATATTTTATGGTATATCATGCAGTGTAATATTAAGAGAATTTTTTAATAGAGTATTAATACAATAATAGTAATATAGATAACATTCACAAGAATAGAAGAAATACTCTTCACTATAAACACTAAAACCTCCCAGATGAAGCTCAGTCTGCTTCTATTCTTAATATTAAAAAGATGCAGAAGATTCAAGTTCTATGTTTATTTCTCAAATATCAATCGTACTTTATTTTAGAATTCCCTTCTTGAGATTCACTTTATTCTTATTCTATCTCTTAGATATTTATTCTATTATTTCAGTTATATCTTGAAACTATGAGATGTAAGAGTTTGTGTCCTAGAACCAACTAATTTTACTTTTATAACATGGATATTTAATGTATTATTACATATTGTTCATTGTTCTGCATGACTATGATGTAATAATGTATTAGAGTATTCTTTTCATTGATAAGGTCATGGTAGTTCCCCACTATGATGAGAAACATGAAATTCTATAAAAAATATTGTTAAATATTGTACTGCGGTTGGATGATATACTATGATGGTACACATAGATTGTAGATTGTCAGGTGCGAGTACTCGTAAGTAGATGAGACTCCCTCTCCAGAAGTTGGCACTTGGTAATCTCCAAGATAGAAGATTATGAGAACAGACCCGCTAGTAATAATTCTTTATGTTTTAGTATCAGCATATATTTGTATCTATGAGCATGTGTAATGATCCTTAGACTTTAATATTATCATTAATATGTGTCACGACTCGCGCACTTTGATTTACTGATGAAAACTATAACATAGATAGTTGGTGGGAGGTAGAGTACATTGGGAGCGTCATGAGTGGCATGTTATTAATGGATAAGTCGAGGAACGATTTTTCCATTCCATTTAGAAAAGTTGATATCTCAGCCCTTTGATTGAAATAGAACCATCGCACTAAATTCCATTTCCATGGTTTAATGACGAGTTTATTTATTGTAGTCAATGAACGACGTATCAAGCATAAAAGTTGATGACACTATCAAGAAACCTTCTTGATGTGATATTGCGATAAAGGTATTATATTACACAGTGTGAATTCGTATGTGGATGTCATTGTTGCGACTTTATATTATTTCTCTTGGGTGCCTTGACCCATTGCTAGATATTACTCTTGGACTTTAGGCATGCCCGCCTAATGCCAACGAGAAAGGATTCTACAGGCGCACACACTTAGTGTTTTTGGTTGTCTCGGTTAAATTATATTTGAATTTAATTAATGAAATAAATATCATTCCAAAGATCATGGAATAATTTTATTCAAGTTAAAATGATCACATAAATTAAATTAAATATATTTATTCATTTTATTGAACATTTTATAAATATTTATTTACTATTTTGTAAATTAAATATTTATTTAAGAGAATAAATTATTTATTTATTTATTTGGGTGTTCAATAAATGGGAGGGGAGTTCGAATGGACCAAGGTCATTCTGGTAGTAAAAAAATTATTTACAAGATGGTAAATAATTATTTAACTAGTTGGCACAAGTTAAAATAATAATGACGCTGCTATTATTTTATGACACATAATTTTGTTTTATAATTCCATTTTTTGAAAGTTGGAACACCATGAATAGTGATGTGGAATTATTATTATAATCATGGTTTTTCTCTATATTCATGAATGTATTTAATTTTTACAATGCAATTAAATATTGTAATTGAAATTCCTTGTATATTAATAGAAAAGTAGGCCTATTGTGCCATAGACCACACAACACGCCTTGTGAATTGAGAATTATTGAGCCAAAAAATTTCTCTCTCAAATCATCTTCTCTCCCCTATAAATAACAAGAGAATTTATTCAAGGCCTAAGAATAGGTGATCAAGAACGACCGACACAACACACTCGATTCGCTGCACTAGCACCCTAAGAATGAGCAGTGTCGATCAGAGGCCATCAGAGCACGTGCGGATCACCGCCAGAGGGATTATAGTTTAGATACTTATAGGTTCAATGAGATAATCTAGATGGGTCATTCAGGACGATCAACATCATCAAAGAAGAAAAATACATAATATCCAGGTATTATTTTTCATTATGAATTAATTAAATTAATTATAAACATGATGCGCTAGATCCTCTCTAAAGTTTTTAGACCTCTTTCTTCTTTATTTAAATCATTGATTTTATTTCGTGGAGAATGGCCTTCATCATCGTATTGAACTAGAAATAATCATTGATCATGGTAAAAATCAATGTTTGGTGTAATCCCAAACATGCTTTCACTGTGCCTGGAACCGTTAAGTGGTATCAGTGGAGTTCCGAAATAGTTTATAATTATTTAAATATTTTGTTGAAGAATTACGCATTTAGTAATTTAGTTGTTTCAATTCAAGTTAATTGTTCTACAAATATGAATCTCAAGATCTATTCATCCTCTTTCGTTTTTCATTCGCCTTATAGAAATGATCTTTTCATTTAAATTTGATTAAAATAAAATAGAGGATCTCATCGGGAGGTGCCAATGAATCCTAGACATAAAACACCAGAACACACAGTGTATATTGGGCTTTACACGCCGTGTAGTAAATATTCAATGCATCGGACCAGTCCTCCATACCAAGCCATGTGTTGGAGTCTTTCTAAGTCTTAAATTAATCCGTGTGTTGACTAGGAACAGGTGGCACACAGTTTTTAAATTACATGTTGTGTGGCCCAAAGGGACATAGCGTGTAGTCCCATTGGGTTAGGGTTGGACCGTGTACCCCATACATAGCTAGCCTGGTTGGAGACCATGTAATGAGGAACTACACAGCTTGTGGCCAACTGGACCCGCCGTGTACTCCAACGATTTCCGAAGTACACTCACACTCTGTTTCCCCATGTGTGTACTTCGGACAGACGGTGAACAACATTACACGCCATGTAGTTGGAACTACAATTCGTGTACTCATCCGAATTATTCATATCTATTAAAATTTATTATTATATTATAAAAACCCCTAAGATGTGTACATCATGTGGGAGTAAAGCTGAGGCACAACACATGATGGGTGTTTTATTTATATGTGTTTAATTTAACATCTTCATAATGTTCATTCATACTAATTGGGTTGTTATTAATAGGAATTCGTCGGGTTTCCTCCAAGCTACAAGTTACATACAAAGATAATTTTAAATGAATTTATTTGTTTAAAATTATTATAGAAGATAATCTCAAGGAAATTCAGAAAAAGGATTTAAGATAAAAGGATTGATTAATTAAAGATGATAATTAATTGACCCGAGCATGATTTATCTTAAACAATAATGATTAAATAATTTAATGATAGTTTTATTTATGCGTAAATATCGTTTCATGTATGGATGATCATGAGATTAACCACGACTTTTTTATGTGGATGGTTTCTTTTAATTTATTTATTTGAATTAAATTTGTTGGCATGCAATCCTTCTCGTCATTAATATGTAGGGCATGTGTGTCCAAGGTTTATTTTATGTAGAACCACCATTTACGCCTTACCTACATGTGAGTTAAAAATGGAATATGTAATGGATGGAATTCCCAAGCTAGTGGAGGTGGTTCAATATGGAGCTGAGGTGAAACCAATCCCAGGAGATACAGAGATGGATAGGTGGAAACAATAAACATGAACCCAAAAGGTTCAAGGTTTTTCTCCCCATAGGAAATTGTTAGCTTATCAACCACTAGATAAAATAACTATTAGAATATCTCATGATCTTGCTATTTACTTTATTTTATTT
This sequence comes from Viscum album, assembly GCA_963277665.1. Lineage (NCBI taxonomy): Eukaryota > Viridiplantae > Streptophyta > Magnoliopsida > Santalales > Viscaceae > Viscum > Viscum album. The sequence goes on along the minus strand of OY728128.1, from coordinate 1,923,414,224 downwards.
CTATAATTTTCATGGTTTATCATTATGGATGTGTGTTTTGATTACATAATTAATAAATTAAACAAGAATGCAATATGGAACTAAAATAAACTAGACTAATGTGTAAATATTATCAAGAGATGGTTAATCACTTATGTAAGGTCCATTTAATATAAACATGCATGTGATAATAAGAAATTCATTCATAATAGATAAAAATCCCTCAAATAAAATATTAAGTCAGACCAAGCCTTCCATTACTTGATTATGGGAAAAACTCAATAAAACTATGTGTTTGAAAAACCCTTTTTGGGAAACTTACTTTTATACATGAATCCCTTATAAAAGGTTTCAGGTTGAATTAACCATATTACATCAAGAAAAGTATCCCTTGATAGACTTGGTGTAATATTGGAGGCAAGAGTTAAGAAAATACAAAGTCATGATTTCATGGATGGGGAGTCCACTCAACAGATCAAGGATCTTCAAGACCACAATTGGCAAAGATCTTCCTACCTAAATACCTTCTAATATCTTGACCAACCCTTGTTGGGGTTATGCGAAGGGTAATATGGATCCTTGCCACTATAATGTCATGGAAACTGGACATTTTGAGTTCAATGGTGAAGGATATTGGGACTTGATAAAATAGTGGGAGACTTAATAAAATTTATTATTTCTCATAAAATGTAATCAAGAAAGTACTAATGATCTTCTATTGTAATTGTATAATAATGATGACAAGCTCTCCAACCACACTATCCCTATGATAAATTCTGGACAAAGACAACATCCTATAAGTAGTAACTTCCAAGAATGGTTTAGAGGCCTTCGGGTTATCCTACGTCATGAACGGAAGTCTTACATGCTAGAGTTATCATTACATGATCCGCATACCAAATAGGTGAGTGATGAGGATTTTATGGTCTATCATAAACATATTAATGACACAGTCGACATTGAATGTTTGATGTTATCATTAATGTCTAGTGAGCTCATGAAGTCTCATGAAAACATAGATTCTTATAGCATTGTCAAGCAGCTCTGTGGTCTTTACTAGGAGAGAGAAAGACATGAATGTTTTGAGATATCTAAGGCACTCTTTCAGAGAAATCTTGGAGAAGGTGCCCTGGATGGGCCTCATATAGTCAAGCTCATTGGATACATTGAGTTCTTGGAGGTTCTAGGGTTTAAACTCCCCGAAGAACTAGGCACCGATCTCATTCTTGCATCACTCCCTCATAGGTTCTCTAACTTTGTTGTGAATTTCAATATGAACAACATTGAGAAGTCTCTATATGATCATTTTATCCTGATTCGACAAGTGTAAAAAGTTATAAAGTGAGAAAATCCTTCTATCCTTATGGTGAATAAGAGGAAAGGGAAGGATAAGAGATTTATTCCCAAAGCATCTTCATGGCCTTCTATGAAAAGGAAGATCAAAGTGGAGGCAAGGGAACTGGGGCTGTTTGTTTCGCATGTGGCAAGAAGGGCCACTGGAAGAAGAACTGAACCCTGCCTAAGAAGAAAGGGGTAGATTTAGGTGGATTTTTTATCAAACTCAGACTATCTATTTCATCAAATTGGGTATTAGATATAGATTGTGGTTCTCACATATGTATCCAAATATAAGAACTAAGTAGATTTAGGAATATTGATCTAGGGGAGGTAGATCTATGAGCAGGCAACGAAGCTAGACTTTCTGTTGTAGTTGTCGAGGATTACCACCTCACATTGCAAACTAGGATGATCTTAGTGTTAAATGGTTGTTTTTATGTGACTTCTGTAACCAAAAACATAATTTATGTATCCAGACTAGATATAGATGGATTTGTTTTCTATTTATGAAATTAAGGTTGAATCTTTTATAAATATAACATTTTTTAGGTAGGGAACATTTATAGAACAATATTTATGTGTTAGATTACACAAACCATGTAATGGTAATCGATGGCCAAGATACTTCACATTACTCATACAACACCCAACTTTGGCATCACCAGCTAGGTCATGTAAATGAGAAATGATTGAAAATGTTACATCAAGATGGATATTTAGATTCTTTTGATCTAAAACCACTTGGTGTATGTCATGTTTGTTTACAAGATAAAATGACCAAAGTCCCATTTGGTGGGAAAGGTGAAAGGGATGAAGAGCTTCTGGAATTGGTTCATACCGATGTGTGTGGACCATTTCTAGTTGAATCAAGGGGTCGGTACTCATACTTCATAACTTTTACTAATAATTTTAGTATATATAGATATATCTACTTAATGAGGTATAAGTCAGATTCCATTGATAAATTAAAATAATACAATAATGAGTTTGAGAACCATATTGGCAAGAAGATTAAGAAACTCTTCTTAGACTGAGGTGGAGAATACCTTAATCTAGACTTCATCGATTACTTACAAGAGTTTGGGATCCTATACCAAATCACACCTCCTTACACACCTCAATTTAATGGTGTAAGCGAAAGGAGGAACCATACCTTATTGGACATGGTGAGATCAATAATGAGTCATGGAAGTCTTCTATTATCCTTTTGGGGGAATGATTTACCAATAGCGGCACACATACAAAACCAAGTTCCAAGTAAATCGATAAATGTTATACCATATGAGTTCTGGAGTGGAATAAAAGCCATGTTATTGAATTTAAATTTGTGGGGTAGAAAAGCCATTATTAAGGCCTCTTCAAGTAACAAACTCTCACCCCAAGGCACAAAGTTTACCTTTATAGGAAACCCCAAGAAAACAAGGTGATATTACCTATACAACCCCTCAACCAAAAAAGTTATGGTGTAAATACATTCCATATTCCTTGAGTGGGATCACATCTCTAAAAGAGATAGTAGGAGAACGATAGGATTCGATGATGTTTAGGCTCAAGGTACACAAGAGTTGGTACATGAACAGATTCCACAAAGCCCCATGGAATAAGAATATGTTCCAGAGAAACAGGTACTGCGTATGAGTACAAGAGAGGTTAGAGAACCAGAATGTTATGGTTTTCTAGTTACTGAGGATGGTGACTCATTATTAGTTTATAATAATGGTCCTCTAACCTTCAAGGAAGGATTAAGTGGCACAGATGTTGCCAAGTGGCAAGAATCCATGAATTATGAAATGGATTCCATGTACCAAAACCAGGTATAGTTTTTGGTATATTCGACAATTGATGTAAATACTTTTGGTTTAAAATGGGTATTCAAGAATAAAATGGACATGCAAGGACAAGTCAATTCCTATAATGAACGACTGGTTTCAAAGGGGTTTAAACTGCTTCAGAGAATTGACTATGATGAAACCTTCTCCCTGATTTCAATGTTGAAATCCATCAAAATTATACTTTCCATTGCAGCTTAACATAACTATGATATTTGGATAATGGATTTCCAAATATCATTCTTCAATGGGATACTTCAGGAAGATGTCTACATGACACAACCTAAAGGGTTTGTGACTCTAAAGGATTCCAATAAGGTATGCATGTTGCAGAAATCCATTTATGGATTAAATCAAGCATCTAGGTCCTGGAAAATTAGTTTTGATGTATCCATAAAAGAATTTGGTTTTATAAAGAATGAATGTGAGACTTGTGTATACAAACGGTTTAGTGGGATTGTAGTCATTTTACTAATATTATATGTTGATGACATATTACTTATTGGAAATGATATACCAGTCTTACAGTCTATTAAGGCATGGTTGAATCAATGATTCTCTATGAAAGAATTGGGGGAGGTAGCATATATTCTTGGGATCAAGATCCATCATGATAGATCGAAGTGATTTCTGGGCCTATGTCAAAGTACATAAATTGATAAGATACTGAAGATATTTAGTATGGAACACTCCAAGAGGGGATTGTTTCCAGCATCACATGGCATTCATCTTTCCAAGAAAATGTGTCCTCAAACACATGAGGAAAGAAAGATAATGTCAAGGACCTTGTACACATCAGCAATTAGGTGAGTCAGGTATTCCATTCTCCGTACTAGGCTGGATGATGCCTACACATTGAGTGTGGAAGGCAGATATCAAGCTGACCCAGGTGACCGCCATTGGATGGTAGTCAATACTATCCTAAAGTATCTTAGGCATACTAAGTATATGTTCCTGGTTTATGGAGGATATGAGGAACTATTTATTAAAGGATATGCATATTCTAGTTTTTAGACTGATCAATATGACATGAAGTCGCAAACGGGATACATTTTCACTTTGAATGGATGTTCACTGAGCTGGAAGAGCTCAAAGAAGAATGTTGTCGCAAATTATATAGTAGATTCGAAGTATATCGTACATTCTGAAGTAGCTAAAGAAGTAGTTTGGATGTGAATCTTAGTCTATGAGCTAGATTTGTTACCTAGCAGTAATGATCCCATCACACTTTACTGTGATAATACTGCAGCGGTGACTCATGAAAAAGATCCAAGGTCATATCAGCGGGCGAAGTACATACTTTAGAAGTATCATATCTTAAGGTATTTTTCTAAGATAGGTGATGTTGTAGTGATAAGTATTTCCAATGAGGACAATGTGGTGGACCCCTTGACTAAATTCTTGACTCAGCAGAAACATGATCTTCATGTGAGGTCTAGTAGACTAAAAGTTGTAGGTTGTTGGATCTAGTCCAAGTGGGAGTTTTTCAGTGTTGGTGTCCAAGAACCAACTGGTTTTACTTTTATTACATGTATATTTAATTCATTAGTACATATTGTTCATTATTATTCATGACTATGATGTAATAATGTCCTAGAGTATTTGTTTCATTGATAAGATCATGGATGTTCCCCTCTATGATGAAATCCTTGAAATGATATGACAATATTCTTAAATATAGTTCTGTGGTTAGATTTCATACTGTGATGGGACACATAGCATGCAGACCTTCATGTGCGAGTACCCATAAGAAAATGATACTTCCTCTCGTGAAGTTCTCTCTTGGTAATCTCCAAGATATGAGATTATGAGAACATATCCTCTTGTAAGAATTCTACATGTTTTAATGTCATTAGATATTTTTATCTTCGAGCGTGGGTAATGATACTTAGAATTTAATATTATCATTAATATATGTCATGACTTGCGCACTTTGATTTAATGATGAAAACCATCACGCAAACAGTTGGTGGGAAGTAGGGTACATTGGGTGCGTCACGAGTGGAATGTTATTAATGGATAAGTCGAGGAATGAATTTTTCCTTCCTTTTATGGAAGTTGATATCTCAACACTTTTATTGAAATAGAACCATCACATGAAATTCCATGGCCATTTTTTAATTATGAGATTATTTCAGGTAGTCAAAGAATGACGTATCAAGCATAAAAGTTGATGAGACTATCATGAAACCTGCTTGATGAGATATTGCGACAAAGGAATTATATTAAACAGTGAGAGTTCGTATGTGGATGTCGTTGTTGTGAATTTAAATTCTTTCTCTTGGGTGCCTTGACCCATTTCTAGATAGTACTCATGGAAAATATGAAAACCCACCTAATTCCAATGAGAAAGAATCCTAAAGGGTCACACACTAGGTGTTTTTGGTGGTCTCAGTTAAATTCAATTTGAATTTAATTAATGAAATAAATACTATTCTCTAGACCATGGAATAAGTTTATTAAGTTAAAATGATCACATAAATTAAATTAAATATACTTATTTATTTTATTGAACATTAAATAAATATTTATTTACTAGTTTGTAAATAAAATATTTATTTAATAGAATTATTTATTTATTTATTTATTCGGGTGTTCAATAAATGGGAGTAGAGTTTGATCATACAAAGTTTAGTCCAAATGTAAAATAATTATTTTCAAGAAGGTAAATAATTATATAACTAGTTGTCATAAGATACAATAATAATGATGCTGCTATTATTTTTTGATGCAGAATTTTATATTACAATTCCGTTTTGCACAAGTGGGAGCACCATGAATAATGACGCAGTATTATTATTATAAGACTAGGTTTTCTAAAAGTTCATGAATGTATTTAATTTTTGTTATGAAATTAAATATTGTCACTAAAATTTCATGTATATAAATAGACAAGTATGCCTATTTTTCCATAGACCACACCACATGCCTAGTGAATTGAGAATTGTTGAGCCAAAAATTTTCTCTCCAGAATCCTCTTCTCTCCCCTCTCAAGAGAGTGAGAAGTTCTTCAATTCCAAAGAACATGTGATCAAGAACGATTGATACGAGACATTCACTTCTCCACGCTAGAACTCGGAGAATGAGCGGTGTCAATCGGAGGCCATCAAAGCACGTGTGGATCACTTCTATCGGTATTCTTGTTTGGATGCTTACAAGATCAATGAGATAATCCGGAAGGGTCATTGTAGATAATCAACATCGTCAATGAAGAAAAAAACCAATGATCCTGGTATTATTTTTCTTTATGGAATTAATTAAATTATTTATAAAATTAATGTGGAAGATCTTCCCTAAAGGTTTAAGGCCTCTTTATTCTGTATCTAAATATTTGATTATATTCAATGGAGACTAACATTCATCATTGTATTGATCTCGGAATAATCATTGATCATGGTAAAAATCAAAGTTGAGTGTTGTCCCAACCATGCTTCTGCTGGGCCCGGAGCCTTCATGAGATTCATTTTTAATATTTCATTACTCTAAACCACTATTGGAACTTTTATATTCTCACTGTAATCTTTTAAGGTTCCTTGTAAAATAACCTTAAAGGATTATGTTTTTTAAAGTCTTGTAGGAAATTAGTAAAATCTACTAGTATTATACCAAGTATTGACTACTTTCACTCATTCATATAGTCTCTAGGAAAAGTAATACCAAATCCTAGTAAAAGGAATCATACTCATGAGAATCACCAAGCTCTAGAAGTTTAAAATTGGTGGAGTGGATGAGTAGACATATGTTCCCCAAACCACTATAAATATTTTATGTTCGATCTTTTTTTTGGGTTTTATTTATGCTACTTTTTTGTGTTAAATATAATATTAGAACTTATCATAACATAAATAGGGTGGTTTTATAATCTAATAAAATCATAATAACTCAATTCACCCCTATTTTGAGTATTATTGAAATTTTTCTTCGAACAATATGAAAAAACATGAAACCATCAAAGGTTCATAGTGCAAGACAACCAATCAATCACACTAGCACTTAATTATTCATCAGTATTGTTCATAGAAGAAAGGAGAAGATTTGGATCACCAATAGATGGTATCTATTGAGGGTACACAAAATGTAATGATGTTACACCAATCAATTTAGGATGATCATAATTCTCAATGAAAAAAGGATTTCAAGATCATGGTAAACATTTATTGATGATCGTAATGTTTTTAAAAGTTAAATTTATTTTCAAATTTTATTTTTTCTTTATATAATAGTCAATATTTATTCTACATCATATTCATTTATCACTTATATAATGAATATTAGTTAATAATTAATGTATTTTTATTTTTAAGAACTCATCCATAGGTTCCAAGAACTCTATAAAGATAACACGTCATTACACATCATGTACTCTTCGGTTACACATAGTTATTCTGTGTTCATTGCACCAAGACTCCTATCTAGACTTTAAGTCCTCATGTGAAAAATACGTCCACATTTATTAAATGAACCATGTGTTGAGAATCCTACTTGATTTATAGTTTTATGGACTACATGCCATGTATATTTCTTAAATGTTGTTTAGTCCACGTGATTCCTTGGATGAAAACACAGGGTTAAGAAGTTTCATGTAATCAATACCTTGTAAGTATTCAATACATGACTCATACAGGATAAAAACCATGAAACTTGAATTATATTCCTTATATCCTTATAAAATGTTGTGTACCTCGTAAATTTATATAAGAAGTATACATGGATTTTATATATTTGTATTGAAGACATCTAGAAAATATCTTCACACACTTTGTGGTTTATCTCATTATGTGGAAATATTAAATTTAATTAATTACTTAATTAAATCTCATCAACTTGAGTTTTTTGAATCATTAAATTGATAATACATGTCGATAATTAGGTTCTTTGTTATATTATATTCATAATTAATTTTTCATAATATTCAAAATAACTAGTCATGACTGGTCATTGCATACTAAACACTCAACATAAATTAAATTGTATAGGAACCATAATTTTCATGTATTTTTTCCATTAATTTGACTATAAATGCTATGAAATTATGGAATATTTTGTGTACTAAATATGTTGGGTGAGTGCATTGTATACAAAAAGGACCACACTAAGTAATTAAAATAGGCACTCCCCGAGCTTCTTCCTAGTACAAATATATTAACTATTTTATTAAATTTTAAATAAATTAAAATTATTTATTTAATTTAAAAATCATAGTGGATGCGAATCTCTAGTAACATTGGATGGAATAAGATAAAATTCATTAATCTATTAATAAAGTAATTATTCAGATTAATTTGTGTGTGTTTTATCTTATTGAAGACTGAATTGAAATAAATGTTACCTAGAAGTTTCAAATACATAGTCATTTAATGTGTATGACTGATCATGAGATTTAACATGACCTATGTATGTGTTGGTTTAATTTAATATAATTTTATTGCATACGATTTAAATTATTTACTATTAAAATAAATTTTATGGCATGTGCATCATCCCACCATCCTTTATTTTGTATGACTCATGTGTCCAAGGCTATTTTATGTAATTCATCACAACCAATCATTTTGTTAAACTCTCCTACACGTGAGTTATAAAACATGATTAATAAAAGAATAACATGAAGGCACATGTAGTTGGTTCAAAGTGGGGCTTGGGTGTATACTAATCAAGGAAAAATAGAGACAAAACTAACTCAGGTGATACATAGGTGGTAGGTGGAACATTGAAGCTCATTCTAAGATCACCATAATGGGTTTTCCCCTAGGTCCATAGGTCAATTTATTAAGTGCCCAATAAATTTACAATTAGATAATATTATGATCACTAAATTTATTTATTTATTTTATTTGTAAATATGCATGATTTATTTTATGGATGAAACACCAATAACACACAAATAAATCATTTAACATAAAAATATGGAATTAAAATAAAAGTATTATGTGTTAATATTTTTTTAGTACATGATTAATCACTCATGTAAAATAACCATAAAATTAAAAATACATGTAAAATATAATATAAAAAACATATTCATAATAGAAAAAATACATCAAGTTAACATTATGTCATTAACCCTTCCATCATCTGAATTAATATGAACCCATAGTTAAAGTTTCAGTTTGGAATCCATTGGGTGTACTTTTAATTATCGATAAGTCTTAACTAAGATTGTGGGACAAATTATCTGAATCCTTATTGTCTTTAATTTCTTTTTCCTATCCAATAATAATTTGGACAATATTTTTGAGGAGATCCAAGTCTAGATCTCTAGATTGGGTAATCCACTCAATGGTTCAAGGAACTTCTAATTTGCAGTTGGAAATACTGCCTTGCTAAATAATTTCTTTAAATTTTCATGGAGTCCATACAGATTATAAGGATGGAAATATAGATATTTTCTAATATAATATCTAATGTTACTGGACATTCTATGTTCAATAGTGAGGGGCATTAAAACTTGATAAAATAGTGGGATACTTAAAAAATTAAAATTATTATTTTGTATCACATAAATTTCAATCAATAGAATTACTAATAATATTATCTCTTATCATTGTTAAGAAAGACAAGGTCAATAACCACATTATCTCCGTGAACAATTCTGTAGAAATACCATTTTATAACTGGATGTAATTTATAGGAATCGTTCATATACCAATGAAAAGTGTTAAACCCTGAATGAAAATCTTACATGCTAGAATCCTCAATCCCCGATCCACCTACTAAGGAGGTGAGTGATGAGAGTTTACTATCTATGAAAAAAATACTAAATGAGGTGATATATGTTTAGAATTTAATGATCCCATCCATGTATAGTGAACTCATGAAGTCACAAGGAATTATTGATGCCTATATCATACTCCAGCATCTCCATGATCTTTATTTGGAGAGATAACATCCAGAACAGTTTGATATATCCAAGGTTCTCTTCATAAGGAATCTTGGTGATGGTACACCAGCTGGGCTTCACATAGTCAAAAATATGATTTCTTGGCCACTAATGATGGTGACTCATTATTGGTTGATAACAACGATCCTATAGTTGATAATAAAGTAGTAAGCTCCAGAAAAATTAGAAAATAAAAATAATCCACAATTATGAATCAGATTCCATGTACCAGAACCAAATATGGGGTTTAGTAGATCCTATAGTGGATATAAATACTATTAAATGAAAATGGGTATTCAAGAAGAATCTGGACGTGGATGGACATGTCAATACCTATAAGGAACAACTAGCTGCAAAAGGGTTTAAACAACGTCAAGGAATATACTATGAAAACCATTTTCAACAATTTATATGATAAAATCAATCGTAATTATACTTTCAATATTACCTTACCATGACTGCGATATTTGGAAGTTGGATTTCTATACATCTTTCCAGAAATAGAACCTATGAGTAGACGTATATATGACATAACCTAATGGTTTTGTGACTAAAAAAGATTCCAATATAGTGTGCAAGTTTTATAGATCAATTTATGGATTCAATAAAGAATCAAGGACATGAATCCTTCAGTTTGATGAATCCATAGTGGAATTTGGTTTTATAAATAAATAATGTGAGCCTTATGTCTATAAGTGATTTAATAGGAGTGTGGTAATTTTCCTGATAGTTCATTTTTAAGATATAAGATTCATTGGAAATGAAATAAAAACGTTATTTTTTTTTAAATCTTGGTTGAAAACATGATTCCCATCAAAATATTAGGTGAATTACTATATATTCTAAAGATAAATATCCATCATGATAGATCTAAGATGATTCTTGGACTAAGTCAAATTACATATATTGATAAGATATTGAACATATTTAGAATGAAAAAATCCAAGATGGAAATGTTACTATAGTCACATGGAGTTCATATTTCCATTAAAATGAATCAACAGACACATGAGGAAAGAAATAGGTTATAAATGACTGCGTACATGTCAGCGAATTGGTTATTCATGTATGCTATTCTATGAACAAGTCAAGATGTCTGTTATGCATTAAGCATGATAAAAAGATATCAAATTGACCGAAGTCACTTACATTGGTTAGTAGTCAATAAAATCCTCAAGTATATGAGGCATAAAAAGTATATGTTCTTAGTCTATGGAGGTTATAAGCATCTAGTAATTAGGGGATATGTAGATTCTAGATTCTGAAGAGATCAAGATGATATGAAATTGCAGTTGGGATACTTCTTCACTCTCAATAGAGGTTTAATGAGCTAGAAGAGATCAATGAAATCCATGGTCACCAATTATATAGCTATGTATGAGTATATATTGTCTTCAAAGGAAGTTAAAGAATAAGTTTCGATTCATATATTTTTTCAAGATCTTGATTAGATACCTAGCAGTAAAGATCTTATCACACTCTATTGTGATAATGCTACAATGGTGGATCTTGAAAAGGATCCAAGGTCACATTAGAGAATGAAGTACAAACTTCATAAATATCATCTCTTGAAATATCATTATTATATAAGTGACATTACTATGTCAATAGTTTCCACATAAGGAAGTAGGAATGACCTCTTAATTAAATCCTTAACTCAGTAGAAACATGATCATCATGTGAGATCTACCAGATTTAAAGTCATTGGAAGCTAGAGCTACTTCGAGTGGTTATCTATTTGAGTTGGTTTTCTAGAACCAACCATGTTGTATAGATTATATTACACATATATATTCAAATAAGTGAATATTTTTTAATATCTAATTACATATCATTCAGAGATATATATGAATTTAATGTAATAATGTACTTGAATATCTATTGCATTGAAAAAGGCATTAAATTCCCCTTCAATAAAAAGAACCTAAAAATTCTATAGATATATTCTTAAACCCTTTTCTATGGTAGGATAACATCCTATTATAGGTACAATAGTATGTTGACTGCTAGTTGTGAGTAATCGTAAACTAGTGAGACTTCATCCCATGAAATTGGCACTTTCTAATCTCCAAGATGGAAAATTATGAGAATGAAACCGCATGTTGGAAATCCAATTTTTTTGTGTCATTGGATATTCCAATATGAGAGCAAGTGTAATGATCTTTAGACTTTATTATTATTATTAATGAATTTTAAGACTTTTTCACTTTTATGTATCATTGTAGACCATGAAGAGAAAGTTTATGGTTATGTTGGGTATATTGGGTGTGTCAAAAATGATTTGTTATTAATGAATACATTGAGGAAGGATTTTCCAATTCCATATTTATGGAAGTTGATATATTTCCCCTTTGATTGAAATAGATCCATTGCATTAAATTACATGGATACGGTGTAACAATGAGTTTATTTTAGTTCGTCAAAGAATGTCATATCAAGTATATAGGTTGAAACCATAGGTGCCTAAATTTATTGATGATATATTTTGAAAAAGGGAATATATTACATAGTGAGAAATAATAAGTGGTTTTATCATTCTACATATCTTATTCCTCAATGGATGCCTTGACCCATTTCTAGATAGTAATATTGTACTTTAGGTAATCCCACCTAATGTTATATAGGAAGAGGCTTAGAGGGACACACACAAATTATATCCTTTATTATCAGTTAAATATTCTTTACATTTAATTGTAAGAATAAATAATATTATCCCGATTTAGAGTTAATATTTATTTAAGATTCATTAAATGATCTCAAATATAAAATAAACATATATTCACAAAGTAATTATTTAATTACATGAATGAATAATATGTATTTATCTATTGTTATTCATGTCATAATAAGTAATAACTTATTTAGTAAATAAATAATCTATTTAGTTATGAAAATATTAAATATATATTTATTATTCTACCCGTGAACAGAATATTTATATAATTATTGAATGAATAAATACTTGCTAAAATATTTATTCAAGTATTCGATAAACTTATAGAAGGATGAGTAGGATAATATTAGGTATGAAAATAAATATTAATTTACAATATGATAAACTAATATTTATTATTGAACCATTCATCACACACCATGGAATATAATAATAATAATATTTTATTACAGGGCATCAGGTTTCATGGAGATTAATATTTTATTAAAAGTCCCTTGGGTAATTAATTAAATATTAAACTCTGAACTTAGGTTAATAAATAAATAGCTATTATATTATAGAGAAGGTCAATCACTATGCATAATAGATTCATCTCAAGATCTTCATCCTCCTATCATCCTCTCAAGAATTAGTAGAATATGATAGATTCATTCATGCCTGAATGAATGTGAAGTGATCAAAGTAAAAGAAATCAAGAAATTAATTATCCATTATAGTACCCAGTTATTCATTAATGTTTTTTAGAGGTCAAAGGATCACGTTTAGTTCATCACAAGAGGGACTCTATTTTGGGTACCCACAACACAATGACACTATAATGAGCAGGTTAGAACAATCAATATCCTCAATTAATAAAGATCTCAAGATCTAGGTAACCTTTCTTATTATATTTTAAGTAATAATAAAAATGACATGAAAAGTTATTCTCTTGGTTTTTGGAATTTAATATTTCCATATTCATTATAAATTATATTATTGGGAAAAATGTTTATGTATTTTACATTTTAAAGTATCTTTATAATATGAAAAATCCTAGCCATCCATTGTCCCTACATGAACTTCTATTGTTCCCATAATAGACACTCCTTAGGTCCCACTACTCAAGAACATACACCACCGTCAATAGGTACTTATACATTTACTAGATTTGTAATATGAAAATATAAAAATTCTAAATGGAAAATGTAGGGTGTGTGAAAAAATATCTTGGTAAGATCTAAACATGTATTCTATAATCAACCATATCAAATAAACCAAATATGATAAATTTTAAGTAAATAAATGAGTGGTAATATTTTCACAGTTCATATCAAAAAATACATTTCAAGAAATTTCAATGGCTAGTATAAAATAGGAAAAAATGTGCACTACCTTCAAAACATGCAAATATAAAAATATCTGTAAAAATAAGGATGAGTAATCATTTCTAAAAAACATGCATGAATATGTATTTCCATAATTTTCTAGAATGTATAAATAATTTATAATAATATAACCATGGTTAAGATTCATTCTCAGACATATCAGTGAAATAAAACTCTAGGTATGCACAAATCCCTAGATCTCAAGCCTTGGGGGAAAATGTGTACAACCTAAAGAAATAACTCCCTTCCCTCAATATGTTAATTCATAATTTTAATCATCAATAAATTTCCAGAAAAAATATAACACATTATTAGTGTGTGTTCTTCCCACTTAACTACCCAAGCTCCCATGTGATTCAAGGAAATCAATTTAAAAAGGGGTCATAATTTTTTTCAATTAATCTTAAATCTATTTAAATAATCATTTTAATTATCCCCAAGTCCAAGTTTCCAAACATTCCAGTTCATTTCCAATTATAACAACAAATGGTTTTTTTGAAAAACTGATGACTTTCGAATCAACTCAATTCATTTAAAATCATAAAAAATTTCATGCTATATCCTCTCAAAATTAATCATTAAAACATTTCTTTAAACCATTTATTTCACATCAATATCAATTTACAGAAATAAAAACATTATTTCAAAAAAAATTGTCAAAGATATTTCATCATGTACACCACGACATTTAAAAATCATTTATCAAAATAATAAAGTAAATATTTGGAAATAAATTAGAAATCCATTTCAGATTAATCAAGAAATAATGGGTTATAATGAAATAAATTTCCTTATGAAACCACTTACTTCAATTAAGGTAATGTCGATCACCAAGATGGTATCCTCAATTTGTGTGTTGAAACAGATAGAAAGAGTTATGGAAGAATCCTAAAACCAAAATCCATGAAGTAAAGATCCAGATCCAACAACAATAAAAAGGATCCAACACTCTCAAATAATGATAGATATGGGTAAATAATAATTCAAAATAATATTGATATTACACCCACCATAAGAGAATCAATGCATCAACCAAAACATATATCCAGGAAAAAACAAAGTTATAAGGGTCAAAACATCTCTAGAGAGTCTCCAAGGTTGATGTAAGAAAATTAGGTTTGATAGAGGTTAGTTTAGAAATAAAATGGGAGATTAAGAGACAAGAAATATTATAAGAACCTTCCCATTATTTCCAATATCTATGTCACTAGCTAGCTACTGGATCACACCAGCTAGCTGATGAAGTTTGGTAGAACACCCAGGATTTTTGAAGTCCCACCATCTATTCAGTGGGATTACTATTAGAAACCAATTATACTAGAAACCCATTTTCCATATGGTGGGGCTTATCAAGTAAGACCCGAATTAAATACTTCCACCAAATATTTAATATTCCACACTGGCTTGCCGGTAGACCTCATATTTCTAGGTTTTCTATAGGTTCCTTCTAAATATCATGAGAACTTCTGGGTACCTATCATGACATCTCCTGGCCTCCTAAAAAATAGTTACAACACACTCCTGACCCCTCAAAAGACTCAAATAATAAAGATAAGACCAATATTAAATAGGTATAAGTAGATATCAACATGTAAAATAAAGAGTGAAAACAAACCATGGATCATAGATAAAATATGGTAATGTGATGTTATTATTCTCTCCACCATAAATGATTTGTTACACTAGAGATACTACCAAGAATGATCGATATAAAATAGTGATCCCATTACTCTCTCATAAATTAGTTACACTCCTATGTCTCATGAGAATCAAAACCATTCTTGCATAGAAACCAATTCAATAGAATGGAGTTCCCATAAATAAACTTAATTTGAGAATCGATAATTTGAAAAAACTAATCAATCATAGTCAAATATGGTTCAATATTAAAGACCTCTCAACTCAACACATGAGACAAGTATGAAAGATACTTCTTGAGCTATTACATGTGAAACATTTCATGGATCTATTTCATATATAGTAGAAAATAAAAATTGTATTTCACATTTCCAATCCAATCAACTCCCCCAAATAGTCCCCCACATCTTAGTGCTAACATCCCTAGTTTCCCAAGCCTTCAATGACCCAACTAAGGTGAGACTCTAAAAACATATGGTCACTGACTAAGAACTCCAACCAAAATTGATGATGGTCCTCATAATACTTATACTAGATCTATGCCATTACTATTCTTTAATGAATGAAATGGATCCTAGATATCATCCCCTAGACTAAGCTAATTCCAATAATGGAAGATTCACTAATCTCTAACCCAAAAAAGTTGTTATTTAAAAGTAAATACATACAAGTAGTCAAAGGGTTCTATCTAAATGGATGACAGACAACTATTTTTATAGAAACAATAAACCAAAACTAAATAGAAATCCCAAGATCTTATAAATTCATGAACATACGAATAATGCATGTCCTCCAAAATCTATATAGCTCATTCTTTATATCGATCTATCTGATGATGGTAAATTATGTTCAACTTTACCAAGGATCTCGTTATATCATAGAGGCCTATCTAAAAGAAATGTGAAAAAAGGATCCCTATAAAAAATAAAGGCATATATAACTCTATGAAATCTAATAATATATTTAAAATATAAAGACCCTATGTCCTCAAATTTAGTGGTATCATGAGTTAGAATAAAGTGAGTTGATTTATTGAACTGGTAAATACCCACCCAAATAATATTTTTTCTTTAAGTTTTACATGGAAAACCAACCAAAAAATCTATAGATTTATCATCCTACTTTTATTTTAGTGCATAAATGGGATGATGAAAACCCGATGTCTTTTGATTCTCATCCTTGAAGAATTGACATGTATAAAAATGAGAAACAAAAATCAACAATGACCCATTTCATACGAGGCCACTAGAATTAACCCATCATATTATAAAACATCTTCATATTTCATGGGTGTATCACCCAATTAGAATGATGAAAATCCCCCATTATAGCCTTCCTGATATGTGATTAAATAACTTAATGGTTCTGGAAGCATAGGATACCCTCAGAAGATAGAGGCCATTATTGAATGGTCTCCCGACATTATAAATTATCGCTAATCTATTGAAACTCATCTTCAAGACGTTTTTCCTAGAAAATCATCTTCAAAAGAGAAGATTCCAGATGAAAAAAATAATCCAAAATTTCTAAAAGAAAAAAAATCACGCTCTTTGAATCCTCATAAGATTAATTCATGGATTTCTAGGGAATATTCCCTCTCGGATCATCATCGACATCATTCCCCTTTCTTAGGGTGTAAGAAAATTCAATGTCAAAATATTATAGGTATTCCACTTATTGCCTCTAATAGAGATTAATGTTTTTTTATGAGATGATATAACTCAATATTTTGGGATCAGAGTATCTGGTAAAGATATCTATGAAAAGGTAATCTCACCAAATATTTAGAGAATGCATCATAGCTGCGTGTTTATGATAATGTCTCAGATAGTTCTTCTCACAAGGATGAAGATAATTGGAACTTTAAGGAATCCCAAACATGGATATGATTTATCATAAAATACTATATAACATTATGAAAAATTTATAAGATTCAACACTAAATATGAAGTCAAATGAAACTTCAAATTATCAATAGAAGCCAGTCATTTTGAATCCATAGTGAACGTAACTCATTTTTGAGTGAGTGTGGTAAACAAAGAATCCAAATTAGAGAAATATTTTATGAACCGGTGGTAATACCATATAAAACATAAGAATCTATGAATATAAATGACATTATATGGTTCTTTCTCAAGACATGACAATTTTCACCTTTTAGGGATAAACTGAGATACCATGTTTTGAATTTAACAACTTGGACCTATAAACATCACAAGCACCCACCCATAACTTGGTTGCCTAGTTCTGGCCCACCAGGTGTAACTAGTTTCCCCATAGACAAGTGATCCCCACCTTAGGGACCACACACATGACTCAACGGGTTATCAACTAATTAAAGTTCTCATAGGATAACACATGTCATTTCTAGTGTTCTTTTTCCTCACTCGCACACACCCTAAGAAACTTCTCTGAAGGTCACCCATCCCGACCATTACTCGAGGACAAGAATGATTAACTGTGGAGTTAAAATCAGATTGTCTTCTAAAAGGGAAGGTGAAACTTGTTGAAATGAGTCACATCATTATTTGAATTTTACCCATTATCATTCAGGGGTGTTACATTCACCCCCTTTAGGGCACAACGTCCTAATTGTAGACCCTACACCTCAACCTAGGCAGTGCACTGAACTTAAGACTAGGTTCCACCTTTGATACGAAATGTAACAACTTGGCCCAGCTGATAGCACATGCACCCTTCCATAACATGGTTGTCGGGTCTTGGCCCACTAAGTACCACAAGTTTCCTCAAAGACATGTGATTCCCACCCTAGGGCCCTCCCACATTCCTAAATGGTTCATCTGACTAATGACAGTCCCCACTGGCCAACGCATGTCATTTTCAATGTGCTTTGTCCTCACTCGTACAGACCCTGGGAAACTTCCCAGAAGATCACCCATACTGATCACTACTCTAGGCCTATCACACTTAACTGTAGGGTTCTAATTAGATAGGATCCCAAAAAGGAAGGTGCACCTTGTTGACATGAGTCACATATTTTTGTCATTTAGCCCTTTATCATTAAAGGGTGTTACACTGAGACAATATTACTAATGGGAATCACTTATCAAATCCAAAAATGGAGTTTTATTGGCTTGTCATAAATTCATTGATTTCTCAAGATGTCCCAAACTTTTATAAAATGAGACACATGATCCTCCTGGGTTTTAGTGTAAACCAAGATATCATCCATGAATTCCACCAAAACAATGTTGTGGTAATATTGAAAAATATTATCCATCAATACAATAAACATAGTAGGAGCATTAGTTAGACCAAATAGAATAATGAGATACTCTTAGTGTCCATACCTTCTTCTAAAATCATTCTTAGGGATATCTGACGGCTTGATCTTAGACTAGTAACAACCAAACGAAAGATCGATCTTAAATAACCACATATCCCCTTTTATTTAAATAAAAAAATATTCTATCTAGAAAAAATAATAATTGTTTTTTATCATAACCTAGTTTATCGTTTAGTAATAAACACATAATGTAACGTTTCTGTTGATCTTCTTATAGAAAATCATTGGTGATTCCCAAAGTGACACACTAGGTTGAATGGATCAATTGGACATAAAGTTAACCAACCAAGTATTTAATTATTTTAATTCATTTGGTTCTATTATATAAGAGGGAATAGATATAGGAAGGGTACCAAGAACTAGGATAATATAAATCTCTACCTACCTTATTGGTGGGAAAAAAGAAAATTATTATGGAAAGAGATATAGAAAATCATCCACAACAAGATGTTGATCATCACATGAAGGTTATTGATCCAATTAAAAATTAAATATGGATATCATCCTTACCATCTCTAGAATAGGTTGTCTAGCTTGACTATCCCTCAGGTCCCATTCTCCCTGAAAAAGGGAACTCCCCATTGGGGGTATCAAAAGATTCCCAACAATGATAACATTCAATCAACGATTTCTGAGACACCAACCAATCCATTTAGATAATTACATACAAACGTTACATATCATGACCCAAATAGCCCTAGAAGATATTTATTTATAATAAATATATAGGAAATGTGGTGAATAAGAGTCCCTTATCTCTCTTCATCCTGAGAGGTATTATAATTTCTATCACATTGGGAATGAGCTCCATAGAAATATTAAACAGGTCTATAGTGTTAGTAGATATAAAAGAATTAGAGGCACTAGAATCAAATGAATTAGTCACTAAAGACTAATAAATAGTAATGGTACCTCTTATTATCATATGACCCACATCAGTTCCCATTTGAGACTCATCAACCACGTGAAGAAGCTTCATTACTAAATCCTATGACTATAACCCCTTGGTTATTATAGTATATGACTATTCCATATATCATCCCAATACTGTGAGTCCTGTTCCATAACACATAGTGTTAAAATCAAGGAAAAACCACTACAAGTGACACGAGAATCCAAAATATCTATATAACATGGGTCCTCCTTGAAAGCATGCTTCTAGTAATGGAATTTTCTATTTCAAGAAAAAGTAATAGGGACATTATTATAAACCAAAAAAAGATTTAGAGGAAGTCTTATTTCATGGAATACCACCACTTATTCCACCACAATACTAATTTAAAATAATTTTCCCTTTAATGGAACCAATAAATCTTCCACTAGGAGTCATAATATCTCATATCAAACCTATCTTAATAGCGAAGTCAAGTTCCACAATTAATGATCTATCTAGATAAACATCATATGAGGTACGTTTTATCTTAAATAACTGATATTGAATATCTGATCAAAGAATCATCTCAAACCATTGATCCTTCATTTTATCATTCTAAACCACCTTAGGTGTAAACTAAGTAGGTTTAGCAAAATGATTGAAATACTAAGTCACTATCTAATCACCTTATTGAAGGTTGAGTAACTCTATGGACTTATCAAATAATATAGACAATAGATATAATTTATCCATGAAAGGGTTCTAATGTATTTTTACCCTAATACATCATTCTTCAATTCCAAAAATATAGCATCCCACCATCTCCACTAGGACCTTTAAGTCCTAAAAACACATTTTATCTTAATGGAATATTATATCTCTAAAAACATAAAGAGTTTCTCAATATTTTTCAAAAAATCCTCTACCTTTTAAGGATCTTTCATTCCCTATAAATATTATGGTTTCAAACATAGAAACTCATTAGTACTATGACTATTATCTTCCATCTAAGTTACAAAATTTTTATCCAAAATGTTAATAGGTTTAACTAATTGGACTAGAGATTATAGTACACATAAAAAAATAAGTTTATTTTGAATAGATAATTTTCTCACTGTGGTACATCAATATCTACCTCCTAAAGTCTATTCAAATATCTTCTTTGGGGCACGGTACTACACATAATCAAAAAATAACAATGAAAAGTCAGCCAAGATATACAATATCATCAACTATATTTATCAGAATTCAACCTGGAAACACAAATATCATATCAAAGTGTGGTAAATGTCTAGATAAAATTTAGAAAACTCCTCAAACAAACTTTTTCCCACATCCCAGGGTAACTTAATGATCTTTATAATGATATATGGTCATGAACTCACATATAACCTACCCCTTAAGTCCCTATAATCCTCTCAAATGTCTAACAAGACATCCAAAACTGAATACCATCATTCAAGAGAGGATAAAACCTCAATTTGATAGCAATTTTTTATGAATTGACCTAGATGATCTGGTAAATTGGAACTTGAATCAGTTTTAACATGGCTGAAAGGGCGTTCCCAATCCCCACGGGTTGGAAAATTACATCTAGGAATAAAATAAAAACAAGAGGTAATGATTTCACCATAATAAAAGATGATAAATATCGAAAATAGACAATAATTGATAAACAACTGGTATTCTAAACACTCATCAAGGGAAATGTACCACAAATAGATAGACTAAAGTCCTAAAAATCATATTTCTACCAAATATTGCATAGAAAACCATTAATAAATAAAAAAATATCCTTATAACAAGTGGAATGCATACCACACGAGTCACCACTAACTCCCAAGGACCTGCTAGTCAAGAACACCCATGCCTCCAAACATTGTTTTTTTATTTTCCCAGACTTAGAATTATAAAATCTTAAAATGATCAAAGGAATAGGTAGTGTGTGGGAAATAATATCCCAATAGGATCTCACTAAGTATTCAATAATCAATATATATTAGATATACCAAATATGATAAATTTTAAGTAAAACATAGAATGTAAATCTTCTCATCATTCATATCAAAACATACTTTTTAAAACATTTCAATGGTTATTTTAAAACTTGTAAACAAGTGAATTTCATTCAAAATATAAATTTATAATAGTATTTATCAAAATATTAAAGACTACTAATTTTTGAAAAACAAGAATTAATAAGAATTTTTATTAATCACTCACATGTATAAATCATTTATAATCATAACACAATGGTTAAGAGTCTCATGGTTAGGTTAGTACAAGGATTTTCACACATCATAGTGAAATATGACTCGAGGTGTGAACACATCACTATATCTAAATCCTATGAGAAATAGAAGAACACCCAATAGAATGAACTCCCTACCCACAATATGTTTAGTATTCATTATCATTATCAATCCATTAATAGTTAGAGCTAATACATTCCTAGAATGTGTCCTTCCCTACTATATTACTAGGATCACATGTGTTATAAGAAGATCAATCATACAATGAGCTATCATTAGTTCCAATCAATATTAAATTATTTTAATCAATCATTTTAATTGGCCCCATGTTCATGTTTCAATACAATACATTTTATTTTAAAAACCAACTTCATATAGTTTTCTTAAAAAACTCATGCATTTCAAATAAATTCTTTTCATTTAAAATTATAAAATATTTCATTCCACATTTTCTCAAAATTCATTATCAAAATCATTATTCAAACCATTCATTTCAATTCAAAGTAATCTTCTAAAAATCCAAACTTTATTTCCAAGGCCACTGTCAAGGGGATTTTATAATGCGCACCATGAAATTTAAATTTCATTTATCAAAATACTCATGTAAAGATTTGGAAATCAATAAGTAATCCATTTAAATTTAAGAAATAAATAATAATTTCAAATGATAGGAGTTTCCTTACTAAGCCACATAGATCAATTAAGGTATCTTTGATCACAAAAATGGTATCCTTATTTAAAGAATTGAATGGGATAGAATAAATCAAGGAAGAATCCTAGAACCACAACTCATTATGTTAAGAACTATATCCTTAAACTATACAAGGATCAACCTCTCTTGAAGGAGAGAGATGAGGGAATAATAATTTATAGTCAAATTGATATTACACCCACTAGAAGATAATAATTGCATCAAAAGACACACTAATCTATGAATAATAAATTATGGAAGGTACAAAACACATTTAGAGAGTCTTTAAGGTTGAGGGAATCAAATTAGATTTGTGATAGGTGTGTTTATATTTAAAACTAGAGATTGAGGGAAAATAAATATGACATATCCCTTCTCATTATCACCAATGTTGACATATCCTTATAGTCTCTAACTCCCACTAGCTAGCTAGTAGTGCTTAGTGGAATGATGAAGATTCTAGAAGTCCCATTGGATGGAAAATGGGTTCCTAATATCATTCTGATGGGATTCCTATAAGAACCCACTTCTTCCGGCCACCCACCAACTGGCATGTGTACCTTCCTAGCAAGATGGTGGGATTACTATATGAATACCCTACTAAAAACCTTCTCCAGGTAGGTCAGTGTCCCTCACTAGCTATCTATTGGATCTCATATATCCATTTTTACTATAGGCACCGACCCACTCTCATGAAAAACTCATGAGTACCTCCAATGACATCTCCCAACCTCATTATCAGGATTTAAAACACAATCATGACCCCTCTCAGGGCTCCAAGAAGACATATACAGCCAAAATTCAGTGGGTACAACTAGATATTGACATGAATGAAAGGGAATCAAAATAAACCAAGGATTTTACCTGAAATATGATATCACAATGTTATGGTAATTTTGGGATTATTTCACTGGATGATTCCTTTTTCAATTATGTTATTCAATTATACTCAATTATTTCTTATTTTATACTCTCTCACTATAAGATATTCACCCTATACCAATGGTTTTGAACCACTAGTATAGACCGTGGGACCATTAGTTTAGGATTTACCAATGGTTCCTTAAACAGTTGGATTATTTGTTGTGGGTATATCCTTATACAAATGGTTTGTAACAAATTCTCGGTATAGGTTGTATGGATATACCTTATACCAACAGTTTATTATAACCATCAGTTTTCCTTATACGAATAGTTTACTATGACAATTGGTATAGGATTAATGTATGTACCTTATACCAAGGATTTAATAAAACAATAGGTATAGAAAAGTATTTTTTATAGGTATATACCAATGGGTTTATATATTGTTGGTATATTCATTATTGATATTTTCATCTAGAATCACCTCCCAAGATATCCATCAATACCTTCCATACATTCTCAAAATTTTCACACACCCGCACCCCCAAACATGTATAACCTAATATAGAAAATTCATGAAACAAATTAATACATTGGACTAGTTTTAGTAAATAGAACATATATACAATGACATTCAGTCATCAAGCATCTTTATGAGAGATTTTAATGACACATGTAGGACGTATATATTTACTGGGATGACTCACTACTTGGGACAACTATATTAAGTTTAATTTTTCTCTCCACTACATGTTCACTTTATAATAGTAAAAATTGTGATGAATAAAATATATAAATAAAGATAATCTATAATTTTGGGTTTTAGAGAAGGAAGGATTATTTGGATAGTTATAAGATTAAATATCTCTTTATGATATACACCCACATGTCATCAGTTTTTGAGCCCACATCTATTCAGAATGTTTTTTTGTATTTGGTGAATCATTTATATAATTTCACATCATATTATAGAGGATTATATTATATATATTATTATTTTTTATCTTCTAGTTCATGATTCATGCATGTTAATGTGGGATTTTGTGAGTAATAATCAGTTATAGGTTGTTTTTAGAGGTGATTCTCCAAAAATTTATATAGATACCTCAATAATGGTTGTTATCCCCTAGACATATGGAGGAGGGATTGGGGATTTTACCTAACTAAATTCTAGGACATAAAAAATGGTTTTTTAGAGATAGAATGGATTTTGGGATAGGAACATGTCTGTATTTATTAGGGTAATTTTTATTATGTCTTTCCAAGGATCTCTTATGCATGTAGTCACTATAAATATCACTGAAAAGGATGAGGTAGTCAACATATTAGTAATAACGATTCATATTGATGAAACATTATTTAAACCATAGTGAGTAAAATTGAATTATAAAGTAGGAGAGTGTGAATTATATAGATAAAAGTCATGATTTGGTGATTTCATGATTTATATTATCGAATATATAGATAATATGTGTGGGTTAAGATGGTGATAAATTTAATGACACCCACATCCATTTCTATGAGATCAAGAGAAATATTTTTCTTGGATATATGTGTTGGGATTTCCTATATTGAGATGTTGAATTTTCAAATTCCTTGTGTGAAATTAAATCAAATGTAGTTTTTATGTTGTATAATGAATTTCTTAATGAATCTTGGTTTATAAGTAATCCATGATACAGTATATTCTAGAAAAGGCCTTCATGTTTGAGTAGATCCACTTTTCTTATAATATTAGAGTATGAGTTTTCTAAGTATATTAGAATAAAGGTAAGAATTCCTAAAGTGTGTAATATACCTTTCCAGCCGACATAAGATTATGTTGGATATACATATTTTTATTTAAAAACAAAATTTAAAGGAACCATGCTACATAATATTAATTATATAATTTTTGAGTTGGGTATGAATGAGTTTAAGTAGAAATGGGGGAACATAATATTAAAATAAAATAGGTTAATTAAGGTATTATGATATTGATTTTTTTATTATTATTATCTCGGTACATATGTTTGATGCACATGATGTGATCAATCAATTACCTAGATTTTTTAGTTTAGGATCCACTGATGTTTGAGTGTTTTGATCAAAGTCATGAAGACCATTTTTCATGATCAAGTCATCCAAATAGATGAGTATGTGATAATTTCATAGAAATTTAGATTTCATTCGAAATAGAATTTTATCTTTACAAATATTCAATCTAGAATGTATTGAAACACAAGAGTTTCAGTGAAGTGATCAAGGGATAAAAATACATACAAATTATAATGAGTTATATTTGACACGAAATCACATGGGAGGAGATTTTTTAGTTATTAGGTACAATGAATCTACTGAAATTATAATTGAATCAACATAAAGATCATTATGAGTTACTACCATGTAGATCGAGCTTATAATTAATTTCTATTTTAAATTATCTTGCATTGCTTTTAAATAAGATTTTATTATATTATATATATATTCCATCTTAGGGAATTTCTTTTGGTGTGAAATTTAATCAATATTTGGTTTTAATTACTATAATAAGTATTTTGAGAGTTTTTAATCATTATTTTTGGGATTTTTTTGAATCAGATGTTGTATTTAGTGTTTTACCATGGATCTAAAAATGGTTTTGGATTATGATGAGGAAGAATAGATCACTTTATAATAGTTAGTTGTAATTTTTTACTTTATATTGATTCAATAAGTTTTTCTTATGAATTTTCCATTCCTTCATGTTTGGGGATATTTTTGAGTCAAGATGGTTTTGTTATGACCTTACCAATCCTCATGTTTTGAAAATCACGAACTCCATATCTCAAGGAAATTTTAATTTTACCCTGTGTTTTACTTTCATAAGAAAAATTTTCTGTCCCCAAGGAAATTTTTCCTTACCATGTTTTTTAATGTTCATTATATTGTCTAAGTGTAAAATTTGGTTTCATATCTAAATCCTCGGTATCATATAATACTTAGATAAAGAGAATTATATTTTTAGGATCCAAATTTTGACTCTGAGTTCTCGGAATTTAGACTCTGAATTCTTCAATGTTTTGACTCTGAGTTCTCTGAATTCAGACTCCGAACTTTGTAAGTACTGACTCCGAATTCTCGTGAATTATGACTCCAAACATTTAAGTTCTGACTCTGAATTCTCATGAACTCTAAATCTGAAATTTTTAAGTTTAGATTCCAAATTCTTGTGAATCAAGATTCTGAATTTCCTTAAAATTCAGACTCCATAATTCCATAGTGTTCAGGATCTGAATTTTTTAGAAAACAGAATCCAAATATCCTTGAATTATAGACACCAAATTTACTTTTGGTTAGACTCTGATCATTTATTTTCATACATTCCGAATATTTTATTTTGGTTATGTAACAATATTTTTTCTCACACTTGTTTTTTTATAAAACTATGTCATGAATTCAATTACTAACTAACCGTTGTTTAGGTGACACGAGTACAGGTCCCTCTAAAATTCAAGTAAAAATATGACCGTTGGAGGAGGGAGCCGACCGTTGGAGCTGTGCCTTTAAATAGAAGCTCATTTAAAAGAGCTCAACACTATTCTATGACTATAGAGATTACATGTTGTTGAAGTGATTTCTAGAGAGAGACTCTAGTGCTTAGTGTATACTGAACATCTTGTTCAGATTTGCTTCGTGTGACTCCGAATGTTGCGGATTACATTCGAGGACTTTCGGGGATAGGAAGTCAGAGGTGCCGACTACCTTAAAGTTCGAGGACTTCTTTGCTGAGCAAGATAGAGGTACCGACTACCTTGAAGTTGAGAGCTTGCGGGGATAGCATGACAGACTCCGATATTATTATCGAGGGCTTACCCTGGTGTGGGTAGGACAGACTTTCGTGAAAGTATAAATCAAGGGACCTTTATCCAAGGTTGTTGGATACCCTACTCTTTGGGTTAAAAGATTTATTACTTGTTACTTGGTTTGTTTCAATTTTTCCACTAGATTTTGATTTTTGAGGAACGTATAACTATTTTATACTATTTTATACTTGTATACTCTGATTTAGTAAGATTATATATGCTTTAAGGTATAATATTTATCTTTTTAAACTTTCATAAAGCTTCATTTTTTGGAACCATTATTTCCGGAATCACTTTCTCATGATCATATTTCTGTAATCTTTCAAGTGTGTAGAACTATTGGGTTTGTGAATTACCTTATTAAACCTTGTTAAACATAAACATCTTTAAAAGTTCCAAAGGAATTTTTTAAAGTATACAATTCAACCCCCTCTTGTATTTTGAGCATTATTAGATACTTCATTCAGTATCTATATTATTTCTACCCTAATTTTGGTATTAGAGAGTATATCATACTCCACATACCATCTTAATGGTTGGTATCAGAGGTTGGCTACCTCATACCCTGAACCAATTCAATAATTGGTATTAGAGGATTGGTTAAATTTGAATTAATCTCAGGATTAGATTTATAAGAGAATTCTTATTCTTATTTTTTTCGGAATCAAATTTCCGGACTCATAATGTTAGGATTCATAATTTCTTTAGAGATACTCTAGTTCTATTTTCTCTGCTTAAGTTTTTTTAAAAACTTTTATTACTGAAAAGTTTTTGTGGAAAGATATTTTTTTGAGATGGAAGGAATCAATGTCCGTTCCATAGACAACATGAATCAAACCAGACCTCTTATTTTTTATGGGAATGATTATGAGTATTGGAGAGATCGTATGAAGACATTTATTATCAATACTGGAGTGGATAACTATGTTATGCTTACTAGAGGATATAAAATCCCTGAAAAGGAAGTTAGTACCTTCACCAATCAAGAAAAGCATGAATATCAATTGAATTATAAGGTACACAATACATTTCTATGTTCCATGACTAGGAACATCTATATTCAAATATATTCATTTGAAGTTGTAAAAAGTATTAAGAAGATACTTAATGATACACATTTTGGTACTTCTAAAGTAATAGAGACAAGAAGAGTTATGTTAAGAGGTGAATATCATGGATTTATCTTTCCTTATGGAGAACCCATAAGCAATTTACAACAATGTTTTATGACAATTGTGAATAGTATAAAATCTATGGGAGAAAAAGGATTAGATGATAATGCTCTTGTGGAAAAAATCATAGACGTCATGACCAATGAGTGGGAATCCAAGAGAACTGCTACTGATGAGAATAGAATGGTCGCTCAGATTTATCTATTTGAGTTGTTTGGAACTATTCTTCAAAATGATAATAGAATAAAGAGAGACGCTTATAATGTTAAAAAGAAGAATGGGAATCGAGGAGTTTCTTTTACAACTACTTCAAATAATGTGAAATCCAAGACTCCTGAGAGAGTTACTAGATCCAAATATAAGAAGGTTATTATCCAATATGAATCTAGTGGAAATGAATCTTCAGAAAATGAGTAAGAAAATCTTTCTCAAAGGATGAACAAGATTGTTGGTTAGAAGAATTTTCAATCCAGATACAAGAAGAAGGAAAGGGAAGATAAGAAAGATTCAGAAGTCACATGTTATGAATGCAAGAAAGATGGACATACAAGAACTGATTGTCCTATGATTAAGAGAAAGGAAAAAAATAAAAATAATTCTTAGAGAAACAAAAAAAATTACTACAAATCTAAAGCTAAGAATGTCCTAAAATTTAATGACACCTAAAGTGCCAGTGGCGGAGACTCTTCAGATGAATCATTAGATTATGAATCTTCTAGACAGAAAAATCTTAGCCTAATAGCCAGACTACCTATTGAAAGTCATTACTTAATGGCTAAGGTACACAATGGTGAATCCATGACCAATGTATCTTTGAGTGCTGTTTATAGTGATAGAAAATATAATAACTCTTTTGATTAAGAATCTTCTTCAGATGAAGATAATAATTTACCTACCTATATAGAAGTTTCTAGGATTCCTACGCTTCTTGAGAACAAAAAATCTAAACTAAAAAAAAATCTTGAAAAGTTAAATTCTATGATTTCTATACTTACTAAGGAAATATCAGATCATTCTAAAGATTTTGATAAGAAAACCCTTGATTTTGAAAGTATTTCAACAAACCATGAAAAAGTAAATTCTGAGAAGGATAAACTTTCTAAGGATCTAGAAAATGTCATTTCAAAGAAAAATATTTTCGAGCCTAACTCTAGTTCTAAAAAAATGTTTTGGAAGACAATAACTTAGTTGTTAGACTAAAGTCAGAAACTGTTTCCTTGAGGAAGTGTTTGTCAAACTTTACCTTAGGTAAATAAAATTTTGATAAAATGTATTCTCAAATCCCACCTCTTAGGAATAATTCTGGATTTGGTTATACAAGTTCAAAACCAATTTTTAGCCACAATTATTTTGTTCCTCAATCTGCTCTATTATGCACCAAGTGTCAATGTGGTGGACACTTGGAAAAATATTGTTCCTTAAACCAAACCCAGTCTTTAGGATTTCATAAAGCCTATTTTTCTAAGAAAATGTGGGTACCTAAGATTTTGAAATTTGAAATTTATGGATCCAAGAATGTTTGGATACTAAAAGTCTAACATTCTTATTTTCAGAAAAATAAGGAAAGTACCAAAAACAATACTTGGTACATTGATAGTGGATGTTTTTAGCAAATTTCTGGTAACAAAAACTTCTTTTAAATGATTATCAAGGTGATAGGATGAAAATTAACTTTCAGAGATAATGCTAAAGGATAAATTATTGGTATTGGTAACATTGTTCTTCTTGGAAAAACATTGATTTAAAATGATTTATTTGTTAAAAGGGGATATAATTATTCAATTTATCAGAACACATGATCAACTTTCTAATATTTTCACAAAATCTTTGCCCTCTGATATATTTGAATACATTAAAAAGAAGTTAGAGACGACAACCATAAGGTAATCTTTCTTGTTAACTATCTGTTGTAACCAATCTTCTTATAGTAATAAACTCCTTTTCATAAGGAGAGTACATTTTCTTATTAGTGTACAAAATATTTCATAACAAAAAAAAATTTAGTCATATTTTTTAAAAATCATTTGTAATGAAAATTTTTGTAGTCATATTTTTCAAAATCCTTCGTAATGAAAATTTTCGTAGTCAGATTTTTCAAATCTTTTGTAATGAAAATTTTCGCAGTCATATTTTCTCAAAATTTTTCATAATGATTTTTTTCATATTTTCTATGTTTTTGTAATGATTATTTTCTATTTCTTCATACTAATTATTTTCCAAATCTATCGTAATGGAAATTTTCATACCTTGATTTTTTCTAATTTTTCTCATAATAAATTTTTCGGAATATAAAGTTCTTCAAGATGATTTTTCATCAATATGAATAATATTTCTGGAAATCCGAAGTCTATGTTTCCTTTATTAAGTTTTCATAATAATCATTTACTTGTTGGTATTTTCATTTGTTTCTAAAAAATTAAGATTATCTTTTCCCTAAATTCGAATGATTTCTTAAAAACCTCAAATGATCAGATTCTATCAATTTTTCCTTGAAGCTATCATATCAGCCGTCAGATCTGATCAGAAGGATTTTCAGCCATTCGATTGAGTTTGGAAGATGAACTATTATAGTAAACTCCTATATAAAGGACGCCCAATAGTTATCCCACGTCGATCTCAAGCTCTTGCATGCTGAAGTTATGACCCTCTACTCAAGCATGTTCTGAACATCTCAGTGTTTTCTCAATTCCAAATGATTATAGAAGAATACTCTTAGAAAGATATTTCTTCCATCAAGCCAATTCCGGAGAGGCAGGTGTATAGAGAAACGTCAGTGCATATAAACTTCTTCGCTAAGTATGATTCAATAATTTCAAATAACATAAAATTGAATGGATGGGAGAGTGTTTGCACAACGAAGACAGGGGATCAAGATTTGGTATATCCAGATTATCTTATTGAATTTTATGAATCAGTTAGTTTCTTTAAGGAAGAAGGCAGAGAGAAGTTTTCCTTCAAATTTTATGGAAAAACTATGCTCTTTCATATACTAAGGCAGCCAGCATAGTTGGTATTCCATATGAAGGGGAAGCTGAATTATGCTCCCACAAGTTTCCAGTTGTCAAAGGAAGATTCGTAAAGGTAAAATCCATGGAGTTCCTTAGTTTTATTTATGTCAAGACTCCGAATAGTTTTCACCTCTCTACAAATAATCGGATCCTTGAATTATGGGTGCAAGGATTTATCATTATGAGAAAATGTAACAAGGACACATTGAAAAAGAGTTATACGTACATCCTAGATATTCTGGTGAACCTGAGGAAGGTTAATTTGGGTAAGCATATTCTGATTACGATCAGTAATACCATGAATGGAAATATGAAGGCTCAAATTATCGTGTACCGGGACATTCTTTCTAAGTCGATCGTTCGTTGACTAGAATCTTTCAAAATTCCTTGGAGTTTGAAGCCTAGAAATTACAAAGTCATGCTAGTCAGTGATGATACATTGAAGAGGATGAACATTTTTTTCCAAAGTCTCTGGATAATTTTATGACCTACGAGAGGAAGAAGCTAAAGCTATTCCGAATAATCAAGAAGTGGATGAACCATCGAAAAAAGTTGGAAAGAAGAGGAAGCTGAAGGAAGAATAAGAGGAAGGAAAAACGCCAAAAACTAAGGAAGCCCAATCTGCACCTCCAAAACCAAAAATAAAAAAAGCATATCAAGATGAGGTTATAGAAAAATTGAGGGAAGATAAGAAAAATAAGAAGTCAGGGGAGCCATGTTTTGGTTTGGATCCTACAGAAGCCAAATCTTTAAAAGAGAAGACAATAGCTGATCTTGAGAAGCAAGCTAAAGAAAAGAAACAAAAGAAGAATTTGTATGAGACTAAAATTTTTCAATTCCTTTTGAGGGATATTGAGAAAGAATCAGAGGGTATCCCAGTATCAAAATATTTCATAGTTGAATCTTTAACTGAGACCTTGGGGAAGAAATTCATGACTCTGGAAAATTCCCAATAAAAATTTGTTGATGTAGAAAAAGTTGTGGAAGAAGTGTAAGAAGAAGAAAGTAGTTGGGACACCAAATATCTCATAAAAAAGTTGAATACTTCCATTAGAAATAAATTCCATCAGATAAATTGTCAATACGAACTTCATAAGTGGAATCATCGAAACTTTCTACACCTGGGAAATATCATAAAGAAGAGAATGAGAAAGTTGAAGATGAAGTGAACAAGATGTTTGAGGAAGAATGTTTTAATCATCATTTTATTCATCTTAAAGATGCTGAGGAAGGAGATGATAAGGATAAGATAGATGAAGATAGAATTTTTCAGCTATCTAATAGTGAAAATGAATCTCTAGATGAGGAAGCCATTCTGAGAAATGATAAGGGGAAACAGGTGGTTGTTGATAAACCTACTGAAGTTGTTTTAAATAAAAAGGAAGCTGGTGGATCTTCAAAGAGGAAAATTGCTGATCTAGAGAAAGATCCCTTACCTAGTGAAGTCTCAGATTCAGAATCATCATTTCTAGGAAATAATTTTGTTGTCCAGACTTTGAAGAAGCTGGTTAGCACTATTCTGATTTTCCCAAGCATTGAATCAAGATGCTAGATACTCCAGCACTCCCTAAACCAAAAATTGGATTCAATATCCATGGTGATGGAAAAGTGTGTACATCTTGAGGCTAATCTCAAGAATTACTTCATTAACTGTGATGACCAAAAAAGTTCCTGAAAGAAAACGGTTGGCTGGTCAAAGAAGACAGTAGAAGATTTTTGGGAACATGATGAATTCCAAGATGGTGTCAAGGAGGATATTGACATTAAAGATGGTAGGATCAAAGATCATACAACAAGTTTTAAAGAAATGTTAACTTTGGAACAAAATTCTCAGATTCAAGATGTGAAGGCTCTCATTGGGAAATTGTATTCTGTTTCCCAAAGGTGGAAGAGAGAAAGAGATCTTCGGATTGAGATAGAAGGAAATATTGTCAAGCAGGGAGAAGTCCTGAAGGCTCAGGCAGAAGCTCTTAAGTCTCAAGACGAAAGAATCAAGGCTTTATAGAAGAAATCTAAGGATAAGGATCATCTTATTAAGAGACCAGAGGAAGATCATAAGGAGATCAAAAATATGAAGACTATGTTCAAGAAGTTGATGCCGAAGGAAAATGAAGGATAAATTTGTAGCAATCCGGTCTTTTGCTGTACTTTTCTTCCTTGTAAAAATTCCTTCTAATCATAATAAAGTTTTTGGTTGCTTGTCTATTGGATGTGTTGTACTAATATTTCAGGTACCATAATTTATTTTCCATTCCATCAAATTATCATTCAAAATCACAAAGGGGGAGAAAGGAAAAAAGATTACTCAGTAAAGAAGAAATATCCCTGAGTAAGGGGTAGTTTATCTATGGGGGAGTTATCATTACATAGATTTTTGTACTCAAGATAATGAAAAATATCATTCTGGAAATCTAGAATATGATCCTTAGTGTTCCAAATCTTAAGAAGCAGTTAGTAGTATTCATATTTTCCCATATGATAAGGGAGATACATTTTATTTCCAATGTCTTGAAAAATATTTTCTAAGTCATTATTTTCTTTTTCGTAAGGGTGTTTGTGCTTTAAAAAAAGGGGGAGATTGTTGAGTCAATAAGGTTTTATTATGACATTTACATTCATTCATGTTTGTGGAGATTTCTGAGTCAATAAAGTTTCCTAATGACTTTACCAATCCTCATGTTTTGAAAATCAGAAACCCCTTATCTGAAGGAAAATTTCATTTTACCCTATGTTTTACTTTCATAAGGGAAATTTTCCTTCCACAAGGAAATTTATCCTTACCATGTTTTTCATTATTCATAATATTATCTAAGTGTAAAATTAGGTTTCAAATCTAAAAACCTAGAATCATATAATACTTAGATAAAGAGAATTTTGTTTTCAGGATGCGAATTCTGACTCTGAGTTCTCTGAATTCAGACTTCGAATTATTATGAGTTCTGACTCTGAGATCTCTGAATTCGGACTCCGAATTTGTCTGAGTTATAACTCTGATTTCTTTGAATTCAGACTCTGAACTTTGTAACTATTGACTCTGAGTTCTCATGAATTCTGACTTCGATCTTTGTAAGTTATGACTCTGAATTCTCATGAACTATGTCTCCAAACATTGTAACTTCAGATTCCGAATTCTTATGAATCTAGATTCCTAATTTCCTTAAAATTCAGACTTCGTAATTCCATGGTGTTTAGGATATGAATTCCTTATAAAAAATAATCTGAATATCCTTGTATTATAGACACCGAATGTGCTTTTGGTTAGACTTCGAACATTTATTTCCTTACATTCTGAATATTTGATTTTGGTTATGTAACCATATTTTTTTCTTACATTTGTTTTTGTAATAAAATTATGTCATTCATTCAGTTACTAACTAACAGTTTTTTAAGTGACACGTGTACAGGTCCCTCCGAAATTTGAGGAAAAATATGACTGTCGGAGGTGTGAGCCTACCGTTGGAGCTGTGCCTATAAATAGAAGCTCATTTGAAAAAGCTCAACATTATTATATGACTATAGATTACATGTTGTTGAAGTGATTTCTAGAGAGAGACTCTCATGCTTAGTGCATACTGAATGTCTTGTTTATATTTGCTTTATGCGACTCCAAATGTTGAAGATTACATTTGAGGACTTCTGGGGATAGGACGACAAAGGTGCCAACTACCTTATAGTTCAAGGACTTCCTTCTTGAGGAAGAAAAAGGTGCCGACTACCTTGAAGTTGAAAGCTTGCGAGGATAGCAAGACAGACTCTGATATTTGTATCGAGGGATTACCCTAGTGTGGGTAAGATATACTTTCATGAAAGTATAAATCAAGGTATCTGTGTCCAAGGTTGTTGGGTACCCTTCTCTTTAGGTTAAAATATTTATTACTTGTTACTTGGTTTGTTTCAAGTTTTCTACAACATTGTGATTTTCGAGGAACGTATAACTATTTTATAAATTCTTATACTTGTATACTCTGATTTAGTAAGATTATATACCCTTTAAGGTAGAATATTATTCTTTGTAAACTTTCATTATGTTTCATTTTCCAAAACCACCTTTTCCAGAATCACTTTCTCAGAATCATATGTCCAGAATCATGTAAGTGTGTAGAACTATAGGTTTTGTGAATTATCTTATTTATCCTTGTTAAACATAATCATATTGAAAAGTTTCAATGGAATTTTTTAATGTATAAAATTCACCCCCTCTTGTATTTTGATAATTATTAGATACTTTATTCATTATCTATATTATTTCGATCCTACATTTGGTATTATAGAGTATATCATAACCCACATACCATCTCAACACATTAAACATTACAATTCTATTTGATTCAGGTTTCATGGAGAATATTTTTATAGAAGTCATGGAATTTAATGGTGAAATATTAAATTTTAAAATAATTTATCCATTGTTCTATGAACAATGCGAAATATTTAGGAACATTACAAAGATTAATGTTGAAAATTTAGAGGAACTAAATCTAAGGTCATCATTAATTAAAGAAAATTCTCAAACACACCAAGAAGAGAGTTCACTATAAGTTTAGAAATGTATAAAATCTTATCCATTGCCTTAACTTGTTAACTTAAACCCAAAGGAATTTCTTATGCTAGAATTTCAGACCGATATTTGGAAGGGAGTTGAATAAAAATTACATTTTTCATTATTAACTCTTTATAAACATAAAATTTCTAATCCTTTATCTTATTTTAACTATAACATCTCATCACCATAGTTTTGTTACATAGATGATAATGAAATGAAATATTTTGAAGTGAAAAAGGATAATTTTATTAAACAAAGGCACAAAACATTAGAGTTATATTGTGAGTATAATTTAGATGATTATGAAGTTTTTTCCAGACAATAGTATTCTATATCACATGATATTTTTACAAAAAATGAGTTTTAATAGGACACATGATATGAAAAATATTTTGAAAAGATTCTAAAAATATGAAAAATCTTTTTGAAAATCATATATAGTATTATTTTAATGATAGAGATTTATTCCATTAAAAAATCAGAATAGAAGTGATTCTAACCAATTTATATAAATAATTTCATATAAATTTTGGAGAAAAATAATGTTGACAATGGATAAGACTATGTTTAACATGAACTATATCATTTTTTCCCTAACATTGAGGTTTCATTAGAAGATGAATTAAATTGATTTGAATCAAAATATGTATGTTTTTTCACTACTAAAAATTATAATTATCAAATTGAAATTGAACATGTAGAACTTTATCTTTTAATAATTTTTTTATGATACATATTATTTGGATATTAAAATAAATCATTTCAACCAATTTAGAGTTGAAACATTATGTTTGGATTAGAATTTAAATAGTGAATTGGGAAATTATTTTGAAAATTGGAATGATTTTGAAAAATTAGAGTTACATGGAAAACATGAAGAAATTGAATGGTTGAGTAATGATATTTGTATTGATTTTTTTATATATGATGAAAGAGATTATGTTTACGGAATTAAAAACTTTCGTTAATAGGTAGGGGTTATTTGTTATTATTGAAAATGTAGACATTGAATTTTATTTTTCTACCAAAATAATTTTTCTTCCTCCATATGTCAAAGAAGAATTAATTTTCATTGATAATAAAGGTATTGAATTTAGTTTGTAAGTATATATACACCTCAATTTTAAGATTAAAATATCATACATTGAGAAAAAAATTGTCATACTTTAGAGAATTTTTTTTATAAAACATTTGAAAATAATATTTGTTTCTGAAGAAGCTAGGAGGAGTTACACAACTGAGATGGGGGTGTTCAATTAGTAGAGTTTATTTTAAATTTTTATTTCTTTTGAAATCATCATTTTTTGGCCTTTTAAGATCTGATTCACTTTTATTATTACTTAGTATAAAGACCTAACCTTAAAAAATTACATAATCTTGAGTTAAGTCAATAATTTTACTTTATTTCCATTTTAAGATATTTTAAGGTTTATAGATTTTGAGAATTGTGTAATAATTCAAACAAAACATCCCACATTTATACAAATTGGACACTACTAAAATAATATTTATTTATTCCGAATGATAAATCATTCGAAATAAAACATGATTTCCTTAAAAAATAATCATAACATTCATTAGGACAAAATTATTTCTCTAACGAATTCTTATTACCTGTGAAAAACCTTTTAAATCTTGGGATGATAACAAAAATCTTTGTATTTAACACAAAGAAAGAAAATCGTCAGTACAATGAAAACTAAAAATCCCATTAAAAACCCTTTTCTCTTGAAAATCATTATCTTGCATAGAAAATAATTCTATGCCTTGTGATATATTTACCATATCATTCTTACATTATCCTTTAAAAATGAAATAAAATTTTGGTCTACTTACATCTCTGGAGTACTGAATGCGTTGGAGACCTATAATGGAGCCCACCCTTAATATATTGAGCTATAATAAAGCTTAAACCGTCATATCCTGAGCTATTTTGGGGCTCCACCCATCATATCTTGAGCTATAATGGGGATAAAACTATCATATATTGAGATATAATGGGAACAAAACGTAATACAAAATTTACAAGGAACATATAACAAATAAAAAACTCGATATATTATTTAAACCCATGATAAATACACATTCAGATATCAAAATTCCGTTTTCTAGAAAAAATAACTTTTAAAATATGAGAACTACGCAAATAATAATGAAATAATATCCTTAAAAATAACTATAAAAACATATAAAGGAATAATTATAGCAATAAAAAATCATGAATGTGATAGAAACCACCCACTCTGTATAATAAAAGAAACAATCTTTATGAATTTCGTACAACTGACATATAAAATGTTTTTAAAAGGAATGTACCTTAACTACAGTTATAATTCATTAAAAATTGTTAAAAACTCTTGTATAATAGTTTTATAATTTTTATTAATTTTATATAGAACTATAATCATTTTTATAATGCCTTAAATTGCGTTCTTATAACATTTCCCATCCATTTATTAATAATATCTTGTTATTTTTATTTTTTAGGTGCGTTCTTTCCATGGTTTACAAGGTTAGTTTATTATGAAATTATTTGTAAAAAATAAATAATACTCCATTATTTAGAATATATATATATATATATATATATCGGTCATTTTAATCAACTACTTGTGAATTTAATCTTTCCATGATTGCTGTTAAGGGAAACAAAAACTCATTATCCATGCAAGTGATGAATTGCCACACCATATATGACAATTTCATTATTTAAGGATAAAAGGAAAAAATGAGAGATTTTATAATGAATATACCTTAAAAAACTAAATTCCAATATATATATTATACTGATGTTACCAAGAATAATTGGATAGGAGGTGAGGAAAATGTAGGAGGGAGAAAGAATTTAAAAGTGAAAATAAAGGAAAGTTTCTCTTCAAAATTTCTCCTTGATAATCTCTTTATTATTTCTGAAGGAGTCATTTTGTGATCCTAAAACAACTAGAATATGTAAAGTGATTAGAATATGGAAATTTCTAAGAATTTAGTCAATAAATATGGCTTAAGGTGATGAAATTTTATGAAGGGATGAGTCTCCATTTATAGTTGAGGTGAGGGGTTATTTAGGAATTACCAAAAATATTAAATTATAATTATTCTAACATAGGCTTAAAGACTTTAAAAATGTCCAAAAATCATAGGATATCATATTTTTTAAGGAATATTATCATTTTTGGCATTTTCAGGTTTTTTTTTAAATTTAATATAATATTTTATTCATAAAAAATATTTTTTAACAAATTAAAGAATATCCATGACTATGACTTTAAACACATCAAAAATGTTTTCAAATTAGAAATCAATTTTTTATTAAATTCTAAGAATATCATATTTATCTAGTGAATTAATGAATTACATTAAAAATATCAAATTATATTTAATTTATTGTTTTAATATCATTAACTTGATTTATTTATTAATTGAATATATACTTCATCATCATTGTTAAATTCATTAAGCTAATTATTTATTACAAAAAAAATTAAAAATAAAATTCCATGAAAAATATAATTGTATTATATTTCAAAAAAAATATTTAATTTTTAAAAAACCCTTTAGGAAAACAATATATTAAAATTTTATAAAAAATAAAACTATAGTGTGAATACCTTGAATTATTTTTAAATAAAATATTGTAAATGGATTAAAGTGATTAAGGTTATTTTAAAATGTCCCAAATTTGAATAAAATTAATACAATTGTCCAAAATTAATTATAAAAAAATTCTTAGTCATATTTTAGGCCATTTAAAAGTTATTATAATTTTATTTAAAAAAATTATTTATTTTTTTTCTGCTTGGACAAGAATTTCATCAGAGTTGTATAAGAATTAATGTTAATTATTTAATATATAAAAATACAAAATAAATCACCATCATAAAAATAAATTAGTTAGGTTCAAAATAAAATTATATATTCATTCATTATGTATATTAACTCATATTCTTATCAAGTAAACTTTATTATATTTTTCTTTTTTCTTTTTTTACCCGACGCAAGCATTGCACAGACATTTGGATAATATTAATGTTTTTTAACTATATAATTATAAATTATAATAAAAAAAATGAATTATAAATAATAATTAATAAATAAGTTGTTAAAATAATTCTTAACTCTCAATTATTATTTATAAGGAACCAAATTGACTTTGTTAGCGTTGTGCTGACACTTCATCGACATTGATAAGAATTATTTTATACTTATTAAGGAAATATAATTTAAATGTTCTGAAATATTTTTGCACAAAATTTATCTTATAATATAATAAATTATTTATTACATAAATTTAATTAATTTTATTTCATAATTATGTCTTCATGATGTCACAAAAATACTGTATTTTATAAAAAGACTACATTTTTTTATTATTCACCAAAAATATAACTTTTTTAGAAAATTATGAAAAATTCATAGTAAGATAATTTTGAAATTGAATTAAAAAATTAAATTAGTTTTTTCAAATTAGATTTCTATAATTTAATAATTAATGTTTTAATTATACAACCATATAATAAATTATTTATTATTAGAATTAATTAACATAATGAATATAACTATTTAATTCAAGAATACCAATAAATATAAAATCAAATTATTCTATTTGTTCCAAGGTTTTTACCTTATCCCCCCATTTTGTAATTGAATCCTTTAAATTTTATTCACATATTAAACAAATGACGATACTTTTCCCTTATAGAAATTGTAGATTCTCATGTTTCTTCTTGAAATAAAGGTCTTTCCTCCTATTATCTATATAGCTTTTTTTCCTACTCCGAGCTATCCTCACGTGTTGCTGAAACAACTGATCTTTCTCTACCACTGTCTCTACTAATTATTGTCCCATAAATTTCTTTTCCCCAAAATCATGTCAAAGTGATGGATTATGACATCTCTTTCTATATAATGTGTCAAAAGGTGCCATATATATATACTAGAATGAAAACTATTATTATAAGAAAACTCAACTAACGGAAGATGTTGATCCTAACTTCCCTAGTAATCCATTTAACAAGTATTAAGCATACCCTCAAATGTCTTAATTGTTCACTTTTACTTTTCATCATATTAAGGATGAATTGATATATATAATTTTCATTCAGTACCCAATGAATTCTGAAGGCTTTTCCAAAAGTTAAAAGTAAACCTAGGATCAGGATCAGATACAATAGAGAGAGAGGAAATATATGTAACATGACTATCTCTTTTAGATACAAAATCTAAAGTTGACATTGATATAGGGTTTCTCAAATTGATAGAAAATATGTATATTCAGTCAAATGATTAACAATAACCTAGATTGAACTATTAATTCGAGAAGACTATGGTAGTCCCACCATAAAATCCATGGATATATTTTCTTATTTCCACTCTATCACTTATAAAGGATGAAGCATACATTTTGTAAAATACCATTCAACATTAAATTGTTGAAAAGTTAAGCATATCATGGTAAAATATGAAATATCTGTTTTATTCCATCCCACTAGTAATACTTTCTAAGGTCTCTATACATATTAATACTATTATGTTGAACTGAAAATAAATAAATATAAGCTTCACATAAAACCACTTTCTTCAACAGTGAATCATAAAGAACACATAATCTCTTCCCAAATCTCAAAAAACAATCTCTATCAATGTTATATTCAGTCAACTTACCATTTTTTACCAATTATAACTTTTTCTATAACTCATGGTCTTCCTTTTATGGATTCTTAATTCTGTCTAATATATACGACTACACTGACTCCTGAAACAAAACATAGGAATTTCCATCACCCAAAAATTCCTAGCCAAAATTTATCAAATAATTAACCAAGTGGTCATCCAACATACATAACATAGTTAATGTATTATTATTTTTCTAACTCAAAGCATCAACCACTTTATTTTATTTTCTAGGAAGGTAAAAAATAATTAAAAAACAATCCTTTATTAGTTATATTCACCTTCTCTGTCTCATAATCAAATATTTCTGTATGAATAAATACTTCCAACTTTTGTGATTAGTATATATTTCACACTTTACTACATACAAGTAATGAATCAAAATTTTTATTAAAAAATAACAACAACTAATTCTAAATCTTATTTTGGTTAATTTCTCTCATGAGTTTCAATTGTTATGAAACATAAGCAATTTCTTGGTTATTCTACATTAGGAAACAACCATGTCCTTCAAACAATGCATCATTGTAGATGAAAAATTCACCATTTCAGGAATATAGGGCTAAAATTGAAGTATTCACTAATATTATTTTTAATTCCTAAAAACAATCACCAAATTATTTTTCCATGATGAATTTAACTCTTTTTTAGTTAAATTAGTCAGTGGGCTAGATAACCGTGGATCGTTTTCATCAAATCGTTCGTAATATCCTACTAAGCCCAGAAAACATATAATTTTGGTTATATTTGTGGATTTTATTCATTATTAAATAACTTTAATTTTAGTAGGATCAATAGTTATTCCATATTTAGAAACAATTAATGTGACAAAGGAATGAAACTTTTTGCAACCAAAATTTACACTTACTGAATTTTCTATAAAGTTTCTTTTATTTTATCATTTTCAAAACAAACCTTAAATGCATTTTATTTTCCCCTTTAGTTTTAGAATATAAAAAATTTTCTTCAATAAAAACAAACAAAAACTTATCCAAGAACTCATGAAATATTCTATTAATAATATCACTTAATACAGTAGGTGAATTAGTTAACTCAAACTACATAACTAGAAATTCAAAATGCCCATATCAAGTATTAAATTCCATCTTTGGAATTTCTAATTCCTTTACATTCAACTAATGGTACCCTAACCTCAGGTCAACCTTCAAAAAACATTATTCTCCCTAGAGATGAACAACCAAATTATAGATATGTGGAAAAAGATAATTTTCGTAACAATGATGTTATACAAGGATATATAATCAATGAAAAGTCTCATTGAACCATCTATATTTTTAAAAAACCAGAATGGATCACCCCATAGTGAAGTAATATGTTATACAAAACCTTTATCTAATAATTACTATAACTTATTTTTCAATTATAGAATTCATACTTGAGACATTTGATAAGGGTGTTTAAAAATTGGTTTAGCATTAGGAACTAAGTCAATAGTAAACTCAACATCTCGATCGGAAATAACACTAGTAAAATCATCAAGAAAAACATCAAGACACTAATTTACTATTGGAACATATTTAATCTATTCAATTCATTTATTTTTAGCAATATGTTCAAGATAAAATTAATTTCCATATTTTAATAGTTTCTTATCTTCATAATATGTTATTAATGAAATGGGTTCATTATTTTAAAAACAAAAAACTCTTT
Organism: Viscum album; assembly: GCA_963277665.1. Taxonomy (NCBI): domain Eukaryota; kingdom Viridiplantae; phylum Streptophyta; class Magnoliopsida; order Santalales; family Viscaceae; genus Viscum; species Viscum album. The sequence continues at coordinate 1,923,370,646 of OY728128.1, read as the reverse complement.
CTGAAAAGAAACTTTTTTAGCTCTACAATCTATATTATCATGGTAAAAAGAAAGCCAATATATATCCAAGATAATATCAAACTCTACTAAAGGAATACAAAAAGGTTTTTAAGTAAATTCTTTCCATATAAAATGATTGGAAGATTTTTATAATTTCTATTTTCATTAATATTTTCCCCATGTTGTTTCACCATAAGTTATGGATTCATTTCTTGAAGTGAAATTTTAATTTTACTATAAAATTCATCATAAATGAATGAATTTGTAGGCTCCAAATCAAACAATACATTGAAATATTCTGTAAAAACAATAAATTTACATGATAAAACTTTTTTTGATTTCTCAACATCTTCTAAAGTAGTTGAAAATTATTTCTCCACATACATATATTTATAATGATGTTGATTTCCCACTTGAGTGACTAGTTTTGGAGATAAATTTAAAAAATGACCCAGGTCCTTACAGTTAGAGAATATTACCATAAGATTATTGTTTTTCTTGTAATAATTTTATTTCCAATCAAGAAATATATTTCCAAACATTAAACATTTTTAGTATTTACCAAAATTTAAAAGAAATTTTCCAGGATTCGTTTTACTACTCTTTTCACAGGAAGGGAAATTGATTTCCTTACCTCCAAATTTCTTTGATGAATTCTCCCCCAAATCCTGCCAACCTGAATGCTTCTTATTCTAATCATAAAAAGGCACATATGTGTCCAAAAAACACCATTTCAACCTTTTTATCATAATGAAAAAAAATTACTTATATTTCAAAATCTCGTTTGGCCAAAGCTCTTCAAAAACCTGATTTAAATCCTGTGTAAAATTGATTAATTTTTCAATTTGTGTCCCAAAACAATCTGGCACATAACTAACCAATATTGTGATGTTTTATTCATATTATGATACATAATATTCATATTTTTTCCACAATTCCATAAATTTTTTTTCCATTCAATGTTGAAAAACACCTGGGAAATATTTCTCAATGAAAAAGATCCTTGAATATTTCCCATTCCATGGAATCAAGACCTTTTTCTTGTATTATTATATAAAAACTACCATCGATTAGATTCACCTTCAAAATGATAAACAACAGGGGTTGAATTTTAATTTTATCGACATTCCACAGCATCAAATATCATATCTGGATAATTGATCCATTTTTTGGATACCACCAGGTCAGATGATCCAATGAATGGTTGGGGATGTTTCCTCATGAAATGCTCCACAAAATACATGTTTTTTAATGGTATACTAGGTTTTTTTCAGTCATAGATGCCACCAAAATTTATTTACTAATTCAATAAATCCATTACTATCACTAACTGCTCAGTTCTAATTCCCACCATTTCGGGCTATAAATTTATAAGGATATCATTCTATCTGTGTATTTCTACTTCAGATTCCCTGTATCATCTATAAAAAACTATTCTAAGGAGTCATATCTTAGAAGAAATAATATATTAATATTTAAATTCTATATAATTTCAAATTAACCATAATGTAAAAAATCATTTATAGTATTCTATTAACATCATCCTAACCCAATATGTTATCTAAAGTGTCCTTTGATTCCAACTATAAGGACCCAACCTTAAAACATTACATAATATTGAGTTAAGTTAAGAATTTTCCTTTATTTAATATTGAGGATATTTTATTATTTATAAATTTAGAAAATTAGGTCATAATTCATACACAATATCCCACATTTTTATAAATTGGACAATACTAAAAAATATCAATTTCTTACAAAAAATATAACAATTAAATTAAAACATGTTTTTTTCAAAAAATATTCATAATATTCATCATGATTTCCTTATTTCTCTTACCCAAACTTATACCATGAGACATTTTTAAAACATTTCATGAGAAAAAAACCACAGTAAGGAATATAAATATATAATATCATTAGTCCAATGAAGACATGAAAACCCATTAAAAATATTTTTTCTTGAAACTCATTTTCATGCATAGAAAAACAATACAACTTCCTTGGGACATATTAACCATATAACTCTTACATTAACCATTATAAATAGAATAAAATTTATACTGACTTCCATCTTCATAGTACTAAATTCATAGGAGATCTACAATGGTGCTCACCCATCATATCATGAGCTATAATTGGGCTCCACTGTCCTATCTTGAGTTACAATCAGGCTCAACACATCATATCATGAGCCAAAATTGGACTCAACCTAAAATATCCTGATAAATAATGGTATGAAACCAAAATAAAAAATTTCCAACAAACACATCATTAATAAAACCCTTGATAAATCATTTAAACCCTTGAGAATAAAAAATTTGATATCAAAATTCTATTTTCTCATGAAAATCACTTTTAAAATATAGAAACCGAGCATATAATAATGAAATAATATCCTTCATAAATAAATATGAAAATATATAAAGGAATAATTATATTAATAGATTATTATGAAATTAAGATAAACCACTAATTCTATATAACAAAATAAAAAATATTTTTGAATTTCGTGAAAGAGACATTTAAAAAGATTGAAAAAGGAAATCCCCAAACCTCCAATTAGACATGTTTATAAAACCTAATGTATAATGGTTTTAAGAGTGTTATTAATTTTTTACCAAAATATAGTCATGTTTATAATAACTTATATGATCTTCTAACAATATTTTCACCCCATTTATTAACAATATTTTGTTATTTCCATTGTTTTAGGTGCGTTATTTTCATGGTTTCCAAGGGGATTTTGTTATGGAATTCATTTTCAAAAAGCAATCATAATAAAAAAGTGTGAATATATATATATATAGTTCATTTTAAACAATTACACGCCAATTTAAACATTACATGATTGCGGTAAATGGAAACAAAAACTCATCCTCTACACAGGTGATGAACTGTCACACCATGAAAAATGATTTCACTATTTAAGAATAAAAGAAGAAAAATAAGATATTTTATGATGAATATACCATAATAAAATTACACTATATATATATTATAGTGTATTTTTCATGAAACCTTTTATAGGAGGTGATGCTAAGGTATATGCGGTAAATAATTTAAAAGAGAAAAGGAATGAAATTACATCCTAAAAGTTCCCATTGAGAACCTCCTCAGGATCTTAGAATTGGTCTTTTCATGAAACCATAAGAACTATAAGGTGAAAAATGATTATGGGAAATAAATATATAATAATTTAGTTGAGAAATATTGCTTAATGTGATCACATTTGGAGAAGGGATGAGTATCCTTTTATAATTGAGGCGAGGGGTTATTTTGGAATTACAAAACATATTAAAATATAATTAGTCTAATATAGGGTTAAATACATTTAAAAATACTAGAACGCATAGGATATTAAATTTAAGAAGTTATATTATCATTTTTGGCATTTTTGAAGTTTTTTCTTGATTTTTAAATAATTTAATAAAATATTTTATTCCTGAAAAATATTTTTTGTCAAAAAAACACTATTTAAAATTATGACTTTAAACACATCAAAACAAGGTTCAAATTCAAATTCAAATTTTTATTATATTCTATAAATATCATATATATCTAGTAAATCTTTTAATTATATTAAAAATATTAAAATAAATTATCTTATTGTTTTTAATATCATTCATTTTATTCATTAACTAATTTAATAAATACTACATCATCATTGTGCAAGTCACCATGGTAATTATTTATTACATAAAAATTAAAAATGAAATTCTAAAAATAATATAATTTTATTATACTTTAAAAATATATATTTTTAATATAAAAACTTCTATAAAACCACATATTAAAATATTTTACAAATTAAAAACTATATTATGAACCCCTTGAATTATTTTTAAATAAAATATTATAAAGGATTCGAAGTGATTCACGTGGGTAAAAATGTCACAAATTATAATAAAATTAATATAATTGTCTAAAAATTATTATAGAAACAGATTTAGTCATATTTTGACTCATTTAAGGGTTAATATAATTTTAATCAAAACATTTTATTTTTTTTTCTTCTAGAACAAGCACTACATCAGAATTTTATAATAATTAATGTAATTATTTCATTTATAAAAATTAAAAATAAATAACTATCATAAAAATAAATAAATTAGGCCCAAAATAAAATTCTATATTCATTAATTATGTATAATCACTCATATATATATAATAAAAACTTCTTAAATTTTTTATTTTGTCTTTTCTTGCCCTACACAAGCATTGCGCATGAATTATAATAATATTAATGTCGTTTAACTATATAATTTTAAATTATCTTCCAAAACATCAATTATGCATAATAATTAAAAAATATGGAATGAAAATATTTTTAAGCTCCCAATTATTATTTATGAGGAACCAATTTAACTTTGTCAATGCTGGAAAGACACTACGTCGGCACTGAAAATGATTCTTTTATACTTATTAAGAAAAATATAATTTACATATTCTGAATTATTTATTAAAATATTTTATCTTATAATATCATTTTTTATTTATTCCATAAGTTTAATAAATTTTTTATCATAATTAGTTCTTCATGAATCCATAGAAAATACAGTATTTTATACAAATACTATGTTTTCTACTAGTCACCGAAAATTTAAATTTTTCATAAAATTATCAAAAATTAATACTAAGATAATTTTGAAATTGTTAATTAAAAATTTAAATTATTTTGGTCAAATTAAATTTATATAATTGAAAAAATATTTTTTAAAATAAAAAACCATATAATAAATTATTTATTTTAAAAATTACTTAACATAATGAATATATCTATTTAAATCAAGAATACTAAAAAATATGAAAGGAAATTATTCTATTTGTACCTGGGTTGTTACACTTAGCCTCCCCCAAATGCAATAAAAATAAATAACATACAAATACACTATTTTTATAAGGATTAGTCTTTAAATGAGTGTATTTATTATTGTGATTGGTTACACTCCCCAATTGTAGATTCTCCACTATAATCACAAGACGTTACAACATAAATTTCTTCACCAGCTTAGATTAACACTATAATTTCTATTGTCCCATTAGAATAATAGTTTCACACTACCCTTTACCAAAAATGATTTCACTACAATAAAAGAATGATCACTTTTGTATGTTGACTGGTTCTGCAATAACTTATGAAGATTATTCTTTTTCTCCTTCCACATAAATAAAATATCATACACTAGAAATCATAAAACTTCACTAAACTGGTTCTTAATCAAAATTATGTCTCTAGACTTATCAATTATTTTATGATCACAAATGATACCAAATTACCATTATTTACATTAAATAAGAAAGGCATACCATATATATCATTAAGAGAACTATCTGCACAAAAATATACTGCTTTTAAAGTAATGTAATCACTTAGATACATTGACACATACTAACTGCAAATAATTTTATTTATTCTTGAGAAATATCTCAACCTATGAGTGATAAAATATTTTATTATAAAATCTACTATGATGAAATTCATCACAACTTCCCACTTCCCTGTATCTTTTCTCATCCATGTATCGACATGATATTCATAAGAAAATAATCACCGATTATTTATGTAGATATTTCATGATAATACAATGAATGTGAAAAGTAGTTTAAAGTGGTTTGTCTTTTAATATTTATTTGGAAACAAATCAGTCACAAACCAATATCCATGAAAACTTTTTTTTCTCCAAACTACATCTTCAAGGATGATTTTATTTAAAATGTGACTTCCCATAACAAAGCTAACCTGCATAGGAGCTTCACCCACTAAACACTCTTCATTTATGAAGGACCATCATTGTTAACTTCATGAAAACATGTAAAGGACTTCAACTGCAAAGAATATCATGGACAAAGAAAAAGGTTTGTATTAAATCCATAAACTTCTACCACAAAGCATATGGATGTTCCATGAACTCATCTCATCCATGGAATAAAATGTATCATCCACAAAACATCATCATGTATAGTATCATCCCACATGAGGCATCATCTCTTCACAATAGAGTTTAGTTTTCAAAAACATCAATATCCATGAAGGACCTTCATTGTGATGCACCACCACCAATAAATCACATTATTTGAGGATGACTACAAGATTTTTTATTCACTAAAAAGTGCTATTATCATGTATAATTATTCACCACACATAATTTATTTAGGAACTTATTTTTATAGTTCTCATAGTATTTCTTTGTAGTACATTTTTTTATTTTCATAAAATATTACCTTGATATATTTTTAAACTCTCAAAGAATCATTTAAGTTCTTATAAGTCACTCGAGCATGCTGTTTCTCACTCTGCAAATCTTCAAATATGAGGGGATAGTCCGCAAAGGTATGGTTCATTGAGAGAAATAAGATAACTCCCTTGAGATTGGAAAACTCAAATTCAAATGTAGGGATCATATCAAGAAACTAGTGATATATTTTTTGTTTTTTAATTATTACTGAATAGTAATCATGTACTGTCAACCCACATCAAATCTTTTTTATAAAGGGGCCATGGTATAATAATCATGGTGCTCTTTATAGAGGAAAGAAATACCACCCCTTCCGTTGTGCTACCCCGCATGGTGGCACCGCCTCCTCTTGAATCCACTGTGGGATTCTGGCCCAACAAATATGCACCTACAAGTACATGCTCTACAGGGCCTATACATTGGACCACCTGCTCTTTGTGGTCTCTCTGCCACCCACTAGCTAGCCTCGCTTATTCCATGAGCGTGGTTGACCAATAGGTCCCACAATGATGAGGTCAAGATCATCCTCTCTAGTCTAGTGGGCTGGAAATTTTTTAATATAAGGAACATTCAAATATACTTAGTAAAACTAAGTATATAAGAAAATCTTAAACCTCATTAAATAATATACCCAGCCAACTGAATCCTCAAAACCACTTCCTAAAATATTAAATTGGGAAATTCTTTACAATTTCCTTAATTTATTCTTTATCATTTGAAACATAGTGAAAAATACATAGTACATACATTTCTATTAAGATTGAAAAAACAATAGTCACAATTCAAATTCCACAAAGAACTGTCCAAGAATGACATCCAATCACCTTAGATGAATCCATATCAATTTTATAACTACTTCATGCTTACTCACTAAACACATATTGACATACATATTGACATTATATGACAACAAATGCAACACTTAGGATCAATAATCTCCCTTTTTTTTGTCAGTATCCCTTCACGTATATCCTATCACATTAATGTAAATATGTATCTACCGTATATTTACTCCCCCTTAATGATAGTAAAATGAAAATGGTATATGTGGTCTTTTTAAATCGTCAATATTCTAAAAAATTTCATTTTTTTAAAAGATGGATTGACATCACATGATACTTGTAAAAGAGCCTTTAGTTAATCACCTCTAAGTCTACTTGGGCTTACAAAGTGTAGTAAACAAGAGAGATATATCCAAGGGTATCTAAGATGTATTGTAAATATCCAGAAATGTTAAATAATGATCATATTGTATCAAAGGAAATACATTACATTAAACACACTTTATCAAACACATCAATAAGTTAAAGTGCACAATAACAATTTCCCCCTTTCTCAGCATTTAATCAATCTAGCAGTCCCCTACAAAAAATGGAATTCTGAATGAGATAGAATTGTGACTGGATTACTCAAACCTCATAAATGATCACCTTCAAGAGATGCATCCACTTTAATCATCATAGAATTAAAAGAAATCCATAATGAAGAAAAATTAACTATCAACTCCCTTATTTGTTAGAACAACACGAATAAAAATATAGCGAATAAAGAGATAATTGTTGATAGTATTCAACTGATATGAGAAGTATAATCATGAATTTTCAACCTTAACTCAATGAAACTCTTTTTTTTTCAAAAACTTGTAAAAAATATATGCAACTAGAACTTTTGTAGAAATGTATTCTAGCTTAATATCTCAACATGATAGATTTCCCTTGAAAAAATGATACATGATATCAATATTTTTGGATCTTTAATTTTTTACTTTATTTTTAGCTAACCCAATAGTACTTGGATTATCAAATAAAGATTTAAGTGGCATCACAGTCTCATTTTTCAATTCTTCCATCTATACTTGCATCCAAATCATACATGTACATGTATGTGTAGATAAAACATATTAAGCCTCATCCATGCTTAGAGTTACTGAATCCTGCTTCTTACTATATGAAATTGCATGTCCTTATCCTAGAAATAAGTATCCTCATGTATTTTATCTCCTATATGTACTAATTTTCATCAATAAATACCTTCAATTTCAAATATGCAATGTGTCTATTAAAAACCAATTTTTCAGAGTTCATTTTTCATATATTGGAATTTATTTAGAATCAAACAAGATAATATATTTTGGGTCACTCTAAAGTATACCACATAGGGTCACTGCATAATTTATATTTTGCCTTAATGCTTTGAGATAAAGCAGAATTCTATTTTTCTCTGAATTATTTTTTATTAACAATATTTCTAGATTCATCCTTTCATACTTTTGTTCCAACTGAAATGGGTGTTGAAAATTAATTTTCATTTCCAAACAAAAATTTTCAACATTTCCATGGAATTCTTTTCTTGTGATAGAAATATGAAATTTTCTTTCTTCTCATTTTGAAATCCTAGAAAATATGTCATCTGTCCAAGCATAGAAATCTCAAAACATATTTTCATTTTCATAGAAAACTCTTCACATAGACATTAATTTCAAATAGAAAATATGATGTCATCCACTTATACAATGACTATGAGAGTACCTTCAGACATTTCTCTCACATAAAGGTTACTGTCAAATTTACATTTTCATAAAATTCATATCTCTTAGAAAACTATCAAATTTTGTGTACCAGGATCAAGGATTTTTTTCAAACCATTCAATGTTTTCCTCAATCTGCATACTATGCTTAAATCATTGTCTAATAAAAAATTGTCAGGTTGTTCAATATAGAATTATTATTCAAGATAACCATTTATAAAGGCATAGTTTACATATATTTGATAAAATTTATAATGTTTTCGTGTTGATACTAAAAAAACATTCTAATGGTTTCTATTATTTCTACTGGTGGAAATGTTTCTTCAAAGTAAAATCCTTGCATTTGAGAATATACTTCACATTTCTTATTCAACTTATTTCTTAAAATCCACTTGGTACCAATAATATTTTTATTTTTAAGTCTTGATAAAAGATCCCAATTAGTGATATTTTTAATCTGAACAAGATCCTCAATCATATCTTGTATCCATTCCTCATGCTCAAATTCTTCTACTACTATAATAGGTTCAATTTGAGAAATAAGTGGAGTTCTATATTCAATTATAAATCTCTTTATTATTTAAATTGAATACTATTAATTTCAAAGGATAATTTTACTTTCAACATGATTCTTTATGTTTTGTACCATTTTATCTTATTTCTATCAATATCATATTCATCACTATTATATTAAGAATCAATATCAGCAATATTTGTCTCCTTCTCAGTAGCTTCATCATTCATCTATCCCATTTTCATATCATTTTCTGATGAATCTTCTAAATTTGAATCAACCGTGGTATATAATTTGATATGGTTTTCAACAATATTCACATCACTGTAGTAAAACAACCTTTGCATCCTTTTTTCCAACATATATAGCATCTACCATCAGATATGCATCCCATGAAAATTAATTCCGCACAATTGTTTTTCAAAATTTCCCATATTGATGTTCTCGATTTATATAATGAAAGGGATTCCAAAAAATATGAAATATTTTACATTTGGTTATTTAACCAAATTCCATGTTGTATTTTTTGTTTTTGGTATCAATATAAATTTGTTCTGTATATTTATAGAAGTACATACAACCTCTCTCTAGAAATACATTGAGATGTTTTTCATCTAACGCAGTTCTACCCATATAAAATATTCTTCTGTTCTTTATTTTAGCTAACCCATTTTTATATAGAGTATATGGTGTGTTATAATGATGCTTAATTCCTTGTTTGGAAAGAAATCTTTAAAAAGTATCACAAGTAAAATTCTTACCATTATCTAAACTTAACAACTTGATAAAGAGACCCATTTATTTATCATATTTCCTTCTATTTTTTTGAACATTTTAGTTTCCTCTAAATTGTTCTTGATAAAAATTACATTAGTCTCTTGAGTATAATCATCAATAAATATAATTAAATTCAGACCACTTATGGTAGAACATTACTTCATTAGTTCACACAAATCAGTATGAATAAGTTTAATAGGTCAATAAGATTGAATATCCACCCTCGTGTGACCTTTGGACCCATTTCCCCTTTTTTCATGTTTCATAAATTTCATAACTTTCCACTTTAGATTGGTTAGGTCTCTCATAATATCATGATTCATGATTTTACATATAATCCTTTGACCGAGATGGAAAATCCTTCCATGTCAAAGGTGGTTTTTATCTTTGGCACTTAGGTAATAAGAATTTATAGAATTCACAATTTGAAATAGATTACCATTAGTTCCTATTCCATAAGTGATAATGATTCAATACATTGTGATTTTTATGATACATGAATCCTTTTTGGACACAAAATCTTGTCCGTCGTCTCAAAGTTGGTTGAAACTAAAAAAAATTGTGCATCAACACTTCAACATATAACACATTATTTGAGTTCGTATTTAAAGCTTCAATCTTTGATTTTCCAACTCTTTTAATTTTCGGTGAACAATAATTTCCAAAGGTCACTACTCCACCTTTATGACTTTTAATGTTTCTTGGATTTTTTGTTTCACTAGTCATGTGTGATGAAAATCCAATATCAAGAATCCATGAATCAGTTTTACTAATGTATTTCAAATCAAATTCAATAAAAAAAGAATTTTATTTATTCATTTTTTGAGATCCATTATATTTCATAATTTGGGTGTTTGTGCATAGATAATACTCATGAAATGTTTAGAAACATGACCTTTCTGATCACATCTATCGTATAATTCATCTAAAAAGTCATTTTCTCTGAATTGATAGATAATATGAGTTTCGGTTTACTGTTTTCTTATTTTAAAAAACTTCTCTCATTTTCATAGAATATTTCCCCTTGGTTCTTGTAACATTTTTTATAGGGACATGTTATACCCACATGAATAATATTTATAACCAACCACTCCACAACACTACCAGTTTCCTCTTAATCAAGATCTTCCCAACTGATAATATCTATATATTAAAGATTGTTGTTGTTGTCATTCCATATACTAAGATTATATCTGTTATGGAGGGAAAAATATATTTAGAAAACTTATTTGTTTCCTTGAATTAGAGGATTATTTTTCACAAGTCTTGATGTTCAATACTTATCCAGAATTTAATTTTTGAACTATATTATTAGAGATAATAGATTTTTTTTGATATTAAAAGTGTTCACGATAAAATTCTTTCATTTAACCACTCTTTTCACCAGTTTTTTATTCATCCTTGACCTAAATAGCCTTGCTAGAATATTATCTGATCTTTTTCAAGCTGTTACATTATTTAATAAATTAATACTGATTCTTAGAATGTTCTTATTCTTTGATAGTGTTTTTTATTCAAGTTTATTTACCACATTTTCTATTCCAGCCACTTTTAGTTTTTGTATTTTTATTTATTCAATGTAAATAATCTTGTTATTTTCACACTCTTCATTTTCCTTAGTTGTATTTTTTTATTTCAATAATAATATCTTCCCATTCTTGATATTTATGTTTTTCTCAAGACAAAATGCTAATTCATTTTTCAACATGTTCTCTTACCCTGTTCATTCACTTTCATAATCTTTAGTTTCATAATTGTCAAATCCCTTTTGAACATGATCCATGAAGATAGTTTAATTTCATGATTGGATACTTAGAGTGGAGTTAGGTTCATATTTCATGCTCTCTATAATTATTCTTTTAAATTTAAATATTTTATTCTTACCTCCATCAAATTTGGTTGTGTCATATGAGTTCTTCCCTAATTTTTCATCATCTGTCTTAGGTGCCACAAATTTATTTTTAGGAAAATCTACAAAAAAAATCCAATTTCATTGTAGTTGTAGCACCTTGGAGGTAATTTAATTTTACCCATAAAATATCCCTTCTTGAATTTTTTGATACAAGAGAAATGGTTCTGTTTAAATCTTCATCTTCATCTTTATCCTCAGATTCACTTGATTCTGACATTTCAACATTACTAATTTTGATCATTCTTAATGCTTTAAAATCCATCTCATCTTTTATCTTTTTCATAAATAATAGGATCTTTCATATTTCATATGAAATGAGAGTATGTTATGTACTTTATCAACAGTAGGATAATATAGATATATTCCAAAGATGATAGTTTAAGATCACACATGTTAGGAAATTTTATCATTAATTTTTTAACAATAGTTGAATCATCTAGATTTTCACCAGAACCCCAAATATTACTTACAATTTTCATGATTATTTTGAAATATTTATTAATATTCTTTTCTTCCCCCAGTTTGATTTATTTAAATTTTCTTTTACAACTTTTTTATTTTTCCTCCTTGACTTTCACATTTCCTTTATAACTAGATTACAATTTATCCAAAATTTCCTTATAATTTTTTAGTCCCAAAACCTTTTTGTAAATTGTTTCTGAAAGAAAAATAAAAATGGAATTTATATATTTACCATAAAATTCCATATTTCTCTTTTGAGAAAAAATCATAATATATTTATTAGTAATAGGTGGGAATCTAAGAGTAACTACATATTTAACTTCAAGGAAAATAGATATAAGATAGGGTCGTATATTATTCTTCTGACTATGATAGTTCTTTACATTGAAATTATGAACATTAAAACTATTAAAATAATTAATATTATCTATATCGAATACACAGTGGATCTTGATAGAGGTTACTTGGTGCTACTTTATCAATTAAAGTTCTTAGGAGGAGTTTCACAACTGAGAAGGGGGGGGGGTCAAATCTGTTATGTTTTTTTTCAATTATTATTTCTATTAAAATTAACATATGTCGAGATATTAAGACATAATCTACTCTTATGATAACATAGCTTCACAAAATTTAGTAAAAATAAATGGAATAAGAAAAAAATATTTTTTAAAGCTCAAGTCTAAATGTAATCCTACTCTTTACTATGATTTGTTAGACTACCCAATCAAAAATTCTTCACTATAATCATAAGTGTTTAAAAAATACCCTTATTCACTAGAATAGAGTCCCACTATGATTTTTAGAGTCCCACTAGAACAAAAATTTCACACTTCCTTTGTAGAGAAATGATTACACAACAACACAAGAAAGACCACTTCTGAATGTTTAATGTTTATTCAACAACTGATAAAGATATTTCTTTTTTTCCTTCAAGACAAGTAAAATATCATATGTTCACTAACTTAATAACTTCACTAAAGTGGTTCTTCCCCAATATTCCATCTCTTGACTTTTCAATTATTTGATGCACATATAGTATGAAAAATTATCATTTTGTGCATTAAATAGTTATTGAATAATATATATATCATTCAAAAATGAATTTAAAAAATATACTACTTTGATAATCAATTCCTTCACTTAGATACATGAACACATATTAATATAAAATAATTTTATCACTTCATGATAAACATATCAACCTGTGGGAAATATATATTTTATCATAAAATTCAATGTGGCAAACATTAGTGCCACTTATCACTTATTTTTATCTTTGTTCATATATGTATCAACATGATATTTATAAGAAACTAATTACCAAATATTTATAAATTTATCATATGATTATATTTTGAACATTAAAAGAAATTTAAAGTGGGTAGTTTCCTCATATTTTATTAGAAATTCCATATTTGTAAATCACTATCCATGAAAATTCTTTTTCCCTTTAGAACATCTTCATGACCTCTTTCATTTGAAATATGGATTCCCAGAATGAGGCTCACTCACATTAAAGCTTCACATGCGAAGCACTCTTCATTCATGAAGGAACAACATTGTGAACTATATTGTAAACCACCAAGAACTTCTCCCAAAATGCATATAATGCACAAAGAAATAGGTTTGTGTTGAGAAAAATCCCTCAAGGTATCATTGAAGAATTTTTGAGGTGATTGTGTTTGTTGACAATGTGGGCATATGTGTTGTGATTGTTGACAAAGAAAACCATGACATACAAATTTTTTGAAAAAGTGGATTTCATGGTGGCATGTCGAGTTCAAGGGATGTGGTTAAAGATCCATGTTTGATTCAAGAACTTCGACAAAGTAATGGATAATCTGGAGCTGGTACAAAAAGAGCAGATACAAGGTGGTGCCATTTTGGAAAAGGTACTTTCACGCCGGTGTCATGGAGGCTTGGAAACATGAGAACCATATGTTATTCAAGATCAGAACATCAAAATATGGAAAGGGAAGAAGGGGAGCCCAATTTTTATGTTTGGTCGTGCAAGTGGCTTGTGCGGCAGAGACCATGGCGGTGAGACTTGCACACTGAGAGGAGACTTGTGAGCCATCGAACAGGGTGTCCAAATGCCTATAAATAGAGTTTGACCCCTCATCATTTGGTGAAGAGTACAATACTTAACGAAAATCATATCTCTAGTCACATAGGTGTGGTGGTCGCGGAAGTGGTGGTGTGGTCGCGCATGTAGAAGTTGCGCACCAGTTGTTTTTTGCGCATCTAGAGTGGTTTGGGTGAGGAAGGAAGTGATTCACCCAAGTTTTGAGTTGAATAAGGGTGAGTCACGCAAGTGGTTTGGTGACACCTACGCGGTAGGTTTTGAAGAAGCGCGAAAGTTGTTGGTTGCGTGCCAAAATTGGTTTGGGCATAAAAGGTTGTGTGTCGCGCAAGTTTGGAGTTGTAGAAGCTTGTGTCGTGCAAGCGGTTGAGGTGGACATGTGTGCCAATTTTAACTTGAGCTCCGAGACTTGCACGCCGGCATGGAGAAGGGCTCCAGGTATGGTTGAAGCATGAAAATCATTTTAGAGCTGCGTGAAAGTTGTAAGATTGCCTGATACCTTCGGTGAAAAGTGAGATTCATCTACCTGTGAAAGTTGAACTTCAACAAAGCATCTACATACAACAGAGGATGCATTCATTAGTGATAATTAAGATACCTATAGGTCTATAAGTGGTGAGTGGATTCATTCCAGACTAGTGAGCATAAGAAGAGGAATAAGGTGATCCTCTCCACAGGCAGTAATCCAGAGAGAGAGAAACAGGGAGTGAACCTTGGGAAAGAAGTGAGCTGGCCCTAAACCTTGTAAAGGTAGTGATCCTAGGGCATAGAAGTGATCTAACCGGAACCTTGTAAATAGCAGTGTGCTTTAGTGGATTTGGTACACTAGCACATCATCGTTGGATACTCCTTGGATATATCCCAGTGAAGGAGAACCAAGTAAAACTCACTATGTCTGCCTTCTTACTTCCATGCATTGCATTTAAAGCATCATCATCAGATAAAGAAGAAAAGAAGTGGTCATAATAAACACACAAGTGAAAAAAATATACCCTTGTAATAAAGAGGCCAAGATCCAGTGGGTCAAGAAGAATTTTGAAAAATAATATCCATACCCTGATTCACCCCCCATCTAAGGGTATATAGGCCCCTATTGGTCCTAACAATTGGTGTGAGAGGGAAGGTTTCTTTTATCAGATTTGTTTTCTCTGACTTGGTGTTTTCGATTTTTGTGGTTAAATCAGTCGTCTTTTATCTCGATGTGCCATGGAAAAGGGAAAAACATCAAAGAATATTAAGAAGTTAGGTGATATCCCTCAGTGTGGATGTGTTAATAGAAAAAGTTTGATTCAACTAAAAGAATTAAATAGCTTACTGAAGGAATGCTTGGATAAATCTGATAGGGAAAAGATGGATTCAATCAATCATGATGTAAGGATGAGTGAAGTACTTGAACATCAAAGTGATACCAAAAATATTGATGATGAGGAAGCTTTAAGAAGGAGGCCACCAGTAGATGTTGTCAACATAACAAATAAATTGGATAAATACGTCAAATATAAATATATGCAGATCCAAGTAATTGAAATTGAGGTCAACAAGCTAAGAGGATTAAATCAAATGGTTATTGATGTGGCTACTGACCTAAGGGAGAAGAATGATTTTCAAGGTGAAGAACTACAAAAGATTGCTAGAATTAATGAAAAACAAAAGGCTGATGATTATAAATAGAATAACAAGTCGGATATAGTTTGGAATCTGAAAGCTAGAAATGATGATCTAACGACACAGTTGTCTGAATAAGTTAAGAAGAATCAAAGGTGACAACAAGAGAATGAATCTGTCTCTCAATTTGTTTCTCGAGAAAAATTGAAAGTAAAGGAGCAAGGTGACATGATAGAGAAGCTCACACGAGAACTGGGAGATGAGATGTGGTGTTAAAAGAATCCCATAAGATAACAAAATGCCCAACTTGAATCAATGGATATGAATATTAAAAATTTGTAAGAACAACTAGAATCAATGAAGATGGGAGTGTAAAAATCCAATGCTATAGGAAATCCTAAAATGAAGGATGACTTGCACTGACTATTTGATTATCCTTCGGCATGTGATGATGAAATGAAAAGAAAATATTCTATTTTTGAAAAGAGACAAGAACAAATTCCCTCAGTTCAAAGACCATACATTTTGGGAAAAACTAGAATTGTATTTGATGAATTCCCTCCCTTTCATGACAGAAAGAGATCTGTGAATAGTTCCAGAAGTAGTGAAAATCTTGTAGGTGATGGAGATAGGCCTAAGAGGACAGTTTCACGAATTAGTGATGACATGTGCTATTTCTGGAAGATTTATCGCCACACATCAAGCTTTTGTTTAGAAGCTCAGTATTGCATTTCAGGCTGTTATAATAGATACATTAATAAATTTGATAATAAGAAGAAGTGTTCTGAGAAATATGAAAGAAGAGTCTCTCATAGGAAAGCATTTATTAGATGCTATTACTGTGGAAGAATGGGACACACCTTGAGAATGTGGAAGGAGGCTCCATATCTCAATGTCAGAGGAAGAACTCAAGATACATCAATATCTCGAAAGAGAAATGATGAAATGAGGTATGATTTTGATGGAAAATGTTGTATATGTTCTGATTATGGGCATTTGGAAATACATTGCAGCAAGGATAAATCAAGAAAGGAAAAGGAACTCAAAAAGAGATTCTTGAATCCAACGGTGCATATTAAGAAATTATGTACTGGGAGAGAAAGTGGTAAGTTGAATAATAGGCTTAGAGCCTCAAGGGAATCACATAGAGATGAACCAAAGGTGTATCTATCGCCTCCTCTTTCACACTCACAACCTCCCTCTAAGAAAGAACATGAAAAATTTTGGAAGAAATGGGGAGGAAACTCTACAGCTGTGAGTAAGAAGAATGTACATTCAGTGGAGGACCTACCACCAATGCAAAATAGTATAGCGACTCAAAAATATGATAAAAGAAAATTAAAAAAAGAATGAATTGAAAACATTGCATGTCGTGTGCCACAATAAGAAGTGGAAGAAAGAGGAATATCCCTACAATGGAGGAATGAGAAAGGGAAGATGACAAGAAGAGATATTCTTGCTCATAGAAGGAATCAAGGTAAATGGGATTTTGGTGAAACATCAAAGACGAAAATGTGTACTAGTGGGTTTAAACCCCAAGGGGTTAGAAAGGCCAGGCCTGCAGAATCTTCATATCAGAAAAAGACTCAGCATGTGAGTAATTAATGCTTAGTCATATGTCCAGAGAAGTTTATGTTGGCTAGGCAGCAAGATGAAGTAAGGAAAGAGTGTGATGCTCTGCAAGAAATAATCCATGGGTTGACCCATCTGGATCAACCGCAATCCTCATCTTGAGGATTCTAGAAGAACCCCTCTCCCTATGTATATAAAAGTTGTTAACTGAAGATTCAAGTGATTCAGGTTTTAGGGAGATACGATCCAAGGGGAAGTGGCATCTAAAGATGAAAAGTGGAGAAGTGATATGATCCAGAGTTTTAATTGACTCAAATAAGGTACCAATTTTTGTGAAGAAAGGGAGAAATAGAGCATAACAGGAAGTGAATGTTTTATTAAATTTATCTCTGGTTTCCTACACCAGGATTCAACTCAGTGGGCTTAGAGATTTGGTTAATGGATAAATGTCGAGTTCTAGATCAGAATAAATGATTCCGGAGGAGAAAAATGGTTAAGGACCTAAGTAGTGGGCCTAACAAATGGAAGATTTTGATAACATAGGGGGAGTAATATTTATCCTAATCAGATGAAAGATCTTAATGGTATATGAAGAATTAATGTTTATATTCATGAAGAATGTTAGTGGGACAAGAAGCAACAGATAGGTTTTTCAGGATTATTTATTTTTTACTAATAATATGGTATCAGCTGACTGCTTTCAGGATACCAAGAAGTTGCGAGAGAAAATCAAAGGTGCTTCAAAAAAATCTGAGAAATTAGTTGAAATAAATGATGTCATTGAACAATGACACAGTGACAAGTTTTCTGTAAAAAGTGAGAAAGTGGTAAGAGACTCAGGGAGAGCAGAAGTGGTTGAAGCTGACTCAGAATAAGACATTGATGATGAACAAGAAAGTGTCAAGTCTTTGTCTACAAGGAAGCCAAAGAGTCGATATGAAAATGATTGGCAGAATATCATTGGTGATCAGTCAGCTCCAGTTCAGACAAGAAGAATGAAATCACTGCAGAAGACATCATTACTATTACAAGTTGAGCCGAAATTCTTCACTGATGCAGCTGAAGATAGAAACTGGGTTCAGGCTATGAATGAAGAGCTTGATCAGATTGAGAAGAACCAGACATTGGAGATTTTTTCGAGGCCAATAGATAAGAATGTCATCGGGGCTAAATGGGTCTATCACAACAAGATGAATGAAGATGGCACAATGATTCGTAACAAAACATGACTAATTTGCAAGGTATACTCCCATACATAGGGAATATATGTTGATGAGACATTTTCACTGGTTGTGAGAATAGAGACAATCAGATTATTTTTAGCCATAGCAGTGCAAAGAAAGTTTAAAGTGTTCTAGATTGTTGTCAAATCTGCATTCTTAAATGGGGTTCTGAAGTAGGAAGTGTATATTGAGAAGCCATATGGTTTTCTCATTCATGAGGATGAGAACAAAGTTTGCAGACTGAAGAAGGTTTTGTATGGGTTGAAACGAGCATCAATATCATGGTACTCAAGGCTTGATCAGTACTTGAAGAAGCTTGGTTTCCAGCGTGGGGGAGTAGATTACAATCTCTATTTCAGCAATTCTATAAATCAAAGGATGATGGTGTTTCTTTATGTATATGACACAAGTAAGCAATGGAACATTCATTTCACAATCCAAATATGCCAAAGAGGTTTTCAGAAGGTTTGGAATGGAGAATTCCAAGGAGATGAAGACTTTGGTTGCTACCTGAATGAAATTATCAAAATATGAGGATGGCAAGGCAGTTAATATCACAGATTATAGGAAAATTGTTGGAAGTTTGCAGTACTTCACCGCAACAATCCTTAACATTGTTTTCACCACATGCCAAGAAGCGAGATATCAGAATCATCCCAAGGAAAGCCACATGCTTGTATTGAAAATAATTATTCGATGTATCAATGGAACGGTGGACTTCAGCTTGAAATATAATGACAAATATCAGAAAGAGTTATTGGGATATACTGATGCCGATTGGGCCAGTTCAGCGGATGATAGGAAATCAACATCTGAAGGTGCATTCTATCCTGGAGGATAATTTATTTCTTTGTTAAGAAAGAAGCAGGATTTCATTTCATTAAGCACTGTAGAAGATGAGTATATTGCGGCCACTCAAACTTGCACACAATATTATGGATGAAGCAGTAGCTTGAAGATATGGTTGTTGAATTGATGTCTTCGATCAGAATCCAATTCGATAACTAAAGTGCTATCAATCTTTGAAAAAAATCTCGCCCATCATTCAAGGACAAAGCACATTGAGATAAAATATAATTTTATCAAGGAGAAGGTTGAGAAGGGAATTGTGAAGTTGGAGTATGTTCCGACAGAGCTACAGGTTTCATACATTCGGATAAAGGAATTACCCAAGGAAGCTTTTAAGAGACATCAACTAGCTCTGGGAGTTCAGTAAACTCCCCGAACATGAAAGAGTGTTGATGTGGACACCCCCCCCCCCTCTCCCAGAGGTATGATGTGTTTTTCCCTAATGTGCTGATATGTGTTCTCTACTCTGTTACAGACAGCAAAGGAGTGACCTTTGGGTTTGTTGACAAAGGGGGAGAAAATAGTGATTGTTCAAGGGGGATAAAGTGTCGCTATTTGATAAATCATGAAAGATATGGGGAGAATATAATAGGTGGAGCATCCAGATAGGGGGAGTTAAAGCTGGTTTAAAGTGCTTAGCCAGATATTGTCTTGGACAACACAGGAAATAGTGCTGAAGAGGATTTGTAGTTGACAAGAGTTAAAGTTGTGAGAAGATAGGGGGAGCATTTAAAATCTGATGACGCTAGAAGTGATTGATCAAAGAACAGATATCACGACAGCTGAGGATCGTGATAAAGCAGAAGAGTGGTGTTGCAATGAGGTAAGAATATTTCCAAAAATGGGTATCATTTTGGTGTCAATAGTGGTTGTCATAGTTGAAGTGATTCATTGATGAACTTTTCATTTACTATTTTTTCTCACGTCGAGCATTGCTCATGTGGGCTTAGAGTATGTGTTGATTAAATCCTTGATTTCTATCGGAAGCGCAATAGTTGAATGGTGGCTGAAGAATTAAGGATGTATCTTTTTATTGAAGAATTGTCAACAAACCCAAAGGAGGAGATTGTTGGGAAACAATCCCTCAAGGTATCATTGAAGCATTTTTGAGGTGATTGTGTTTATTGAAAAAGTGGACATATGTGTTGTGATTGTTGACAAAGAAAACCATGACATACAAATTTGTTTAAAAAGGGAATTTCATAGTGGCATGTCCAGTTCAAGGGATGTGGTTAATGATCCATGTTTGATTCAAGAATGTCGACAAAGGAATGGATGATCTGGAGGCGGTACAAAAAGTGTTTTTGGCAAAGGGACTTGCGCGTCGGTGTCTTGGAGGCTTGAAACTTGCGCGCCATAAGTTTTTCAAGATCGAAATATCAAAATATCGAAAAGGACGAAGGGGAACCCAGGTTTTATGTTTGGTCACACAAGTGACTTGCACGGCAGAGACTAGGGCGGCGAGACTTGCGCGCCAATATGAGACTTGCGCAACGTCGTGCATGGTGTCCAAATAACTATAAATAGAGGTCGACCCCTCCCCATTCGGTGACGAGTTCAACACTTAGAGAAAATCAATGCTCCCATCGCGTAGGTGTGGTGGTCGTGCAAGTGGTGGTGTGGTCGCGCAAGTAGAAGTTGTGCGCCAGTTGTTTGTTGCGCATCCAAAGTGGTTTGGGAGAGGAAGGAAGTGAGTCGCGAATGTTTTGAGTTGAAGAAGGGGTGTCGTGCGAGTGGTTTGGGGACACATGTGTGCTGGATTTTGAAGAAGTGAGAAATTTTTTGGTTGCATGCCAAAATTGGTTTGGGCATAAAAGGGTGTGTGTCGCACAAGTTTGGAGTTGCAGAAGCTTATTTCGCGCAAGTGGTTGAGGTGGACTAAAGTGCCAGTTTTAACTAGCGCGCCGAGACTTGCGTGCTAGCTTGGAGAAGGGTGCTGGGTATGGTTGAATCCTGACAGTCATTTTCGAGCTACGTAAAAGCTGGAAGATTGTCCGATACCTTTAGTGTAAAGTGAGATTCATCTATGGGTGAAAGTTGAAATTTAACAGAGCATCTACATACAATAGAGGATGCATTCATTAGTGATAATTAAGAGACCTACAGTTTTATAAACTGTGAGTGGATCCTTTCCAGATTAGTGAGAAAAGGAAGAGGAAGAAGGTGATCCTCTCCACTCGCAGTGATCCAGAGAGAGAGAAACAGGGAGTGACCCTTTGGAAAGCAGAGAGCTGACCCTAAACCTTGTAAAGCCAGTGAGTCAGGGCATAGAAGTGATCTAGACCGAACCTTGTAAACAGCAGTGTGCTTTTGTGGATTTGGTACTGCGGCACATTGCTGTTGTATACTCCTTGGACATAGCCCAGTGAGGGTGAACCAAGTAAAAATCTATGTGTCTGCCTGCTTACTTCCCTGCATTTCATTTAAAGCATCTTCCTCAGATAAAGAAGAAAAGAAGTGGTTATAATAAACACATAAGTGAAAAAAAAGTGACCCTTGTAATAAAGAGGTCATGATCAAGTGGGGCTAGAATAATTTTGAAAAAAAATATCCATACGCTGAATAACCCACCCCCCCCCCCTCTTAGTGTATATAGTCCCTTATTGGTCCTAAAAGTATGCATGGAATCTATTTACTCCTACCACAAACCGTATGGATTGTTTGAGTGCTCATCTTAATCGCGAACTGAAATGTCTCATCTTCAAAAAGTTCATCATGTATAGTATCATTCCTTATGTGTCATTGTCACCATGTAAAGGTGTTTCATCCAGAAAAAAATCATTATTCATGATGAACCTTTACTGTGAAGCATCACCGCCGATAAAACGCGTCATTTATTGGGGACCAAAATATTTTTTATTCATCGCAAAGTAGTGTTATTGTGTAGTATTATTCACCACACACCATTCATTCACAAACTAATTTTAATAGTTTACATATAATTTCTATGACTGATTTTTATTTTCATAAAATCATCCTTAGTAATATTTTTGAACTCCCAAAGAATATTGGAAGTTCACTTAAGGAACCTATTTTTTTGGGTGCACAATCTAAAAATCCTTAACCATGAAGAGATCATGCATGAAGGGATGGTTTATGGGGGGGAAGAAGATAACTCATGTGAGATCAGACTACTTGAATTCAAATGTTGTTATCAGATCAGATGTCTAGTGATATATCTATTTTTTTAAACGATGGGTGAACAATACCTACGTACTGCTGTCCCACATTGAAAACAACTTATGAAGGGTCCATAATAAAAAATAGGGATTCTCTATAGAGATACTAGAGATCCTGACCCCCTGCTTTCATTCCACCACACATGGTGGTTCCACCTCCTCTATGATCCATTGTAGTATTTGGACCGAACCCATGAACGCATGCATGCACGTGCTCTGCATTCCCTATTCATGGGACTACCCACTACTTTTGGTAACTCTTCCACCCATTTTCTAGCTTAGATACTTCCTAGAGCATGGTTGACCTATGAGTCCCATCGTTCTAAGATCAAGCTCGACCTGGAAAGTCTCATGGGCTATCCAATTTTTTAATATGAGGAGAGTTGAAATATAGTTAGTAATACTAATTATATAAAAAATAATTTCATTCCTTTTTAAAAAATATACCGAGCCAGAAAATACTCACAAAAAACTCTTCAAATATTCAAACTATTAAATCATTATAGTACCCTTCATCTATTTTTCAGTGTTGAAAACATAGTAAAAAATCCATAACCCATGAATTTTCCATTTAGATTAGCACAAAAATCATCATAATTAAATTACATAAAAGAACAGTCCAAGAATGACATCCAATTCCATTAGATGAATTCAAAAAAATTCTCTCAAAATGATACTTAATGCTTACTCACAAAACACATATTGACAAACCATAACAACAAATTCAACACTCAAGTTCAAAAATTTCTCACCTATTTCTTACATGAACTCCAAATATTTAACTAGTATAGTGGAAATGTGTTATATATTATATCCACATGGAAAATTTTAATATGTGAAGTGTTAACCCAATTCTTACTTTGAATAATCTTTATCCAACATTCTTTACATAGAACATATCATTAATGTTGAATATTTTCCTAACCCACCCATTTGAATGATTGAGGTCATGATGTGAGAAAAAATTAAAATTTATCTTACTCGTAATATTATATGAGATTTTTTGTTTAATTATTCTAACTATTTTAATATATTTATCTCATACACACACTCAATGTATTATCTCAACATGTATTAATTCATAAATTAATTTTAAATCAATAAAAACATTAATAAAACTGTATGATAATCAAACATTTATCTGATGTATATCCCATTAAATGTAATATCTTATATTGGGGAATTTTTATAACACATCTATAAATACCCCAAAAAATGATATTAGATGAGAATAATATTTTAAAGCCTATCTAATAGAGAGATATATCTTAGTATGGTCGAATTAGTCAAAGAAATCCTTATTTATCCAATGCCTCACACTGAGTACGAGTTATCACAATGTGTACCAAAATCATAAATAAATATATTAAACATTAAATTTTCATGTTTTAATTAATGTTTTATGAATTTATTTTATATTATATAATCTTACATATTTTATACAAGAACCCTTAAAGATTCATTTTTAGTAAGCCATGAAAATAAGCACCATTGTTTTCACCATAATCCATGAGTACGAGTACTAATAAATTTCGAGCTCATTGATTTTTTAAAGAAAAACAAATATAATAAATTGGAAATGAACATTGTAAAATATTATTTTATATAGAAGTATGCATTAGTTGAATTAAAAAAATCTCATAACTGATAATCAGATTGATTGGGAAATATATTAACGAATATAATCAAATCTAACCCTTGTTCAATGAACCTGAAAGAATAATTTCATTAAAAATGTATCTTATTGTATTATACCTATAATAAAATGATAATTAATCTTGTTAGAAGATATAACTTATTTGGAACTCAACAATTTAATGTTGAAGAACAATGGAATGAAAACATAAATTGAGGATAGATCACCAAAAATGGGAAAGAAAAAGGAACACCACTCATAGGGTTCTGTATGAGAGTTAGATTGAAGGATGTGGAGGCTGAGAAATAAATGTTGTGTGGGGGGATATACCATTGGACATTAAAAACCTGTAGTATAATAGAATCTATACCAACTATTTGTTGAAACCATTGGAATATTCTACATTTTTTGGAAATATTTACAATGAAATTTAAAAACTGTTGTTATAATACTATATATTTTAAAGGTTTCCCTAAAATGCTGGTATAGCCTTGGTCTATCAGAAAATATACCAATATTTAAAAGAAACCATTGTTATAGGCTTAACCTATGATAAAATCTTTGTAAAAACCATTAGAATAGGTTATGTTTAAAGTTCTCATACAAACAGTTATATAAATCTTTTGGTATATCTTATGAATAAACTTCCTATATCAATGGTTTTTGAAAAATCGATGCTATAGGTTCTATATACTAACGATTTTGAAAAACTATGGTATAGTTCCATGGGTCTATCCCAAGTTTCATATACTGTATATTCAATGACATACAATTTTTTCTAATATCTAATTAATGATGAGTGAAAAAACTCAGAGGACGGAGTAAGATTTATGGAAGATGGTGTATACGAAATAATTTAATTATTCTTCACTCATGGGATCATCTTATTCATTAGTATCATTTTGAAACTTTATTAATTCACTCTATTTATTATTAAATAATTAAGTAAGCATGTTTAATAATGTATGAAACCCAACATGGTATAGATAATCATTTAATCCCAAGTGAGTTGTATTATTTGTTTTCTTTTTTGATTGGATGATAATTTGATTTAACTTTGATGATTCATTTTTATTATGAAGAGTCATGTTACTAAATTAGTATCAATGAAAATAAAACAAAATAATATCAATTAGGTTTCTAGTCACACAACTATGATTTTGAATAATGTTTTTGAGTGAAGTTAATTTTTGGAATTTTAAGAAACACCATATTTGAATATTTCCTATCTATTAAATCTATATTTTATTTATTAAGTAATCAACCCACTATTCAAGTTTAGTTTACTTTAATATATGCTTCAATTCATTGTTTTAATGTAACCATGAAGATCTAACAATTAGTTTTAACTCTTCACTAGGATTCCTAGTTCCTCATGTGTTTGATATCATTATTTAACTATATTACTCCATAGTAGTTATATATGGTTTGAGAATAATAAATTTCTAAACTTTTTCCACCACTTAGAGGTAATTATGCCTCATGGGCAGCTATGTTTTTGAAATCATTACTGGAAATCAAACCCCATTCTCCCTTGTGATTGGTGAATATACACACCATTTCTTGAGAGATACTTTAGACATATAGACTACTAAAACTTGTTATATTTTTAAATATATTATAAAACAATGTTTCATTTAGTTGATTGAGACATTTTTTGATTTTTTCCTTTTAAACCTTTAATACTGACCTCTACATTTGATATTTATTTTGATCTTTTTGAATAAATTAATTACTTTAATATG
This sequence comes from Viscum album, assembly GCA_963277665.1. Taxonomy (NCBI): domain Eukaryota; kingdom Viridiplantae; phylum Streptophyta; class Magnoliopsida; order Santalales; family Viscaceae; genus Viscum; species Viscum album. Next base: position 1,923,344,323 of record OY728128.1, on the reverse strand, counting down.
ATAGAAAAATTAAATTCATATTTACCATTCCCACCATATTATTTTATTTTTTATGATTTATAATGGAATGTGTGTAGAGGAATAGGTAATTTCACATACTGAAGGGGGTAACTTGTAATGGGAATGTGAGGATATGTGGTATTATCATTGGTTGTGGGGAAAATGTTAAAAAATTAAAATTTATTTTGATTTATTGTTTACCATCTATAAAAAGTGATAAAATTCATTATTTTATAGGAAATAAGAAAAAAATCATGATGAATAAAGGGAAGGTATATTTCATTATTCATATATTAATGGTATTTGAGCCTTTATATGAGGAAGAGGATTTATTGGGTGATATAATTTTGGAATAATTTTTTAAATGATGAGTTTTCCATTGAGATTTTATTATATATCATTCATTTTAAGTTAATTTTAAGCCTCCCTTTTAAAGTACCTGTTTTTTATTTTTTAGAAAAAAATTTACCAACCATTATCCTCGTATTCATTTGAACCTTTGATGAAAGAACCATTTATTAATGTTGATCCTACCATTATGGGCTTGAGATTTTTATGATTTTCACAATTATGGTTAAGATGCATGAACTTAAGGATTGATTATAAATCTATCTAAATAGTCTTTGAGTGATGAGTCAAATATTTGTATGTTGAGGTAGATCACAAGACTTCATAGATACTAATAAGTTGAAATAAGTGAATATAAGTTAAGAATATTATCATTATTTCATGGGGAAATGTAAAATATATGGGATGATTAGTTTTATTTAAAAATTAGAAGCTTTAAAGATTCTTATTTTATGATTCTTGAATGTTTATTCTTTATTAATAATTATTTAATTTTGCTGACTATGTTGTTTAAACCTTAATGGGATGAGTTTCCTTTATAATGATGTGTTGATTTTTTCTTAGGGAAAATTAAGTGTTTAAGCATGGGGGATTTGATATATAACTTTCATACAATAATAATTAAAATAAAAATTATTATTATTGATTTTATTTTATTAATTGATTACTTTTTTTAATTTTAGTTTCTAAATAGTAGGGGAGATTTTTTTAATATGGTATATTTTTGGAATAAATGGAAAATAATAGTAAAAGATATTACTATGTATGATTAAATCATATAGAATCCTATACACATAAGGAAATAAAGGGGTTTTAAACTTTTATAATATGAAAAGAAGTGGATGTAGGTTATGTGAGGTAAGGTACATGTGTTGGATTATATAAGAAGAATGGTACAACTTTGAAGTCATGTAAGAATCAATAATTAATCATATAAGACTAAACATCCAAGGGAACCAAATTTCATATCAATTTTCAAGATAAATTAGGTGACCATGCAAAAATACAAATAAAAATCCTAGAGATACATAAGTATAAAATGTAATTTTCATGGTTAGAATCTGAATAAACTATCATTTTCATGTGATTAACCCAAGACCACATCCACCAAGATATGATTAAATGGCTAGAGAAGAACAATATTTCACTATGATCTATATTATTTCACTGTGAACCTTTTCACACAAGATAATGATTTCGAGAAGCCATGAAGATCAGTTTTTTTAGGATGCATTACTTTACACCATAAGTAGGAAGAAGAAGATGAGTTAGAGAAATACTTATGAATCACGTGAAGAACTTTGGGACAAGATAGAGTTTTATATAGAATGATAGAGTTTCTTTTTCAATGATTAATGATGAAGAATATAATACTATTATGATTTAATATTGGCTATTGCGTGGTGGTTCTCTTGTATTTTGAGTAAAAAGGGTTAGTAAAAGAAGAGGAAGAAATATATCCCTTATGTGATGAATTGTACCCATTCATCATGATTTTTATATCTATGATAGATATTTAAATTTAATTATCTAGTATATTATAGGTGAATGTTGGAGATATATTTATGGTACATTCGAGATGGAAATTCACTCAGATATGGATGGATTTGGAATCATATTCTTGACAAGTTTGAATTCATTTTAATGATGTATAAAACATATACATTGAGATAAAAAGTGGATTTTTTATATAATGGGGAAAGTATGATTTATGTAAAAATTATCATCCACCCAAGGAAACCATATATAGGGTTTCATTTCTTTTCCACTTTTATTTAATATTTTCATTGTGTAATTTTTGAAGTATTTCCTTATATGATTCCTGTTTCAAGTAAGTATTACATTTTTACTCAATTTTTTATCAGTTTTTTCTTTAATATTATCTATTATATGGTGTATGGTTTATTTATTGTTAATTAACAATCAATGATAAGTGGATAAACTTATAGAAGTGAGCGATGTTGATGGAATAGGGTGTGTATGAAATTTTTTAATTATTATTCACTCATTGGATGATCATATTAATCGGTATCATGTTGAAACTTATTTAATTCATGATTTTTATTATTAAATAATTAAACAAGAACATTTAATAATGTAAAAACCCAATAAGGAAGATATAATTAATTCATAAAAAGTAATTTGGATTAATCATTTTATTTTGCAATTGGATTTTAATGCACATTAATTATTATTTTTTATCATGAATCATCAAGATACAAAATTAAAAAAGATAAAAATCAACCATATGGATGTCAATTATGATTTTAATAAAGAAACTATGAGTTTGATTAATTTTTTTCCTGAAGTTGAGTTATTCAATTTTAATAAATTTCATTCTTAGATATGTATTCCCCTATTTCAATCTCTCTTTAGATTGTTTACTCACTGTCTCATTTGTTGTTTGGTTTAGTATAGGTTTCAATTCATATTTTTGACACAATTAAGAATATATAATAATTAATTTTAAAGCATCACTGAGATTACTAGTCCCTTTTGGTACCAACCTCATGATTTCACTATATTACACCTTAGTAGTTTGTGTTTGTTTGAGATTAACCAATTTATAAATGTTTTCCACTACAAGGAAGTAATGACATATCACGTGAAACTAAATATATATTAAAAAAATGAAATCTTTATCATGTATAGTTTGTGATAAATTTCTTGCACAATGATATATTTTTTTCAAATCAAATTTATCATTTATAAGCCATGAGATAAAATTAACCTACAATATACCTATTTTAAAAATTGAAACATATATTATTCAGGAGATTAGATAAATTCCATATATAATTAAATCTATATTATAAATTGAAAATAATCCCATGTATTTGATGAGATAAATTTAATATTCAATGATTAATCTTTTAAAAATGAATTTCAACTTAGTTAATGAGATAAATTACATGTGTAATGTCATTTCATTTTAAAAAATGAATTGTATCTTATGTATTAGTGGAGAAAAACTCTATGAATAATGATACATATTTTTTAAAATGATATTTCTATCATGTATGAGATGATATAAATTTAATCTATAAATATATTTCATATAAAATTGATATTTAATACACTTACTAAATGAGATAAATTTCATATTAAATGATATACCAATTATAAAATTAAAATTATCCCAGTTATATGATGAGATAAATTTTAATTAAAATTATTTTATATGAAATTTATCATATGTTCAAGATGAAATAAAGTTAATTTACAATGATTTATCTTATAAAAATGAAATTTATCTTATATGTTTTGTTTTTACATTTTTGGTGTGTTATTGTTGATAATATGTTAATTTTTTCATACATTTGATGTGTTGTTCGACTAACTTATGGTTATTTAGATGGTTTAAAAAAATATTATCGTCAATATTGATGTCTATTATATACACTACGTCGATTACATAGCTATTATTCACTACTCTAATTATTAGTGTTTAATATCACTACCATTGTTCGTTATTTTTATATGCTATAATAGATTAATTTGATGTTGAATAGGTCGAAGTATAATGTTAATTAAATGATTGTATATATATATACATACATATATATATATATATGTGTGTGTGTGTGTGTGTGTGTGTGATTTAATTATACTAAAAAAATTTAATGGTTACATTTTCATTATTGTTTTATTTTTCATCCAATAATATTTTTTAGATTTTTTATTTTATTAACGTTATAATAGTGTTATTTTATATTTTTGATAAAATTATTTAAATATTTAGAATATTTAACAAGTAAAAAATATCTCACAGTGAATTTTTCATTATTCTGTTTCCATAACTTTTTAAATTATAATAAAGTACAAAAATATTTGTTTTGTGAATTTTATTTTAGTTTTAATATTTTTTAATATTTTAAATATATAACACATATTAAAAAATAAATATAGACATATATTTACCTAAGAATTCTTGAATATGTATGTTCTAACACCGAAAAAATATTTTGTGTTTAAAATATATTTTTTATGTTCTTATAATATTTGAAAGTGTTTTTAAAACAGGAATAATATGTTCTAATATATTTTTAGAATTTTTTTATTATTTTGATTTAATATCTGATTTATTCATTACAAAAAACCATTAAAATATTTAGTTTTTTTAATACTGAACCTATGCTTAGTTTATAAAATATTGAAATTTTATATTTTAAATAAATTTTGATCATTTTTATACCAAAAAACATTTGATATGACGTTTTATTTTTAATTTATCATTATTATTAATAATTTTGAGCTTTTAAATATATTTTTTTATTTTTTAAATATATAGTTTTTAACATTTAACAAATATTTTGTAGTTTATATTGTTTTTATTATGTTTCGAAAGTATTTTAATATTTTTTATATAAAAAACATGATTTATGGTATATAAATTCATTTATTTTATAATTATTTTATCTATTTTAGTTTTTAAATGGTTTTTTGATGCATATTTTTTTTAGTTTTTCTAATATAAATATTTTTAATATACTCTTTTCCATTTTTTATCATTAAAATATCAAAAGTTATTATTTTTAAACATAAAAATTTGTATGAAATTTAATGATAAATTATTTTCGAAATGATTATTTTTTGTTTTAAAAAAATCATATATTTCATTTTTAAAATATTTTGAATTTGTATATATTTATATATCATAGTCAATTAATGAATTTAAAATTTTTAATTTTTTAATAAAAAATCTGGAGTAAATGAATGAGTATTGTCTTGGAAAATGAAAATTTAATGAGTAATTTTCTCTTTTTAATCTATAAATAGACATCTTCACCATTTTTAAATAAAAATTTATGACACCTCCTTTTTATTCTATATCTCTTTTTATCCATCCATGAAAGTTCAATACGGATAAACAGAGAACTAGAAACACCCCTTTTATAAGTAAAAAACAGAGTTAGTCAAATGTTTTTTACCCAATCATAGAATAGATTCTTGAGAATGATGATGTTCCTCTCACAGGATTATTACCTAGAATCACTAATTAGGTATGAATTTTCACCTTTCTAAACATATATGGATAACTCGTGATCTACTTTATTTAAAAGTTTTAGGATTTGAGACCAAGTATCTTATGATATTTCTTTATTGTTCTGACCCTATAATAATTGGAATAAATGAAAAACTAATTCCCATTTCTTTTCTGTAAATAAAAACTACCACATTCCAATATTTGTGTCTGATGCGAATTTTTATTGATTCTCTCAATTATCCTAACCAAAAGTAAAATTATATATCTCTAATAATTTTTAATGTTATTTATGATATGTGTTCATAAACTATATATTTTCATGAATCATTTCAAGTGAATTAACCCATACTTCATACATTCCACAAAAAATCTCTTGCTTTTGAAATTCAAGAATTGTGGTACCTTCATGCACCATAAAACAACGGACATAAAAATTTCTTTAGGATTAACTTTAATATCACTTGATATGAGAGTAATACCATAAAACATTATAATATAAATGTTTGGATCCTAATATCTATTGTAACCTATAATACACCTTCATATGGAAGGGGTGAAATTGGGTATTACCCAATGTATGAGTTTATTGTGTATTTTTGCTACACCGACACAATGGTGATTCTATGCTTCTTGAATGTAGGTTACTATGGGTGTACTAAGAAAAACCACCGCATCTATTTATGTGATTACTTTCTCTATACGGTTTATTCTGGGGGAGTAATGAAGTTGATCATAAGTTTTAACACTAGTTAATTATAAAACAAGAATAATATCCATAAAGAGTCTATTAAGTGAAGAAAATTATAAGATTGGGAAACACCCTATTTCACCCCCTTCCAATCATGGTGTATCTTAGATTTCAATAGATATAAATATCCATAAATTGATATTATAATGTTTTATGGTATTAATCTCATATAAAGTGATATTCTAGTTGATCCTCAAGAAATTTTTATGTCAGTTTTTTTATGGTGCATAATGGTTACCACAATTCGTTAATTTCAAAAGCAATATATTTTTGGTGGAATGTATGAACTAGGGGTTGATTCACTAGAAAATATTCATGAAAAGATATTGTTTCTGAACACATATAAAAAATACCATTAAAATTTAATAGAGATATATAATTTTACATTTGGATGGGATAATTGAGAGTATCAAAAATATTTAGAATCAGACACAAATATTGAAATGTGGTAGTTTTAATTTAAATAAAAGAAATTAGAATTGTTTTTTCATTTATTCCAATTATTATAGGTTCAAAACAATAAAGAAATATCATAAGATACTTGGGCTCAAATCCTAAAATTTAAAGTAAAGTAGATCATGGGTTATATAAATATGTCTAAAAAGGTGAAAATTCATACCTAATTAGTGATTCTATGGAATAATCCTTTGAGAGGAACATTATCATTCTCAAGAATCTATTCCATTATTGGGTAAAATACATTTGACAACCTCTGTTTCTTACCAGTAAAAGGGGTGTTTTTTGTTCTCTGTTTATCAATATTGAACGTTCGTGGATGGAGAAAAAATGATATAGAAGAAAAAAGAGGTGAAATAAATTTTTCTTTAAAGATGGTGAAAATGTCTATTTATATATTAAAAAGAAAAAATTACTCATTAAATTATCATTTTTTAAGAAATTACTCATTCATTTACTCAAGTTTTTTTATTCAAAAATTAAATTGTTTAAATTCATTAATTAACCATGATATATAAATATATAAGAATTCAAATTCAAATTTTAGGATATTAAATACCTTGAACTTATTTTGCTTTAAATTAATCCACAGGATTATCTTTGAGTAAATATAGACTATATAAATTCATATGGATAGTTAATGGTGGTACCAAAACCAGTAAACCTTTTTGAAAGTTTAGAGTCATCAATTATATTTGAATGATCTATATTTCAAAATTGATTGCATGGTAAATTTCATTTTAGAGAAACTAGTTGGTCTCTAATAACATTTTCTCCAACTGAATGATGCATTATATCTTCATAGGGTGTTTGACTGTGTAATCATAATTTTTTTCCATATATCCCATAAATTAATTTTCATGACCCTATACCTGTTTTATAATTAACTACCAATTTTGGTAGAGTCTCTTCAATCATGGCGAAATCTATATATTGTAGTCTGATTTAATTATTGATCAAACATTTTTCATAGTGTGATATGTACGTTCATACCTAAATCATTCATACCTATTTTGATTAATCTCACATAGGTCAAAAAGTTTAATCTCATGAAATTCCTCTACCACATGAATAATTTATTATAGTGAGAAATAATATTATGCAGTGCTAAAAATTTATAGGTTAATCTATCATTCCAGTCATATTTATCCAACATGAGTGGGATAGGATGTGAGAAACACATTACGACATGATTTCATCTCACAAAGCTTTGGAAAACAACAAATTAATTTAACATAAATCTAGGAATAGATATTTATTATTGTACAACCAGTACTTCATGGAATGATCCACATGTTTTCACTATGATTAAATGATTTTCTATATAAACACCTTCAAACATGAACCAAAATTCTCTAACTTGCTCCAAATAAACAAATACAAGTCTATTTTTTCAGATAACAAAATATATTAGATTAAGATATCCATGTTTCATTATACCTTTAATTAATATCAAATGAATCAATACTTAAAATATTGTAAAGTAAATCTATAAATTCAAAGTACATCATAATAAAGAAGATAAGACATGGACTTCTATAATAAAACCAATTATTGATTCAATAATACTTGATAAATCTATAAGATTATATTCTTCATGATCTATTTAAAAATTACCTGAAAAATAAATATCATCATGTCATTACCATACTACCTATAATGATTCACATTAGATAGACCTAAAACATCACCCGATCCAGCTTAGAAAAAAATCTCAAAGCATGTTCCAGATCACTATCGGATAGCGACAAGAACCAAGGTATCAAAATACACTTGTTTCACTATTGGAATGAAATAGAAATATCATAGATTTCTGTCATAAATTTGACATGAACCATCCATAGGTTAGATTCCCATGAAAAAAAAGTAGTTTAAAAAAATACAGAGTGAATCAAACATACAAGAATGCATAAATGATAACCAAATAACCGAGAAACATTATACCACAAATATAAATACAATGATAATAACCATTAAAGATCAAAATGAACTAAAATGTAGTAAAATTTGAAAAGGTGAATAAAAACTTTGAAAAACATTACTTTTCATCACAAAGTGCTCTACATGAGCTCCAACCTCTTCATGATCCATGGTCATGAAAACCAGGGAAGGATGATTAATTTAAAGAAGTGCTTCCAGACTACATGGAACCATTTTCTTCACCTGTATCATGAAAAACCAAATATGTATACACTTGATGGGTATATGCAGTGTGTAAGGAAAATACTACTAGGATACTTCAATAAATCTGTATAATGTCTTTCATAGTGAAAACAATTATTTCTAGTTTACAAATAATTTCTTTAAAATCCTTTATTTGAACACATTTTATTAATCCGATGTTTTATTTTAATAAGTCAAATTATATAAATGACAATAACATGGAAATCATAAAGTAAAAATGAAGCTGTCCTGAAATATGTGACATAAAAACCCAATAGAAAATTGTGAAATAAAAAGTAATACATTAAGATCAATCATAATCCATATACCATATTCATAAAAAAAAATTATAAGGAAACCTATTTTCACTCTACAAACACCAGGAAAAATACACGAACCTATAAATTCGGAGAGATATCATTATATCACTAGTGTTATAATATATTCCATTATCTCACTCAGTATAAATGGGAAATAATACCTAGATAATGTAAAATATACCCTAGGGTTGTAGTTTTCAAGGATACCAACTCACCCAAGGTATCCCATGTGAAAACACTAATTAAAAACATATATAAACAAGTCCCATAATTTCATAAGCAATAAAGAATTAAGTCAAAAATATATTTATTTTTAAAACACCCTTTGAAAACTCTTTTTTAACCAAATTATTCTTTAAAACATTTTATCAAGAACTTAATGTGTTCAAAACATTTTTCATTATAAAACTTTATGAAATCATCCATCTCAAACACAATAAATGAGAAAAAAATTAATATCAACAATCAACCCTCAACCACATAATTTAATCATGATTCAGATATCAAAGCCAAACTAAACTCAAAAACATAATGTGTTCTAAGAGAAATACCAACTATGTAGATACACTAACCACAAATCTTGAGAGAACTCATCACTTATGAATAAAATGACAAGAAATGATAATTATGTGTCCTCAAACACCTAAATAACTAATACATTTCATTAAACACCCACCCATAACACTATATTTAACTTCATGGGAAGCTACAGTTTTCATACCCAATGGAAATTCAAGGAGAAGTATATTCAAGGTAATTAGTGGAAAAATACAATAGAAATTGATATTTACCTTAAATATTTCCACTTGAATCGAAGGAGAATCAACATAGAGTTTAAGGGGAGGAATAACCCATGGATATAACTCCCTACGTCCTGAAAATGGGGAGAGAATATGTGTTAAAGGGGTTAAACATCTACTTGGTTGAAAATTGAATTTCACTTTTTTTTAAAATATGGGAAGAATACTCTATGGTGTGGTCATGGTGACCCCAACATTTAACCCCCTTCACTAGAAATCCTATAGAATGGTCTCTTGAGGAAGGTGAAAAGGTTCCAAAAATAGTATAGGGGTAAAACCTTCCATTGACTCCCTTCATGGTGTAACCTCTTGGGATGTGATATTATGTCTCTTACTAAGAACCATTGTGGAATTTACCTTTAGGTTGTGACATAGAGGTAAAATGAATGGAAATTATTGGGATTTTATACCCTTTTCCTCCATGGTACAATGCCACACACCACAATAAACCTACCATAAATCTCCTCACTATGGTGTGGTGCCTTATAAAATTATAGACCCTCTAGACTAGAACACTAAAACACCTAGAATACTAATGTAAAACAACCCTAATATAAAATTAAGTGAAAAAATTTGATAAATAAATAATGTTTCACCTTAAAATGAGAAGAGGGTGTCACAGTCCCAGTTATAATATAGCTACACCAAGAATTACTTATCCTGATCTCTACAATGATATTTTGAGTTATATCCAACAAAAACACAAAATATATTACTGTCATATATTTTATACAAAAAATATTGTTTCTAATAGTATTTTCATATCTCTTTCATAGGTCCATGTGTTCCATGTATTCAAAAGAAAATAAAAAATCTCTCACTGACATACATTCCTCATCACACATATAGTTTCTAAGATGATAACCATATCTCCTCCATAGATTAATTTATTACATGCATTCTATATATATATATATACCACCACTCTATCAGGGAATTCACTCAAATTTCCATAGTCCTCTTTGTCTATTTATTTTGAACATATACCACTAATGATTATTAAAGAAAAAATTCACCCAATCCAACTGAAAACCACTTGGATGAATCATTACACCTATATGTTTTTCAAACAATGATTCATGAGTCTTCACTACTTATATTTTTTCAATAAAATAGAAAGGTTCCCTACCTTATTGGATTCACTTCATAGTATCCAACTTTCCTAGATTTAATCATCTTTTTTATCTCATAAATATTGTCTCCTTTTATCATATACTTAAATAAATATCTATTCCAAATATATTTAAAAAAATCCCTTTTACAAGGAACCACTCAACTTATTTCCAATTGTTAATAATTTTATCTCTTCATGAATTCCCCCAATTACTTCTAATTCTATAGTGACAAATTTATCAACTCTAATAATCATTTTTGGGATAATTCTGTATCGAATTTAGAGAGAACAAACTTCCAATTTTTCATACCATTATTTAATCCAATAATTTATAGACCAAATAAAAATAATAAATGATTCATTAACTAATCCTATAAGAATACTAAGTCAGAAATAAGTGTAGGATATAAGAGTATTAGTCAATAACTTTCCTATGGTATATTTAACTAAATTACTACTATAACCTTATACAACATGAGAAATTAAATTCATTCAACATGAGACTTCCAATTATCCAAATCAGTCTTATAAAATTCTGTCAGAAATTATGTAATAAAACAAAGTGTTTCAGTCATAACATATATTGAACTAATTCACACGTTTTTTAAGATATAATTGGAATATTATTTGATATACATGATCTCAATTTCATTACAGGGCTTCTCTATTCCATAATTGGTATAAAAATCCATTAAAGTTTTATCAGTAAACCCCCTTATCTTCTTATGACATTAACTAAAAAATTTGATATACTATTTATAGTGGGAATACCACTTATTGTTCATAACACCCTTTTTAAATTATCTTTTATTATCCAATAAAATACCTAAAAAAACAAAATGTTAGTTTATAAAAAAAGATCATGTATTGTTACATGAATGTAGTTACTCCTCCATAAATCCATCAACCTTATTTTCAAGGTATTACACCACTTAGTAAAGTCTTTATACCATTTTTAAAATTTAGATATGGTTTTGAAACATGTTTCACTCAAAATTAAGCTCATTACCATAATTAACTCATCATATCAACATGAATAACACGATCCAACTTTGTTTTTCCTTAGTGGCTTCCTAATATCAACTGATGAACATATTTGGATTAAAAACACTTAAATTTCATCATCAGTAGATGTATCCTGATTTTATCATAGTTACACTTTAAAATTATTTCACCCCACTTGTTATATCATATTTTTCATTGACACACATATTGTTTGATTCCAACACAACTTGTTACATTTTATCTATTATTAATTAATATGTCCAAAATAGTGAATTCATCATTTTAATATGCATTCCTCACCTTTCAATTCATAAAAATCATGGATCAAATTCCCTCTTAATACCAAACTACTTTATCAAAAACTAGACAGAATAATGTACATGGGGAGATTTGTATCTACAATATCCTCAAGTAGGGGAGTGTGGTTGGTCATTATGAACCAAAAATTTTCTTATTATTTATTTCCAAGTATTATTAGTGGTGTTTATCTTAATAAAATGAACGTGAAAAAAATTCTAAATTTTTTTTACCTATAATTACATTTCTTTGTATTAGTCTCATTTTTGGAATTCATCTCACTAGAAAAAGTTTACTCATTCTACGCATTATCTCTTTATTCTTTTACATGATTATTTATCCATGATAGTATTATTCTTCAAGTATTATTCTCTTTATTTGTAGTGGTATGGATGAAATAAATTTAGTATATCTCATGTTTTTCTTATTCAATATAAATAAAGATTACTTAATATTTATTCATCTATGATAAGTTCTTTAGGATTACATTAATTTCATTTTGTACATCTGAATTAGATTTTCTCTTAAACATCTAGATTTTGTTTATTTATTTTCATGATGTCTTCTATGAATAAGTCATCCTTGATGCTTGATGCATACTAATTTTCCTTCCAACTTCATAATCATACTATTCAAAAAATCTATTTTTTCAGTAGAACAAATGTTTATTTCATCCATTAATGTCTCTTCTTTCCATAAGAGTAGGGAAACTCAACATGGTACCTCCATTAATTTTTTTCATTTTAGTACCATGCTATATTACCATGATACGAATAAATATTAAATATCATAATTAAATCATTCTTCATATAGAACTTCCTTGGTTTTGATGTTGTTACTGTATATCTTTCCTCATTATTGATCTTTCAAGATTCCATAGACACACTCATATTTTTTCCCAATATTCAATTAAAGTAGGAACATAATGATACCTTTATTTTAGAATCATTTCCATCATTTTTTAGATGAGTTTTCTATCTTTTATTGTATTAATGGTCTGAGATTATATGCTTCTAAATTATTTAATCTACCATGGTAGGAGAATACACTTTATTCCTTACCTTTAAGTACTTTAGTTCTTCTTCAAGATCCTGTATGTTCAAAAATATCTCATTCCATTGAGTAGGCAAGGTATCTATTCTTAAGAATACTTCTATTTTAGATTTAATCTTATTTTGAAGCTAAAATTTAATAATAATTATATAATATTTAAATTCATTCTTTTTTGTCATTTTATTTTTCAACTCTTGCACAAGTTCATCAATAATATCTCTTATATTATTCATTTTTTAACCCATCATTGAAAAATATTATTTTAATTTCTTTTCAACTTATAATAACATATAATTTTTCAATAAAAAATCTAATATGAAATCATAATCAAGTTTTAATTATTTCCAGTTAATCAACCTTATCACATAAGTCCTGAATCTCTCCTTGATCACTACTTAAACAATCACTTGATTAATATAAATTCATCACCAGAACAGATACATCTATCAATATCAATTGGATAATCTATATCTAATATTTTGAAACCATATTTCACAAAATTATTAGCTTTAATGAAATCAAAAAAATTAGAAAAAATAACTTCGAGAGGAGTCACCATATTTTTATGGGAATTTTTCCCCATATTTCTCTTATTCTATACTTTATAAAAAAGTAAATATTCTTCAACCAATTCATGTAATTTAATTATGATGATATCCAGATTAAAATATCTTAGATCTTTTCTTCTTTTAAACATCCCTTCCATCTTTGAACACCTATCCATAGAAGACTATAAGTGTGATATCTCCTTGAATACACTATCTAATAAAGAATTATTTAACACCTTCCTATCATGATAATAAGTCATCAAATTTATTTGGTCTATATAAAAAATAATTCTATTTTTAATTTACAAAAAAATTAAGTTAACCAGCCATAATTAGTGATTCCAAAATGTACCTCTAAATCTGACAAAAAATCTTTCTAATTAGAAAAATAACTTCTATAAAATACATAAGCCTTCAATATTGAATCCATATACTGTATAATATTAAAAAAATTAGAAGTCAAATATATCAAGTTGAATTTACAAAAAAAACATATTAATTGTGATTGCACTAATTATAAACAGAGAGACACCCTAATGAGGGGAGGGGTGAATAAGGGTGTCTCCCAATCTAATATTTTTATTCACCTGATACCCATATTGTTGGATCATTTTACCATGTTATAAAGAACAAATGTTAAATCAAATGATTATATTAACTACTTGTCATTTATAAAGCAAATGAATAATGTAAATCAAGTAATGAACATGTAGGTTTTACTTGGTTCACTAGCACTTTGTGACACCCAAAGATCATACACTCATCATTTTTTCGATTTACAAAAAACACACTATAAACACACTATCATGGTGGATAAAATATTATTCTGAAGTCACTCATCACCAATGATCACTACTTATAAAAAGGTGTAGGGAATAACTCACTTTCTCAAAAGGGTCACTTCTTTCTCCCCCCTCAAACATTAATCCATAATATATCATATTATAGACCTATAGATATATTCTCAATTTATTAACGTAATGGTGTCATTAAGATCATCATGTTTACAAGATAAAAACAACATCATAATTTCAGATATGATTCTCCAGTTTAGACTAAATCCTACTCTAAAATTTCAAAGCTATATATAATCAAATCCTTATGAGAACTGTTGGATATTTGATCTCCAAACAAAATTTATAGAATCATTTAACTCTACCATGTAAAGAAAATATATATAATATTATTCATTTTCAATAAACATTATTTTCACTTCCCACAATAAGAAATATCCTTGATAATTCATCATCATCTGTCCTCCTCTTTACAAACCTAATATAGTAGTGAAAATTTACCATATCTTCATCCTCCACCACTTCCTTCTATGTATTACATATATTTTTTTGATATAAAAAAATTCACTTTATAAATATATTCATCAAGATAACTTCAATCAGTAACAATTTAACCCTCTTTTATTCAGATATTTAATTAACCACATTTTGTGGAAATCCTTACTGATTCTTCCTTTATCCTTATTAGTCTTGGAGTTAGTGCCCTATAACCAACTTACTTTTTAATTTAGATTACAGGAATATTAATAAATAGATTATTATATAATGACCATTCTTCTCTATAATATGATAATGTATTTATAGTATTTTTCACATAAAAGGTATAGAAGTACTCCACTATAATAATAACCTAAAGATACTATGACAATATTTTTGAAAATATGTCTTATGGTATATATAATATCACTTTGAAGAGATAAAGTTGATTTTGACTATCAGGTTTTGGAGGCTCATATGGTATTGAAACTTCTTCTTATAAGGATTGTGTTTTGTGGTCTCAAAAGAGGTATAATATAAGAATAGACTCACCAAAAATAATTTCACATGTCAATTGTGTCATTTTATTTTCCTATTTATGGATGTGTGTATTGGTCCTTATACATGATATTTTTATTAATTTATGTCATGAATCCTATAATTTTATGTACAGATGAAAACCACGATGGAATAAAATCATAGAGAGGTACCATATGTTGGGTGTTTCATAAGTGATATTAAATTAATTGAATATGTAACGAAATTATTTCCCATTATAGGATAATGGAAAAATATATCTCTGATTCTCTGATTAAAATGGAATTGTTTGATTAAATTCATGTCCATGGTATTTCATTAACACGTTCATTTCAAGAATTCAAAGAAAGATGAATTAAGATTATAGTAATATGACAAAAGTACGAATCTTTCTTGATGATATACTTAAAAAACAATATTATATGACATAGAATCCTTCATGGAATATTTATTGTTCATAAAAAATTATCTTCTTTCACCATGTGTGCCTTGATGTGTTTCTAGATGTTGATCTTGTTCCTTATGTAAGAACTCTTAATTCCACTAAGAAAGAGGCCTAGAATATTGCACACTATGTGTATCTATAATCTTATTAAGTTTTCATGAATTTAATATTAAAAATTAATTTTATCCTCAATTAGTGAAATAATAATTATCAAAATTATATCAATCACAAAAACTCAATTACTGGATATTCATGATTAGAATTTGTGAATTTAATTTTATCTTCTATTTATAATTCATAATATAATAAATAAATATTTATTTATTCACTATTTTAGTGAACAGATTTATATATATATATATATATATATATAATTAGTTACATTAATATTAAAATAAATATTTATTCATGAGTTTATTAAATATAATAATTATTTATTTATTGAATGAATAATATTTGTTTAAATAAATATTTTTTTATTTAATGGTCAATACATAACGAGGAGGATTGACGGACTATTTTGAGGGTCCAACTAAAATGATATATTTTATTAAACCTCATTCATATAAATATATATTCATTTATTTATGAAATTATATTTAGATATGCTAATATTAAGAGAAATAATAATAATAATAATATAATTTTTTTACATGGGTAATAACATAGAAATATTACATGATAAATGGATATTATATAATTATAAAAAATTAACCCTATGTAAATATTAAAATTTATATCATTTTGGGGGATGGGAGTTTTTGTGATCAATAGAGAGACTCTAAAATTATCTCAATGCGTTGAGAAAAAAATGAAATTTCTCCCTCTAAAGAAAAACTAAGAACAAGAGAATTTTCTTTTCAATAAATGATTAATGATGAAAAGAACTAGGTTCCTTTGTGCTAGCACTTTAAATAATAAGATAATTATTCAGATGTTTTTCGAGCACATGTGGATACAACTAGGGGAATCATAGATTGAATTATTCACCATAATAATGAAATTGTAATAGGAGTTTCAATGCTTATAATAATAATTATCTGGTTTGAGGTAATTATTGTTTTGAATGAATTACAAATCAAATTTGAAAGATCCTATATAAAAAATCCAGGTGTTTCTATCATTATGTTCTTCAGATATTATCCATTGAAACTAATTAAGAACTATTATAGGGCACTGATCCACTTCTTCTTCTATGCCATAGAACCTTCAAGAGGTATCAAAGATGTAAAAATATAATTTATAAAAATTTATTATTATTTTACTCAATTTTCATTTTTTTTATTAGTGTTCATTTATAGTTTTTCATTCATTAATAGAAAAATAAAGATAACACAGTCATCTGAATTAATATGTTCAACAATAGGCCAAGAAAAAATAAGTAATGCTCAATGATACCATCTAGAAGTGCTAAGGTTTTTAGCATCATAAAATAGATACACAATTTGTACTGGGAAATTACAAGTTGTGTACCGTGGTCTAACACACAATTTATGAGTAACGTCAATCATGTATTCCATGTGGTCAATATAGGCCATGTATTGATTACTATTTGAGAGACATGAAAAAACCTGAATTATATGGCATGTAGCTTGCTATACACATCGCGTAACACATCATAACCCTTGAAAGATAAATTATGAAACTTTATGTGTGTTTTTATGTATCTAAAGTGGATCACGTAGTGTGTAGTTATCTTTACACATTTTGTAACCTGTGAAAACCCATGAAAGGTACATGCTGAGATAGGTACAATATGTGAATCAACATGTGTATAATTAAAGCAAGAACATACTATATATCTTGTAGCCTGTTGTAAACACTATGCAACTTGTATTACTTCAAACCAAGTATATATTGAGTTTTTTTCTTATTTTAAGTGGATATAATTTCTTAATAATTATTATCCATAAAATTATGCCACTACATGACATGTAGAATTTCCATACACACCATTTACTTAATTTGTATTATAAGTGTTATATGATGTGTATATTTATGACGCATCTTCTATCCATACACACCATAGACTATGCAAATAGACCCATCGAACCAAACATCATGTATATCATGAAACAATATATGGTAATACACGTTGTTTAAGAATATATTATACAACAAGGATTGTGCCCAATGTAAATCACATAATGTGTGAGGAGAAATAACACCCCATATCAGTATTAACATTCATAAATATATATAATTAGATGAAAATGTGACACACCATGTCATTTCTAGTGTATACCGTCTAAATATTAACTTACATTAATGAATTTAATCTAACATTTAGGGTATATTCCATGTGACCTCATTAGTACACATAGTGTAACGCCCCGACCCCAGCTACCCAGAGTCGGTGCATTACTTCGTAACATTGGCATGATCACAAAAGATCAAGTCTCGAAAGACCGATTAGTTTAGTAGCCTTGGAAACACTAGATACATTTGTAAACGTTACATTACATCATAAAGTAAACCAAAACAACAACAACATATTGTCTTCATATCCCCTCAGACTATCCCTGCAGGTCATTCATAATATACTTCTTCAAATCTTGGAAAACATTAAAACATTGAAAGGGGTGAGCTCAGATGCTCAGTAAGGATAACAATATTGCGGAAGCTTTCATAAATAAACATTAGCATTTAAGGCAATGTATAACTAAAACAAAAGCCTTTTAAACTTGAACTTCAACATAATATGGAAAAAGTAAAATGAGATAATGCCATTCACTTCTTCACATGGATATTCTACTGGCCGAATAATCACATGCAATATCAATAACCACTTTCATAATGAGGGAATGTATAATGCCGGACATTCTGAAACATTTTGTCAAGGCCTCGGCCAAGACATCTAAAATGATTAAGGCCTCGGCCAAAACCATAAATCAAATTGGGAAAGGCCTCGGCCAATTCCATGTCTAGTTGTCTCATGAGACCTACCGATGCATCGAGGAGCTATAGCGGGCTCCACCCGTCACTTATTAAGTCCAATACATTCCTCATATGAATAGGTTTAAACATATCATAAACCATAACATAATCGTATCACATAAAACATGGATAAAGGAAACATAACATTTCCACATTTCAATCACAAGATATCAATACAACACATTGATATAATAAAAATTCTTTCAAAACCATTTTCAATACCAAAATAAAATAAAAGTATAACATGGTATTTATTTTTCATAAAAAAAAGGTATGGCTTGAAAAGGAAGCCGAAACTCAAATAGTGGTCACGGCGGCGGAGAAGTCATTGTCGCCGCAGACGTACGACCAAAACATTCCATTTTGTCGTTTAGTAAACGCTTTGTATAAAAAGATTCCTTTTGAATAAACGTAAAAGTCAAAGGAGTTTATACACCATATAAAATAAATTTGTGTATAAAACAAAATATGCCTCAATGAAAGGAGATTGAGACGAAGTCCTTAAAAAGATCATTTTTAAAATAAAATAGATATATTATGTGTATTCACTATAGGTACACATAAAGAAAGTAAATATACAAAATAGGACATAATAACATCATAACATAATTTGAAAGTAGGAGATTAACCCAAAGAATGGAAATTGGGTTAAGAAGTTCCCTTACCTCGTGTCTGACTTGACTCAACCGTTCTTTAACCTCCTGAATAATAAACTAGAGTTAATATATACCTTATTAAGAACCATTTTTAATTTCATTATCCTTATTATATCACTTATTACAATGATATGAACATTATGTAATTATTTAAGTTAATAACGGTCGTTTTGTCGATCTTTGGTACTTGAGTCAAAAATAAACTTCTTATAATTACAAGTTGTTCATGTGGTGAAATATCCATTATATCCGGAATTATATTCATGATGTAGATATCATATATATCATATATACAGTATATACATTCATTCATAATGTCACGTAACATTTAGAGGTAAGAAATGAAATGCACCGTTCATGGAGACGGTAAGCCGTACGTACGCATGAACGCTACTTTCATTTCAATTTCATATTTAATGGAAGTAAATCATAATGATATAAATGTATAATATAATTCCAGTATAATATAGTGTATAATACCATTTACTCCATCCTTTATACATCCCACATATGGCATTTACGATTCAAATCACTTTGAGGGGGCGGTAGTCCGCACTTCCTAAAATGAAATTATCGCGTTTTACCCATAATGGAAATCATAAAGTATGCCATAAATGAGAAATACAGAAGCATAAGTAAAACAAAAACATATTATATATCATATATAAAAATAGTGACATCTTAATGGCCACCTTTGAAGGTGTTATATGAGTGTTGAACAATCATCGCTTCGTGAGGCAGAAATTCGCCATCCACAGAAACCGTATGTTCTTTAACCATTAGATGTAGGTGTGTGTAAGTGTAGCTCTAATCCTTCTTATAACAACATCCTAGTATATTGAGGATACTGGTGTTGTTACAAAAGAAATGAATAAAAAGAGTTTAGGGGGTTGGAGAAGAAAAATAAAACAAAACAACATTATAAAAGACATTACCTCAAAATCGGGTAACTCTTTTTGATTTGAGCCAAAGGCTTCCTTGGGAAGAGTTCTGCCCAAAGTGAGGCTTCTATGAGTAAGGGAGGAATGTTGGGAGAGTATTTGGGCAGAGGTTGGCCGAGCAAAATGGCTTGAAAGTGTAAATGAGGTGGGAGAGGTGGGGGCCTTTTATAAGTGGAGAGGAGGGGCACTTTTGGAAAGATTGAAATGTTACATTATTTCAAAATGCTTTTCGGATTCTAAAGGTCCCACACTTATATAATTCGAGGCTAAGGAGATAAGGTTTCGAAATCTCCTCATCCAATAGGCTTTGGACAAGTGTAAGCCTTGGATTTTGCATTATCTTCTCATTTTATTTAAATCGTTAAATAATGAGGTCATCGCCACATCATAATGATGTCATAAATAATTTAATTTATTTAATGTCTAAAAATTATAAAACAAATACTATGATGTAGGAAATCTTTTTAGCTTTCTAATGAATATTTATAGTCAAAATTTGGACTTGTGTAACCCTACTTACAAATTGTTTTAGTAAAACAATTTATGTTAGTGTCATTTTCACTTTAATATTAAATAAAAACTAATTTATGTCATTTCCCAACAAAAGTGGATACATGGGGTCCCCAAGTTGACCCATGGTTTGTAATGGTCGGCCATGACACAACCAATGAGGTTGGGACATGTGTCTAGGTCATTTAATATTATTAAAGTATTATTTATACCTTAAACTACCCTAATTACCACTAATCGCGATTAAGAACTTAATAAGTTACTATTCACCAAAAAATTATTATAATCTCATTGAACCACATTTTACTTCTTAATGACAACCATGTATGTCGGATTTTTGAAAATCAAAACACAGAAGTGGTAATATTTCATTTAAACGAAAAATCAGTTATTTAACTACCACTTAGTGGTTTCACTATTCATTAAAAATTGAAGTTTTTCAGAATAAGGCCAAAATTTCACCCTAAGCTATAATTGATATTCCGAATTCAAAAATGATGTCTATTTTACAAAATTCCAAACATATAAGTTGCATTAATTAATTTTACAATTAATTCCCGCTGTTATGACAAATAGCGTGTTTTTAAGAAACAATTTATATCAAAAGATTGGCAATTGTTTATGTCCATTTTCAATGTTAAATTAATTCTAATGACCACCATTGGATAAAATGGTAAAAATATATTCTAATTATACTTTAAAACCACTAAATAGTATAATTTATGACAATTAATTATTTTGATTAAAAAAGTTGTTTTAAGTATTTTTCACTATTCATAAAAATTTTGAAGTTCTCAGAAAATTACAAAAAATTCAACATAGGCTAATTTCAATATTAGGAATACAAAAATGAAGTCCATTTTGAAATATAAAATTTCTATAAATTTAAAAGGTGGTTATTACTATTCATAACGGCTACTTTGATTAGTTGCGGTGTGTTAGAACTCGAACTTGCGTACAATGCAAGCTATTGCATTATTGAATGAGAAGCGTATCGTGGAAGCTCGGGGTGTTACATTCTCCCCTCCTTCAATAAATTGCGTCCTCGCAATTTGAAATTTTTCTTGGAAAATAAAAGGTTGAAAAGGGAAAATACCTTTGTGGAAAACCCACATCGGAAATAAGATTAATAAAATTTAGCCTTAATAAGAGGTAAATGGAAATAAGAAAGTCACCACCAAATTATAATCTCGATAAGGAGAACATTGGTGGCAATTAGAGACACATAATTGGAGGAAAAACGTAAATATTTGTAGGGAGTGATTGAGGTCATCAATAACAATCAACTGTCAAATTGAGGGCCTCAAAGCCTTCAATCTATATTGATTTAAAATATCATCAGTTCAACAAGACATAAGGTATTAGGATAACACATTTTTTTGTTTTAATATCCCTTTACTAAAGTTTAAGAATTAATTTATTCATTGAATAAGAGATAGGTATATATATATTTATGCTTGACAATTAGAGTTTCAACCTTCAACTCATCTTTCACTCAAAAAGATAATAGAACTCAAAAATATCATACTTATCCTAATTGTATAAGGTTCAAAATGTTAAAACATACCATTTAGATTAGTAAAATTATTTTGTAATAACCAGGGACTTCCTGTAGGCAAGTGGTAGGAAATAAAGGCCTGTCGCACTATGATTGTGGGTTCGATTCCTGCAGCTGTGTCCGACGCGACGGGTTATGCCCCACCCTGCAGGTTGTCCCTTTTTCCTAAAACTATAGTATTATAATATTCCAAAAATAATCTTCATAAATTTTTTAACCTTAAACAATACTATCCAAAGATCAACTTAATCCATTCCAACCTTTATAGTTATCCAAAATACTTCTGTCCAACTCACAGTCCAAATTTTATAAGGAAGTTAAACATAATGAAGATCCTTTTTTCCATGTAACAACATGTGAACACCTTCATCATGTATTCTTTTTAAACATACCGAATTACCATGATCCCTTATTCCTTATAGAATACTAGATATACTCCTTCTATCCAAAAATGTATACAAATCACCAATCAGTTTCATGGAAGTTAAGAATATCCAATATAATTTATCCGAATCAATCATCTCTTATTCCAAAATCACTATCTCGGTATCAGAACCATATTATGGTTTATCTTTCTCTCAACCATATATTTTCCAAAAAATTTAACCTACTGTGGAGTCACTTTTCTTGGTTCCACACAATATCAAGTCCTAGATAAAATAGTACTGCAGTACAATCCTTATATACTCCATAATTATCATAACCAGTACATCATTGATACAATACTGAAATTACAAAATTCTTTAATAACAACATAAGAACTCTAATCATTCCTCCTCATCTGTGGTAGTATCATAACTTGATTATTATCCAATAACATCATTTGGGGCATACTCTGACGATTTGGACATTGGTTTGCGTAGTGTCCCCAATCCTTGCAGAAGAAGCATTGTACATTTGAAACCATTTTCTTACCCTTGCAGTCACGCGCTTTGTGTCCTTTTTCTCTACACTTATAACAAACTCTCATTCCCTTCAGGCAAATTCCAAGGTGTTTCTTCCCACAGTTATCACATATTGGAAAATTCTTCATTCCCCTCATTCCTTTATCCATCATTCTCTCTTCCATCCCTTTCATCTCTTGCTTCGCTTCAAAGGCATAGGACTCAGAGAATTCTTTACTTATCTTATTAACACATGATACTATTTCTTCATATGTTGATAACACATGGGAGACTATTTCCCTTCGAAATGTTGGCTTAATACCGTGAAAGATACGATACTTCTTACTCTTTGGATCATACGTATTGCTGGAGTTCATATTCCTTCTACTGGGCGCCATTTCTATACAATGGCATAAACTAGATTAGTTTATGAATCAAAATACATAATTCCATACTTATAAAACACTTAACATAAATTGAACTATTTATGGATTTAATCCATAATCATAAAAAGAAATGTTTTCTTTGAGAAAGTATATACTCATAACCCTTCATAGTGGTTTGTAAATAAAATGAGAATTATCCTAAGCATATCCCCCGGGAGTGTCGTAACCAAGAGTGCAGCAAGGCCCGTTGTCGTGCACCAGTTCCCGTTCGAGTCTAGCTCAAAGCGGTGTTTTCGGGTTTTACCCCTAGGTACATCTGTGCCAGAGCTGCCTCTACCTGCTCGTATCCAGACAGGGATGTATTGCTTGGAAAACTCATATCATCTCTATAATACCAAAATTCTAGGAAGTTCTTCTATACTAATCCTCAAAGTCTATCTTCGGGCTATGTGCTCTAATCAGAGTTTATCTAAATCTAGCTTCCAAGGTTAGTACTAAACTGCCTCTGATACCAACTGTAACGCCCCGACCCCAGCTACCCAGAGTCGGTGCATTACTTCGTAACATTGGCATGATCACAAAAGATCAAGTCTCGAAAGACCGATTAGTTTAGTAGCCTTGGAAACACTAGATACATTTGTAAACGTTACATTACATCATAAAGTAAACCAAAACAACAACAACATATTGTCTTCATATCCCCTCAGACTATCCCTGCAGGTCATTCATAATATACTTCTTCAAATCCTGGAAAACATTAAAACATTGAAAGGGGTGAGCTCAGATGCTCAGTAAGGATAACAATATTGCGGAAGCTTTCATAAATAAACATTAGCATTTAAGGCAATGTATAACTAAAACAAAAGCCTTTTAAACTTGAACTTCAACATAATATGGAAAAAGTAAAATGAGATAATGCCATTCACTTCTTCACATGGATATTCTACTGGCCGAATAATCACATGCAATATCAATAACCACTTTCATAATGAGGGAATGTATAATGCCGGACATTCTGAAACATTTTGTCAAGGCCTCGGCCAAGACATCTAAAATGATTAAGGCCTCGGCCAAAACCATAAATCAAATTGGGAAAGGCCTCGGCCAATTCCATGTCTAGTTGTCTCATGAGACCTACCGATGCATCGAGGAGCTATAGCGGGCTCCACCCGTCACTTATTAAGTCCAATACATTCCTCATATGAATAGGTTTAAACATATCATAA
The DNA here is from genome assembly GCA_963277665.1 of Viscum album. Classification (NCBI taxonomy): domain Eukaryota; kingdom Viridiplantae; phylum Streptophyta; class Magnoliopsida; order Santalales; family Viscaceae; genus Viscum; species Viscum album. The sequence goes on along the minus strand of OY728128.1, from coordinate 1,923,319,133 downwards.
ACCATAACATAATTGTATCACATAAAACATGGATAAAGGAAACATAACATTTCCACATTTCAATCACAAGATATCAATACAACACATTGATATAATAAAAATTCTTTCAAAACCATTTTCAATACCAAAATAAAATAAAAGTATAACATGGTATTTATTTTTCATAAAAAAAAGGTATGGCTTGAAAAGGAAGCCGAAACTCAAATAGTGGTCACGGCGGCGGAGAAGTCATTGTCGCCGCAGACGTACGACCAAAACATTCCATTTTGTCGTTTAGTAAACGCTTTGTATAAAAAGATTCCTTTTGAATAAACGTAAAAGTCAAAGGAGTTTATACACCATATAAAATAAATTTGTGTATAAAACAAAATATGCCTCAATGAAAGGAGATTGAGACGAAGTCCTTAAAAAGATCATTTTTAAAATAAAATAGATATATTATGTGTATTCACTATAGGTACACATAAAGAAAGTAAATATACAAAATAGGACATAATAACATCATAACATAATTTGAAAGTAGGAGATTAACCCAAAGAATGGAAATTGGGTTAAGAAGTTCCCTTACCTCGTGTCTGACTTGACTCAACCGTTCTTTAACCTCCTGAATAATAAACTAGAGTTAATATATACCTTATTAAGAACCATTTTTAATTTCATTATCCTTATTATATCACTTATTACAATGATATGAACATTATGTAATTATTTAAGTTAATAACGGTCGTTTTGTCGATCTTTGGTACTTGAGTCAAAAATAAACTTCTTATAATTACAAGTTGTTCATGTGGTGAAATATCCATTATATCCGGAATTATATTCATGATGTAGATATCATATATATCATATATACAGTATATACATTCATTCATAATGTCACGTAACATTTAGAGGTAAGAAATGAAATGCACCGTTCATGGAGACGGTAAGCCGTACGTACGCATGAACGCTACTTTCATTTCAATTTCATATTTAATGGAAGTAAATCATAATGATATAAATGTATAATATAATTCCAGTATAATATAGTGTATAATACCATTTACTCCATCCTTTATACATCCCACATATGGCATTTACGATTCAAATCACTTTGAGGGGGCGGTAGTCCGCACTTCCTAAAATGAAATTATCGCGTTTTACCCATAATGGAAATCATAAAGTATGCCATAAATGAGAAATACAGAAGCATAAGTAAAACAAAAACATATTATATATCATATATAAAAATAGTGACATCTTAATGGCCACCTTTGAAGGTGTTATATGAGTGTTGAACAATCATCGCTTCGTGAGGCAGAAATTCGCCATCCACAGAAACCGTATGTTCTTTAACCATTAGATGTAGGTGTGTGTAAGTGTAGCTCTAATCCTTCTTATAACAACATCCTAGTATATTGAGGATACTGGTGTTGTTACAAAAGAAATGAATAAAAAGAGTTTAGGGGGTTGGAGAAGAAAAATAAAACAAAACAACATTATAAAAGACATTACCTCAAAATCGGGTAACTCTTTTTGATTTGAGCCAAAGGCTTCCTTGGGAAGAGTTCTGCCCAAAGTGAGGCTTCTATGAGTAAGGGAGGAATGTTGGGAGAGTATTTGGGCAGAGGTTGGCCGAGCAAAATGGCTTGAAAGTGTAAATGAGGTGGGAGAGGTGGGGGCCTTTTATAAGTGGAGAGGAGGGGCACTTTTGGAAAGATTGAAATGTTACATTATTTCAAAATGCTTTTCGGATTCTAAAGGTCCCACACTTATATAATTCGAGGCTAAGGAGATAAGGTTTCGAAATCTCCTCATCCAATAGGCTTTGGACAAGTGTAAGCCTTGGATTTTGCATTATCTTCTCATTTTATTTAAATCGTTAAATAATGAGGTCATCGCCACATCATAATGATGTCATAAATAATTTAATTTATTTAATGTCTAAAAATTATAAAACAAATACTATGATGTAGGAAATCCTTTTAGCTTTCTAATGAATATTTATAGTCAAAATTTGGACTTGTGTAACCCTACTTACAAATTGTTTTAGTAAAACAATTTATGTTAGTGTCATTTTCACTTTAATATTAAATAAAAACTAATTTATGTCATTTCCCAACAAAAGTGGATACATGGGGTCCCCAAGTTGACCCATGGTTTGTAATGGTCGGCCATGACACAACCAATGAGGTTGGGACATGTGTCTAGGTCATTTAATATTATTAAAGTATTATTTATACCTTAAACTACCCTAATTACCACTAATCGCGATTAAGAACTTAATAAGTTACTATTCACCAAAAAATTATTATAATCTCATTGAACCACATTTTACTTCTTAATGACAACCATGTATGTCGGATTTTTGAAAATCAAAACACAGAAGTGGTAATATTTCATTTAAACGAAAAATCAGTTATTTAACTACCACTTAGTGGTTTCACTATTCATTAAAAATTGAAGTTTTTCAGAATAAGGCCAAAATTTCACCCTAAGCTATAATTGATATTCCGAATTCAAAAATGATGTCTATTTTACAAAATTCCAAACATATAAGTTGCATTAATTAATTTTACAATTAATTCCCGCTGTTATGACAAATAGCGTGTTTTTAAGAAACAATTTATATCAAAAGATTGGCAATTGTTTATGTCCATTTTCAATGTTAAATTAATTCTAATGACCACCATTGGATAAAATGGTAAAAATATATTCTAATTATACTTTAAAACCACTAAATAGTATAATTTATGACAATTAATTATTTTGATTAAAAAAGTTGTTTTAAGTATTTTTCACTATTCATAAAAATTTTGAAGTTCTCAGAAAATTACAAAAAATTCAACATAGGCTAATTTCAATATTAGGAATACAAAAATGAAGTCCATTTTGAAATATAAAATTTCTATAAATTTAAAAGGTGGTTATTACTATTCATAACGGCTACTTTGATTAGTTGCGGTGTGTTAGAACTCGAACTTGCGTACAATGCAAGCTATTGCATTATTGAATGAGAAGCGTATCGTGGAAGCTCGGGGTGTTACACATAGTGTTATGAATAATCTTAATTTGAACTTAAAAGTATATTATTTACATAAAATAATAACAGGATGATAATATCAAGGATTTTATGGAAAAATTATTAAGATAATTAAATAATTAAATTATTAAAAAATTAAAATAATAATTTTATTAAATTTATCATAATCAAAGTGAATTGAAATGAATTATAGATTGTTAAAATGTGTAATAATTACATGTTGTGATTGATAATGATATTGACTAACCTATGTATGTTTTAGGTTTATTTAATTTAATTATTTAGTTCATGGATTTTATATAAAATTTATTTAAATTAGATATGATGATTTTCGTATAATCAATTCATCCTTTATTATGTAAGGGAAAATGTCTACATGGATTATTTTATATAGCCACAACCATCGTGCTCTGGCAACTCTCTCTCTCTCTCTCTCGCGATGATGGAGTAACCCTAATGTTATGCGGTTTTTCTCTCCCTCCCTATCGGAGGGGGGAGACTCGTGATCTCATCTGTACAGGAAGGGAAAATCCTTCTCACCGTTCTCATAGCCCGAAACCCTTCCTCTCTTCCCAAAGGTTTCTTTACACCCGAAAGTCGCTGATAAATTTCAGGATGCGCCTCAGCTCCACCATTCCCTAGTGGAGCTCACTTGGGCCATGGATCTCTGCAAGTTCACACTGGTTTCTTGGTTTTTCTCTCATCGACCCTAGGTTGACAAATTTGGCCATTTCATCTTTGGTTTTTGGGATTAATAGGAGCGTGTGATGGTTGTATTAGAAGATTATTTGGTCTTCACTTGGTCTAGGGCACCCTGAGGATGCAACAAGGTCTCCTTCTATTTGTTTGTATGGTGTTTTGACTTTCACATGTGACACGACCCATCTACAATCATGACTTGGGTCATTCTTCCTAGTCTTCCACTCTCCGCCCAAAATCCATTTATTTTTTGTGTTACTGGGAATATGATTGGAAGATAACTCTATTCTGATCGATGAATGGAGTTTCTGTGTCATCTCGTTTTCCCAATAATATGTGTCAATTTTGATGTTGCAAGGCCACCTGTGAATTGGGTATAGATCACATATGGTAAAGAGTTTTGGTGGAAGCAGGAGGTTATTTTTGAGTCTTAGATGTGATGTTGTGTTAATTACCATCGTTTTGGTAATCTGGAGTCTGTCTATCAAAGAAGAAGTGTGGTTGGGAGTTCATAGGCAGTGAACATTATGGATATCAGTGGTTTTATTATCGATGGCCTGGAGTAGTTTCTAGTGGAGGTACAGCCTGGGGCCTCTATGTTTATGTGACCTTCTGAAAGTGCAATTGGGAGAAAGGAAATCCACCAAGAGGACAGGTGGAAGGATGTAATGGAGGTATTTTCTGAGTAGGGGGTGAGAGTTGAGGCACTTGCCTTGGGCTGTGAATGGGTGGATGAGCATATTCATCAAGCTGTAGAGTTTGATGTTATAAAAAATGATCCCATAGGGGCTCCTGTGCATGTAGTTAATGTGAAAGAAGTGTGACATTTTCTAAATCCATCTACAAAGCAAGTAATAGATCATATGAACTTGGATAATGGGGGCTAAAAGCGCCCTTTGTCGGATGTTACTAGAATTGGCCATTCACAGTTGGTAAATATTCCCTCTTGTGACCAGTTTGAGGGATTAGAGTTTGATATGGTTTCCCCTAAAGAGGAAGGACCTCCATTGAATGAGTCTAATAATTTGTAGCTTTACTCCTCTCAGCCTGCAGTGAGGGAGGATGCACTAGGGAAGGATCCCCATGATGGTCAAGGCAATGAGGTTCCCCTTCAATGCCTCACTCAAATTGATACTAACAGGAAATCCCAGCTGATAGGAGGAGGGTGTTTGCTTGCGTCGGAGGGTATTTTTATTGGAGGTATTGATGGATTCTAAATTCTTGACTCCTTACACATCAATCACAAATAGGAAAATGTCTCTAATCGTGGAAAAGAAAAAACTATTTTTGTCTCCAGACTGTCTTACAATGATATTGTTCAAGGCGGAAAAAATAAGATGTTTTCAAGTGAAGGTGGTATGACCTCTCCACCAAAGAGTAGTCTGAGGAAATACTATTATTAAATTAGGAATCCAGTGACTACCAGATCATCTTCTAGGAGGGAGATATTTTGCGGGGATGTCTTCGGTTTGAAAAAGGGAATGAAATATTCTAAGGAGTTCCTTTCGTTGGAGAAGTTGAACCTGAGAAAGAAGTATTCCAAGATTCCGAAGCACTATAAAAGTTCAGAGTGGGAATCAGCTACTATGGATGAAGCAAGTTATCCAGGATATGGTGGCGGGTATGATTTTTATGATCTTTATTTTTCTTTTTGGGTTTGTTTTACATACTTTTTGTACTTTTATTTTATGTTAATAAATGTTCAGAGGTTCTCCTCTGACTGGGATTTACTAGTATTTTATATAGACCTAAACCCCTAGTACCACTCACTTGTGAGTGAGTAAAAATTTATTATAGAAGGATCTTCTAGTGAGAGGAAATAGTTTTGTACCTGAGTTGAGGTGAAAATAATTAAAGAGATATATAGGTTAATAATGTATTTCTGTAAATTCATTTACAAATCATCTCAAAATTTCATTTATACTAGGTTCAAGATTAGTTTATATCCACTATATAGACACACCAGTTGATAAAAATATACTTGTCATTTCAAATATTGATTTTATTTATATGTGAAATTTAATTTATTTATTTATGAGAAACACGGTTAATTTTATTATTAAACTTTATCATATAAATTAGATAAATTAACAGTAATTTTAAGATAAAATAAACTAAAATTATAATGCATAAATTATTTTATCATAAATGGTTAATTAATTAAGTAAAATCCACATAATATTAAAAATAATTTGAAGAATAAAATAAATAATATTCATGCATAAGATAAAAAAATTCCTCAAATAAATTATTAAGAAATTAGATGCCTTTCTTAACTTGAGATAGAATTAAACCATAGATCAAATTATTTGTATGAACCCTATCCAGATACTTTAATTTATTAGTGATTTCTAATGGAAATTTTATATTGTAATAACCTGTTAGAATCTAGAATAGTTTCCCCACCATGAAATTGTGTATGTTGGAGGAAAGAGTTGAGGAAATTATATTTTAGGATATATGGATTGGGGAGTCCACTCCATAAATCAAGGAATTATGAGTTAATGAATTTGGAAATAAAATCCAAACTAAATACCTTAAAATAAATTTACAAGGGCTCTATCTAGTTTTTTTGAAATGGAATATGGATCATTTATAAGATAATATATGAGAGATAGGATATTCAAAATCTAATAGTGATGGATTTTGAGATTTGATAAAATAGTCAGAGACTATTAAAATTAATTTATTATATCATGATATGTAATCAATATAAAATACTAATAATCTATATTTATTTATTTTAGAAAATGGAAATCTAGTCCACCACATCACTTCCTAGTTATCCATATTTGGATGAAGATAATCATTTTATGGGTGATAACTTATTGGAGTGGTATAGGTTATTTCACAGTGCAATATTCTAAAAGTGTAAGTATTATATACTATATTACCTAGTTCTCTAACGAGCCAAGCTTTATGTACATGGAATATACATTAATTCTGTGGAACTACTTAATACATTACACAAATAAACGCCCAAATACCATATTAGTCTAATGAATTTTGAAACATGGATACATAAACACATGTGCATTTGTGAGCTATATTATCTCCCACTAGGTTCTCCTCGACTAATACCCTACATAGACACATGAAACATAATACATATCTTCATAAACTGGGTTGAAGGAAAACAATAAAAGGGGTGATCTCCAATTCTCAGTAAGGATAAACAAGGGAGATATATAAACATAATATTGAGAAGAAGGTTATGAGAACCTAATCATAAAATTATAATATCATATCCTGTATATCAATGGTCATAAACACAAATCATGACATAAATATTGAAAGCTCATAAGACATGAATCATAAGAAAATAAAGAACATGATCCATTAAATAATAATATAGGAATAAGTCATGGAACTATATAAGACACATAATCATATAATGATGATTTACATTGTAGTCAAAGAATCACTACCAAGGCCATCTTGGTACAATGGATTCACTTCCCAAACCATCTTGGTAGTCACGATTCACTTCCATAACCATCTTCGTGCAGAAATTCCCTTATGTCTATTTCATGATATATATAATCTTTACCCAATCAATTGGTGGGAGATCTAGGTCCCACTCATATCAAAAGGAAATCATACATACATGTTCTAAAAAATCATAAATAATCATATCATAACCCATGAAATGAAATGGGTATAGTAAACATGTAATCATATCATATCCTATATAAAAGAGATGTGTTTCATATTCATTTCATCAAATCATAACCCATGAAAAGAAGTGGGTTTTATAAGCAATAACCCATGGATGTGAAATAGATTTTTTAAATATCATGCCAAAAAAACTATAACATTCATAGAAATAATATGAATGGATGGCATAGTTTATTTCCCAAAACGGAATGAGCAATACAAATGAATGTCATCTTATAAAGAAAATAATTAGAAATGTTCTTTTAAAAACATTTCTTGAGGAAAATATCCTTTATTCTTGGAAATAATTTTATTTTTTAAACAACCACACAATACTAAAATGAAAAAATTTTATTTAAAAATAACCTTATAAGATTGTAAATGAATCAACAAGTCATTATGGATTTATTGAAGCATAAAAATCCATTCATGCCATATAATTCAAAAAATATTCTTATCATACTTTTTTCAGAAAAGTCACAAAAGTACTTTGTTAGAAAAAAAGATTCTTTTCAAAACATTTAAAAAAAGTCATATATAGGTAAAAATGAATTTAAATTTTTTTAGAATAATAGTAATAATATTTTTAAAAACATTTTCTGGAAACATGGACATGGATGATTAATTTGTCATAGTAAATACTTACGAATAAATACTCCCGAATAATAATGAGATTGCGAAGTTAACCCTTGCCTTATGTATGATTTAATTCCTATGCATTGGAATATCGCATATAATATATTAAATAATGTTATTAACTTATTACAGAACCATATTTATTTTCATGATATCATATATGATTATATTATCCCCCTTTTAATAATAGTTCCTTCTTACTCTTCTTTTTAGTGTTAACTCCTTTATTTTCTCATCCATGTTTTTTCATATAATTCTTAATTATTGTAAATAGGATATAGTTACATCATTTATAGAATTATATTAAGGTAATATATATCATATTTATTCATTTTATACCTTTATATAAGCATAAATTAATGGCAGACATGGAAATGAATCTCATCGCATCGTGGAGACAATAGGTCGTACACCCACACGAGCGACATTATTATTTCCTTAATATTTAAAATTATATAAGGGGATATAATATCTATTGTTATAAAATTAATATAATGTTATAATAAATATATATGTATATTATTTAAATCATTATAACCGTCAAAATAAAGTGGTAAAAAAACAGATTACACCACGGTGAAGAGAAAGTAGGCTGTAGGTACGTACACACGATGATTTGTTTTCCACAGGATGGGTAGAAGGTGAAATATGGTTGTACCATAATCATAATAACATCTTAGAATATATTTTACACTGTATTTATTATTTTATAATAGAAACAACATCAGAATACGAAGTATAAGAAGAAATTATCCTGAGAGAGTTGGAAAAGGAGATTACCTTTTCTTCGACAAGCTCTCCCTTGATATCTTCTAAGGGACACAAGAGTTTCTATTTTGAGAAAACATAACCTTGAGAATGTAACTGGGAAAGTTGAGAATAGAAATGAGTAGGTGATATTCAAGCTTAAAGACTCAAAGTGATATGAATAAGTGAGGCAGGAGGTTCCCTTTTATAATTATGGTGAGGGGCACTTTTGGAATCTCCAAAAAAATTAATTTGTAATAAAGTCAAATATATATATATATATATAAAAACCTCCAAAATGTCATATTTTAAAAGGAGATATGAGATAAAGTTGTAATATAATCTTCCAAAAATATTTAGATATGTTCTATATCAATTTAAACTTTTTAATTTAATTAACCCTTTATTATTCTATTTTATGTTTAACTAAGGTAAAAAAATATTCAATATTAAAACATTGTAATTTTTAATTATTTTATATTAATTATAACTGAAATGAAAATTTTAGAAAATTTTGGACCATATAATAATTATTTTATGTTTTTAGAAATATATTATGTTTTTTTAAATAATTTAATAAATTGTTTTTTGACAAAATATTGATAGTGTCAATTTTGACACTATTCATTTCTTAGATTTTTACAAATATCAAGATAAGATGTTATCATAGAAAAAAATATTTTTTATACCCCTAAGGGGTAAAGGTATCCTATAAAATTCAATGGATATATTAATTATCCAAAATTATATTTATTTTAATATTTTTAATAACATTTATTTGATAGTTCCATTAATAAAATAAATTTTACAGAAGTTTTTTGAATTTTTTTTAATAAAATTAATTTTTTATAAAAGTTTGAAATAAAGTAACATGATAAATATATATCTTTTAGATTTTAGAGAAATATTTATAGTGGAATATATATTTTGTAAAACCCCATATTAAAAATTTTATATTTATTAAAACATGAATGTGACATCTATGACGTTACTTTAGATAAAATATTATAAGTGTCATAATATTTTCAATGTGGCTAAAAATAGTAAATAATTAAACCCCTGTATTATTATGGTCTAGATATACTAGAAAAAAACGATTTGGCCAAGTGTTTAGTCTTTTAGTGGTTATTATAATTTTAATTAAAATTATTTTATTGATTTATTATCAATTAAATAATTTACATATCATCGTTATATAATCCTTTAAGGTCATTATTTGTTTACTAAAAATTAATAATTAATTATCTTTATAAATAAAAACATTTCATATTTAAAAATAGTATTTATAGATGACTAAGCCTGAGTAACTATTTAAGAATAATGTTCGATGATTGAATTTTATATGTTTTGTAATTCAATGATTATGTTATATGAATCATGAAATATATTATTATTTTCTGTATAATTTTTTCATTAAGGATTGAAAAGGATTCGTTAAATATTGCTGAAGACTTAGAAAAATGATTTAATGGAAATGTGATATTAATGGGAAAAACATGATTAAGGTAAAGGTAACACTTAATTTGTTCGTAATGTTGATACATTATGGTTGGATAAATATATATTGAATGTGAATAAGTGAATTGGATAATACTTATTAAATTGGAATTGATTAAGTATTTGTTGAAAAAGTTGTTTATTCTATCACAGACGGAGTTTACAACATTTTTTGGAGGTAAAGAATATATCCAAACATCTTTCTAATACAAAAATATGCATGTTATAAATAAGGATTTATATTAATTAGCATGTATTAAGGAAATAAATTATTATATTATTCACATGTTTTGTATGTGAAAGATAAGAGATACATTAAGATATATGGGGGATCAATACTAATCTTTTTTTTAAATTTAGTGACATTATTTTTAAAGATTTTGACTTTTATATTTAAAAAGGATAACCATTCATGGATCAAATTATGTAAAACATTAGATGAGGTTTTATAGATTAATGTATTATCTCACCATTTGAGGAATTATGCATATTGGATAATATGGTCTAACCATTTTCAATAACGATAACTAGATACTAGAGTAGTGACTTATCATTCCATTAATTATATTATGATCCAATAGTTCTTTAGTAATTACAATTTTAACTTCATCTTTTATTGGATAATGATATAAAGCAGAAATTGGTTAAGGAATAACCATAGATATATATCTTACTTATTATATGATATAAAGTAAGTATATATTATCAATTTATTTCTAAATAAAAGGTTATACTATTATGTCATTTTTTATGATATCAATGTCTTTTTTAAATCCTCTTTGGGTAATGGATGTGTGATCATTGACTTTCTACTAACCGTTCCCTCAATCACTATCCATCAAAACTAGATAGATAGATTTCTCTTCAATGTCCATGTTTCCACTTTCCAACTATGTTATCGTATTTAAAAACCTTGTTATGAGTTACAATGGGTAACCATTATATTTCTAACCTTCCCTTTTTGAAACGAATCTTTAGTATTCATTTTTATGATGTGGGTTTCTATGAAATGAACTTTCAAGTATTAAAAAATATATAACACAGAAGAATTTAAAGTGTGAAATTAATTTTAAATGGGGTATAATGTAACACTTCAATATTTTGATATTTTTCTGAATTAATTTAATATTTATGATATTTTTTATTTTGCACGACACTGAATATAGCTTTTTTACATTACAAAAGCACTATGTTTGAATTGAGTTATGCCAACCACCAGTTTAATGTTTCATTACTCACGAAACTTAGTTTATCTTATGTTAAGCACAAAAATATATGGTTTTTTTTACTTACAACTCCTATTTCTTTTGATAGCTTGCATTACACGCAACACTTTCTTAGCTTTCGTTATACATAACATTGAGTTTCTACAAAACATCATTTTATTATTATACATATTTACACAAGAAAATTATAACCTATAGGTTAGAATGTAATTTATGAATATGATCAACTTAATTATAAAATTATGTTTTAAAAAAATTATTTTAAAATTAAATTATAAATGAATGTAAAACTATTTTTAAAATAAATGGAAATGTGTTTTTGGAAAATTATTTAAATATTCACAATTGTGTTTTATACCAAAATATAATAAAAGCACTATTATTGAGTTATATTAATGAAATATGTATAATAAATTCAATATAATGTTTAAAATTCATCTTCTATGTTTTATAAACATCATATAAGAACAAATCCAATTTTACACGTAAAAGAAGTATTTTTCTAAAAAGGTAGTTTTTTCCGCCTTTTGACGACACATTTTTTTTAAAAATAGTTTTTGAATATTTGATAAATTTTATTTTATAAAATAAAATTATTATTTGAAATAGTATTATCAAAATTTACTTTGGTTGATTTTTTATATTTTTCAAATAAGTTTCTTCTTTTGATGAATAGTGAAAAATATTAAATTTTAATATAAAACAAATTCATCAAAATAATTTATAATGATAAATAATATATTTGAATGGGTTTAATGTATAATTAGACTAAATTTTTATCCATTATTCCAATTTAGGTCATTAGAATCGTTTTTACATTGAATTTGGATATAAAATCATTTCAATCTTTTGGAAATTTTCACTTAAAAACCTTGTTTTCTCATTCGGTCAACGAGATTACTTTTAAAATAATTTTAAAAAATTATAATTTTTGAATTATGAATAATAGATTTATTATTTTTATTCATAATGTATAAATTTATCCTTTATTTACATTTTATTTTTCGTTAATATGAATAGTATATTTCATAATTTGTATTACCATGATAAAGGGATAATTTTAGTAAAAAATGAAGAAATAAGAACTTTTAAATGACCCTAAAACAAGGAAAAAATTATTTAATGAATTTAATGATACCCTTAACATATAAGTATAGAAAGTTAATAATTTAATGGATAATTTACAATGAAAATGACATGGATGTTATTAAAATTGAATAGAGTGAAAAAATATAATACTCTCACTTTTAATAAGTATACTATTTTTAATATGGAGTTAAGTAGTATATTTGATTGACTATGTATATTATAATGACTGAAAACCATTTTTTCCCCATTTTCAAATAGCTAGTTTTTGGGTGTCCGGTTCCCATAACATCCAAAGATCACATTCAAAATTCAAATCCAAAAAAACTAATCCCAACATCCTCATACCAAATCTCTGACAGACATTTCACGCCGTACCACGCGCCTCAGACGTACCGCCACCTCGATCCTTGTAACCCACCGGAACAGTTCACCAGTGAGGCACCGCCGGGGATCCCTACCCTCGGGTCTCTTGCATCAAGCCTTTGACAATCTTCGCCAGTGAAAACCCATCAAACATGACAGCGGAAGAACACAGCTGTCATCGTCACTGAAGCCCAGGCGACCACCACTAGTATCACGTCTACAGGAGAAACATCCATAGCCTGCCTTGAACCAAAGGAAAACCGCATCAACCAGAACGTGAATGAGAAACCCCAACATCCTTCATCACCACCATCAATGGTTCGGAACCAAAACAAACAACCCTCCATGACCAAGAATAACCAAGACGACACCAGGACAAAGCGAACCGCAAACCGTGCAGGAAAATAGCCATCGTCGTCGTTGAAGCCCGGTCGACCACCTTCATCATCCAAATCCATCCATAAAATCCAAAAAAACTCTCGCATAGATGATTTCGAGAGGAAGAAAATCACCAAATTCCTAGAAATCACCCAAAATAGAAAGCATAAAACGAACAGACAACAAATAACATCACCATTTTTCAAGAAAAATCCAACCTCAAACGCAAACATCTTCTCATCGCCGCCTTACGAAAATCCCCCGACCACAAAGCTCAACCACCAAATTCTCAGAACTGTTCATGAGATGATGTTCTTGAACCACTGAAGCAAAATCTCAAGCACTCAATCAACACCATGCCTCCTTAATAGACACCAGTGCGCGCAAGTAGAGCAGAAAGCCTCTGAAGCCAAGAAACTGACGCCTAGAGCCATCGAGCAAGGGAAGAGCAGAGCTGATCAGAGATGGGGAAGGTGGTTCCATTATGTATGTATATTATTATTAAATATAAATTTTTTATCTAAATCATATAAATTTATTTTATTTTTTATTGACGGAATAATTATCATAAATAATTACAATAGTATAAAGAAGACCTTATTAAATTAATGAAATAAGAAATTAAATCATATTATAAATATGAAAAGAAATATAATTTGAGTTAATTATGGATATAAAATAATATTTCATGCTAATATTAAATTTTATAGGTGTATTAAATTAATTCTTTGAAGTTATCTGGCTGTATTTATTTTCATAAAGTAAAAGTAATAAATAGTTTCAAAATTGACACTTATGATATTTTATGAAAATAATAATTTATTAAATTAGTTATAAATCATAAAAAATCAAATAATGAAAAATGGTATGACATATTATGGAAAATATAATACATTTTACCATTTATTGTCCAATTTACACTTTATAAATAAAAATTACATCCTCTTAATATTGTAAAATTTGTTACCATTGTTAAACTTTTAATGGATTTACTAAGGGTTAATCAAAATGATAAGGTTTATAATAACACCAAAACCTGTATAAAATATATTTTTCAATGATATTAAGACCATATAATATAATAAATTTTAATAAATAATTTTTATGAGTTATTTGGATTGAGATTTAAATTATTATAACTTAATCATTTAAGAAATTCCAAAAGTACCTTCCCCTCATTTATAAAAGGTAACATCCTCTTATCTTTTATTCACAATTAATAAAATATCTGGATAAGAAAAAATATATCCAAATATACAACCAAATTATATTAATTGACCCTAGAATACTTAATTTAAGCGTAAATACAACCAAAGAATTCCTTTTGTGCAAATCAAAAATAGATATCCAAAGAAGAGGTAACATTCATCAATGAACATTTTTGTTTTATTTATTTCTTAAACCCATTAAATTATTTTTATTTAATGGTAATATGATAAACATATTATACTTAATATATTAATATGTTTTATATTAAGTTTTTTACCTTAACTCAGACACACTACCATCAAATGAGAAATAGAATCATCGTTTTTGTGTACAACGAGCTATCACCTAGAGAACTGATGTCACTCATTCTTCCATTCCCAACTTTCAAGGCTGAATATAATGATTTAATTTATGTTTACATATGATATTTATGATATTTATGATTTAATTATACTTATTATATTATTATATAAAACATTATTTCATGCTTTCCATTTTGAGTAAATACAATAACTTCGTTTGTGGATGGGTATACTACCGCCTCCTCAAAGCGATGGGATTCATTCAAACTTTACATGGAATGTATTAAGGATGGGTTTAGATATATTATATTACATATATTAAAAAATAATTCTTCTATATTTATATTATACATATATTTAATTTACTTACTTTCTTTCAATACAAAATGAAATGTAAACAATGATCATGCGTACATACGACCTACCATCTCCATGAATGGTGTATTTAATTTTCTATTTATAAATTTTATAAATAACCGTAAATAAATATATAATTTATATATATGCAATTTATATGATTATTAAAATTCTTGGTATAATGAAATCATGATCTTCGTATGAGGACCAAGAATAAAAAGTCAAAACATGTAAGAGAAACAAAACAGTTATTACCCGAAACATAACTTAAACATGTAATTGTTAATAAGTAGGTAATATAAAGTAATAAGTAAATAATATATGGTATTATATATATGAATATTCATCTATGTTATATTTATAATAAACTATAATAATTATACATGTTATTTTCATGAGTATGGCGAGAGTCGATATATAAGGTAAGGGATTCCCGTCTCACTTTTATTTTCTACAAGATATAATCCATGTTCACTAACTATTTATTTTGTGTGGGGTATATTCAGAAGATGAATTTAATATATTATTATTATCCTTAAATTAATGATTATTTACATATCCATTTCATTATCTATATTTCACGAGGTTTGCGGTTAAAAATTACCAAATCGGTAAGGTAATTTTCATTCAATTTTTCTTCTTTAAGACACAAGTTAGTTTATAAACCTATAATCTTTTTAAATATGTATATAATTCCATTTGACACGTTTTATCATGAATATCCTTATTTTAATTATATTATAATTTTTATTAAATTTAATTCTCTATTCATCCATAAATCTTTGTTCCTACAAATAAATGTTTTCAAAAAAAATTTATAATTATTTTAAATGATATTTTTTGAATCTTTAGGAAAAAAGATATAAAAGATATTTAAAATATTTTCAAAAGATTATTATACATATTATAAAGTTCATTTTCAATGAAAATGGGTTTTTAAACAAATTATAATTTTAAATGTGTTTTTTGAAATGGAAAAGATATTTTCATTAAGAATTATATTAAGTGATCTTTCAAACTCATTTTCCATCTATGGAAAAATTATTTTATGTTACTTATGTTTTATTAGGAATATTAAAATTTGATAACATTATTATTATTATTTCTGTAATTGTTTTATTTTTATGATGTTTTCACCTTTATGATTTTTTTTTATTTTCCATGAGTTATGTTATTAAGAAATGATTATGAAACCAACTTTTTTATGGGTTAGGATATGTTTTATATTCTTTTGGAACAAAAATGTATGGTTTTTATTATGTGATGGGGGAGACTTATATGTCACACTAATTAATGGGTTAAAAATTTATGTCTCTTGAGATAATGATAGAAACAAGTCAATGGGCTTGATCCACTATAGAAGATGGGGTAACACGATCCACTATGGGAAGATAGGGAAACCCATTCCACTATGGGAAGATGGGGATACATGAACCCCTATAAGGAAGGGAAAATGACTAAGGATGGTTGTGTGTCTATTAAAGATTGTTTAACTCATATGAAGTTACCTTTTAAGTTTTATAAATGATCCTTGACTTATAATGAATAATATTACATATTCATTTTTCACCCAAAAATTCAATATCTTATTCTTATGTTATGATTTCATGAATTATACTCTTTATTTTTTCAGGATTCATGGTTTATCTGGTTCTATTTTATATGAAATGATTCATGTATATGATCTTTGATATGCAAGGTACGATTTTATAATGTTAATCTCATGTCCTCATACCCTTATATTCATTATTATGCTTATGTATCCCCCTTTCATACCCTTACTGAGCATCTAAGATCACCATTTTTTATGTTTTTTTCGTCAGATTATAATGAAAGATTTTAGTTAGGAGAACTAAATGGGAATATAATTTTGGGAAAAAATTTAATATCTTTCACCATACTAGAATTTTGTGTTCTAGGTTTCTAAATAAACTAAACTAATAAGGAACGTGGAAATGTGTTTATGTAATGTATGAAATGTTCCATAAAAAATATGTAATATCTATGCATAAGAAGAATGAGTAATTATATTCCAAGTATAAATAACCTTCACACCAACCTTTCAAAAGTTTAAAGACCTAGAAATAGGCTAAGGATAGTGATGTTGTGTATTTTGGTTGAGAAAAGAAAGGCCACTAGAAGAATAATTGTGCCTCAAGGAAGAAGTAAGGGGAAGTTTCAAGTACATTAGTTTTCAAGTTTAATCTTCCCATTTTTATAATTTGGGTGTTAGATGCAACTTTTAGTTCGCAAATTTGTATCAAAATACATGAACCATATAAATTCTAGAATATTACTAGAGTTATGGTGGATATTTGAGTTTCAAATAGATAATGACTAGCTGCACTGACTATTGTAGGATAAAATATGATTTTATGATTTAATTGATTTATGTTTTCAATAATTGTTATTATGTCCACAATTTAACTAGGATAATAATACCTATGTATAGTTTAGATAAGGACTGATTTTTTTCATGTTTATAAATAATAGTTTCTACTTTTATTAAGATAACATATGTTATAATATGACACATTTAAATAATAAAATATAAAAATAAAGTCTTGGAAAAAGAAAACAGATTGAGTTCAAATTACTCAAATCAAACCTAATTGTGGATTCACTAACTTTGTCATGAAATGATAAATATTAGAAAAAATTAGATCAATAATGATATTCAAATTATTTTAAACTAAAATCCTAAAATATATTTCATGATTATTTAGAAGGAAAATGGATAAAGGTAAAATTTTTGAAAAGGTGAAAATTATTTAGAGATTCTAGTTCTAGTTCATACAGATATTATGGGAACTTTTCTAGTAAAATATAGAGGTTTATACTCTTACATCATAAAATATACTGATAAATTTAATAAATATGGATATGTAAAATTAATAAGGTATATGTATGATTTTTTTTTGAAATTTACGGACTACAAGAATTAATTAGTGAATCAACATGGTAAGAAAATAATGAAATTCCACTCAAACAAAGGTTGTAAGTATCCTAACCAAGAGTTAAATGATTATATAAAAGATCGTGAGATGTAATCTCAACTCACTCATCGTTATTTATGACAGTGGAGTGGTGTCACTAAAAGGAGAAAACAAACCTTATTGGACATAGTGAGATTGATGAAACGTCATTAAATTCTTCCATTATCCTTTTAGAGATATGACTTACTTATAAAATCATACAAAATAAAAATTAGTTCTAACTAAAGACACAAGTGGAATTCCATATGAGGTGTGGCATGGAAAAAAATAATTGTTTTCACCTTTACATGTGTGGGGATGAAAAACATTTACTACACACAATTCTAGAAATAAACATGCATATTGAAGAACTTAGAGTATCTCTAATGTATATCCTTGAAAAATAAATAGATATTATCAATAATATACCTCTGATAAAAATTAAAATCATGTACAAACAAACTATTTTTCTTTAAAAAGAATACATCTCTTAAAGGACATAGTGGTGGAAAGATAGTCTTCAATGAATTCGAGGGTCAGGACACACAAGAGTTGGGACATGAATAAATTACACAAGATCCATAGGAAGAAGTTGTTACAAAGGCACATGTACTATATAGGATAACCATATCAGTTTGGAAAATAATGAGATATGGTTTTATAGTCATCGAGGAAGGTAACATAACATTAATTAAAGATAAAAAATTTTATCCTATAATGTAGTAGTAAATTGATCAATAGTTGAAAAGTTTAAAGAATAGATTAATTATAAAGTAGATTCAATGTACTAAAAACAAGTCCTAGTTTTGGTGGATTTCTCAGTTGATGTAAATCATTTTGTATATAAATAGATATTCAAGAAGAAAATGGATATGGATGGTAAAGACTATACTAATAAATCATGATTGTTTTCTAAAGGGTTTATGGAACATTATGTAATATAATATAAAAATACCTTTTCACCCATATCTATGATGAAATATGAAACATCCCTCCCCTCTTAATTGGATTGTGAAGTGAAAGAGGTGTTACTGGCCTTAGGTGAAATCCCCGAGATAGAAAAGGTTGGCCAAAAATTCCAAGAAATAGGGAATTGTTGGGGGGTGATTTTCCCTTTAAATATTGAACAACTTGTTAACACTAAAATTAAACCTCCAATCCACCTATATTATTCATGAGAATAAATAATTAAAACCAATGTAAAAATAATAAAATGAAAAAAAATCAGAGTGACAAAAGAACATGGAATATCAAATCCAAAACCAAAAGACAACATAAGTCATAGACCTCATGTGACCTGATCCCAAACAACACCTGACCAAGCTCTAGGATCCAAATAAACCTTCTATTTCTATGGTATCAATACACATCCCTATAGAAATATTATATCATCCCTTTACCTGTACCTTAGTATATGACATCTAAAATTTCACCCTAATTCCCATGCAGGGGGTGAGTATAAATTAAGAAGGACTTCCCCAAATACATTCCAACTCATGACACTAGGATAAGAATTAGTTATTTAATTTATATAAAATAGTTTAAGTAGTTTATATCAAAACCAAATGAAGTTCCTTGGGAAAAAATAATTAAGTCCTTAAAAAAAATTCTCATAATTTGGAATTCCCATTACCATGTTTTCACACCCACACATATGTGCCATGTGATATTTCCATACTCTTGAGTAGTCACTCATCAATCGATGAATTAATCAAAAGGTTACCAATATCTAGGTTTCCAAAAATCACACATCCATTTATTGAGGTCACATCCAAAAATGAATTCACACTAATCATGTATACAAAATTATATAAAAATCTTTTAAGAAAAACATTTTTTCTTGGAATAATTT
This sequence comes from Viscum album, assembly GCA_963277665.1. Classification (NCBI taxonomy): domain Eukaryota; kingdom Viridiplantae; phylum Streptophyta; class Magnoliopsida; order Santalales; family Viscaceae; genus Viscum; species Viscum album. Next base: position 1,923,299,124 of record OY728128.1, on the reverse strand, counting down.
AATTAAATAGTTTTATTGCATCAAAAGAAAATGATAATTTTCAGAATAATATTTTAAAATTATAAACTAGAGAGTTTTACAAATGTTGACCATTCTCCAAAAATTATAAAGCCATAACCAAAAGAATTTCCTTCAATAATAACACAATGTTTTCACAAAAAATTCAAGAAAAAATTTAATCAAAACTACTCCTTCAAGTTAAATAATGGTGGAGATGATAGAGAACCCTATTACCTCTTAATGGATAGATAAAGTGAAGAATGGTATTAAGACCTTCTAGATCTGGACATTTGGATCTTCTTTAATTCAATATATTCAATCATATCTCATCAATATTCCCTTCATTGAATATAGATCTATCCATAATAGACTATATTAATGGTTCTAGTATAGAGGAGAAGATTAGATCTAAGAAGAATGAGGACGAATAATGATTTACAGATTAATCTGAATCTCCAAAGCACTATGATTCGAAAATAGATACCTTTGGATCAAATGGAATCACCAAGGTATCCTTGGGAGGAAGAAGAATTCACTATCTTGAAAAAATAGGTAACTAATGAGGCCTTCCCCCTGAATTCAAATTAAACTAGAAATTTGGGTCATCAACTACACATCATATTCTTAGGTCACACATTTTTCATACTATGAACAAAGAGTGAATGTGATTATTGAAAAAGAAAGTATCCACATGTTTTCAGCCACATCGTTTTTCAAACCATGAACCAATCATGTGGTTCTACTTATTTAATCTCACACTCATCGCAGTTGGCTCACACGGTTAGAAAAGAAAAGCCATATCCTTGATTTTCCCTATATTTTTATTTTAATGGTTTATTTTGGGAACTTACAAGGTTTTCCAAAATGTATTCCTACCATGAACCTATCTAGTTACCTCCAAATCTTTTTTCATGAATTTTTAGAGGTGGCTCACTATTTCTACTAACCATGAAAAAAAAGTCCCCCCTCCAGAAACACATCCAAAACATTCCAAAACCACGCCGACCCTCCCAAAATAGAACTAAAGAATTATATATGCTAAAATTACATAAAATGATGGAAATTAACTAAAAATGTGGGTTCTACATTACCTCCACCATTGATACTTTTATCCATATAAAGTATAATACCAGAGCTCTTCTAAAAAACCGCAGGCCATTTCTCTAAAAAAAATCACGCACCCATGTCACAACCTGAATTTGACCATTTTACAATAAAACCCATAGAAAACTAATAATTTTCCCATGAAAGATATTCCATTGACCATCCACAATCTATATCAACACATGAATCATTATAGAATCTAGTTCAATAAAAATATATTCTGACCAAATCACAAGATCAGGATTAGGTTGGTTCTTCTTTAACTATGAAACATGAAATAAATTGTGCACCGAAATGAACCTTAGTGGTAGCACCAACCAATAAGCCACATCACTTACATGTTCAAGTATCTCAAAAGGGATAATGTACCAAGGATACAACTTTCCTTTCTTGTAAAAATTATAAGGTCTAAGCATTTGAAAAATTCCCAAGAAAACATAATTATATACCTTGAAAAATAAATGTTATTAATGATAGTTTGCATATTATTTATGGAAACATTGATCTATCACTGTTATATTTTTGATAATTCGAATATTTATTGTTATCCCATGCACAATTATATTCTTAATAAATTAATTCACACATGTTTTAACCCAATATAGTGGAGAACAACAAGGATGATCATGAAATACATCAAAGGAGACATATGTATCAATTACTAGTAAATTTGTTGTATAAAAACTCCACTAACATTATATTCTCTTAACATTATCCTCTAAAATCCATCAAAAAATCTCTAATAATGCATTCCAATGTTTTTATCTTCCTCTAAAATTGTCCATAAATTTGAGGATGATAAGATATACTCATTGTCAATTGGGTTTTAAGGGTTTTCTTTTAGTATTTTCAAAACTAAGATGTAAATCTCGGATCCCGATCAGATACTATTTAAATAGAACCCCATGAATCTTTATTATTTTCCAAATATAGAGTTTTGAAACAAATCCATGTATTGGATTCAAAAATAGGGATAAAGTTTGTTAAAATCATGCGATTATCCACATTCCCCATATGAAATCATATTTCTAAACCATTTTGGAAGATCTGCCATAAAATCCATAGCTATTTTCTCCCATTTCTATATTGGAATCGGTAAAAAAATCAACATACTAGCTGGTCTTTGGTTCTATTCCTTGACATCATAATAGGTGAGGAATTTCAAGAAAAAATATACTAGTTTCCTCTTCATTAAATTCCACCAAAATTATTTTTTTAGTGTCTTTAAATCTTCTGGATTCCATAATTAATAACCAATTTTGAGTGGTGGTAGGTTTTAGAAATTTTTCTTAATAAATTGAAGAAATCATAATATGATCTATAAACTATATTGTATATATTATATCAAGTATCCATACCTTTATTTTATCTCCACCATTTATTTTTTACCTCATTTTCATACATTATGGATTATAATTTTGAATATCTCCAACCAAAAAAACAAAGTAAAGAAAAAAATATAATTTGAATAAAACCATAGAGTTACCTTTTTCAGTATAATCTAGATTCATATTAGTTATAACTGAAATTATCTTCCATTGATTTCAATATTCTTATGTTAAATAGTTATAAGACTACATACTCAATGCATCTTCTAGGGAATTATCTTTACCGAGCATATGCATCAAGTCAAATTCAAACACCTATTGATATTAAAACCATAATTGTTGCATTAATTTCAAGTCTCTTTGTGAGAAAATGTGTTTAAGGAACCTATGATCCATAAATAATGTAAATTTATTAGTAAAATACAATGATGAAAATTCTTCAAATCATGGACTATATATACTTGTTACAAATCATGCATGAGGAATTTTTTATCATGCACCCATATCTATTTTGATCCATAAGCTATGATGTGGTCTCCCTATATGAGAACACATCCAAAACTAGATCTCAATGCATCATAATAAACTATATATCATTTTCTTAACTTAGGTAACATAAGGAAATTTACCAACATAAGGTGAAACTTGAGTTATTGGAAAGATAAATAGAAATCATCACTAAATTGGAAAGGAACACAATTCCTGTTAAAAGTTCTCACTGGTGAGGAAAGTCTTGAAAAATAATGAAAAAAATCATTTTTAGTACACCTCTAAAACAAGGAAACTGTGTATATCCAAAAAAATATTCAGTGGTATTAATGGGATAACAACCTTAATATATTCAAGATGAATAGAAGTTATTTTTTAAGAGATTATATGTCCAAATAAACGTACATCTTGTTTCCAAAAATCAAATTTGGATTGTTTAGAATAAGGGTGATGATTCTGTAATATTTTTAAGACTGTAGTCTTGTGTTCTTCATGATCAGATTTAGTACTCGAATACACAAGAAAGTTATCACCAAACACCACTAAAAAAGAATCAAGACACCTATGAAATATATGATTCATCAATTCGATAAACACTATTGGTGAATCCATGAGACCAAAAGGAATAAACACATTTTCATAATGTCTATAGTGGCTCCAAAAATCAGTTTTTTGAATATCCTCTTTCCAAAATCATAATTAGTGATACCCCAAATGTAGGTAAATTTTAAGGAACCCCTAGGCTCCCATTAATTGATCAAACATGTAACACCCCAAGCTTCCAAAACACGTTTCCATTTGTATAATATAGTGTCTTGAATTGTATGCAACTTGGAGTTTTAACACACAAAGACCAATAAAACTAGCTGTTATAAATAGTAATACCCACTTTTTTGAAATTTTATAAATTTTATTTTTTAAAATGGACTTCATTTTTTAATTCTGAATATTGATTTTATCTTAGGGTGATTTTTTTGGCATTTTTCTGAAAACTTTCAATTTTTCATGAATAGTGAAAAACAATGTGTTATTATTTAAAACCAACATTTTATTTAAATAATTAGATATATTATTTTGATTTATTTTTAGTATAAATAGATACATAATACATATATATGTTCAATTTAATTCATTGGAGTCATTTTATAATAAGATTATATATATAAAATTTTATTGAACTATTTACCATATTTTACCCACATTCTAAGAGCTTTTACAAATTTGCATAAAACTTAATTTTACCGCTTCTTTGAGTTTAATTTCAAAATTACAAGAGACATTGTTTACATCATTAATTAATATTTGGTTTAATAAGATGAAAATATTTTTTGTTGAATAGTAACTTTTGACCTTTATTTACGATGGTTAAAAGTAAATTGGGTAATTAAGGGTAAAATGATATTATAATTACCCTAACACATGTCCTTATTCTATTAGATAAGTGTAATTCGACAAAAAAAACCTTAGGAATAAAATATGATCCTTTTGGTCCACATGGATTAGATTAGGACATTTATTATTATTTTATTTAAAGATGTGTTAAAAGAGTTAAATTCAATGTTTAATAACTAAACCATTTTTAATATTGGGATACACACAATATAAACTCAACAGTAAATATTGATTTGAAATATAAAAATATTTCCTACATAATGATATTTTATTTATAATTTTTATACAATAAATAATTTAATTTATTTATGACACAATGATGATACATTAATTACCTTAATAAGGAAATATTAAAATAATTGATATTATAAATATCCAAATAAATTAAAATTGATACTTCTAATAAATTACACTAATTTTATAGGTTAATATGACATGTTATGGTTTATTAAATAAATTTTATTCTAGGATATAATGTTTTTATGGTTTTCAGAAAAAATAGAATACTAAATAGTTTCAAAATTGTCATAATTAATTTTGTAAAACAAATACTATATTATTAATTGATATAATATTCTTAAAAATATAATGTTCAGTCAAAAGACTTAGATAAGGTTATATATATTAATAATGAACCTCATGGGGTTATCTTGTCTTGTTATAGTAAGCTTATTAACCATATAATATAAAAATGCAAAGAGACATGGTAAATATAAAACTATTTAACTAAGAGTTAAATCTAAAAGATAAGGATAATATGGTGACCTAAACCTGTTAAAAACATATTGGTTCAGCGTTTATAGACCCATACCCACCTTATCATTGAAATAAATTATTTTTGACCAATTATAAACCGAAAATAATTTTATTATGAAATAATATTTTAGGATTTTCCTAAAGATAAAATCACCTCTCTTATAAAAGGGTGTTTCCCCTTCTCTTAATTTCACACCTCCAAAGAAATTTGTTTTGGAAAAACCCTGCCCAAATATCCTCCCAAATTTTTTCCTTTCATTCTAGACACATTACATTGGTCATAAAGATAACCAAAGGATCCCTTTTGATCAAATCAAAAGGAACAACATGAAGAACATGTAAATATTTCATCACCTCTTTCACGTTATTTTCTTCTTACAGTTCCTATTTCTTTGTTTTTTCCATTCTAAAATAATAACTCTAGTACCTTCTTTATAATGTGATGTTTTTATAAAAATGGTAAAATCATATTCATTATTCTATCCATCATATTAATGAAAAATTCACCATACGTGCGTACGTACGGCTTACCGTCTCCACGTTGTGGTGTAGCTTGTTATTCAAACACTTCATTATTTGGAGGGGTATAATAAATAGTATAAAGGATTTAAATAATGAATATAACATGTTAATTATTCTGTATATATGATATACCAGACAATTTCATATGATTTCACCATCAATATAATGATATTGTCACCCGTGCGTACGTACAGATTACCGTCTCCATGAATGTGATGGGATTAATTCACCATCATAATCATTTAAGAATAATTTTCATTTTATGATTAAAAATATTTTTTATGAACATAATATAATTTTGAATATGAATCAAAAACATCCTATCCATAACAAACATGTCTTACGTAACAAATCATATAAAGGAAAATGAATCTGTTAACACTCAAAAAGATGATACTACTTAAATATTATTAAAAAAGAAATATAATAAGATCATATATGATATTATATTTATGTAGATGGTTCTTGTATAACTTAATAACAATGTTATAAATATTATACAGGAGGTTAACATACTGTCGACTAAGGAAAAGTACAAGGTAAGGGTTAATTTCACAATCTCTTTATTATCTGAGGTTGTTTTTAGGTAAGTATCTACTGGGACCTCTTAATCATCCACATACATGTTTCTTAAAATTTTATTTCAAAATTTTTTTATTATTTACTAGACAATGTTTTAAAAAAAATTATACCCTTGTTTTACATTTAATAAAATGGTTTGAAATGAATCTTTCTGTCATTTTCCAAACAAGGTACTTTATAACCTTTTCAACAAAATTAAGGTAAGAAATCCTTTTTTAACTTATAAGGAGGGTGTAGATATTTTCCACAATTATATCTTCGTAAAAGATTCCCATACAAGATTCCAAGAATATTTTCAAAATAAATGTTTTCTTTTATAATTATATGACTATAAAATTATTTCAAAATAGAAAGAGATATTTCTCTACAAAAAGTATTGATTTCATCTCTCTCAACATTATTTGATGGATTTTAAGTTTGTTTGAAGTTAATTTATTATGATGAAAATATTCTATATTGTATTGAAGGTTTTGTGATAATTTTGACAGTGTATGTGTTATTTCTACACCATTCATGGTTTATAGATAATGTATTGACATTTCGTATGCTAGTTTTAATCTGAATGTTTATGTAATGTTTAAACCTTTTCATATAAGGAATGCATTGGACTTAGTATGTGACGGGTGGAAGATACTATAGATCCTAGATGCATCGGTAGGTCTCATGAGACAAACTAGTGTCTTGTAACAAGGCCTTGACAAGATCTTATTTGTAATCTTGGCACAAGGATTTGACTATGTGGTTATGAAGTCTAGAATTATACATTTCATCATTATGATAGTGCCTATTGATAATCCATGTGATTATTCGACAAGTAGAATATTCATGTGAATAAGTAAATGAAATTATTATATTTTATATTTTCCATATTATGCTGAAGTTTATGTTTAAAAGTCTTATGTTTTCGTCTTATATATTGAATTTAATGTTTATACTTATTTATGAATGTTTCTGATATATTGTTATCCTTACTGAATTTCTGATCTCACCCCTTTCTATGATTTATTTTTACTAGGATGTGAAGAAGTATTGTATGGTTGACCTAAACATATATGCTAAAGATATAAGTGTGTTCAAAAGGGGAAAATATGTGGTTTATGTTTTAATTTCATGATGTAATGTAAAACTTATGAATGTATCTAGTACTTCCAAGGATACTAAACGGATCGGTTTTTCGGGACATGATTCCTTGCATCATGCCAATGTTATTTAATAATGCACTGACTCTGGGTAACTGGAGTTGGGACACTATATTTGGTATCATAGGGAGTTTAGTACCAACCTTGGAAACTAGATTTAGATAAACTATGATTGGAGCATGTTACCCTAAGATAGACTTTTAGGATTGGCATAGAAGAACTTCCTATAATATTGGTAATGTAGAAGTTTTTTGTATTTTCCAAGAAATAAATCCCTGTCTGGAAATAAGAAGGTAGAGGCGGCTCTAGCATAGATGTACCTAGGAGTGAAAACTCCAACAAGGAGTTTTGGGCTTGACCCTCGGTATCCTGCTACATGACTACGGGCCTTTCTGCACACTTCATTATGACACTGTTGTAGGATATGCTTAGGATTATTCATATTTTCATTACAAAAAATTATGAAGGATTTATGAGTTTATACCTCCTCAAAGAAAACATTTTTTTTATGATTATGAATTATATCCATAAATTGTTCAATTTATGTTAAGTGTTTTACAAGTTTGGAATTATGTTTTGTGATTCATAAACTAATATAGTTTATTCCATTGTTTTGTAATGGTGCATAGTGAAAGAAATGGAAATTGTATCAATTCAAATAATCCATGTGGGGATTGAATTCCTATTCAAGATAACTATAGTGGAGCTGGTGATGCATCTGGTGCTGATCAGCTTATCACCATATTGGGAAAACTCACCCAGGTTATGAATAATAACTTTACCCATATGGAGCACTTAGTTCCACAACACGGAGGGTCAATGTTAGACCGCTTCATGAGGAAACAACCACTGACATTAAATTTGAGTAGAAATCCATTATTAGGTGATCAATGGATAAATTACATAGAAAAAATATTTCATGCTTTGGGGAGTAGCGAAAGGGTAAAAGTTGTCATGATAGTTTATTGCCTCACGGGAGATGCAGATCAATATTGGTCATTAATCCAAAACACAAAGGAAGATTAAGAATTGTCGAACAAGTAATGAAGGGAGTTTAAATAATTTTTTTAAGAAAAATAATTTTTTCATGATGATCGAGCATATATGGAGAGAAAATTTCTGAGTCTGAGGTAAACAGAGGATGAGAATGTCGCAAAGTATGAGGCTAACTTTACCAGGTTAACAATGCATACAACAGATTATATACGTAATCTAAATAATAATATTGATCGATTCTTTGATGGGTTGAAACCATTTCTCCATCAAGAATTAGTCTCAAAATCCTTCTCATCATACGAAGATATTTTTTCATGCACTATCAAGACATAAAAGGAATTATCTAAGTCTTATGACTTCAATGAAAAGCAAGAGAAGAAGAGATATACTGATCACTCTAGAAATAGAAATAAGGGGAATAAAGGAATAGTTGAATATGCATACTATGGTAAATGTGGGAAGAAACACACCGAGACTTTCCTTAAGGGAATGTGAGTCTGTTACAAGTGTGTTAAAAAAGGTCACCAAGATCATGATTTCAAGGGAAAGAAAGAGGCTATCAATGTTGAATGCTATAATTGTAATGAAAAGGAACATTATGGAAATGAATGTCCTAAGTTCCAAGGGAAAATATCTTAGAAAAGTCCATGGGAACAAGGCCATGCTTATGTGATCACTACTACTGTGGTTGATGCTCTGAAAGACATGGTGGCAGGAAATTTAATGGTTTACTCAAGTTTAGTCAATGATTTATTTGATTCTGAATCATCGCATTGTTTCATATCTTCATAGTTTTCTAAGAAAATTTGATATTTTTAATTTGACGTAACAAGGAAGTGGTCAGTCAAAACACATAAGGGAAGTATCATAGGAAAAAATATTTGTGAATTAGTTCCCATTAGGGTATATAAATGTTCTTTATCTGATGATCCCATCATCATACCCACGATTGAATTTGATATAATCATCATAATAGAATGGATTTCAGACCATGATGTGAAACTTTATTGTAAGAAGATGGATGTTACAATTTTTTATGATGATAAGGAGTACCTTATCTTTAGAGCATAAATGAAACCACCTGATTTTTACCTAGATCCACCCCCAATAGCTCTAATAAATTCAATTATTGGGGATGAAAAGCATGAAATTATTATGGGTGAGGAAAAGGATATTTGAATAGAGGACATACCTATTGTGAAAGAATATGCTGATGTGTTTCCAGAAGATTTACCTAGACATCCTCCATAATAAGAAATTGTGTTTTCCATTGATTTAATTCTTGGTTCAAGGTCCATATTTAAGACCCCTTATAGAATGGCCACTACAGAATTAGTGGAACTAAAGAAACAACTAGAGGAATTGAGTAATAAAGAATTTATTCACACTAGTGTTACTCTATCGGGATCCCATGTCCTTTTTGTTATGAAGAAAGACGGGTCTATGAAGTTGTTCATTGACTACAGAGAGATCAATGCTATATCAATAAAGAACAAGTATCCCCTTCCTCGAATTGATAATTTATTCGACCAACTTTATGTATCTAAATATTTTCAAAGATTGACCTTTGATCTAGATATCATCAGTTGTGTGTGAAGAAGGAATACATTCTGAAAACAACATTTCAAATCAGGTACGGGAATTACGAGTTTATATTAATGCCTTCTGGGTTGACTAATTCACCTTCTGTCATTATGGATCTAAGGAATAGCATTTTCAAGGAATATCTTGATGAATATTTAGTGGTATTTATTGATGATATCTTAGTATACTCAAAAAGCTACAAATATCATGAAAATAACTTGCTCACTATTCTGAAAACCCTGAGAATAAATGAAATATGTGGGAAGTTTAGCAAGTGTGAATTTTGGCTTCAATAGATTTCCTTTCATGTCCATATTATCTCTAAGGATGGAATCTATATTTATCCTTTAAAGACCAAGGAAATCCAACAATGGCCAGCACTGGTGAGTATAACTAAGGTACATAGTTTTATTGGTTTAGTAGGTAATTATTGGCATTTTGTCTAGAATTTGGCCTGGTTGTCTAACCCATTAACCAAGTTCACACGTAAATGGGTAAAATTTGTTTGGAAAAAAGTGTGTGAAGAATGTTTTGAATAACTGAAGAGAAGATTAGTCCACGCTCCTATCTTCAATCTACCGTTAGGGAATTATGGGTTTGTTATTTGTAGTGATGATTCAAAGAAAGAACGTGTTTGTGTCCTTATGCATAATGATAGAGTTATTTCCTATGCATCCCGATAGCTAAAAATTCATGATAAAAATTATCCCACTCATGTTCTTGAGTTAGTAGCTATAATCATTGCTCTAAAGATATGGAGACACTATCTCTATGGTGAAAAATGTGAGATTTATACAGATCAAAAGAGTTTGAAATATATTTTCACACAAAAAGAACTCAATATGAGGAAAAGGAGATGTCTTGAACTACTAAATGATTATGATTTCACAATACACTACCTTCTGGGGAAGGCAAATAAGGTGGATGATACTTTGAGTAGAAAGGATCATGGATTTTTGAATAAGACGAGAGTTGAAAGTGATTCTATTTTCATGGATCTAGTAAAGGTGTATATGGGAATAACCATAGAAGGTGAAACATCAATAATTTTTCAAATGGTTGTCAAAACACATTTACTAGAAAGGTTAAAAAGTTCTCATACTAAAGATGAGGAGTTTCAAAAGAAGATTAAAGCTGTAAATGATGGGAGATTGAGTGACTTCATATATGAAGATGGAATTTTGAAATTTGGGAAGAGTCTTTGTGTTCCCAATATACCTGATCAAAAAAGGGGATTTCCAGATGATGCTCATACCTCCAATTTCACTATACACCCAGGGAGAACCATGATGTATAGAGATTTGAAAGAAAACATTTGGTGAGACAACATGAAGAAGGATATTTCTAATTTTGTGTCAATATATATGGTTTGTCAACAAGTGAAAGATGGATGGAAATAACCTAGAGGAGTCATGCAACCTCTTCCCATACCTGAGTGGAAATGGGATAATATTATGATGGAGTTTCTCATGGGGATACTAAAGAACTCTAGAAGGAATGATGCAATATGGGTCATTGTTGATCTTAATACCAAGTCATCACATTTTCTTGCTATAATATAAGATTTACCACTTGAACGTATAGCAAGACTATATATTAATGAAGTTGTAAGACTCCATGGTGTACCCCTATAGATTGTTTCTGATCACGATGCTCGTTTTACATCAAAAATTTTGAAAGGTCTTCAGAAGGCCTTGGATACTAAACTAAATTTGAGCACTGCCTACCACCCTCAAACCAATTGTCAATCAGAATAGACTATTCAAACCATGTAAGACATTTTGAGATCTTTCTCACTTGACTTTCAAGGTATGTGTGGTCAATATTTACCTCTGGTAAAAATTTTCTATAACAATAGATTCCATTCAAGTATACAGATTGCACCATATGAAGCGATATGTAGAAAGAGATGTCGCACACCAACTTGTTGGGATGATGTTGGTGAAATAAAACTCATAGGCCCTAAACATGTTGAGGAAATAATGGAAAAGGTGAAGGTTATCCAGACACACATCAATGTAGCTCAAAGTAGGAAAAGGATCTATACCAATAATCGGAGGAAGGATTTGGAATTTCAATTAGGAGATCATGTTTTCTTGAAGGTATATCCATGGAAGGGTGTTATAAGATTCAGTAAGAAGGGTAAATTGAGTACCAGGTACATCAGACCTTTCAAAATTCTAGAACGAATTGGGGTTTTAGCTTACTGTTTGGAAATGCCTACACGTCTTTCCAAAGTTCATGAGGTGTTCCATGTATCACTATTGAGAAAATACATGCCTAACCCAATTCATGTACTCATCTATGAATAAATTGAACTGGAACCTGATTTGTCTTATTGTGACGAGACTATCAAGATTCTTGATACTAGAGAACAAGTGCTGAGAAACTGGACGACTCATCTGGTAAAAGTTCTATGTAGAAACCAAAAGATGGATGAGACAACGTGGGAACCTAAGGAACTTATGATAAATAACCACTATAATCTTTTTATAATGTGATATTCTAGAAATTTTTAGAACAAAATTATTTTAATGAGGGGAGAATGTAACATCCAAAGCTTCTGAGGTACGTTTTTTTGAATAATACATAGCTTGTATTCTATACAACATGGAGTTTTAACACACCATGACCAATCAAACTAGCCATTATGAATATTAATACCCACTTTTTAAAATTTTATAAATTATATTTTTCAAAATGGAAATTTTTTTAATTTGGAATATTGAAATTATCTTAGGGTGAATTTTTGATATTTTTCTGAAAACATTCAATTTTTGTTGAATAGTGAAAAACATTGCGTTATTGTTTAAAACTCACTTTTTATTTAAATAATAAGTTGTATTATTTTAATTTATTTAAGGTCAAGATAGACGAATAATACTTATATATGTTCAATGTAATTCATTGGATTCATTTTATAATAAGTTTAGATATATAAAATTTTATTTAACTTTTTACTGTATATTACCCACCTTCAAGGAGCATTTAAACATTTTCATAAAACATAATTTTACTACTTCTTTGAGTTTAATTTCAAAAATCTGAGAGACACGGTTGACATCAGTAAGTAAAATGTGGTTAAATGAGATGAAAGTAATTTTTGGTGAATATTAACTTTTGACTTTTATTTACCATAGTTAAAAGTAAATTGGATAATTAAGGGTAAAAATGATATTATAATTACCCTAACACATGTACTAATTCTATTGGATAAGTGTAATTTGACCAAAAACAACTTTAGTAATTAAATATGATCCTTTTATCCACTTTTATTATATTAGGAAATTTATTATTATTTTATTTAAAGAAGAGTTAAAAGATTTAAATTCAATGGTTAATAACTAAGCCATTTTTAATATAGGGTTATACACAATATAAATTCGACTATAAATATTCATTATAAAGATAAAGATATTTCCTACATAATTATATTTTATTTTTAATTTTTAGACAATAAATAATTTAATTTATTTATAACACAATGATGATACAATAATTACCTTAATAATGAAATATTAAAATAATTGATATTATAAATATCCAAATAAATGTAAGTTGTGACTTCTGATAAATTACACTAATTTTATAGGTTAATATGACATGTTAGGGTTGATTAAATAAATTTTATTCAATGTGATAAAGTTTTTATGGCTTTCAAAAAAAATCAAATACTAAATAGTGTCAAAATAGACAATATTGAGTTTTAAAAAAAATACTATATTATTAATTGATATAATATTCCTAAAAATCTAAGTTTCAGAAAAAGGGACTTAGATAAGGTTATATATATTACTAATTAACCACATGGGGTTCTCATGTCTTGTTTTAGTAATTTTATAAACCATATAATATAAAAATACAAAGAGACATGGTAAATATCAAACTATTTAACTAATAGGTAAATCTAAAAGACAAGGTTAATATGGTAACCTAAACCTATCCAGAACCTATTTTTTGAGAGTCTGTAGACACATACCCACCATATAATCTAAAAAAATCATTTTGGTGAAATTATTACCTGAAAAGTATTTTATTATAAAATAATATTTCAAGATATTCCTAAAATGACCCTCACCTCTCTTATAAAAGGGTGCTTCCCATTATCTTAATTTCACACCTCCAAATCCATTTGGATCTTCCAAAACCTATCCATATATCCTTCCAAATTTCCTCCCTTCATCATAGAGTCCTTCCTTTTGTCTGAAATCCAACCTACGGATCCCTTTTGATCAAATCAAAAGAAAGAACCTGAAGAAGTGGTGAATAGTTCATCACCTCTTTCAAGTTATTTTCTTCTTCCACTTCCTCATTATTTTTTGTTTACATTATAAAATAATAATTCCAGTATCTTATATATAGTGTAATGTTATTATAGAAATGGTACAACCATATTAATTATTCTATCCATCAAATGATTGACAACGTCACCATACGTGCATACGTACTGCTTACTGTCCCCACATCGTGGTGTAGTTTGTTATTAAAACACTTCATTATTTGGATTTCTATAATAATGAGTATAAATGATGTAAATAATTAATATAACATGTTAATGATTCTACATATATGATATACCATCCAATTACATACGATTTCACCATCAATATGATGATATTGTCACTCATGCGTACGTGCGGATTAACGTCTCCACGAACGTGATGAGATTCATTCCCCATTGTAATCAATCAAGAATAATTTTCATTTTACAATTAAAAATAATGTTTATGAACATAATATAATTATGTATATGAATATAATACATCCTATCCATAACAAACATGACCTATATAAACAATCATATAAAGGAAAATGAATCATTTAACAACCGAAACGATGATACTACTAAAATATTATTAAGAAAACAATATTATAAGATCATATATGATATCATATTTATGTATATAATTCTTGTATAATTTAATTAAAATGTTTTAACTATAATATAGGAGGATAATATACCATCAACTATTGAAAAGTACAAGGTAAGAGTTAATTTCACAATCTCTTTATTATCCGAGGTTGTTTTTACATAAGTATATACTGGGACATCTTTATCATCCACATCCATGTTTCTTAAAAATGTATTTCAAAATATTTTTACTATTTACTAGACTATGGTTTAAATCCATTTATACCCTTGTTTTACTTTTTATAAAATATTTTGTATGAAATCTTTCTGTTGTTTTCTAAACTAGGTACTTTATGACCTTCTCGACAAAATTAATGTAAGAATTTATTTTTCTAACTTATACGAAGGGTGTGGCTATTTTCCACCATTATATCATCGTCAAAGCTTACCATACAATATTATAAGAATATTTTCAAAATAAATGTTTTCTTTTATAATTATATGACTGTTAAATGATTTTAAAATAGAAAGAGATATTTCTCTACAAAAGGTTTTGATTTGATCTATGTCAACATGCTTTGATTGATTTTATGCTGGTTTGAAGTTGATTTATTATAATACAAATATTCCATATTATATTCAAGGTTTTTTGATATTTTTGACTGTGGATGTGTTATTTTCACACCATTCATGGTTTATGGATAAAGTATTGACATTTCGTATGCTAGTTTCAATATGAATGTTTATGATATGTTTAAACCTTTTCATATTAGGAATGCATTGGACATAGTAAGTGATGGGTGGAGCCCGCTATAGCTCATAAATGCATCGGTAGGTCTAATGAGACAAAATAGTTTCTTGGCCCAAGACCTTGGAAAAATCTTATTTGTAGCCTTGGAATAAGGCAATGACTATGTGGTTATGAAGTCTGGCATTATGCATTCCATCATTATGAAAGTGGCTATTGATATTGTATGTGATTATTCAACTAGTAGAATATCCATGTGAATAAGTAAATGGAATTATTTGATTTTATCTTTTCTATATTATTCTGATGTTTATGTTTAAAAGTCTTTTCTTTTAGTCTTATATATTGCCTTAAATTTTTATGATTGTTTATGAAAGTTTCTGCTGTATTGTTATCCTTACTAAGCATATGAGCTCACCCCTTTCTATGTTTCATTTTTTCCAGGATGTGAAGAAGTATTTTATGGTTGAACTATAAGGATATGATATGAATATAAGTGTGTTAAAAAGGGGGGAAAATTTTTCCGATGTTTTTATTTCATTGTGTAATGTATAACTTATGAATAAACCTAGTACTTCCAAGGCTACTAAACTGATCAGTCTTTTAGGACATGATTTCTTGTATCTTTCCATTATTATGTAGTAATGCACCGACTCTGGGTAACTGGGTTAGGGGTGTTACAAACATGTCATAAATTCATGGAATAGGATACTTTTTATTTATCATAAATTGGTTAAGATTATGATAATCTTCACAAATTCTAAGAGTTCCAACAATCTTCTTCATAAAAAGGAATGGTGTTTCCCATAGGGACATGGTCGGTCAAATGAAACCTTTTCCCTCCAACTCTTTGAGATGGTTTTTTAGTTCCCAAAAATCTATTATTTATATCATAAAAGACAAAAGTTAAGTAGGAATATTCCAGAATAAGAGATACATAATAAACACCACTTCTCTTTTGGGTGGAAAACCTCAAAAATAATCTGAAAAATATTAAGAAACTAGTCTACTATGGTTGTAAACATTATATTTATGATCTTCTCTATCAATTAGAAAGTTACCCCCACCAAATGATCATATATGGTTTCAAAAAGAAATTTTGATGGTTCTTCTCTAGTTTCACTTGCATCCACTTATCCCTTAAATAGATTCTTAACACCATCGGATGATGTGAAACTCACCTTCCACACATAAAAATCGATAGGGGCCTTAAAATTCATCAACAAGTACATACCCAATATCATGTTAAAGATGTTCATATCAAGTACTGAGGATTCCCATACTAATTCGGCCTCTTTGATAGTCATCATACATTATTAACACTTAAAATCTCAATAATATCATTAGGCTGGAGGATTTTCAAATTTCAAAATAGAAGGCATCATACCAACATGAAAATATATAAGATCAAAAGCATGAGAATAAATAAAAGAGTGGGATGATCCTATATCAAACAAGGAATTAATAAATGTATAATTCAAAATAATCACCCTTTTAGTATCAAAGGACTAGATTCATTATTCATGATCACCTACTCCACACCATACAGTTACTAACTCTCTATCCCATTATCTTTACTTAACTATTGAGATTTCCTTTTCTAGGGAGTTTTGGTGTTCTAAGAATCACCTTGAGTTTATTGGTTTTATGAATTGAGGATATTTTGAAATGATTTATCCATCGAATCATAGGATTTATGAGAAACATGTGATGAATTTCTAGAAACAAACAATGGGGTAACATAAAAATAATTCTCAAGATGTCCCATCTTGTTATATTTATGACATGTGCTATTTGGTGTTGTTCAATCCCGCTTGATATGGTCAAGTGAACTGAACTAAAAAAAAATTATAACTACTTTTGGGTGGTGAAGTAAAATTAACGGATGCTATGATTTTTTTCTACGATTCTTAACTCATTTAGAAGTAGGTTCCCTCATTCAACTTATTTCCAAAATTTGAGTTCCAACTTATTCTTGTGGTAATGAACATGTGTCCTCTAGATGCATTCCGAAAAATACCCCTTACTAGCACCATTTCCCAATTTACCATATCAATATAGTCTATGATAAAAAGGAACTTAATCTTAAAGTGATTTTTTATCATATTCATAACTCAAAAATGTGTTTATTCAATGATACACTTGTAGAAAATTCTGGGGAAAAGTAGACTAAATTCATAATTTTTTTGAATACTCTATTATCAATATATCCTCTTACTTCAGAAAAATAAATATGTTTTTCATGAAATTATGAATGTTTATTGATATAATTGTTTATCAAAAAACTCTTCAAAATTCTACCATGTAATGCCCTGGTAAAATTTATCTATAAATGCTAAATTCAACCATTCGCATGCCATATACTTAAGGATGTACATTTTCAAAATGAACTTAAAATCAATAGGCATTCATAGAAAATAATATATTTGATACAACTTATTTATCCATACCTTATATTTCTCATTTTTTGAATCTCACTGAAAGATTGGTGGATTCTACTTTTGAAACTAACCCAAGTGGTCTACCTAGTAAGGTTCATCATTCATGTTTCCATTATCCATGGTTTGAAAATCCTAAACGATGATCTGAACCAACTATCGGTTCACTTATGGGTAAAGTGAAATGGCATTTTATACGGCCTCCTAATGTTAATTTCTACAATTTTTACTAGGTTCCACTTATATAATCAGAACAAAGAATCACTTAATCAACAATCACTACATAATTAAGGCTTAGAACATTTCAACTCCCAATATGAAACATGATCTACAAGTTTCTTTTTCAAAATCCCACTGTTATTACCATGTTAAGTATTTTACATAAATCATAAAATAGAAAATGATCAATGCAATATTAGTGGTAAATATCAATACTAATTCATTACATGATACACTCATCCTCTAAACCCATGATGATGAGGTGAAAACATACATAGAAGCTTCATAAAACCTCTTTTTACCGTAATTAACTTAGAATCTTGAAGTTCAAGATAAAAAATTTATCTACACATTTTTATTATATACATTTCATGTCTTTCTGATCCTATATCTTTGTTACCATTAAACTATATTAGATGGACTAACTAATACTTATACCATTTCTAATTGAAGGAATAAACAAAGCTACAATTATATGTAACATCCCATCCCTTATCAATGGATTGAAAAGTGATAGAGGTTTTAATAGCCTTACATGACATAACTAAGACACTAAATGTTGCAAAAAATTACATGGATCAATGAAATTTTGGGGGATGATTTTCCATTTAAAGATAAAATATCTTGTTAATATAGAACAGTAAATATCTAATCCTTCTATATGATGCCCAAAAAGAAATAATTCAATCCAAAGTTGAACTAGTAAAATTAAATCAATATCAAAGTGAAAATATAACATAGACTATCAAAGACAAATCCAAAAGACAACATGAATTAGACCTAATGTTACATGATCCTAAACAACCCATGACTAAGCACTAAACTTTAAATCCACCTATTATTCCAACAGTATCAAGACGCATCACTGGAGAAATATGTTATCTTCCCTTTACCTATATCCCAATATATGACAGTTGAAAATTCATCAAAGTGACCAAGACTATGGTGAGTATAAAATAAGTAGGATTTCCAAAAATAATTCCAAACCCTTGCTACTAGGACCATAACTGATTATCCATCCAACATTACAATTTTTATTTCAAAAAGGCAAGAATGAAATACAATAAAAGGGGACTACACCTAGGGAGGCCAGAAATAATGCTTCCCTAGAGCATCACTCCTGATCAGGTTCACCCCCCACCGGTTTAAAAAGAGAGATATTTGAAAAACAAACCATAGGATCATCTGGGACCGTAAGGGAGGCCAAGTGGTCCGCCACATTGTTCCCTTTATGCCAGCTATGAGTGACCATAACTCTGTCCGAGAGGAGAGCCTTACATTGTCTGATAGTATAGATGATGGACCACGGAGTGCTACCCCTCCCAATCAAGGCCTCCTGGACAATCTTTGAATTAGTTTCAATCTGAGCGATGCTGATATTCCTATTCTTACACATGGGCAGCCCTGTGAGCACTGCAAGGGCCTCCGCCCGGACCGAATTTCCACTACCATAATAAGCCGAAAAAGATAAATCCACCCTTCCATTGTGATCACGTAAGACCCCGCCACATCACATGACCTCCGTGATGCAGGACCCATCGGTATTAATCTTAAAACCTTCCTCCAAAGGCGAGCAACGGATACAGCTCCCCTGTACCCTGGAACCATTCCTCCTAGCCTCAGCAAGAGGGGACTCCAAGAAAAGAAACATAGACGCCTCCTTCCCAATACCTGCCGCTCTAACCAAGTCCAACAACAGGCATCTGGTTCTGGCCACCATTGCTCTCCCCGTGGATGACAACCCTTCATACCTAGAACGATTTCTTGCTTACCAAAGAATCCAGCAGCCCGTATTGAGAACAAAGGCCCAAGCCTCAGTCTCTCTAATATTTTCATTGCATCCTTGGATCCATTGCACCAAGAAACTCTCATAGTTACCAGCATGAGAGGAAAAACCTGAAGGCCCCCCAAAGGAACTCCACACCCCACGGGCCCAATTTCCCTCGAAGAAAATATGATTTATACTCTCCTCCTTCCTACGCTCATAGCAATGGCAACAAGAGACCATACTAATAACTATCCTTTTGATGTTATCATCTGATGGAATATCATTATACTGCAATCACCAAGTAAGGAAATTAAGCTTTGCTGGAATATTCTTCCGCCATACCACTCTGTTCCAGCTCCCGCTCTCTTGAGGACCACCAAAATTGGTGCTTCTGTGAAAAACATTAACACTAAACCTACCTGAACTCGAAGGGGTATACACACACCATTCCTTCTCTGAATTAAGCATGATAGAGTACAAAACAAGATGTTGAGAGGAATCTAGAATTGATTTGAAAAACAGAGGGTGCGAACTAGCCTCTCTGAAGGTGATAAAAGGAGCCGGGCACCCCGGATAATTCAACACATTCCCCAACCAGTTCTGCTACCAAAACAGGACGCTGCCCTCCCTGAAAATCCATTGAGAATGAGGAAGAAGTGTTGGAACAATATTACACACTGCAACCCATAGAGACGTCGCTCCGCCCAAAGGACGATTCGCGCATGCCGAGTATTTCTGAGCCATTCTTCTCCCCCACAGTGTAAGTTCATCGACGATTTCTCATCCAAGCTTCACATGAACCCCATGCACTGCCTCCGCCATGCTCCTGACATTGATTCCTCCTTCCACAAATGGCCGAGCCATCTTCCCCCATGCAACCCACATCTTTTTCTTTTCCAGCAAGGCACCCCAGATAAACCGAGACATGATTCTATCCATGTTCCTAATGACCCCCTTCGTCACACTTGTGGAAGCCATAGCATACACCGGCACCACCGACAGCATTATGTTCACCAAGGTGATGCACCCCCCAAAGGATAAAAAATGATTCTACCAGTCCAAAATGCGGGCCATCATCCTATCCACCACTTTGTCAAAATCCCTGGTATGCAGCCTACCAGAACAAACCTGTGTACCCAAGTATTCCCTAGGGAGAGATCCCTTCCCCATTCCCAGCTCGCTGCTCAACTTTCTCACCCTCCCTGCACCACAAGAGCTAGAAATGTAAAAGCAACTCTTCTCCCTATTTACAAACTGCCCACTCCATCGGCAATACTCCTCCAAAAAAATTTGAACTCCTGAATCGACCTCCTTCCAGAATTCGTGAAGATGATAGTATCATATGCATAAATTAAGTGTGAGATATAAAGACTTCCATGTTTCCTCCTGAAAAGGAGAATCTCCCTATTTACAATACCTTTATTAATCATCCTACTAAGAGTGTCCTGCATCAGTATGAATATACTTGGAGAAATCGGATCACCCTGCCGAAGACCCCACATGGATTTGAAGAAACCATGTGTTCTCCCCATGAAGGACACCGCCAACCATGGCGAGCAAATGCACCTGAAAACAATGTCGCATGCCCACTTTGAGAAACCCATCTTATAGAGAACCATTTTTTATAAAACCCCATTCCAACCTATCAAAAGCCTTGTTCATATCAAGCTTGATATCCACGTTAAACCCACGAGATTTCTTGTTCAAATCCCTCATCATCTCTTGGGCCAACGCCATGGCCCCCTGTATTGATCGATCGTGCACGAAACCATGTTGCTCCAAAGAGACCCACCGAGGTAGACAACATGACATCCTCTGATTGATCATATTAGCCAAAACTTTATATGAGAAGTTGCACATGTCAATCGGCTAGTAATGATTGAGAAAAGAGGGGGCTTTAGACTTCGGAAAAGGAACCAAATAAGTAGAAGCCGCAATCCGGGGGATGATCCCTCCACGAAAGAAACCCACAATGGTCTGAAATAGATCCCCTTTAAACATCTCCCATTTACCCCTATAGAATGATCCTGGAAACCCATCGGGACCAACTGCACTATCCAGGTTCAGACTCCACACGGCCTCCTTCACCTCCTCCTCCGTGGGTATTCTTTCAAGCATCTCATTCTCTTATGCAGAGAAACATTTGGAATCAATTCCCATAAAAAAAGAATCCCCATAGGGATACACCCTAGGCATACTGGCGCTCGGGCCTACTAGAAGGTCTTTAAAAAATGTTAGAGCCAAACCCCCAACCACCTCTCTATCATCTGAAAACGAGCCATCCTCCAGTGCCAAGTTGGGCTTCACCATGCGTCGCTTCTCCTTAAGACATGCATGGAAATAGGTAGTATTCTTATCCTTCTCCTTGATCCACTTTATCCTTGCATGATCCCCCATCCTACACTCTTGAGCTAGCAGCAACTCTTCCAAAGCTTCCTTCTTCTCGAAAAGTTCCTCAAACAGAGCATCGTCCCAGCAACTCTCAAAACCAGATTCCAAAATCTCAACTTCTTATTTAAGGGTATCCAGATATTTATCCCATGGGGGAATAGAGACAGCCCATGCCAAGAGGTCCTGCTTCAATCGCCTCAGTTTATGGTGCAAATCCAACCATGAAAACCCCCGCGACGGTTCACTCCATGACTGCAACACCACATGGTGGAAAGCCGGGTTTCCCACCCACTGACTGGAAAATCTAAAACTTTCCTCAGCTGCCTCCAACATACCGAGCGAGAGAAGATGTGGAGAGTGATCAGAGATGCTTCACGACAGATGCCTAACCTTCACGTCTGGGAACTTTTCAATGGCATGCACGTTAGCCATGCACCGGTCAAGCCTGCTCCAGCTACGCCTGTCCCCCTTACGGTTGTTGCACCAAGTGAAAGGGTCGCCAGAGTAACCCACATCCATGAGACCCTTACCTGACATGCACTAAGTGAAAGCCAAACTAGCTCGCCTTGGAAAATCACCACAGCCCTTCCTCTCCTCAGGACTCGAAACAATGTTAAAATCCCCACCCACCAACCAAGGAAGATCCCCTGAGTCGAACGCATTCAAGTACGACCAAAGCACCTCCCTATAATGAGCATCACAACATCTGTAAATGAAGGACATATACAACTCTACACCAACCCTCGACACCTTCATCGTAATGTGTTGGTCCCCAACCTGCACCTTAACCACCGAGACGCTCCTCTTCCAGAATATCCATATGTGGTTATTCTCCGGGCCTCCATGCATGGCTGCATGCATTCCAATCTTCTGAGTGACCTCCTGCAACTTTTCATTGTTTTGATTGTGCTCAACAATCGCCACCAACATGAATTTGTGCTTCTTTTACTTCGAGAAAATAAAATCAGTCTTCACCCAAGCCCTGATCCCACAGGCGTTCCAAATCAAGATAGGAAACATTTAAACGAGAGAATGCCGGGCTTTGGCCCCAGGCAAGGTGGTCATTTTCACAGGATATCGAGATCTCTCCCTAACTTGCAGCCTCTTCAACATCAGCCTCATGCAAACACTTGGGCTTGACGAGGATCCGCCAGTGCATATGTGCACCGAACCAGCAGACAAAAAAGAAGGACCTCTGATATCCCCCTTAAATCCTCTTCTAAAGAAAGAACCATACAGAGCGATAGCCGATGGATCACCGACACCCGAACATCCCCCTGTAAACTCCAGGAAGCCACAAACTGCAGAAAAACAGGCAAAGAAGGTTTCATCGAATTAAACATCGGAACGAGCGTCCACTTAAGACCGGCCACAGCCTCGCAAAAAGCTCGCTCCGGTGCCACCAACTTCTTTTTGGATCCATTCCTCATGATTTAGTGGGAGAAAGGATTAATCTCCGAGAAATAAGGGCACAACACAGCCGGGACCGAATTGCGCACCACGTCCCTGAAGGACCTCACCGGAATATCGCTTCGACGTGGAACACCGAGCCCCCGCGAAGGACGTGGGGCCGCTGTCGGAGGGCCAGACCCCAGAACAAGCTCCACCGGAGACGAAGCCGTCGGTGGAGGGAGAGGCGGGAGGGGAGAAACAGTCGAAAAATTTGAAAAACCTCCAGGCGCGTGAAGCGTGTACTCCTGAGAGCAAGAGGCAGCCATCTTTAGACCATAACTGGTTATCAAATTTATATGAAATATTTTAATGAAAATAGTTTAATCATTTTATATCAAAACTAAAATATGTTCCAAGGAAAACAATAAATTATACTTTAAAACCATTTATAATAATTTTTCATATCCATTACCATGATTACACACCCATACATGCATTCCAATTGATATTTCCATACCCATGAGTGGTCTCTCATCAATGCACTAAGTGATCACAAGGAGAGAAATATCTAGGTGCCCCAATGGAACATGACCCTTCATTAGGATCACACATTCAAATGAACTCATGATAACCATGTATTCAAAATCATGTGCCAAACTATTTCACAATAGATTTTTATTTATTGGAAACATTTCATCAAATTCTTTTATTGCTTAAGAAAATCGTAATTTTAAAAATATCATTTTAAAATTATAAACAAAGGGAGTTTTCCAAAATCCATCAATTTTAAAAAAAATACAAATCCCTAACTAAAAAGGTTTCCTTTGAAAATGACACAAGGTTTTCACAATAATGACATGATTTTTTTTTAATAAAAATTAAACCTTAAAGTTATTTAATAGAAGATATGAGAGAGAATCCACTTACCCCTCAATTAATGGAAAAAATTAACATAGGTACAAAGATCTTCAAGATATGGATTTTGATGTTCTTTCCTCGAATAGATTCAATCATATCTTATCGATATTTACATCATAGATAATATATATATCCACAACAGGTTAGATATATGGTTACGGGAGGGAAAATAATAGTAAACCAATGAATAATGGGGAAGAACAAAGATTTACTGACAAAAAAGAATCTCCAATGCTCTTTGATTCAGAAAAAAGATAACTATAAATCAGTGGAAATAACTAAAGGAGCATTTGGAGAGAGATAAATTCATGATCTTGTGAATGTAGGGATCTAATAGGGATTTTGGGCCATCATATGGATAAAGCAACAAATTTCTGTTCATTAACTACACATTACATGGTCAGTTCAAATAGTCTGTTAAACCATGTGCCAACCATGAACATGCAACTAGACAGGAAAAGTATCTTCTTAGTTTGGTCCACAAAACTTTTTACATTTTGTAAAAACCGAGTAGTTCTACTGCCTTAATCCCACACAACATGTAGTTTTCTATCATGGTAGGAAAACCATGTCCCCATCATGATTTTCCATCTTTTTTCCATTTCACGGTTTCCCTTGGGCACTCACAGGGTTTGTCCAAACCATACACAAATGATGGAAGTTTTTAATGACCTACAGAACATGTTGCATGGTTTCTTATAGGTGGTTCATGGTTTTTACTAACCATTCACCTCCAGAAACACCTCCAAAATAATTAAAAACTTTTATGAAAATCCAAAAACACAACCCAAGAATTATATAATCTAAAATTACATAAAACAAGGGTATAATACCACAAACTGGGGGTTCTACAAATTCTATGGGAATTATACTTACTATAGAAACATTCCATGATTTTGGAATTTTTCAAATGGATGTAAATACCACTTTCCATAGTTGAATCCTTGTGGAAGTGGACTATCAAAAAAAACCAAAAGCGATCATGACTCCAAAGGTTTATAATAAGGTGTGTAAGTCATGTAGATATATTTATGGGTTCAAGAAAGAATCACAATTAGAAAACATTCATTTTGAGGAACATTTTATAGAATCATATTTCATATATAAGTAATGTTATCTTAGTTTCTATATTTTTTTTTGGGACCATCGTTGTTTTCATAGTAGTTTATTTTTATGATATATTACTGATGGTAAATGGAATACTAGTCTTACAATCAGTTAATACAGGGCTAAAAAATGCCTCTCTATGAATGTTTTAGGAGAAGAATCATATATTATAGGGTTCAAGATCTACCATTATAGATTTAAGCAGCTGCTTGGACTAATTAAAGTTACATACATTGACAAGGTATTGAGGAGACTCAATATGAAACAATCCAAGAGATAATTATTTCTAATGTCACATGTCATACCTCTCTCAAAGAAAAAAATATCGTCATACACAAGAGTAGAGGGAGAGAATGGGTAAAATCATTTATGATTCTATGATAGGATTTATCATGTATTTCCTGATATATACCAAACCAGATATTTTATCTAAATTAATCATTGTATAAAGATATCAAGATGACCATAGAGAACCTTATTGGTTGGTTGTAAGGACTACCATGAAGTACTTGTGGGATAAAAAAGATATCTTCCTAGTTTATAAAGTAGATAAGGAACTTATTTTTATGGAATGGATAGATACTTGATTGAAAATAAATTGTAATGATATTAAATCGATGTTATGATAAGTGTTCTTCCTTAATGGTGGAGTAGTGAGTTGGATGAGTTATAAGAAGCTATTGGTAATTGATTATATAGTATATTTAGAGTATATAATGTCTTATGATATTTATAAATAAAGAGTCTGTATACACAAAATTTTCTAGAATCTTGATATTATAACTATTTTTTAATATTATATCACCATGTATTGTGATAATATAGTAGTTGTGGTTTTATCCATGGATCCGAGGTCACTTTAACCAATGAATCATATAATTAAAATGTATCACCTACTGAGATTTTCTTTTCAAAGGTTAAAGTTAGAACAAGGATAGTAACCATAAAAGATTACTTGGATTACAAGTTGACTAAATTCTTATCTTATTATAAACATTAATATATTTTGAGAGTTAACAAACGAAAAATCATTAGTCACCAGATCTAGTAAAAGTTGGAGTCTATTGGAATTAGTTACCAATAACTAACTCACTTTATGATTTTTATTACCATAATATTAAAAAAATATCACATGATGAGTGTTATTTTGTATAACATTAATTTCATACTTTATTTCGAGTATTTTCTAAATTGAAAGGATATAACTGTTATCCGCTGTAATGGAAACTTCATCATGCTATGATAATATTCTTAAACAAAAGACCTATGATCTATATAACATTGTTTGATATTATATAGACAATTTTTGACTATGATATATTAGAGGCTCGTAATACAGTGATTCTTCTTATCATGAAGTTCTCACTTGTTAATCACTAAGGAGGGTGGTTATATAGAAAAAACCTACCCATAGGATTTCCATATTTTCTATATTATATTCAGTATTTCTAAATTTCGACATCATTAATGGTCCTTATAATTAATATTATTGTTAATTTATGTCATTAATCACATACTTTTATGTATAGAAAAAACGGCGATGACAAAAGATTACAATGTGATAGAATGTGTGGGGTGTTTCATAAGTGATATGAGATTAATTGAACATGTCAAGAAAGTGTTTATCACATCAAACTCAATATAAAATGATATATTTTCCACTTTAATTGAAGTATATCTATCAACATAAATATATGACTTTGTAGTTTAACGATAAGTTCACTTTAAGAAGTTAAATAAAGATGAATTAATAATATATGATGATGATACATGTATGCATCCTACTTGATGATATATAATAACAAAGGGATTATATTTCAAATATAATTTATATAAAGGCTGTTATAATTATGACACTAAATTCTTTCTCTATAGGTTATGTGATGTGTTTCAAGATTCTGATTTTAGATTTTAGGTATGATCGCCTAAGCCACCAAGAATGAGACACAGAATGCCACACGCAAAGTGTATATAGATTATAATTAATTTCTATTGAATTTAATATTTA
The DNA here is from genome assembly GCA_963277665.1 of Viscum album. Classification (NCBI taxonomy): domain Eukaryota; kingdom Viridiplantae; phylum Streptophyta; class Magnoliopsida; order Santalales; family Viscaceae; genus Viscum; species Viscum album. Next base: position 1,923,271,391 of record OY728128.1, on the reverse strand, counting down.
GAAAAATATTATTCATGTATTTTGTATGGAAAATTATTCAATTTATATTTATCATTTGAACTAAATCCCAAAATATTCATGTTTACAATTTATGTGCTAAATTTTATTATTGGTTATTATGTACAAGATAATAAATAAATATTTAATTACTCACTAGTTTATGGAAAATGTCAATATATAAAAAGTAATTTTTCTAAATTTATATTAAAATAAATATTTATTTGTGGGTTTAGTGAATATAATATTTAATAATTTATTGAATGAATAATATTTATTTAAATAATTATTTTATTATTCTAGGTTCAAAAAAATAAAAGAGGTTGAATGCTGAGATAAGTTAAGGGTATGAATTAAATGATATATTTTCTGTAATATTATTTAAAAAACTATTGATTTTTTTTTTAATTTATGATATTGAAATATATACATGTCAAGTGAAATAATAATATTAATAATATTATTAAACATGGGAAATAACATAGAAAAAATATTTGATAAATGGGAATTAAAAAATTATTAAATATTAACCATAAGTATATGTTTTTATTTATATCATTTTAGAGTAATATTGTTATTGTGAAAAATAGAGAGGCTACAAAATTCTCTCAAACCTTGGAGAGAAAACATTCCATCTTCCATCTCAAAAACAAGAGAGAACAAGAAATGTTATTTGTTGAGATCAATGGGGAATGATGAAAAGTAATAGGTTCCTCCATGATAGTACCTTGAATATGAAGAGAAATGTTCAAATATTTTTGGAGTTTGTGTGGATACAACTAGATGAACCCCAGCTTGTATAATCCATTATAATATTGACATGACAAAAGCATTATCAGTATTAATTAAGTGAATAATTTCATTAGAGGTAATTATTATTTTAAATTAATTATAAAATAAATATGGATGGCCATAATTTGAATATTTTGGTGTCTCTATCTTTAATTTCTTAAAAATTTATCCACTAAAATTAATGAAAAACCCATAGTTGGGCACAGAACCATAGATTTTACTATGACTCAAAACCTTCACTTGTAACTCTCTCTTCCATTTTTTATTCTCTTTTTCACATATTTCTATTAATATATTTACTCTTTTTAATGTTACAACCTTCTCACACTATTTTATATAATGTGATTTGAAATTTAAATTTAAATTTTGGATGTTAACTACATTAAACTTCCTCTGCTTCAAATTCATGTTTCAGATCATCATTAAGTAAATATCCAACAAATTAATTCATAGGGGTAGTAATTAAAACCAAAAGACAAACACAATTTAAGAGTTTGGGGTGAATTAGAGTATTAAATTCTTATTCTTTTGCATTAGAAATTTTACTCATGTTACCAAGAACAACTCTAACATTTAAATATTTCAATAACATTTTATATTCTGATGTAGAAACTCAATGTAAGGAAAGAAAAAATTTTCTGGGTTCACTACCAAGGGATTGTCCAAAGAGCATATGCTAATGCTGTGTCGATGCACTAGAGGATAACACTACTAACTATATGTGTTAAAAAAAATTATAAATGATGCACTATAATTTCTATTGTAACTCTCTCATCTTATATTTATGTGCATTTCTTTTATAAAAGGAAAATAAGAAAAAGTAAACATAATGATCCCTTACAATGATTTTTTACAAAAAAATACACTATAACAGAAAGGGTGTTGTCATTGTGATTTTATTTCTCCTTCAACTCCTCATATTCAATGGAATTTTTCAAATCAATCTCTATTATTTTTATTTCCATGATTTTTCAAATAATATCCTCTATTTTTTTACATTCAATAATTCTTTAAATAAAGTTTTTATTTCCAAAAATCATGTACCATGAATTTTCCAATTTTTCACTCTTAAATGGAATTGTAAACAACCCATTAACCACCAATTAATTTTATCAATTTAGCTATACTCCCATAAAATCCAAAATTAATTTTTTCTCCTTGCATTTTATGGAATTATCTTTTTTAGGGTTGGAACTCATTTATCCTGACATGAATCTTACCAGAAAATCCCAAATTATGGTGTGATTACCTTCACCATGTTATGATATAATTCAAAAACCTGCTTTTCATTCTCCAGTTGTTATCTCATAATTAAATCTATATGAAATTATAGTTTGATCATATAAAATCTTCTAGATCCTCAACCCTATCATATAGTGATACAGTGCAATGCGATGTGATCTTGAATTAAGTTTCAAAACATATTGAAACTAAACATTCATAGATCCTATTTCTTTTTCATGACCTATTCATCATAGAATGGTTCTTCATTGATTTAAAGTATATGATATGCGATTCATTAATCATGGTGGGGTCCTCTACAAATATACTTAAACTCAAAACATGTTTTAATGTGAAGCACCATAACTATATAGGAATATTCATATAGGTATTATGACCAATATCCACCAAAGTCTATATATGGTCTGACTAATATGTCATGGTGTAATTGAATTTTCTCCTAAAAAGGAAAAGGAAAAATCCATAGGAATCCAAAATAAAATCCTAACACATGAATTTATTATGTGCACAACCCAAATACTTCCTTGGGTGCAATATCAATTTACATAATCTATATCATTCATTATGTGAATAGATCTTTATGTCATGGGGTCCTTTGCGAACTCGACGTACTCCTTGGTTAGGGTTTCGCAGTCATGGAGATTCCGCATTTTCATGGATTCACACTTCTTGCTAGAGGCAAGGCTTGCGATGGTGCTCATCATTTGTATCCGACGGCGGGCGCACATGGTTTTTCGGTGGCTGAGATTCACAGATCTGGTAGATCTGGGTTGACGGATTTGTCGGCGGCAATCACGAAGGATCTCTGGACGGTTCCTCAGGCGAGAAAGGCAGTCCCTGCACTTAGCATCTCTGATGTGGATGTCGCGGTATCAGTCAAGGCGAACAGATCTATCAAGTCATATGCGGATATCTCGGTGGTCGTGGATGTCATGGTGAATAAATCTATTAAGGCAGATGTGGATGCTGGTCATCCGGTTATTAGAGGGATGCCGATGACAACGGCTATTCCTGTGATGCACACCGGTGCGGCGTTTCCGGTGTTGCATGCCGGTGCGGCAGTGGGGGCCGGATTGAGGGGTAATGGCCATTGGCCTACTCATGCAGTGGAGATGGATTTGGGGCGTGATGGTTTTTCTTCTACAATGAATAAATCGAATTATCTAACAGCTGCCCTTGAAACTGATTCGAACTGAAGGAACTTCTAGTCTATGTGAGAGATTGCTACTGAACGTATTGTTCGAAAGGGGGATACTGCCTGTGTGATTGCTAACATAGAGGCTCTTATTGATACATTTAATATTTGTGAACATTCTGTTATTGAGAGACTATTTTTTCCTAACAGAGGAAAATTTTGGAAGACAGGGGATCTGATTAGAAATCTTACTTCCACATGGGGGTTTTCTGATTGGATATGTATTCCCATGGGTCGTGGATTTTTTCATATTATTTACTCATCAGAAGAGATGAAACACAGAGCATGGGGGATTGGTTCAATAGCATTAAAACCAGGTATGATTTGTTTTCAAGCATGGGACTTTCGTTTCAATCCCTTTTCTATTAAAAATACCAAGGCCCAAGTATGGATTAAATTTTTGGTCTTAACTGGATCCTTTGGAATCCCAAGATCATTTTTGAAATTTCTTCCACTGTGGGAATTCCAATTAAAATGGATAAGACCACATAGGCTGCGAGGTTCGGTCATTATGCTAGGGTTCTAGTGGGAGTGGACTTCAGCTCCTGCTTGATTTATAACATAAATTTGTCTACACTGGATGATGACATATCTTTGAAAGTGGAATATGAGAAATTATTTGAGTTCTGTTCAGACTGTCAATCTATTGGTCATGTCAAAGCTAGATGTTGTAAGAATGTTGTCTGCACTTTCTTCTCTCTAAAAGGGCATCATGAGGATTCTTGTAAGAAGAAGATGAGGCAGCCTAAGAATTATCTTGTTGGTGGAATGCAGTCCCTTCTTGGTAGGGGAAAAGAAACATTTAATGCAGGTGTTTCACAATCGGTTGTTGATGCCCCCATGATATGGTGCTAGAAAATTAGGTGTCAATGGTTAATGACCATGGAATTTCTGATCATGAGATTGAGGAATGTAGGAATGCCTCAAATGGATCAGAGTTAGAGATGAAACTGTCAGTGGTTCCTAAGAAAGTGTGTGAGGTAAGCACTAAAGCATGAGTGATTCTGGAAAAGGATGCTCCCACAATTGAGGGGAAAAAAAATTGAATGATGGTGGTTACCTTTCAGGCATTCAACAGGAAATTCAGAAATTAAGGGAAGCTCAAGGAATCCAGTCCACTTCTAGAAGCATACAGTGACATTAGAATGTTGTCTATGAATTGTTCTCTATCTTCTAGGATCTTCTCATTTGGTTTTGTTGTATGCTAAATAGATGTAGAAATGTTGATGCACAACAGGTTCATAGCAAACAACAATGATGTTCTTGTTTTTTGTTCTTCTATGATGCTTGTGTATACTTTTGTACAGGTTTGTATGTGTGTTCTTCTTATTCTTGGTTCCACGCCTTCTCTACAATTCTTTCTGGTTCTCCTTATTTTATGTTTAGCGGCCCAAAACTGTGCATGTGGATATCCTCATGAATCATATAGTTCAATGACATGTCATTAAATATGTTTTTCCAAGAAGAATTATTATAATCAGTAGAATTAATAACTATAATATGACCCATATACAAACAATCAAAAATTATATATAAAAGAGGTAATGTATGGAGTTGTGTCACAGTTGCAGTGTCACTGAGCAATGTCACTAAAGAGCGGTGACTCAGGAGTGGTGATTTTTCCTATCTCTGAGTGGTGTAAAAACCCATTTTAATTGGAGTAGTGACTTGTACTTTTCGAAATTCTAGTACTAGTGTCTTGATGTCGTAGATGTGTGTTATATACTTTTGAAAATTCTAGAGCGGTAGCTGTTTCACATCCTTTGTGAATTTTTTGGAGCGGTGTTTGTTTGGACCGATAGAAATGTCTGTTTGGATCAGTAGCAGTGTCTGGCCATTTTCCATTTTTTTGGACCGGTATCTATTTCTGGTCCATTGATTTTTTTCTGGACTGATAGCTATTTCTGGCCCTTTTCCATTTTTTTCTCCAAAAATATCTCATGGGATTTAGTGAAATCCTTAAGTTGTTTGACTTGATCATTGAAGGCTTGAGTAACTGGGGTTAATATCATATTTTCCACAAGAAATTTCAAGTTATTATTCATTTCATGCTTGGAATTGTTCCTGGAGAAATAATAGTCAACTTTTTGGGGTAATTTCTAGTTGGTAAGTGGAAGCCTCATTTGAAAACTGCTTGATTATATTATAAACATGGTCACTATTCTTCGTGATTTTATCCAAAGTATCATGGTCTGTTTCACTAGGCAATGCATACAATTCCTTTCTAATCATATTTTTGAATGGCTCAATATTAGTGGAGGTTGATGTATCCGCAGCCGAAGTATAAGAACCTTTAATTAGTTATCCAATTTCAGTCTTCAACAGAGACAAATCATAGTTGTCAAGATATGTAACAAGGTTTTTAAGATCCTCCATTGTTGTTTTATACTATATAGTCAAACCATTAATCCCAGGAGTCAATTTATTTACATAATTTTCATTCTTGGTGTTGCTTTCAACAATGGTCTCCAAGGTTGAAATGAGATTAGGCTAAATCTCATTTATCACCATCTTGGAAACAAAGGTAGAATCTGACATACTGATACCAACATAATAATAGGTAGAGGAAGAAGGCACCAACTTCCTAAACAGTTCCAATTCAGACTTTATATTGTTCAATTCATCATTTAACTAAAGGTTTCCTTTTCTAGAATTCTCAAATCATTCCTGATTTTAGTTTGTACTAACTCCTTAATGGTAGATTAGATATCATGTTGTGACTCTCCAAATAAGACTTAGTGACATAGTCACTACAAAAAATGGGTACTGATGGAGTAGGAATAGGTCTGGGATCCTCAGTAGGTGAAATATCAAAATTGGTGGTAGGTCTTAGGTGAAACAACTTTTACAGATCCATTGGATTTATTGAGATCCCATGAGGAAATTCAACTACTTCACACTCTCCTATAAATTTGTACAAAGTATCCATCAATGTTGGGTTAGAAGGATGTGGTACTTTAATCATTTTTAAAATGGGAGTTTTCTCCCCATCAATCAGATCTTCTCCTGCCACATCTCCACTATCAACATCCTATTCCTGATTAACTATCATAGTAGAATTTTTAAAGGATGTCTGATCTAGAATTTTTGGGTTCTGGATTTATGTTTTTTTGGATTTTGGTTTGCATTTTGGCTTTTGCATTCTGGTTTGCAAGATTAAGGTGAGATTCCTTTGTCTGCTTCTTTTTTGGGCATTTTGGCTTTTGCATTCTGGTTTGAAGGATCAAGGTGAGATTCCATTTTGGCTTTTGCATTCTGGTTTGAAGGATCAAGGTGAGATTCCATTTTGGCTTTTGCATTCTATTTCATTTTTGGGCATTTTTTTTGCTTCTATTTTTGGGTTCTGGATTTCTGTTTTTTTGCATTTTGGCTTTTGCGTTCTGGTTTGCAGGATCAAGGTGAGATTCCTTTGTCTGCTTCATTTTTGGGCATTTTGGATTTTGCATTCTGGTTTGAAGGATCAAGGTGAGATTCCATTTTAGCTTTTGCATTCTGCTTCGTTTTTGGGCATTTTGTCTGCTTCTGTTTTTTGGGTTCTGGATTCTGGATTTCTGTTCTGTTTTTTGGGTTCTGGGTGAACTATGTGACCTTTTTTCCTTCTCCAGGTAAACCATATATACCCACGGTTATATAAACCATGGGTATATATGCTGTTGTGAAACAATCTATACCCACGGTTTTTAACCGTGGGTATATATGTTGTGCTTTTAAAATATATACCCACAGTTCTGTAAACCGTGGGTATATATGTTGTGCTTTTAAAATGTATACCCACGGTTCTGTAAACCGTGGGTATAGATGTATACCCACGGTTTATCAGAACTGTGGGTATGATGAAATATTAGTGGGCTATACCCACGGTTTTCAGAAAACTGTGGGTATAGACCTATTGCGACGGCACTGCAGTGCACGGTTTTTAAAACCGTGGGTATATCCTATACCCACGGTTTTAAGGGCTATACCCACGGTTCAAAACTGTGGGTATAGGTGATATTTCTAGTAGTGATAAAAAGAGCTCTGCTCTCAAAAAAAATCATTATCATCCTAAATAATCCTCACATATAATCTTTATCCCTTCTTTGGAAAAGGCATAAATCTCACTTATTCTCAGGGAAACTCTATAAAATTCATAAATTACACCATAATAACATATATGTATGGTCCTATGTGTATAATGATAAATTTTTACAATTGAAACTCCATTCACAGTGAAACCTGCATGCTTAATCCATGACTATTTTTTTCTAATTCTATAACAATCAAATAATGTCTCCAATTATCTCAATTAAATTCCAAAAATATTCACATTCTTCAAAAATCCCAGAAGGACTTCTTATTGACAAGAAATACAAAATTAAAACATGTTTTTGAAATATTTTCCCCATTTATATCTTTATGTCAATTATCTATAGGTTTCATGTTTTTTGAACTTATCCATGATTCACCTATATATGACTCGCCCAATATAGTGATTCTCCCCATTTGACAAGAGGTTTTATCCTATTTTAATTATTTGATCTCATCCTAGAAATTAAGAAACATTCATTGTAAAGAAACTACATAAATATCCCTTAAAAAATATTCTACAACTACATTAGTGAAATATTAATGTAAAAACTATGAAAATATATCATCTTATACAATTTTTCTCTTATATTTATTCTTAGATCAAACATATTTTTTAATTCCCATTCCCCAAGGATTGTATCACACATATCTTATCACACCCAACAAATCCATACTCCAACCATAATAAAAAAATATCCAAATAAATTTGTATATTTAATAGATAGATGAATTTTTATGAACCACCTCAATCCGAGGGAGGTGGTTGAACACCAAGGTTCAAGAGATGATTCTCAAATACCACTGTGTCCAATGGTTTTGATGAATATTTCTACAAATTATTGATTGAATGCCAAATGTTCTGGCCTAATAATCCCTTTCTATATCTTCTTCTTAAATAAATTTCATTGTGTATCAATATACTTCATTTGAGAATGCTATAGTGGATTCTTCATCAGGTACATTTCACTATGTTTTTCACAATGGACTACTAATGATAACTTCCAATTTTATCTAAAATAATTTAGTTACTATTTCATAAATATCAGTTGCATGTATGATTTTCTTATTGAAATATACTTTTCTTTATAATTACTTAGATAAATAATCTCATTCTTCTTTCTTATCCATCTAATAAATTTTCTTCTAATAAAATATTTTCTACCTCTCATGGATTTTCTCTCCTTAATTTCACCATCCCAATACCAAACCATGTAAACATATAGATATTTATTATACATAAAACAATATACCATATCATAATCATGTGTGACTAAAATGAATATCATGACTCATTTGAAAACCAAGTGGTGTTACTCCTTAGGAAACCTTTCAAACTAGGTGAAAAAACATGTAAGAAAATAATATCTATAATTACTGTTGTGATATAGAATAATCATAAAAACATCATATGGTAACGTTTTGGATCAACCACTCTTCATTATCTATGTTTTCCTAGCATTGTTCCAACCATAATTGGTGTTTAATCTATTTTTCTCTAATGTATATTAATATTCTTCAGCACCTCCAACACTAATTTTTATTGTGAAACAAATTTCCTTCCCTATATTTGGATAAATTGAAACACTTTTAAAAAATATGATTTCTCTAATCATCAATGTTTATAACATGGAGTATATAAAATATTAAAATTCATTTACCACCATCATCTTACTTTATCGAAATATGATTTCATCAACATATAAAAGAAATATGAATTTCTATTTCTTGGTCAATTTCACATAAATTTTGTGATTAACTCCACCTGTTATGAACTAAACCTCTTCAATGATGTGTCCATCATGGAATTTCATTCTTGAGGTTCCTATTTCAATCCATACATGGACTTCTTCAACCTGTATAACATTTATTCATCATAAAAAATAATATCTACCAATGGTTTTTTGATTTAAAATTCATATATAATAATTCTATTTGAAATTACATCTTGGAATCCATTTGATAGGTTTTAAATTTCCTTTAAATAACCAAAATTAGAAAAATCCTATCGAATCAAGTCCTCACACAAGTGTGAATGTTTTCTCTACATTAATAACTTTTAATTATGTATATACCAATACCACCAACTTTAATTTTTTTATATCATCTTTCCTTGTTAATCATGTTTATTCTTGAACACCCACTTTGTTCCTAAAATTTTGATCTGACATCCTCTTTATAAGATCTAAAGTTTGTTTTTTTCTTTATTTAACAAAACAATTCATCCACAACCTTTAATAATGATTCATCTTTCATTGATTCTTAAAATGCGTATGGATCTACTTAATATAATAAAGAACTATGATATATAGTTATTATACTCTAATTTATTGATGAAATTGATTTGTCATTAATAATAATTGAATCATTAATCACATATCATCTCCTTCTCAATATTTTTAATGGTTGAACCCCTTTAGTATATTATTCATACATTTATTTATTCTCAAAATAATCTTTTCATGTTAGACAACGTGTACCAATTTTATTCCTATATAGTTTTTCTTATTCTTATTCATAGATCTTGTTTAGATTGGGAATTTCAGGACTAATTCTATCATTTTCTTCAATGATTTTTACATCACTACTATATATGATCTTATATATCCTCTTATACTGAAATGTATATACCTTACTCAAGAAGGAGTAGCCTAAACATATCCCTTAATCCAATACATCTCATTATTTACCTTTATTTACTTTTTTCAGATGTAACAATTTCTACTGAACACTTTGAAGTAAATCAAAATTTCAAATATTCAATTATAAATTTCATATGTATTTCTCTTATCTAGATAAATTAGTGAATATTGATTTTATGTATGCACTACCACTAGCATAATTTCATTCCTATAGGGATGATAGATTTAACATTCAATGAGAAATGAATTTTACATGTTATTAACCATTCGATCCTACCTTTCAGCTTGATCATTTTACTATGGTATTCTCACTTACAAGACATCAAGCCTAATATTGTGCTTCTCTATATAATTTCCCATCTCATAAGAGGTATACTCCATGATGTTGTTAAATCAAATATTTTTTATTGTTATTTTTAATTCATCATAAACCCTTCTATGAAATCACATAATATAATTACTCACTATTTTATTTTCCAATATATATATGATACAACCCATTATACAAAAATCATTAATAAACATGATAAATTATTTATCACCATATTTTATTGTATCCTTCATGGGACCACACTCATTAGTGTGAATTATATCAAGATTATTTGGGACCCCCTTATTCTTTTCAAGGTGGTGATTTATTAAAATATTCCCTGTAAAGACCCATAAAATTCAAGGGAAATTTTTTCTTAATTTTCTTTAGAATTTTACAAGAGCGCGGTTTCAGACGGCACCTGATTCCGAGGCCCGGAGTGCCCGGAATTAATTTCTGAAGTTTGGCTCGGGTACGTTCAGTGAACAAACGAGCGGGTATTTCTAACTTTTGATACGGTGCTCGGAATTGAAATCCGGGGGCACCGATGAACTCGCAGCGCCGATATTCGCTTAAAGAGACCTTTTTGGGAGTTGCGTTTGTTTCGGGTTGAAAGTTAGTTTTGGGGATTAAAAGTTAAGTAAAATAAAATTGTGTGTGAATTTTATTTTATTCGAGGTGGTTAGACTCTCTCATGGGAAGTTGTTGGTGGGGCCCACAACCACCCAACTTCCCATGTGTGGTTATGAGGGAGGTGGGGCCCACACGAACCCCCACCTTTTCAAGTTCCCTAACTCCCTTCTCTCCCTCTTAATGGCTTGACAAGTTAACTTCTATTTAATTATACAATTCATGTATATTAAATAAGTGAGTTAATTTTGGAGTTACCCATTTTGAATTTCAAACCTTTGAAATTCTAGTGTGTTATGTGATAATAAAATAAGATGTTGTCTTATTTTATTTTTGGTTGAATGGTTTGTCTTCTTGAGAGGTGGAGAGCATCATTTTCTTCTTCTTCTTCATCTCTGACGAAGATCACGAAGAACGCTCAACTTCAACGAAGAACGCAAAGAACGCTGTTCTTCAACGAAGAACTTCTTCGCCGAAGAACACGGTATTTCCGCGACGCCATATCCGCGACGTGACGTTCTTCTTCCGCATCATCTTTTCCGCGACGAACGCCATCGACAACGACTCTTCCTCCGACGTCAAAGGAATCGACACCGATATTCCACGACTCCGTCAACGTGCGACTATCGAGGTAAGGGTTCTTGAGTTCATTGTTTCCTTTTTATTTGACTTTCCTCAAGACTTGACGTAGAACGCTCAAGTTCCGACGAAGAACGCCGCTCCGCTCTTCTTCGTCTTCGGTGTCAACGAGAGAGAACACCGCATCTTCCTCGGACAACCTTCGTCGGCGTACAAGGATTCGCCAACGACGTGCCTCTTCGGACGCGCCTCTTCGTCGTCGAATTTGACGAACGACGACCGCGACGCCCGACCTCCGCGACGTCGTCTTCCGCGGAACGAAGACAAATCTTCGAACCTTATACCATGTAGGGGTTGTTGTTTCAATATTTATTTATTTCGTTCTTGATCGTGGATCTAGCACGTCTAACGTGAGACACTTGATTATTTAAAAGTTGCGTTATTATTTTAACGTGAGGGTGCCGGACCGCACGAACACGGCCGAACCCCCCCTCCATCGTTTTGTTTATTCTTGCGGGTGGAAGCAAGTGGTGTGGTGCCGTCGCACCACGCGGATGATAGTACAAATATTTACGCGGCGCCGTCGCGCCACGTCAAGGAAGAATCTTCAAGAACGTGATGTTGTCGCGCCGCGTTGAATGATTATCAAAGCACGGCAAAGGGGCGCGGTGCCGTCGCACCGCGCCGGACGACGAACACCGCGGCCGGTTCCGGGCCGCGGCGGGACGAGGAGACCGCGGCCGGTTCCGGGCTGCGGCGGAAGAGAAGACCGGCGGCCGGACCGCCGGCGTCGGAAGCCGAAGGGGGGACCGGAATTTCCGGTCCCGTTGGAGAAAACCGGCCGGCCAGCTGGCCGGCCGGAAGGCTTAAAACCGGGGGAATAAATTCCCCCGGCCAGCGTGTAAAACCCCCCTCTTAAAGAGGGGGGCGGTTCCATGAAAGGGGGCAGCAGCCCCCCGGTTCCTTAAAATCAAACCGGCCCCCACGTGGGGGCCGTTTGTTGCAAAAGGCGCGGCACAAGGCCGCGCCACTCCAAAGAAGCGGGGGCTTAGCCCCCGCGTGCCACCCTCTTGCGGCGCCAGGCGCCAGCCGCCGCGGCCCGCCGCCGCGCCGCCGCACCGCCGCCGCCGCCGCTCCGCCGCACCGCCGCCGCCGCCGCGCCGCCCCGGGGGGGGGGGGGGGGGGGGGGTCGGGCCGGGTCGGCCCGGACCCGGACCCCCCGTTTCAAACCAGAATTGGTTTTGGCCCATAACTTGAGCCCCGGACCTCCGAATGACGAACCGTCTGCGGCAACGCGATCCTTGGATCGAGACGGTCGTTTCGGTTTATCGCACTCAAGGTTTCGGATTACTTTGAGTTCGGCCGGGTTGGTTCGTTCACGAAACCAACCAGGCCTTCGGAGCGGAAACGCTCATATCTTGAGCTACGAACGTCCGAATGACGCACCTTCAGTCGCGTTGTGTTCCTTTTAGTGAGACGGATCTTTTGGCATACTCCGCCCGAGGTTTGGACGCATGTGGAGTACGGTCGGGTTGGTTTTTCCTTAAAAACCAACCGGGCCCCGGAGACGAAAATGCCAATAACTCTCAGACCGGGCCTCCGATCGACGCACCGTCTATTGCGTTGAGTTCCTGTTTACGATACGGAACTTTTGGTATCCTTCGCCTGAGTTTTGGATACAGTTAGTAGAGGCCGGGTTGGATCGCACCCGAAATCCAACCGGGCCCCTGGAACGGGAAAGCTAATATCTTTCAGACAGGACGTCCGTTTGACGAACCGTCAGCGGCGTTGGTGGTTACGTTGAGTAACAGTCCCTTTGAGTATACCCTATGGGAGTTCGGGGTACAGTTGAGATACGGCCGGGATTGGTTCGCACTCGAAACCAACCGGGCCCCTGGGACGAAAAAGGCTAATAACACACAGACCGGGCATCCGATTGACGCGCCGTCTGTTGCGTTGAGACCCCTATGATGAGGCGGTCCTTTGAGACACTTCTTCACGGGACCTTGTGATACTTGGAGTATCGACCAGTAGCTCGTGGAGCGGACCCTCCCGGAGACGAGGGTGCAGAGTACGGAGACCGTGTAGCCGGCTGAGACCTGACGACTGCTTGACCGACTCGACTTGGAGTGAGTCGACTAGCCCAGTGGACGGAGCGCCCGGTATTTGGCGGCAGACCCACGGCGGACGGAGCGCCTGGTAGTTGGCAGCAGACCCGCGGTACTCGACCGGAGGAGTACCTCAGTAGGCTATCTGGGTAGCGCCCGGTATTTGGCAGCAGACCCTCAGCGGACGGAGCGCCTGGTAGTTGGCAGCAGACCCGCAGTACTCGACAGGAGGAGTACTTCAGCAGTCTTAGGTTAGTGAGCAGTACCTCGGAGTCGTGACAGGACCACTGTACACTCTAGAGACGGAGCTCTTCAGCAGTTACGGTTTCGATAATGAAAATCCTGGTTTGAGCTGAGACTTTTGACCTTTGTGTTTCCTCATGATTGAGATGGGTTACTTGATAACTTAGGTATATGTATGGGCATATACCTGGGTAGTGGTTATCCGTTGATATCATGATCCTTGTGTTTCCTCATGACTGAGATGGGTTACTTGATAACTTAGGTATATGTATGGGCATATACCTAAGTAGAGTTTATCTGTTGTGATCTTCTTGTGGTTATCCTTGTTGGTTTTAGTGAGACCTTGAGGGTCTCGGGGTCCCTACTGAGTATCGTTATACTCACCCCTGCACGGGCTGTGCCCGCACCTCGTTGTGTTGGTTGCAAACGACGACCAGTACTGACAGAGGCCGAGTGTTCGAGGACTGGACGGTACCTGGAGGCGGACTATACGACGAGGCGGTACCCAGAGGCAGACCACTGGGCGGGACATACTCGGAGCAAACGGCGGGACCCGAGGAGCAGAGAAGCTATCTGTACCCACCCTTCAGGTGGGATTTCCAGTGGACAGCTCGGCGTAGCAGCTTTACTTTTCAGTTGCTGTTTTCCCTTTCGAGTTGTACTTTACAGTTGGGCTTGTATTTCCGGCCCCTTTTTACTTTCCGCACTTTTAGTTGTACTCTGTTTTTGCTTAGTGTTACTTTCCGTTTGCTTACTCTATGGTGTTTGTTTACTTTACAAAGGCAATGCCTTCCCTTTTTACCGGGATTTACGCCTTGGTGCTAGTCGCCAGCCCCTGGCCTATGGAAGGCGGGCATGGGGTAGTCACGGCACGGACCCCGAGGGCGGGTCGTGACAAATTGGTATTAGAGGTGGTCGGTTCTACCGCAGACTCTGATCTTTCTTTCTGTGAAGCAATAGTGTTAAGGGTACTGAGTGTGGTTTTTAGTTCAGGGAGTCCAGTGTTGGTGCGGGCGGCCGACGTATCCATACACCAGGACCCTGACAACTGATTTCCGACTTTGTGCACGAAAACACTGATTGTGTGTGTGTTTTCAAAGGTTTTTCCCCTTGAAACAGCTCAAACCAGGTCAGCTCACCAGGTATAATCGTTTGATCGTGTTACGTTGTTTCTTTCAGGATGGCCCCACGACGGCAGCCAGCTAGGGTTCCGAGAATCGAACGTGACGACAGCCCACCGAGCGACGAGGCCTCGGTGCAGGGCCCTTTGTCAGCAGTGGCACCGGCGGTAGCTCTACCCGCCGAGCCCCCGATGCTTCCAGCAGCAGCCGCTGACAATGCACGTCGCCTCAGCGCACTGCATGAGTTTCAGCGCCAGCGACCGCCCAGGTTTCGCGGGGAGACGGATCCCCAGGCTGCAGAGGACTGGCTGGAGGCAGTGGTACGAGTGTTTAGGCTAGTGAGGACACCAGCAGACCTCATGGTGATCCTCGCTGCGAGCCTACTACACGCATCAGCAGGTAGGTGGTGGAGCCACTTGTTTCAGTTTTGCGATGAGATGAACTTCGCATGGGAAGACTTCGAGACCTTCTTCAGGGTGGAGTTTGTGCCAGTATCTCTACACCCCGAGCGTGTACATGAGATTCTGCCTTTACCGCGTGTTTTTCGATCAGAAGCCGAGTCATCTGTGGGCAGTAGACAGATGATGCAGAGGTCCAGGAGGACCAAACCAGCAGTTGGGCGATCTCGGGTTTTAGGACCGGTGGTGCAGGGCACCCGGAGTGGGAACAGAGCTAGCCGTGCAAGGAGCAGGTTGTGTTACTCATGCCGCGGAAAGGGTCACCTGGCACGTGACTGTCCGACTCCTCGATCCGCAGGCTTGGGGGGAGCCACCGAGGTTGAGGCAGCGACAAATGCTTGAGCAAAAGTAAAGAAGGTGGACAGGAGCGGAACTAGTGGATACGTCTCTTGTACTTCTAGTTCCATGTTGATGTTGTTTTTGTGTAGCATCTTTGTATTATGAGCTGCAATAATAAAAGACGCTTACTTTGTGATGTTTTCATTCCTGTCCTCTTTTGTGATGTTACTAAGAGGTTCCAGTTGACTGTTGACTTGACCCTCACTTGTGAGACATCTACTGGAGGAGACCAGTTACCACACACTGATGCCGACAGTGTGACTCAACCCTTGGAGGCGAGAGTAACGGTTGGATCTCTTAGTAGTAGCGTCGAGGCCTTACGACGTCATCCTTGGTATGGATTAGTATCATCCATGTTAGGATTGACTGTTTTAGGCAAAGAATGTGGTTCATCCAGGGGATGAGACCAGGTTTCTCTTATCGGAAAAGAAGAAATCTTGCAGCTCTTGTGGGACCAGAGATGGTCCGGGCCACGTCAGAGGAGGTCCATGTCATCCAGGAGCGGATGAGGACAACACAGAGCCGGCAGAAGTCATACGCTGACAGGAGGCGGAGGCCACTAGAGTTCGAGGATGGTGACCACGTCTTCTTGCGGGTCTCACCTCGACGTGGTATTCCGAGTTTTGGCCGAGGTGACAAGTTATCTCCGCGCTTCATCGGACCCTTCCAGGTCCTCAGCAGGGTTGGTGAGGTGGCTTATCGCCTGGCTCTACCACCTCAGTTACACCGGGTGCACGACGTCTTCCACGTGTCTCAGCTGAGGAGATACGTGCACGACCCGACGCACATCTTTGACCATGTGGAGCTTGACGTTGACGATGGGGCGACTTTTACGGAGGTCCCGGTGGAGATAGAGGATCGACAGGAGCGGGTCCTACATGGGCGATCGATTCCTCTTGTGCGCAACAGATGGCGGCACGGGAATCTCCAGGAGAGCACATGGGAGCGGGAGGCTCAGATGTGTGCTCAGTACCCTCTTTTGTTTCCCTAGTTTTTGATGTATCTTTACGGGGACGTAAAGCCCTGAGGTGGGAGTAATGTAAAGACCCGTAAAATTCAAGGGAAATTTTTTCTTAATTTTCTTTAGAATTTTACAAGAGCGCGGTTTCAGACGGAACCTGATTCCGAGGCCCGGAGTGCCCGGAATTAATTTCTGAAGTTTGGCTCGGGTACGTTCAGTGAACGAACGAGCGGGTATTTCTAACTTTTGATACGGTGCTCGGAATTGAAATCCGGGGGCACCGATGAACTCGCAGCGCCGATATTCGCTTAAAGAGACCTTTTCGGGAGTTGCGTTTGTTTCGGGTTGAAAGTTAGTTTTGGGGATTAAAAGTTAAGTAAAATAAAATTGTGTGTGAATTTTATTTTATTCGAGGTGGTTAGACTCTCTCATGGGAAGTTGTTGGTGGGGCCCACAACCACCCAACTTCCCATGTGTGGTTATGAGGGAGGTGGGGCCCACACGAACCCCCACCTTTTCAAGTTCCCTAACTCCCTTCTCTCCCTCTTAATGGCTTGACAAGTTAACTTCTATTTAATTATACAATTCATGTATATTAAATAAGTGAGTTAATTTTGGAGTTATCCATTTTGAATTTCAAACCTTTGAAATTATAGTGTGTTATGTGATAATAAAATAAGATGTTGTCTTATTTTATTTTTGGTTGAATGGTTTGTCTTCTTGAGAGGTGGAGAGCATCATTTTCTTCTTCTTCTTCATCTCTGACGAAGATCACGAAGAACGCTCAACTTCAACGAAGAACGCAAAGAACGTCGTTCTTCAACGAAGAACTTCTTCGCCGAAGAACACGGTCTTTCCGCGACGCCATATCCGCGACGTGACGTTCTTCTTCCGCATCATCTTTTCCACGACGAACGCCATCGACAACGACTCTTCCTCCGACGTCAAAGGAATCGACACCGATATTCCACGACTCTGTCAACGTGCGACTATCGAGGTAAGGGTTCTTGAGTTCGTTGTTTCCTTTTTATTTGACTTTCCTCAAGACATGACGTAGAACGCTCAAGTTCCGACGAAGAACGCCGCTCCGCTCTTCTTCGTCTTCGGTGTCAACGAGAGAGAACACCGCATCTTCCTCGGACAACCTTCGTCGGCGTACAAGGATTCGCCAACGACGTGCCTCTTCGGACGCGCCTCTTCGTCGTCGAATTTGACGAACGACGACCGCGACGCCCGACCTCCGCGACGTCGTCTTCCGCGGAACGTAGACAAATCTTCGAACCTTATACCATGTAGGGGTTGTTGTTTCAATATTTATTTATTTCGTTCTTGATCGTGGATCTAGCACGTCTAACGTGAGACACTTGATTATTTAAAAGTTGCGTTATTATTTTAACGTGAGGGGGCCGGACCGCACGAACACGGTCGAACCCCCCCTCCATCGTTTTGTTTATTCTTGCGGGTGGAAGCAAGTGGCGTGGTGTCGTCGCACCACGCGGATGGTAGTACAAATATTTACGCGGCGCCGTCGCGCCACATCAAGGAAGAATCTTCAAGAACGTGACGCCGTCGCGCCGCGTTGAATGATTATCAAAGCACGGCAAAGGGGCGCGGTGCCGTCGCACCGCGCCGGACGACGAACACCGCGGCCGGTTCCGGGCCGCGGCGGGACGAGGAGACCGCGGCCGGTTCCGGGCCGCGGCGGAAGAGAAGACCGGCGGCCGGGCCGCCGGCGTCGGAAGCCGAAGGGGGGACCGGAATTTCCGGTCCCGTTGGAGAAAACCGGCCGGCCAGCTGGCCGGCCGGAAGGCTTAAAACCGGGGGAATAAATTCCCCTGGCCAGCGTGTAAAACCCCCCTCTTAAAGAGGGGGGCGGTTCCATGAAAGGGGGGCAGCAGGCCCCCGGTTCCTTAAAATCAAACCGGCCCCCACGTGGGGGCCGTTTGTTGCAAAAGGCGCTGCACAAGGCCGCGCCGCTCCAAAGAAGCGGGGGCTTAGCCCCCGCGTGCCACCCTCGTGCGGCGCCAGGCGCCAGCCGCCGCGGCCCGCCGCCGCGCCGCCCCGGGGGGGGGGGGGGGTCGGGCCGGGTCGGCCCGGACCCGGACCCCCCGTTTCGAACCAGAATTGGTTTTTGGCCCATAACATGAGCCCCGGACCTCAGAATGACGAACCGTCTGCGGCAACGCGATCCTTGGATCGAGACGGTCGTTTCGGTTTATCGCACTCAAGGTTTCGGATTACATTGAGTTCGGCCGGGTTGGTTCGTTCACGAAACCAACCAGGCCTTCGGAGCGGAAACGCTCATATCTTGAGCTACGAACGTCCGATTGACGCACCGTCAGTCGCGTTGTGTTCCTTTTAGTGAGACGGATCTTTTGGCATACTCCGCCCGAGGTTTGGACGCAGGTGGTGTACGGTCGGGTTGGTTTTGCCTTAAAACCCAACCGGGCCCCGGAGAAGAAAATGCCAATAACTCTCAGACCGGGCGTCCGATCGACGCACCGTCTGTTGCGTTGAGTTCCTGTTTACGATACGGAACTTTTGGTATCCTTCGCCCGAGTTTTGGATACAGTTAGTAGAGGTCGGGTTGGATCGCACCCGAAATCCAACCGGGCCCCTGGAACGGGAAAGCTAATATCTTTCAGACAGGATGTCTGTTTGACGAACCGTCAGCGGCGTTGGTGGTTACGTTGAGTAACGGTCCCTTTGAGTATACCCTATGGGAGTTCGGGGTACAGTTGAGATACGGCCGGGATTGGTTCGCACTCGAAACCAACTGGGCCCCTGGGACGAAAAAGGCTAATAACTCACAGACCGGGCGTCCGATTGACGCGCCGTCTATTGCGTTGAGACCCCTATGATGAGGCGGTCCTTTGAGACACTTCTTCACGGGACCTTGTGATACTTGGAGTATCGACCAGTAGCTCGTGGAGCGGACCCTCCCGGAGACGAGCGTGCAGAGTACGGAGTCCGTGTAGCCGGCTGAGACCTGACGACTGCTTGACCGACTCGACTTGGAGTGAGTCGACTAGCCCAGTGGACGGAGCGCCCGGTATTTGGCGGCAGACCCACGGCGGACGGAGCGCCTGGTAGTTGGCAGCAGACCCGCGGTACTCGACAGGAGGAGTACCTCAGTAGGCTATCTGGGTAGCGCCCGGTATTTGGCAGCAGACCCTCAGCGGACGGAGCGCCTGGTAGTTGGCAGCAGACCCGCAGTACTCGACAGGAGGAGTACTTCAGCAGTCTTAGGTTAGTGAGCAGTACCTCGGAGTCGTGACAGGACCACTGTACACTCTAGAGACGGAGCTCTTCAGCAGTTACGGTTTCGATAATGAAAATCCTGGTTTGAGCTGAGACTTTTGACCTTTGTGTTTCCTCATGATTGAGATGGGTTACTTGATAACTTAGGTATATGTATGGCCATATACCTGGGTAGTGGTTATCCGTTGATCTCATGATCCTTGTGTTTCCTCATGGCTGAGATGGGTCACTTGATAACTTAGGTATATGTATGGGCATATACCTAAGTAGAGTTTAACTGTTGTGATCTTCTTGTGGTTATCCTTGTTGGTTTTAGTGAGACCTTGAGGGTCTCGGGGTCCCTACTGAGTATCATTATACTCACCCCTGCACGGGCTATGCCCGCACCTCGTTGTGTTGGTTGCAGACGACGGCCAGTACTGACAGGGGCCGAGTGTTCGAGGACTGGACGGTACCTGGAGGCGGACTATACAACGAGGTGGTACCCAGAGGTAGACCACTGGGCGGGACATACTCGGAGTAGACGGCGGGACCCGAGGAGCAGAGGAGCTATCTGTACCCACCCTTCAGGTGGGATTTCCAGCGGACAGCTCAGCGTAGCAGCTTTACTTTTCAGTTGCTGTTTTCCCTTTCGAGTTGTACTTTACAGTTGGGCTTGTATTTCCGGCCCCTTTTTACTTTCCGCACTTTTAGTTGTACTCTGTTTTTCCTTAGTGTTACTTTCCGCTTGCTTACTCTATGGTGTTTGTTTACATTACAAAGGCAATGCCTTCCCTTTTTACCGGGATTTACGCCTTGGTGCTAGTCGCCAGCCCCTGGCCTATGGAAGGCGGGCTTGGGGTAGTCACGGCACGGACCCCGAGGGCGGGTCGTGACATTCCCAATCATGTAGGCATCTTATGACTTCTCCCATTCTCATTTTTGATTTTTAATTTATATCACATCTTCCAACATAGATAGGTTTTTAATTATTTGTTAATGGATGTATCCAAGTCCTCAATGTAAAAGTATTTTTTCATATTCTACCATGTGGTGACATGTGTTACCCTTTAAATCCACTTGGTGATGTTTGTCATTGGTTCCCTATCCCATCATACATGAGTTTCCTATTCTTCCAATGATAAAACAACTGTTTTATAGAATTTAGCCTCATATATTTATTAAAAAAGATAAGCCACACATAAAAGTTTATATCAAAGACCATCCACATAAAAGGATATTATATTCCTTGTCACATCTCTATTAATCCATGTATTTCCACTTCCCTAGTTTTCGAATGCTCCATCAATACTAAATCAGACCATACCCTCAACATGACCATTAAAATTCTTCAAAAGATCCATTTTTTGGTCATGTGGGATAAACAAACACCATTAAGGATATATTTTTTTATTGATTTCAGATTGTTTTAGAGAAAGATACACCAAGATAACCGTCTTATTCTTTTACTTTTTTTATGAAATGCCTATTTGAGTCAACAATCAAGATGGCCTCTCCTCGTTTTCCTCAATATAGGCTTTGGGTTCATAAAAATATTACTTTAAAGGAAAGAAGATATTTTTTAAGTGGATATCATATAGATGTTTAGCTACTATTATTTTTTGGATTCTATTAGAGTATGTTTTATTTTTCTATTGATTACAATTTATAGATTTGTGAATGAATTTAGAGTAGTTATATTAAAATCCATACAAAAACATTTGTCTTAATGTTATAAGATATGTTATCATCCTTCATTGTTGAATACTTAGTTCCTAACCTCTATAATATCTATTTTTCTCAATGCCCCAAGTCATTTTCTAGATATGATAGCCAAAAAATTATCTTTTTATCAAGGAGAATATTTTATCACTGATTTATCTCCACAAATTGTAATCTTCTATATAGCTTCTTAATTATAAATGGTACCTTGATAATTGAGATTTTTCACTAATATATTACTTCCTTTATCCCACATAATAAATCCTCCCACCTTTCAATTCATAGATTCACATCTAAGACATCTCACTCTTTTAGGAATGGGACTCTACTCATTTATGATTTTATTAGCAGTCCTTATGCATAATCTTTCTCTTTATAGCAACTCTTCATTATAGAAATTTATGAATTACTTCTTATTATTATCAAAATAGGGTTTTCCTCTATCCTTAATATTTATTTAAAATATAAAAACTTATTTTTTAAGAGATTAATTCATTTAATCCTCCATTCAATCCAAGTATTAAGATCATCAATACATTCTATTTTCTCTTCAATTTATACCTTGAAATCATCTACATCTTTTGATGTATCTTGAGAAACACCATTTTCTTCCACAAATCATTCTAATAAATTATTTGTTTCAATTTTGATAAAAATATTCTGATTATTTCATTATATATCCACCAATATTTTGGAATTTATTTCATTTAATATGTATCACTTCAAGTTCTCATTTGAGTTTAACATTCAAATAAATGACTCCTTCAGGCTGACCATCTTCTTCATTTTTAGATTTTTAGATTTTTTACAATTTTCATCATAATTTTTCTCTATAAAATTAATTAAAACTCACCATATTTAATAAATATTTCATCATCATGTTCCACCTTACATAACTAATATTTTCACTGGAACCTCTTTCTTGTTAGGCTTCATGATTTAATTTTTTTTAACAGAGAACATTCTCTATTATGCTGATTCAACATCATATTTAACTACATTATTATATTTTCATTGATATTAATTCATGTTATTTTTAACCTATCCCAAAATTAAAAAAATATAATGGTGGTTACCTTTATACCTACATTTTTCTTACATGAATTAACTTGGTACTAGTGATAGAAATTCATCACTAAAAACATCATTATTGCCTCTAGCTTCAACCATATCTCGACTCTACATGGATTGAAAAGAAATTCCTTTTAATGATTTTATATATGTTATTTATTTTTTCAAATGAATTTTATTATACTATAACTTTCTTTAAATATCATCAAGTGGTATTTATAATAAACCTTGTTCTTTGAGAGTAAACATCATGGAATTATAAAAATTTTGAAGTATTTGGACAATTTTCCTCATAATATCAGCATATTTTATATCACAAAAAAGTACATGGATGGACTCTGATACATTAGTGAGATAATTTAAGAAAACATAATTATTATAATTTGGGATCCTATTTAAATCACATAACTTATTATGTATTACTTGTAACAGTTCTCCTTTCACCTTGCTATATCATTCAAAATATTGGTCCAAATTGTCCCAAATATATTTTTCTAATATGATGTTCATAATATATATATATATATTTGGATTTATATGGCTTTAAATAAGTCATTTTTTCCTTTTAATTATAATTTAGATCTTTTCTATCAGCTTTAGTGATCAATATTTTTATAGCATTGTTGAATGTTATTATATGAATTATAGAATAAAAACATCAAGACCAAGAGATTAAAAGTGTGATCTCATTTGGGTATTATATTTCTAAAAGTTATAACAATAGATCATGGGATATCCATTATCATTGAATGCATTCTCTATAGAATCAATCTTCAAAAGGTATATTCATTGATCAAGAAAATTGTAGCTCTGATTCCACTTATTATAACCACATTCCCAATAAAACCTAATTAAGGTTGAATGTAGGTGTTCAATTATTTTTTTCTTCCAATAGACCTTGTTTTTATGTTATTAAGAAAAACATGAAGTTTTCAATATTATAATCACAAACTATATCCAGTTTTAGAAATTAAATTCTAGTATAAGACGTTTTTTATTTGGCTCACCACAAAGGTAAAGTCCAATGAGTATACATAGATGGTGTGTTGACATATCAAAGGATAAAAAAAATAACTATATGTGTTACAAAATTTCATTAACGATTAAAAATACATCTTAGGGGTATTCCCTAATATTATCTCTCCATGAACAACTTTGATACAAGTAAAATAAGAAAAAAAATACCATAATTATCACTCAAATTGATCTTTATAAAGAAAAAAACCCAACCAAAAATGTTGTTATTGTGATGTTTTTATTTATCCTTAAACTCTTGAACTTCAATGGAATTTATCACTGAAGTCTCCCTTCTCTCTAAATTTTTATATTTTTCAAATAATATCCTCTAGTTTTTCAAACAAATAATACTTTAAATAAATGTTTCATTTCCCCAAATCACGCTCCTTGAACATTACACTTTTCAATTCCTAATTGGATATTAAAATGATCCATTAACCACTAAATAAGTTAACCAAGTGAATTATACTCCAAAAAATATTGAATAAATTAGATATCTTGGAATATTATTGACGTATCTTATTTATGGAATGATCTCCATAATCACAGTAGGTCTCATATCCGAAACTGCCAGATTGCGACATGATTACCCTTACCATGACATGATAAAACTCAGTAACCTAATCATAATTCATTGGAAATTATCTTTTATATAAATCAGTAATAGATTCATGGCGTTATCATACAAAATTTTAACAATCCTGAAACCTGTAATGGAATGACATAGTTCAATATGGTGTAATCATGAGTTAATTTTCAAAATGGACCAAAACTAAACTTTCATGGAATAGTATTCTTTTACATGATCTAGACATTATAAAAATGTCCTCCATTAATTTAAAGATAACATAGTGTGATTCATGAACCATAGAGTCATCCACTCAAAATATTATCAAAATAAAAACCTATTATAGTGAAAATCAGTTCAATGATATGATTAAATTAAACTATATTGTAAAACTTAAATCCTCATATGTATCTATATAGTGGAGATTACATGCCATAGTGTGATAAAATCATATCCACAAAACAACAAAGACAAAATCCATATATACCAAGTGAAATCCTAATGTTTCCTTTGTTCAAGGGGGCTACAATGTGACTTTATTGGTAACAATGTGAATAAAACTTATGTATCTCCATCATTACATGATTATACTATTCATGGTGTTAATAATCGTCACATATCATCGTTATTCCTTCCTTGGAAAAGGAAAAACCTCATGTATTCTTAGGAAAAATATGTAAAATCATTACACATCACCATATTAACTTTTATGTAAGAGATTATATGATTTTTTTTAATTTGATCAATTGAAATACCATACAAGGGGTGACCCATGTTCTCAAAACATGACTTATTTTCATTACTTCCAAAATATTCAAAGAAAATCTTTATCTATCTCAATTCAACTCAAATAATATACACTAACTTCAAAAAACATTGAATAACTTCTAATTGAAAACAAATTTAACAATAAAACATATTGTTGAAAAATTTTAAATAGTCATACCCAAAACAACCAAACCTTTTTAAGATTACCACGTCATCAATTATATTAAAATAATTTATATTTCAACAATCACGGTGTGAATAAATCCATTGCAATGAAACTGGTTGGTTTCTGCATCGGTTTTGTCCAACTACATGATGAACTATGACTTGATAAGGTTCTCTACAGATAAATACTGACTTGTCTTGAAAAATTGATGAAAAACTAATATTCATAAGATTTATCATTTTAATTCATAGTCTAATTATTTTGGAACTATATATTCAATCATGACATAATCCATGTATTATAACATGATACTAATTCCATATCCATAATTTTTTATGGTGTGATATATACATTCATTGAAGAATAATACATTCCGATTTTTTATAAATTCCATGTTAGTCCATTAGATAAATATCAAGAAAGTATACTCTAATGTGAACTATTCATTGTGGTGTGAATAACTATTACATATCTTCAAAAATTAAAAGTTTGATTTTTCAAGACAGCTGCGTTAATTTGATATGGGTAAGTTTTAGTGTGAGAAAAACATTATAGTGTGACTGTACCTCATTAATATTTTAAAAAAAATGTACTTATATGATGTATCTCTTGGGATACCTATTTATTCATATATAATAATTCTTACATAGTTTGATATAAATTATAACATCATGATTAATTCCTTTGACATAGAAACACCTTCAAACCAGAACTAAACTTCTCCTGCTTGATCCAAATAAACCAATCCATGTTCAATTTCTCATTGATACCAAAATTTAATAGAATAAATAATTTATTCTCCATTAAAACATTCATCAATTCCAGATTATTCAACATTACCAATCTTATCAAGTAAAGCATTAACTTCTTTCTCCATCGTAATCAATTAGATAAGACATGATCTTCTATAGTAAAACCAACTTCCAGATTGAACAAGGATTAAGATATCTACAATATTGACTTATCTA
Organism: Viscum album; assembly: GCA_963277665.1. NCBI lineage: Eukaryota > Viridiplantae > Streptophyta > Magnoliopsida > Santalales > Viscaceae > Viscum > Viscum album. The sequence continues at coordinate 1,923,245,189 of OY728128.1, read as the reverse complement.
GAATTACTTTATCAATTCCATGACAGTTCAATCTCATAATACAATTTCCATAATCCCAGACACAATATTGTGACCTCAAGACTAATGAATCCAATACTTCTCCTGATATTCACAATGACATTTTGAGTAATCTCCAAGAACAATACCAAATATTCCACTAAAAAATTATTCACCAAACATATGGTTTCTAGGATGACAACTATTTATTCTTTATAGCTCCTTGGGTATCATGAATTTTATAACAACTATACCAAATTTATCACTTACATAAATTATTCATCAAACCTATGGTTTCTAGGATGATATCCATATTTTCCCAATATCCACATATGTTTTAGTTATTCCATGTAAATTTCTCTACTCCATCATCATGGTAAAAAGTTTAATTTCCCTGGTTTTATTTTCCTATATATTTTAAACCTATAGCACAAATATTAGCATCAAATATTTTCGAAAAATACAACTCAAAACATCTTGGTTGTAACAATATCAATTGTACAGATCCTATAAACATATATAAATCGGGAATTATCATTTTTTTGGTTTCAAAATTGCTAAAATAAAATCTTTATATCTCATTAATTTTAATTAAAAGTTAAAAAAACTCTCTCAATTTACCCAGCTATTTCCACAAACTGCTATCCCATTCCACAATTCCACCTATTTATCATGTGCAATTTGAGAGTTGTTAGATAAAATAAATTCAAGTATACATAATGAATAAATAGTAAGAGTGATTATATGATGAAGATACTATGGGTTTTCTACTTATTTAGCCCATGTCTCCTCCCTTGAGGCTCAGATATTGGGGTACTACAATAAACCATTGTGTATACACGAATAATAAATTTCACCTTTTGAATTTCATGATGTAACCAAAAGAATGTGTAATTCAACATTATACCATTCTTGTATTTTTTATTAATTATATAATATCTTATTTTCTTATTCAATAAATTTTTAATTAAATTACATGTTGTAAATACATATTTTAACAAATAATTTGAAATATATAGATAATATTTAAAATGATAAGTAAAATTGGTTTTTTTAAAAATACATTTTAATCGGATAAACCAATTATCATCATTATGAAAAGGATTGATGGTGGTTATATTGGTTTTACTAGTAAAATTTTTATAAATGTCGAAAACTTTATATGGAATACTGTGAGAGAATATTTGATTGCTAATTATTTTTTAAAATAATTATAATTTTTGGAGTCAATATAAAGAATATTACAACTCATGTTACCAAGAATATATTATTTTGATAGAGGTAGAAGCTATGATGACTAATTATATACTCAAAATAATAAATAACTATTCCCCAAAGTTCACACTTTATGTTATTGGAATTGGGATTGATTGATAATGTGAGATTAATCCATATTTTGGTTTGTATAGGGAGGAAGCGTTTAATGTTTTCAAACTACATGATAATTCATGATCCAAAATATAAATTTTTTTATAATATATTTTACATCTTCATTTATCATTTAAAGTTACAATTAAAGGTTTTAAATAATTATATGGACACATATTTTGATATGTAATATTTATTTTCCCCAAAAGTTCTTTTTTGTTGCAATGATTCCTAAATATTATAATTATGCCTACATGATAATTGAAAATCACTGTTTGACATACCAAATTTGGACATATTCTTAGAAAATTGCATGTTTTTTACAAAATACAATGTTTATATTTATAAGATCATTGTCTGTAAGTCTTCTAAGTGGGAGTTGAATGAATGAAAATAAACACATCTAAATTAATTTATTAATTACTTGAGGCATTGAAAATAATATTTAAAAAATAAGTATCATACATTCAACTCTAGGGAAGATTGAAAATAATTTTTTTCGAATAAATTTTTTAAATTTATGAGATTTCATTTGTAAAAGAACATAGATATAAATAACATGACCCACCCAAAAAACGAATTGATATGGAAGGATATAAAAAAGTGAATTCCAAAGTTCACCAAACATAGTCATAATGTTATTCCAAATTTGAAATCAGATGGTATTCACTAATCTAGGTCAGTGGTTAATGAAACTTATAGTATACATCATTAGGTGTTTAATTCGTAAAATATTCATTTCTGGTTAAGTGTAAAATGAAATTTATAATATTTATTACCCTTATTTATGGTATAAGAGTACCTAGTGATAATATTTAAATAAACTTACGAACTTTTATTAATGAATTAAATGAATTATAGGTTAAAGATGTTATGAATATTATTATCAATGATTTTGAAATACATAAACTATTAGGATAATTTATTTTTAAAAGTAATGAACGTATTACTAATGCAGTTCTTTTATTAAGGTGTGAAGGTGATTTCTTGATTCAAATATTTTTCAAAAGGAATTAGTAGGTTCACCTAGGAGTGCAAGTGAGAAAATTAGAGATAATGACCTATTCATGCTGGAGGATCAATAGTGGTGAATATTTTGGTGGTGGAGGAATATTAGATAAATGAAATGGTATTATTGAGTGGTGGAATTATAATGTATACAATTCTCAAGATACCATATAAAATTTTATAGTGGAATGGATGAGTGAGACATTTAATTAGAGATCCCAATCCATGAAATGACATTATGGTTTTTAAAAATAATTTTATTTAGAAATATCCAATACTATGATATATATGATTAATAAGAGTCCATCTATACTTATGGTAAATGATAAAACTACGCAACATAAGATAGGTAAATTAGTGATTTTCACACACAATAAAATATTTGGATGTATCACCTATGTACATGATGTTTAAAATTAATGGGGAAAGATATAATATAATTAAAGGAAAAATTTCTTCATGGGGTATAATTATGAAGACTTTGAATCATGAATTTAAGATAATTAAATAATAAATTTTCAATAGAAGTCAAAATGTATTCATAAATAAAGGCATCGTGTACAAAGATCATCACTTTAAATAAGAAGTTATAGTGAAAAAAGAATCGATAGAGTGATTACATATTTATTTGAACTGAAGTATAATAATATTAATTAGTTGAAGGATAATTGAGTTTCTAATGTTAGTAAAAATATCCATGAATACAAAAAAGTGGCTTGGTTTTAGAGGTATCAGGATGTCTAGATGCACTAGAATGTTCAATAAAATATGATGTATGCATGAGAGTTTTATAAGATGTAGTTGAGCCTAATTTTTAGTTGAAGATTATTACTAGTATTAGGATACTATTTAATTTTTTTAAATAAAAGTTTTAATATTTTATTTTTTATTATATGGTGGAGAACAAAAAATTCTCAAAGAAGCTACATGTTTACAAGACTTGAAATGGTGGGATTTTTCAATGAATTTAATATTAGATTTCTTGGATATAATTGGAACATGGGAGTATAATGATATATATTTGTGGAAATTATAACTTAAAATGAATTGGTTATAAATATTTACAGAGAGAATAAATAGAAAGAAACTGTGTAAATGAGCATAGTTGTCTGAGACTTTTAATAAAAAAAGGGACTGATTTCAGTGAAATATTTTATTTGGGTTTTAATCATATAATAATTCATTCTATCATCATAATATTTTGGATTTAAGGTCTTTATATTAGGAAATTTGATTTGAATATGCCTTTCCATCATAGTGATTTAGAGTAGAAAATTTTGAAGGTCAAATCAATTGGTTTCAAAGAGACTAAAAAGAAGGATCTTGTGTGCATGATCAAATAGAGTTTATATGTGTGAAAATAAGAACCCATCAAATAGAACATGAAGTTTCATGCCTTTATAAGAATTAAATCATTAATTTAATCAACTAAATAACATTTTTTTACATTAGGTTGTCTGGTGATGATAGTTTCATCATTTTTCCTTTATATGTGAGTGATATTTTCTTAGCAGGTATAAATATGGGATGTATGATAGAGCTGAAGTGGGAGCTGGTCACATTGTATAAGATGGAAGATCTTCGTTTCAAAAATGGTATTTTTGGGATGAGGTTTAGTAGAGACATGAATTAATTTGAGATGAAATATCTTGTCTTAGTGTGACTATATCCATCTTGTTTTATAACGGATTAGAATTTTCATATCTATTCCTGTTTCAACCCCATTGTCTATTTAATTAAATATATTCAAAGTGAAGTAATTAAAAATTGATGATGAGGAAATTAATATGTAAAAGGTTCCATATGCATTGGTAGTTAGAATAACGATGTAATAACCATAACCCAAATTTCTGAACGATATTGGACAAGGTTTCTATAACATGTTAGATGCACCTATAGATCAATAAAGGATGATGTAAGGAAATAGGGGTAAATAAAACCAAAATGGGAGTTATTTCTCTCTCTTTAAATATAGAAACAATAATATATGAGACAAGATACAATTTTTGAATGACATTTTTAGATATAAAAAATATGAACCAAAATACACCTAAATAAAATAAGGTTCTTTTTTATCTTGTTACTTAGACAATAATATATGAAACTCACTATGCATGCATGAAAAGTCATACAAACAAAATTGAAAAGGTCAATAAAGTCCAAAAAACAAATAAACACAGATAAAAAATTATATATATTTATAGAATGTGTTCCAAAAACATTAAATTAGATAAAAAAGAATGTTTAAAATGTGAGATATCTCATATAGATGTCTGAGGATATCCCCCACATCCTCACATGGTATGTCCATCCAAAATCTGAAAAGAAGCCACCCAAAATCCTTATTCTACATAACATTATCTCCCATGGACCAAGGCCTTTCCCTTCCCAAGACTGTGTATAAAATGGTCAAAATACACTCTAAATTAGGACATGTGTAGGATATGAGTATGATATACCTAGTAAGTGGTCACCATACCACCCATACCCACTGATCATATACTTAATATTTTTTAGTAGTAATTAAAATCATGAGGGATATAAAAATTTTCGTCAATAAATATTAGAGATATAAAATAAGAATCTATGTTATAATATGAAACCCATAATGTTGGGAGGGTCCATAAAATTGTTACATTCTTTATGAATAAGATCATAATTTGATATTATAAAATATAAGGATGTCAAGGTCCAATACCCATTATATGAAAAAGGAATATTGTATACAAATTTAAGAGAATCTTGTTGGTTATCCCTTTAGCAATACAGTAAAGGATAAAAAACCATGATGTTATAATCCCATACCGTTGAACCAATAAGTCCATCAACATGGGTTATACATTATCACAATCTATATAAAAAATATACAATTTCTAACATTTTAAAATATAAATCCAATAACTCATATAATAAGTAAGAATTTTAGGCACAAAACAACATGTTATTTTCTCTTCATGTTGAATCAATGAAAAACTTATGACTTTATAATATTAAACTTTAACATATATAAAATATCTAAAATGTAATTATTATATCATACAATGTGTTTTTTGACATCAATAACAACAAAAATTCAAAATAATCATATCATCTATTATGTCAATCATGTTATACTGCTAAATTTACATCATGAATCATATGAATTTAATTAAGTAAAAAAACTTTTAACTTCCACTAAATAATTTATGAAACCCTTATTAATAGAAAAAATAGTGTTTCATTTATTTCTACTAAACTCCTTACCACTAATAGACTATATTTTATACATTATGAGACGAATATGTGTTCACCTACTAAAATTAGCCTAGAAAGATCATTTTTGGTCAAAAGGGAGATGATATGCCACTTCTAGAATAATCATACAAACCTAACATAAAGTTGATTTTTGGGTTTTAATCACTAAATATATGGGATGAGAAGTCTATAAAGAAAAAATTATAATCTAACCTTATTTTCACCTAGAAAAAACTCTAGTATAATATATAAAAAAGGAATTAGAGAATTCATGCTGAATTTAACCAGAACTATAATGGTATTTTAATATAATGAGTTCGCTAAAACAAATAAAAAGAAGATAAAGGAATATTAAATAAGTCTTCATAATCACCTTACCCAATATTAGATTTTATAGAAAATAAAAAGTAATTCAAACCTATCTTGAAGGTTTATTAGATTATGTGAGAAAAAATAGAGAAGGATATATCTAGGGAGAGTATATGAATGGAAATGAGTTAGATCCCAAATAAGATAGTTTTTTTTCGGGAATATATTTGTAACTAAAACCCAATATTTCCCCCAAATTTAAAAATCATAATTATAGCACTACTGAATACCCAGTACAAGTCCATTAGGTAACTAATAGAGTATGAAACAGTGTTACAACCCACTATGTACCACTAGGTACCTGGTATAATACCCTAGGGTTCATAGTTCTTTCATGACACCTTGTTCCCCTTTAATCCACCTTTCAATTCCCTCTTAATTCCTCAAAAAATTTCTTGCTCAAATTTATTCCAAAAAATGAATTATAATATCAAAAATTATTGGGGTATACTATCCCATATATGTTTGGGTTATTATAAAATCACTACCATCAGTTCAATAATCACCAAGAATGATTAGATATATTCTTAAGGAAATTTTTTTAATATTTTAACTTTATTATAACTTCTCGTTCCATTATTTCGTACTGTAACTTTTCATATGGACACCAAATTTTATCTAGAGGCCTAGGTTTTACTTTTATCTCTTTTTTTAGTAATACCAATGATAGAAATAAATTTATACTCATAGGATGCATCTATTTTATATTTAATATAATCATATTGAATCTAATTCTTAGGGTTAGGTGCATATATTTTCATTTGAGAAATATGGAAGGTATTATGTATGGTATTGAATTTTGGAGGAAATATAACTTGGTAAATAATTAATACAACTCTTAAAAATATTTAAAAAGCACTAAAAAATGTGGACTTAAATTTCTTTGATAAACCATCATTTTGGGACCCAATATTTTTGAAAGATGAATAAAAACATAATCACTAACTTTGAACTAAAAAGGTTATCTTTGAAGACAAGTATAATTATTCTAGTGAGTTTGTTCTATCACTAGCTATTTTTGAATCAGTTTTACTTTGTTTTTTGTCTCTTGAACACTATTAGGCTTTATCAGAATTTATTAATCCATTTCAACTTAGTTGAGAGATTATTGACAAGTTTTTTATATTATTATTTGAAAAGAGATATTTTAATTTAATATTGGTAGATTTTATTATCATATAATATTAACAATGAAGGATGATCCTCCCATGTGAAAACAAAATCAAGAATTTAAAACGAAAAATATAGCTTCTAGAAAATTAATATTTTTTTAGAATGGACATTGTTTTATGGGTGAAAAGTTCTACTGAGATATACCTGAGAACCCAAAGCCTATTATATATCCAATACAAAAACTAGATGTGAATATTGTGGGCCTATAAAATATGATATTATATGGAATATAAATATACTTAAAAAAATATCTAACCAATAATTTTACCAGATCAATAATATAAGAGACTTTAGTAAAAGGTAAAAGTAATCCATCTTCATTAGAAAATCAAATTTTACCCAAACCATATCACAAACTCTTGAAAATATCAAAATTCTTATTATAAAGTCTATGGTATTATTGTCATATTTACATGCCAATAGAGAAAGTGGATAAAATTTATTGATATGCCTTTTATGTTTTTCTTCTTTCACCCATTTATAGGTAAAACATCTTGAAATGAATCGTGCAGTTTCCTTTTTCATACCATGAAACTAAAAATTTAAATGAATATTTTGATACATTTTTAGTGACTCTAGGATTCATAACCCATATAGATGCATTATATTATTTCATTAAATTTCCTACCATACATTTAGGGGCTATAAGTATTCTATAAACAAACAGAAAATAATTATAATATTAAAATTGACCAAAAGGATCTCCCCACCATCAAGTTACTCTCGAATAATGATACCATCATGATTTGATATCTGAGACTCATTGACACACTATATAATATAATAGTATAGATTAAAAAGGTATAATTTTATTCTGATATTATCTTTAAAAACATTTAAATGGTCTTCATACATCAACTAAATCTACATTAATTTTTCATTTTATGTGTGTACCTTTAGAGGGTGGAATTTTCTATGGATATAATCAGTAACTACATTACCTTTACCTTGTTCATTTTAAATATTAAAATCAAATAAATGTATATTTTATATCTATAAATCTTACATTAGATTCAAATATTTTAATAAAATGATGTATTTTATGTTTTTTAGTCAGTATAAAATATAAAGAGGTCATACAAAATAGTGTCTACAATAGTTTAAATAATGAATAATAAAACTGAATTCCATTTCATGTGTAAGGTAGTTTATTTCATGAAATCATATATTTATATAACCACATTCTGTTACTCAATGAGCCTATAAGATAATTCAACTCAGATAGAAAATATATCACAATACACATCAAATCCTTCCCGAGGTTGTGGTAATTTTAGTGTTGAAGTCATGTTTTTCATTTTCTTCAAGTCTTGAAAATATAATTAACATTGTTTAGACTATTGAAACATTTAAGATTTCTATGTTATCAAAATCATTAAAGTATTCAACTTTGATAAATTTTTAATAAAATAATTATAGTATCCTACAAGCCTAAAAATTATTCTGATCTCAAATACATTTGAATTAATTTTTCATCAATGAATCCACCTTTTCACAATCTATTAAAATTAAATATTAAGATAGTACATGCATAAGTAAATTTAATACTGATATATAAAATAAAAACTCATATATGTTGGAATATAGCTAGATATCACGAAAGGACTAAAATACCATTGAAAGATATCAACTCTGATTGTGTCAATATTTTTAATATAATAAGATGTATTCTATAAATACTAGAAACATTTGTCTAAAAATAGATGAAATATAATATACATTGGTTCTAAAAACATAGTTATATATTTATTGAATCCAATCATAATTACCATATATTTTAAATGAGCACATTGAATTTAAAAACCCATATTTATAATTTCATCCAGCCTTAGTCGAAGTTGATGATAAACTAAGAAAATGTAAAATATCAAAAACCAGTTTTATCATGTAAATTGATTAAATAGATAATTAATTATAGGAAAAATTGTATTGATTATTTATCTTTAGTTGGTTTAAATTTGGGTATCCTATAAATAGATCAAAACTCACAACATCCTTTTTTGTGAAATGAACCAGTGCACCCTAATAAGAAGTGATCAGTGTAACAAACCCTTTTAACTCCGGATAATACAACTGAATTCTAAATTCCTTTAACTCAATTGGTTCCATTTAATATAGAGGAGTTGTGATGATTTCAATCCAATATAGTATATCAATATTAAAATACACATCTCATATATAAGGTAGTCTCAAGATATCTTTAGGGTTTTTTTAAAAAAAATAATTTCCACCTAAGATAAATCCTTTTGTTATTAAAAAACAAACAATATAAGGAATAAATAAGACTTTTTTTTCTAATAATCACTCCCACTTTCCCTTGATCAGAACCTAATTGACTATCTTTAAATTTACACTCTATGATGAGATTTTATTGAGTTTTGGGTAAATATAATATTGATACTATCTAGTTATAAAAATAGATACTATTTTGGAACTAGGTGAACCAATCCATTCTTATAATTAAATCGAATGGATTCAGATTCAAAACATTAATTCATTGAAATTACTATAATAATCCACCACTAAATTTCTAGATGGAAACTTTTTTATATTCTTAATTGTCTTCATTAAAGGGGTATCAATACTTGTGAATGTATGCAATTCTTCCATTTTGAGTTCAATAAGAAACACTAATTTATTATAAATAAATGAAAATAAATAACTAGTATTAAATAAGGAATATACTAATATAAAAGATACTAGAATAGTAAAAATAATATTTGAAGGTACCTCTCATATATCAGTAGTATATTTCTCTATGGCATATACCATGTAATATCCCTCTATAAGGTCCTAAGGTGGTAACCCCTGCTTGAATGAATTCACATCTATTAGATAGATCAAAGTACCATATCAACCTCCTTGAGATGGTATCCATGAAGGTGGTTACAAAATCTCATAAACACCATAAGTGACTAAGCATGTAACACATAGATTTATTGGCGTCAGTTCCCCATACTCATTTATATATTTACTCAATAAAATCATTGAATATGACCATACCTACTAAAGGAGTGGAACTATTTTTTCATAAAATTATAGTAAGCAATAATATGTACTGGATATCTACACTGATGACATTGAATGGGAGGTATCCATGAGATTAATGAGAATGTTATGCCACTTCCCTAGCTTTCCTAGAAAGAGACAACTCTTCCAATCTCTTTCTTTTATCACTTTGGTCCATGAAAAGAATTATCACCTACAATTTGGAATGATATTGAGATACATTCACCCCAGAATCCTTATAATCCCATATTAGCAAGTATTGTTTTATTTACTTTACTAGGAGAGGTATAAAAACTAAAGAGAATCAGTCAAGTCTTTAATATATCCTTTTATCCCACTTCCAAAATACATTATTTGGACTCATCATTACTTCTCATGTATGGAGTGAAGTGGATTATGTCTATAAATTTTTTAGTTTATTAAATAATATTCATAAATCCCTGATTATGGCTCATAAACTCCCAAGAAATTACCTGGTGTAAGGTGTTAGGATAAAACAACTCAAATAATAATTCCAAAAATATATTCTAGATAATACCTTATCCATTCTTATCCTCAAACATGAAATACCACCATTAATGTGCTACCCCTTCTATGATGATGGTGTCCAACCGGACTCAATATTTATCTGGAGACTTAATTATCTTGAAGATATTGTATTGGATATTGATCTAATCTATGGATTACTAATGAAATAATTCACATAGAATATTACAAGGATTATGGAAATAAAAATCTATCATAATAAAATCTAATAGGGGATATTTTCTAGGATCTCTTTTTATAGCATACAAGAGGAATTGAAAAATCCCTTCCAACACCAAAGTGTCAACCAAAATTTGATCTATATATTCCTGTTAATATATTACTTCTTATATAAAATGAGATGTTTTTTGGGAAAAACCCCCCTCAACATAACATTACAGTATTTTTGGGTTGATTGTGTTGGTTGAAAAAGAAGGTTTCCATGGTATGTTGTGGAGTTACAGAGAGATTTTAGAAAAAGTTATGTAGCATGTAAGTGAAGATTTTGGATCGTCGTATCAAAATATGGATAAAAAAAGGTGTGTGTGAGGAATTACATGAAATATGGGTTTCTAAATGACATATGAGTTACATGAAACAATATGCATGCAAGAATATTACACGCCGAATATGACGTAAAATCCAAAAGTTTAGTGCTTGAAGGAATTTGAGTTCAAGGTAGGAGGTCCATGACAAAATGAATTTCTTGAGCACATAGTGGAAGGTGCATAAGAAAGATGTGTATAGGGATGATTATGTCAATAAATTGGTTGCTAACCCTCTATTTTTGAATTCTTAACCCTTATTGAAATTTAGGGCTCTAAATTACGTAATATTTGAACTCAAATCAAAGAAGTTGAGTGCAAAGAGTGTTTTGTAAATAAAAAACCAAAATATTTTTTGTGCATATAAAAGGATGTGTGTTTTCATGTCCAAGGGAGGTGCGTGAAAATTGTAAGAGTTTTGTGGAAGAGAAAGTTCCATGACATACCCAAAGTTACAAAAATGATGGGTGTTCAGTTAATAAAAAATTTATTTTGTGGAAGGTTATTATGTTTCATGTAAGACATCCAAAAGTTATGAGAAATAAAAATTTGTGTGAACCAAATGGATTATCCCAGTAATTAATTGGTATAGGGGTATTCATCAAGAGGATAAATGTGTAACTTAATGATTTGTTAAATGAGGTGTAAAAAATATTCATCCTATTGATAAAATATGAGTCTTCAGGGGGATGAGTGAGTACACTTATGTTGATAAATAGTGAGATTTCCATTTTTATTAGTTGTAAATTATGAGGGGCAGTTAGTCTGCTCAAAAAATTTCAAAGTAAGTTAACCTGGGTATAAAATTGATCTAGGAAAACCTTATTTTTATAGTAAGGCTTAGTGGATTTGATTCATCAGAACATTGTTTCCATGTGCTCCTTAGACGTAGCCCAGTGAGAGTAAACTAAATAAAATTGATGAGTCTAATTAATGCTTTCATTTTTGTTCACACATTGATAAAGTAAAGGGAGAGAAGTGTGTATTGTTTAACAATGAAACCATATCTGAAGGGGAAGTTGTTTTAATCATTCATATAATAATTCACCCCTCTTAGGGTGTTTATCCTAGTTGGTCTAACAATTGGTATCAGAGGTACATGTTAATATTAGTGTTTATCTATCAACAGTTTCAATGGATGTTATCAATCACAAAGGGATTCTAATCTTTGATGGAAAAAATTTTCAATTATGGAAGAATCAGATGCGGCCATATGTCTGGTATTTAGTAATAGATGTCTTTACAGTAGTGATGCATGTAATTCTAGCCAGTATTGAATGTGATGATTTATTAAAAGTTGGTCGAAGGTAATTAGATGCTGACACCAAATGAATCAATGGTTTAGGGGGATCTCTATATAATGAAATATATACAAAGGGAATTTCATGTATGTCACCACATGAGATGTGGGAAAAATTTCTAAATATTTATGAGGGTGACTCAAAAGTCAACGAATCAAAGATGTAAGTTGTTTAGATCATGTATGGGGATCTCAAAATTCACCCTAATGAGTCTGTTGATGCATTCATTGAAAAAGTTAATGTTCTTGTGGATGAAATGCATGGTCTTAGAGAAATTATTGAATATGTAAATATTTTCAAGTGATTATTGATAAAACATCTACATTGGTTCAATCCAAAGGTTTCTGTATTGGAATACAAATAAGAAAAGGAGTTGAAATTTGATATATTACAAAATAATCTTATTTCATATGATATGAGAAGTGATGATATCAAGTATATGGAAAAAGGAAGTATAAAAAAGTGTAATTCACGTTCAAAAACAATCTCACTATTAAAGACGAGATGGAAGAAGAATAGATATATGAATTCATGTCATTCATTTAATCAAATTTATAATGAGGAAAATTAAATTACCAAGGGGAACTTTTAGTTCTATGATTTTGAGGTGGAAGGTTTGGAAATATTTTAACAAGGTTCCTTAAGAAGTTTCAAGAAGATTATTAGGATGAATTCTAAATTCCCATAAATTATTCTCCATGGTGTGTGAAAGGTAAAGAATTTTTTTTGAGAAATTTTTTTGAATATAAGAATCCCCTTCCACAAGAAAATTAATGTTCAGAAGAATCTAAGGTTGAAGAGATGAAAAACTGAAGAGATCAGAGAAAAAAATCATATTTTTGATGTTTTAGGTTTTTATAAAAAAGGAATAAAGTGACAATGATAAAGAATAATTCAAGGAAGAGTCGATCTTCAGGCAGAATTATAAGATTTGCTTTAATTGATAAGAGTTTGGAGAGACAAAATAAAAAAATAAAACAAAGTGGTTCATGATTTCAAACTCTTTATACAGAAACATGAAGATAGGGAAGTATGAGTCGATAAAAGAAATTGAAATTCTTATTTGTTCAATTCCAGAGAACTTATAAATAATCGGTCTGTGAAAGATCAATGTTGAAGGATCAAAAAGAGTGATGGATGATTTGAATAATACAAACAAAAAATAAAAAAAACTCTTCAAAAAGCATGAGGAGGAGGTTTTAATCTTGAAAAGAAATGTGATAGATCATGAGAAACTCTTGACTCCAAAAAATCAGGTCACAAATTCATAAAAAAAATAAATTTAGAGTGCAATGTTACAGTGAATAGAAAATTTTATTTTAGGAGAAGAAAATGATAAATTTGAATGACACAACTAGTGTGGGGATTGATCAAAAACAAAAAGTAGTAATGGTTGAAGTCAAAACACAAGAACTCACTCTAGGATTTAATATATATTTGGGTATGAATCAGGACCATAATATTTATAGAATCCTAGGGAAAATTGTATTATAGTAGTGACACATAGGAATTCACCCCAAATTAGATGTTATTTCTGTTGAAGGATGGTACACTTAAAAAATGTTTTCTCCATATCCAAGACGAACCAAATGTAACAAGAATATTATAATCATGCATACAGATTTCAATATTTTATGATTTAATTTAATAGGAACTAATTATTTTATAGAAGATTCTGACACATGGTAAGATATTTCTCAAAAATCATGAAGAGGAATGTGATGAAGGAGACTTAATTTGGTCATAAGTAGAAACTTACTGTATGATCAAATGAAATGAAAATGAAAAATTAAATTTTTATATCTACAAGATAGATATAGTCCATCATACTCCAAGTAAGACCATTATTACCAATATATACCAGTTATGAAGTCAAAAATAGGGATAAAAAAGAAAAGAGATGAGCATGAAGTGGTTATAGAGATTGCCGATAAAGCGTAAGATCACTCTAGTGTATGGATCCATAATAGTGTCCACACATCCCATATGATTGGTAATAAGGATCTGGTTAAAAGAATAAAATATGGAAAGGACAATGTTGTAAAATTCAGAAATCAAAAAGGCCTAAATATTATTGGCTCGGGAAAATCCAACTTTTGGGGAAAGAAATGAGACATTCAGATGTATTATTTATTGAAAGTCACAGTCACAACGTGCTTGGGTTCCATTAAAAATTTTAATCAGGTATTTCTTGAAACATTAGTAATATTTTTTTAATCATAAAAAAAGGATGTAGTATTTTTTCTATGGAGAGAAAAATGGTAATTTACACCTTGTAAGTGGAGAAGAAGAGATTTGATTTTTATCCAAAGAGGAAGAAAAAAGGTTGTGGCCTAAACGACTTGGCTATATATGCTAACCTACCCTTGATGATCTGGTCAAATGTGTTGAAACTATAGATCTCCCTAATATGTCACATGATTGTACTCATATGAAAAATTCTTTTAAACAATGAAATATCTTTTGAAATACGTACAAGGAAATAGATAAAAAGACAACCAGAGTGGTTGAATTGGTTCTTGTAGTTTTATGTGGACCTATATCACCAAGATTCATTGACAGAAAGAGGTATTATGTCTTTTTTATATATGATTACAGTAGGATGAAATGATTATTCTTCATTTAATGCAAGTCTTAAGTGGTTAGTTGCATAAAATAGCATCAGAGTGAATCTAAAATGATGCTTGGAAATAACATTCTAAAGCTTTATACTGATAATGGTGTGGAATTCAAAAATAGTCAAGTGGAAGATAATCTCAATAAATACATGATAATGCATCACGTTTCAATAGTAAAAAATCATCATCAAAATGGAATGACTGTGAGGATAAATTTGATCATCCATAACATGAAGAGAACACTACTTATTGAAAAGAATCTCTTAAATTAATTATGGAAGGAAGAAGTGTTAGAAATAGTGTACCTATCTACCAAGGCCCTGTTGTGTTCAAAGGAAGAAAATATTTCATAAGAGATGTGGTATGGAAAAAAGACAATGTTTCAATACTTTCTAATATTTGTGAGTAAGTGTTTTATTCTCAACTAATAAAAAACAGGACGTTTGAGTCATGTGGAGATGAAGGGATATTCCTCATCTACTCGATAAAATGTAATTAATATAAATTCTTCAACAAAATGATGGAAAAAATTGTTGAAATAAATGATTTCACTAATATAGAGAATGAAATAAATCTTTAACACCATAACTAATAGTTCCCTAATGAAAGTGATGATGAGACACTAAATTAAAGGGGATAAAAAGGGGAAAATGCTTATTTAGAATAAGATAATGATGATGAGAGGGAGAAAGTTAAATATATACTTTCGTATAAGATAAAGATTCATGTTAAAATTATGTGAAGAAACATAATCAATTATTAGATAGAGCCGATTTAGGCAATGAGGTTGAAGAATCTACGATACGCATCATCATTATCATAGGTAGAGCTTAAATATTTTGAGTAAGTAGCCAGATAAAACAATTGGGTTTATGTTATGAATGACGAGCTTGACCAAATAGAGAAGAACCAAACATGGGAGATTCTTTTGAGACAAACAGATAAGAATTTCATCAGGACTAAATGGATTTTTTCACACCAATATTAATATAGAAAATATAGATATTTGAATCAGATTATGAACAGTATTAAAAGGGTACTCCTATATAGAGGGTATTGATGTTGATGAAACATTTTCACCTACTGTAAGGCTAGAGACAATCAGTCTATTCTTGGACATAGTAGTACAAAGAATGTTCAAATTTTTCTATATGGATTTCATGTCTATATTTTTGAATGGGGTTATGGAATAAGAAGTTAATATCGACCTAGAAAATGGTTTTCCCATTCATGAAGATAAGAAAATTGTTTTTCTCCTGGGAAAGTTACTATACGGGTCGAAGTAATCAATGAAATCATGCTATTCATGGCACGATTAGTTTTTGAAGAAGCTTAGTATTCAGCGTAGAGGAGTTTATTACAATCTATATGTCAACAATTAAAATAATAAAAGGATTATGGTGCTGTTGTATATTTATGAAATAATATTTGATGAATCTGATGAAGCTCAGTGAAAACTGTTCAAATAATTCATGAATAATGATTTTGAAATAGTAATTATTGGTGAAATGATGTTTTCCCTTGGTTTACCAGTGACATAAAAAAATAATGGAACATTCATTTTTCAATATAAATATTATAATGAGGTTTTGATAAAATTTGAAAAAGATAATTACACGGAGAAGATGAATCTAGTGGTTACCTGGATGAAAATTTCATGGGATGATAATGGTAATTCAGTTAATGTCATCGAATACATACAATTATTGTAATTCTATTATACTTGATAGCGACAAGACATTATATTGTTTTTTAGACATTCCAAGAATCATAGTATCAAAGAAATCCAAAATAAATCCAATAACTTGCAGCTCTAAAATAATTTAATATATAAAGGGCATTGGGGATTTTTTTTTCTATATAATGAAAATTTTCGGTAAGAGTTATTGGGAAATACAGATACAGATTGGGCCGGTTTAGAAGATGATAGAAAATCAATATTTGGTGGTGCATTCTATCTTGGAGGATTGAGTATTTCATTTATAAGAAAGAAACATCATTACATTTCATTGAGAACTACATAATCTGAATATATCACAACCACTAAAGAATTTACATAGTTATTTTGATGAAGCAACATCTGGATGATATGGGAGTTATAGTGAAGTCACTAATCAGAATCCATTGTGATAATTCAGCTGATATGAATATCAAAAAAATTCCATCATTCGAGGATAAATGACATTGAATTCAAGTATCATTTTATCAAGGATAATGTGGATCTAGTGCTTGTGAAGTTTGATTATTTCCATACAAAACTACAAGTTGTGAAAATTATGATAAAGTCCTTACCTAAATAAGAATTTTGAAATCATCAAATTTCTCTTGGAGTTTATTAAACTCCCCAAAACTAAGAGAGTGTCGATGAGGGACCCCTTCTCCCCAAGGTATGATGTGATATTCCAAAATTATTTGTTCTGTGTTATTTACCCTATTGCAAGAAATAATGAAGTGACCTTCATGTTCATTGATAATGCGGGAAAATTGTGGATTTTAAAGTGGAGAAAATGACTTAATTAAGACCAAGGGAGAATAAGATAATGGGAGAAGTGAAGAAGGTGGAGTTTTAAATCTTATGATGCTAAATATTTTCTATCAAAGGATATATATCATAAAAATGAGGTTCAGGATGAATGTAGTAGATTATTTGTGAAATGAATTAATACATTGAAGAATATTGAATGCTACTCTTGTTTCTCACACAAAGAATGAATCATGTGGGATTAGAGTGTCTGTTGACTAAATCGTTGATCTCTAACTGAACTGTAAGAATTAATTTTTTTGAATAAGAAGTAGAATCTTTAACGATGTATCAAAATGTGAAGAGTCGTCAACAAACACAAAGGGGGATATTGTTGGGAAACAATCCCTCAAGGTAACATTGTATTATTTTGGGTTTATTGTGTCTGTTGAAAAATTAGGTTTCTATGGTATATTGTGTAGTTACTGAGATATTTTTGAAATGGTATTTTGAAAAAGATCTAATAAAAAGGAATGGATACTCTGTAGGTGGTATAGAAAAATGAAAATACAATGTGTTGTAGTATCCATGTGTTTTCCAAATTTTTGGGATCCAAAATTTGGAGGATGGAAAATGATTTTTTTTTGGAAAAGGATGTATGTTTTTGGAAAAGTATAAATGTTTCAAGTAATGATGATCATGATTTTAAAGTCACATGAAAGTGAACATTCATGATTGATGCATCATAATATGGCTAAGAAAAAGGTGTTCATAAGATTTGAAATTGCACGAAAGATTGATTTTTTAATGAAAGAGGAGTTGTGTGCATTCCTAGGAACACAATAACCGTATAAACCAAATATTACGTCAAATTGAAAATTTCAACACTTGAAGGATGTTGCACACAAGGCTTGAGTTTAGTGAGAAAACAAATTTCGTATATGCATAGTGGAAGGCATACAAGAATGTAGCAAATAGGGATGGTTGTGTCTATAATTTGGAGGCTATTCATCTCTTATAGAAATATCAAACCTTAGAAAAGATCATATTTGTGAATCATGTAATATTTGGGGTCAAATAGTAGAATTTACACATAGAGAGTGTTTCAAAAATAAACAACTGAAATATTTTTTGTGCATAGAAAAGGACTTTTGTTTTCATGATAAAGGGGGGTGCATGAAATGTATTAGAGTTCTGTGAAAGAGTATGTTCTGTAAAAATCCAAAGGTTTCAATAAAGTTAGTAGTTCTCTCACTAAAAAAAATTTTATGTACAATGTGATAAATTTTCATGTAGGAAATCCAAAAGTTGTATGAAAAACAAAGTTATGTGAAGAAACATTATTTTACCAGGAATTTTACTGTAAAGGGGAATTAGTCAAGTGTATGAAAGTGGAACTTAATGATGAACTAAATAATGTTTAAAACATATTTATTGAGGTGATCAAATAAGATTCTTCTGGAGGAGCAGTGATCACGTGTTAGTTTAGAGAGAATTGAGATTTCAAATTATGTATGGTTTTAAACCAGGAGGGACAATGAGTTCACTCAAAACATTATAAATAAAGTGATCCTGATCATATAAGTTATCTAGGACAAACCTTATTTTGGTAGTAAGCCTTAATATATTTGGTACATCGTAAAATTGTCATTGTTTTCTTCTTGGATGTATCCCAGTGAGGGTGAACCAATTAAAGTTGTTCCATCTCATGTTTGCTTTCATTTTTTTTCTTACATTGTTATGAGAAAGGTAAAGAATAGTGTTTTTTTAATAGGGAAATAAGATCTGAAGGGGAAATTATTTTATTCTATCAGACACTAATTCACACTCTCTCTCAGGGTGTTTAACCAAGTTGGGATAATAGTGGTCTTTTTGGTTCAATAATTTATATTTAATTAAAAATTTACATTATAATATTTACCCATGAATAAAGAACATGGATCTCAAGAATTCACTAAATAATTTAGTTTTGTTCAATCATATCTCTCTCACATAAATATTTTTTCCTAAATATTTTAGTAAATTAAATTATTCAAGAAAATACATTTGAAAATATAATTATTATCATTTAATATAATAATAACAAGAAGAATGGAATATAATGTTATTGAATCAACTTTTTATTCATAAAAACCAATTCATCACTAATAGATAAATAAGAAAATGATATTTATTTATCAATGATGCTTTAATTAATAAAAAACATCAATTGATTGCAATAATAAGATAAATAATAAAACACAAGTAAACATGAAATTTGGCATTATTCCATATTTATGTATACCAATCGATGCTTAACCATGAGGCATGAGACTTAACAATATAGGAAGGACCTAAAGTAGAAATAAAATTAAATATCAAAGAACCCCTTTTATCTTAATCTTCTACCATAATTAATTTAAACAACAATATTTATGAGTTACCTACTATGTCTTGAGGGTTCTATACTCAAGATACTATGAAACCCTATACACAATAACCAAAAGTGGGATCTGATACCGTTTTTTAATAACCATGACTCAAATTACGAAATATTACCAGAACAGGTCAATACAACACCTCAATAAAACCTTCTAGTAAATAGAGGTTGGTGTTAACATTGAAAGATGCATAATAATAATGTGGGAGATAGTTTTATTGGTTTTGAGATTTTTTATTTTTTAGTTATCATATATATCTAAATAATGTTCCCATGTGCCCACATAGGTTTCTAAAATTCTTATTGTAGGTCTTGTTTTTCTTGTTTCCAATTCATTTAGGAAGGAATATCCTCCTATGTCAGTGCAGGTAAAGTTCAACATTAATCATCACTGGATTCCAAGTCTATGAGGTCTTTTAATGGTTTATTTCACACTCCAAAAGTGTCTAATCCCCTACCATAGAGTATTCTTTATGATCCGTTGCTTTCTTTTATGCAATTAGATGGATTTTTTATGTATTTTTCCCTAAATGTTCTAGATAATATGAAGTATCCTCGACAATTGAAAGTGATTTTGATTATCCCAATGGTTTATATTGTTTTTCAAGGTTTAGTGGAAGTTTATGACAACATTACTTCAACTTATCATTATAGGATATGGATATGGTGACTACCCACAACTAATGGAATTTGGTAGCCAAATTCAATGTGAATAAGTCATCACTTCAATCATTTTAGTCTTTTATGCACTCCAAGGGTCTTTCAATTTCAATAATGGTATTAGTTTCTAATCTAAATGTGTTTTACATTCATTGTTTTTACTTAGGATGACAATTTAAATGCCTGGGAGATAGAATACTATACATGTGGTAGGTTAAGATTTATTCTTTTTAGATGGTTATGAATTTTCACTATGGTAGGGAATATAAATTCCCTATAATATGGGTGGGATCATTGGGTCATTGGCTTCATTTACACAACCCCTCTCAGTTTCAAGGAATGAGAGAATATATTTGGATATTCCTCTAGTCTTATGATTGCATGATATACATGTATCTTTCTATAAAGTCTTGTTTTTGTGTAGGGATGGACATTTTTCAAGAAATTTATTCACATATTATGATTTGAGTGTGAGAGTATTTATCATCATTTTAGACATTATAATATTATTCCTAGGAGATATTTTTTCATGTTTTTTATCTCAAAGTTATTTATGTCACAATTTTTACAGTATAGTTGTTTGGATTAAATGTTTGATGTTAAGTAGAGGTTTCTTAGAGAGACTTGAAAAATTTAGCGATAAGAGAATAACTGAAGGATAAAGTAGGGTATTAGTTTTTTATTTTATGGTTAATTCCTTGGTTATAGTCTGATGAGGTTCTTTTATAAAGGAACACCCACTTTCTCAAGTTATTTCCATCAGGGAGGACCCTTTATTATGTTAGTAGTGGTCACATTATCTTTTTCTCTAATGCTTGATTGGGAAACCATGAAGACTAATATCCCCATGAGTATTAAAACTATAATGGATGGTTTCTTTTAGATAGATTAGGTTTGTTATAGTGAAAGAGACTTATATACTTCTCTTAGGCTACTATTATGTCTTTGTGAAGTCTTATAGTAAATTGACCATATTAAGGTGGATGCTCTAGCACAAATGAGGCAGTAAACCCTAAGGCTATGGATACTATTTCTAAGGGGATTCTCTTGGTGGAGGTGGAGGATTTGGAATTTGGTGATATTGAAAGTTCCCAAGGTATAATTTATTGAAATTAAATCATCATTGTGGCTCCAAAGGATTCATTTCATTAGACTAAATATCATATATTTTGAGGTCTGGAGCCTTATCCCAATACTTTATTAGTCTTGGAAGTTATAGGCACTGAGATTATAGTAGAGGAAAACTATATAGACAATTCCTAAAAAATAATATATTTTGAAGTATCCTCTTTTAGTCTTTTTAATATTTTCAGATTGGAATCCATTCTCAAATTGAGGTATGGTTCTCCAAGGAATACTGGGGCTTCGGGCCTAAAGTCTAAAAATAGCATCATCCAATAATCCCTCATATTATCTAGAAATCTAGGGGTTAGGCCCTCAAGAAAAGTGTGACTTATTATCTAATTAATTTTAAAATATAAATTCTTTTTTGATTATTGTTTTTAACCTAAAGAAAAAGGAAGGAAACAACCATGACTTTTCCAATAGACTGGGAATAAGTGAGTTCATGCATGATAGACATATCAATAATATTAAATGGATATTCTAAAAATTTTAAATAGTGTAATAGAAGGTGAAAAATTTATCTCAATATATAATGATCAAGGTTGAATATAATAACTTTTATATATTAATATTTATAATATATGAGTAATGTGATGCTTTAGAAAGGGATTCCCCATATATATCACATTACTCCTTTAATCGACATGTATTAGATGGGTTTATCGGGTGTGATTTCATCACTATCATGGAATATATTGAGAATATGAGGGATATAGTTTTGTTAAGAAATATAGTATTATAAATAATTATTATCTTTAAACAATATTCTAGGCACTGTCTTCAAAGGAGATGAGTTTATTTGGTGAAACAAAGAGAAAGGTAATAATTGCGTATATAGTAGTTTGTAATGATTCATTTACAACATTCAAGGGATATAATCATATTCATGGGTGAGTGTCACTCAAATTGATTAGGAATTGTCATATCATTCTCCTCTCCTAATTAATTTGAAATATTCTATTGAAAATAATAGACATTTCATTTTCTCCATGATTTAGACTTGGGATTCTAGTTTCATGCATACAATTTTTGATTCATATAACCTACACATGCACGGGAATGCATGGGAGGTCCTCCAAAGTAACATGATATAGATTAAAAAGGGTCTAATTGAATTTAATGTAAAATTTATTAATGCTCATTTGAGTATAGATGATTGATGCTATCTTAAAATAGAGTTGGGGATATGGGACTTTCTACCTCCTCTTGAGTAAACAAAACAAACATTTACAATTTTTTGAGGTATAAAAGAGTGTAAATGAGAGATAAATATTATTATAAAAAAGTTAATCAAACTCATGAGTGTACCTTGAGAGTCTAATTGATGATCCCATTGAGTTTACACCGAGTCTATGAATTTACCATTGAGTTTACTATAAGTCAACTGATTTTTCTATCGATTCAGAAAAGTAAACATTGGAGTTTTATTACATAGTTCATTACTGGGGAGGGGGAAATTATTATATATTATTTCCAAGAGTTTATTAAAGAGAATAAATAAATCATAGTTTGAACCTTCTTATTTTAGATGGTTCATACTATAATGATATATAAGCGGCATGAAATATAGTCATATCACAATTTAAGTAAATCCTTATAGAAAGAATGCAATATGGGTATGATTTTTAATTGTTAGAGAAAGGTGTGGAACAATTATATAGCAATATAACTATGTCTTTGGATGTATAAAAATGATAATTTTGAAAGAATACATGAGGTATAGATTTAAGAGAAAGTGAAAAACCTCAACTTGAGTAGAACTCCCAAACCTGATGGATTTCGCAGTTACTTCATTATTCTAACATGATACATCATTAAAGAGATCCTAATTGATCCCTTATAAGAAATATCTAAATGTATTATACCACTAATTTTTACACATGTTTCAACCAATTTTCTTAATCATAAGGTTTATGATACTATTTAATTTAATAAATATCATCTGATATTCTTGTGTAACTTATCATATAATTTCGTACAAAATATTATCAATAATAGGTTTTATCATGTAATTACTATATTGATATCCATATAACATCATGATTTTATAATAGGGAATACCATGGAAGGGGACACTAGGTTGGATCAAGAAATGTTGACAATATCAATAGAAAAACATTAGACTCTCAAATCATATGAAAATTTGAAATGAAAAAATTATTTAGATAGGTTAGAGTGGAATTATATTTTAATGATCATGAAATATTTGGGATTCTATGAATGAGTTTTTGGCCTTACTTTCTAATTCTACTCATCTATGTGGTTCCATGTCTCACTTAGAGGTGGAAGTTTGGGTTTTTCATGTTTTTGCATAGGCTCAGTCAAGGTGATCCTCTTTCTCTTAGTTTTTTTATTATGGAAATGGATTCTCTTAGTATAAATATCAATGGTGAGATAGACACAATATTTGTAGATCCATATAGAGGTAAACGAGGTCTCATTGAAGTGTATCAATTATTTTTTATAGATGAAATGTTCTTCTTTATCAATGGAAAGTAAATATACATATTCTGCTCCAACACAATCATAAGGGCTTATAAAAAATAGATTAGAAAACGCATAAAAAAAGTAAAAAATTATAGTTTATATCTAAAAATCATGAACATTAATGCGAAAAAGGTTGAAGAAAGTATTATTAAGGATTGAAGGAACCTTCCTATGGATTACCTAGGAGAACCTTTATGTATGGACATAATTCTAATTCACCCCCTTGGGGGGGATGATTAACTCCAAAACTACTCGGTTCAACAACTATAAAAAATGGTTATTATCTTTGAAGGTTGGATAAAACTTTTAAATAGTAAGACTTCCACTATTACAATGCATGTTTTATATATAAATTCTATTCCCAAAGGGATCATTTGAAATATTGAAATAATTATGAATGGTTTTATATAGGATTCACATCAGGAAGGGAGGTATGATTAGGCTAGTTGGACATGGACAGAAAACCCCATTAGAGAGGTAAGAATAAATATGTGGAATATAGAATACAATACACACTTCTTATAACTATTACCATCTAAGCAATTATCAAAGGAAAAATTATTTGGGCCATGTTCATGAAGTGTAAATATAGTTTTAGGGATCCTACAATGATTTTGGGGGACTAATGCATAAATATTTTCCTCTATTATGTAATTAGCCTCATTAGATGATGGAGAAAGGTAAGATTTAATTTTAGAGGGATAATAAGACTAGGATCATTTTTGGGTAACCTTGGGTTTATGGTTACTTACATCCCAATCTATAAAGTTATTCATCATCTCATATTTTTTCATTAGGTTATAAATAATGATCAATCGATCCAGTTCAATGACATTAAACTCTCATAATATGTGGATTGTTATGTTTTTTCTTACACTATCCAACTTTAGAAAGAAGTTTCATCCACTACAGGAAAAAGAAAAATGGACAGAAAGGATCTGGTATAAGGATATCCATGTGAAATACATCTCTATTATTTGTAAGGATCATGACCACACTATTCTTATTGATAGTAAGGTGAAATAGAAAGGGATACAACTTGCACTATAAAATGGGATTCATTATTTGGGGGGTTTTGTTATACAGAACATCTTTTATATGATTTATCAATGGTTAGTAAAACTTCCAAGTACTTCATGGTTGATAATCATTTAGAGACAATTATTCCTATTTAGTGGTAGTTTTTATATGTGTCGTATTTAGAGAATTTATAAGTTGTTCTCAATTAATTTATAAATGATTATTTTTTGTAAAATAATATGAAAATAAAATTGATAAAATTAACATAACCACCGCTATAATATATACTGGTATTTAATGATAACCATCGCTAGATAAAAAATTTAAAAATATATTTAGTGGTGGTTATTATAAACTCATGCTAAATATATTTCAAAATGTTTTATTTTTTAAAATATTTAATGGAAAATAAAAAATATAGAACCTCTGAGATGAAATAAAATAAAACAAAAATGCATAATAAAATCATTATACATACACCATCATACTTCCATAGTTATATATATAAAATCTTAGTCAACCCATACCTTGGTCAACCCATAAATCAGTCCATCCATACCTCAATCAACCCATACCTTAGTCACCCTATAGCTTAGACATCGATATTATAAGGACCCAACATTAAACATTACATAATATTGAATTAAATGAATAATTCACATTGAGTATCTTTCCAGGTTTAGAGTTTTAGAGAATTAAGCCATAACTATTACATTACATCTCAAAAATTAAAAGGTAGACACTTCTACTCAGTTTCCATTTTTTTCATAAAATAAGATCTTTTAAAAAAAGAGTCATGTCTATATCCATGTTTTAGACAACAAGACTTTTCCATATTCCCATCCATGACCCTATTCCACTTTATGTCCTGTGAAAAAAATTTCAAAAACTTGGGATGAGCATAAAGAGCTCAGTAAGGGATACACAATGAAGGAAAACTGTAAGTTTTTTTAAAACAATAACTAAACCATGAATAACTTATCATAAGTATTAATTTTCAGATTTATGAAGTAGTAAATACTCTTCACTGAATAAAAGATCATTTCTTACCCTTTTGTAACCAAAAAATTACCATAAAACCCATATAAATGACACATAATATATATAAGTAACTTGGGACATAAACATACTTAAATAGAATAACCATACGGTCGAATCCCACACATATCACTAAATGTAATTGCCATACGGCCAACTTCCTTACCCAATGCATTGGAGTTTATAACGTAACCACCCATACTGTTTTATCATGGCACATCCCATCATTTGGTTTATCAAGTAACCACCCATAAAATGTCCAAGTTCCATTATAATATCATAACATATACAAAAAATATAAAGAAAAGAAAAAATTTCCAGATTTCAATCACAATATATAACTTAAATATATTGACATGACAAATCCATTTTCAAAACCATTTTCAATACCAAAATATTTAAAAGATTATATGGTATTTATTTTCCTTTTAAAAACATTATGGCTTGTTAAGGAAGTAAAAGATTAAATAATACTCGCGGCGGCGGGAACGTCATTTTCACCGCTTACGTTAAAAGAAACATTCCATCTTGTTATTTAGTAAATTTCATTGTTGAAAAATATTCCCATTTAATGAAATGAAAATTAAAAGGTGTTTATATACCATATAAAATAAAGTCGTGTATTAGAGAAAATTATGCCTCAATGAAAGGATATTGAGATGAAGTCCCTTACCAAGATCATTTTGTAAAAAAAATAGATCGATTATGTGTATTAAATATAAGAAAACATAATGAAAATATAAATACATGATAAGATAAAAAAATTAATTTCTCACATAATCAAAGAACAACATAAACAAGAAAGAGAAGATCAACCCAATGAACAGAAATTGGGTTAAGAAGTTCGCTTACCTTGTGTCCGACTTGACTCGGTTGTTCTTTAATTTCCGGAATAATAAACTAAAGTTAATTTCTACTTGATTAAGAAAATGTTTCACATTTATTATTACTTTTAAATCACTTATCATCATGTTATAAACATTTTTTAATCATTTTAGTTAATAACGGTTATTTTGTCGATATTAGGTACTTTAGTAAAAAATAAACACCTTAAAATTACAAGTTGTCCATGTGCCCAATAGTCCATTATCTACAGAATGATATTAATGATTTAGATATCATATATATCATGTTTATCTATTTTATATATGTATTTATAACAATACATAATCTTTGGATATAAGAAATGAAATGCACCGTTCATGGAGACGGTAAGCCGAACGTACGCATTAACGCTACATTCATTTATATTTTGTACTTTAATGGAATTAAAACATAATGATATATACGTATATTATAATTCCAGTATAATAAAATATATAATATCATTAAATCCATCCTTTATATTTCCCACATATGTCATTTACGAGTCATATCACTTTGAGGGGGCGGTAGTCTGTACTTCCTCAAATAAAATTATTACGTTTACCCATAATGGAAACCATAAAGATATGCTATAAATGAAAAATAAAGAAGAATAAAGAAAATGTTAACATAATATATATCATATATAAATTTAGTATCATATTAATGGACACCATGAGAGGTCGTAGGAGATAATTGAACAATCATCATTTTGTGAGGCGTTAGTTTTCCATCCACAGAAACAGTATGTTCTTCACCCATTAGATGGAGGTGTGTGTAATTTTAGTTACAATCCATCTCATAACAACATCATAGTATATTTTAGATACTGGTGTTTTTGTAAAAGAAATAAATAAAAATATTTTATGGGGTTGGAGAAGTAAAATAAAACAAAAGAACGTAAGAGAAGATGATACCTTTAATTCGAGTAACTCTCTTTGGTTTGAACCAATAGGGTTTGTTTAAGTGACTTATTCATAATTTAAGGCTTCTAGGTGTAACA
Organism: Viscum album; assembly: GCA_963277665.1. Classification (NCBI taxonomy): domain Eukaryota; kingdom Viridiplantae; phylum Streptophyta; class Magnoliopsida; order Santalales; family Viscaceae; genus Viscum; species Viscum album. The sequence continues at coordinate 1,923,216,965 of OY728128.1, read as the reverse complement.
TAGGGATCTTGAGAACTTATTTTGGAAGGGGTTGGATGATCCAAGGGGCTTGAGAAGAGTGAGTAATGGGTTTGAAGTGAGGGCTTTTTATAAGGGAGAGGAGAGGCTCTTTAAGAAAGTGTGAAAATATTATTTTATTATAAAAAGATTTTGGGTTTCTAAAGGTCAAAAAATAATTCAAGTCGAATATAAGATGACTCATGGTCGAAATAGAATCATCTTATTAAAATTGGACAAGTTTTGGATATTATTTTAATCGTTATAATCTTATTTATTTAAATCAATTATTAATGGGGTAAACACAACATCATTATTGTGTCGTAAATAATTTAATTTATTTGATTATTTAATATTATAAAAAAAATACCATGATGTATGAAATCTATTTAGATTTATAATTAATATTTATAGTTGAAAATATTACTTATATAACCCTATGTAAAAATTATTTTACTAAAAGATATTTGTTTTTTTCAATTTTGACTTTACATTAAGTTAATTAAAAAAATGTCATTATCACTCTTTAGTGGCCCCATGGGGTCCCAAAATCGACCCAAATATGCCCATGGTCATATATTTATAAACCAATAGTATTAGGACACATTTTAGGGTAATTTTAGGTTATAATAATAATATTTTTTTACACTTATTTACAAGATTTACCCATTAACCATGGTAAATTTTTTTTACTAAAGTAAATATTCATATTGTCTAAAAATAAAAGTAACCTATTTACAAAATTTGGACCAACTGATTCCAACTATGAAATCCATTTTTAAAAATTAAAAACACAGAAGTGGAATAAATTAATTAAAAATTAATTCCCGCTGTCAAATCAAAAAGCGTGTTTTTAGAAATATTAATGATCAAAAGATTCATACTTGTTTATGTACAATTTCAATGTGAAATTAATTAAAATGACCAACATTGGATTAAATGGAAAAAATATATTCTAATTAAACTTTAAAACCAATTAAAAGGACAATCCAACTATATAAATAAATTATATTAAAATGCCATTTTGAATTAAATTATAGTATTTTTCATTATTCATTAAATAAATGAATTTTATCAGAAAAATACCTATATTTTTTCCAAAGTGAATTTTGATGTCCTAATTCTGAAAAAGAATTTTATTTTTTCAAAAAGAATATATAAAATTGACCAAAACTAGATTTAAAGAGGGTTGACCATCAAAAGATGGTAAATCGACCTTTTAAAGAATATTAGATTATTTATACTTAAAATTAGATTCATTCACATTTTAAGCCTCTAAATTTTATTAGATAAATGTAAAAACATTTAACAAATATGTAAAATAATATTTTATTTAGTTATATACATTCCCTCCAATACAAGGGCTAAGCATTAACTACCATTTAAAATAATTATATTATATTATTACGATGCAACGTAAGATTTCATAGAACCACGTTGTTATGTATCAGGTACACCATCGAACATAGAAACCCCTTTAAGATAAAATTAATATTTAATTAAAAAATATTAATAAATATGAAAACTTCATATTTCTTTATTTACCTAGGATGTTACATCCTTCCCCCCTTTTGGAAATTGCATCCCCACAATTTTATTTAATTATCAAATAAATGTGGGTATTTATCCCTCATAACATTTTCAGATTCCCACGTTTCTTCTTTAACCATATGGTTTTTCCACAAAAAACATTACCTTGAGAATTACCTTATTCCACAATACTTCCTCTCTTCGGTCAAGAATCTAGACTGGTTGTTCCTCATAATTTATATTCTCTTCCATCTAAAATACCTCTAGATGTAAAACATGAGATTGATCTGGAATATAATTTCTCAACATTGAAACATGAAAAACATTGTGTACCTGGGAAAAACATGGAGGTGAATCCACTTTTTATGCAGCTGATCCAACTTTCTCCTGGATTTCATCGGGTCCAATGATCCTTAAACTCAACATTCCTTTATTACTAGAAAACACCACACTTTTCCATGGAGAATCATTGAGAAAGACATGATCACCTACCTATAAATATAAATCCTTCTTCGAGTTATCCATATAACTTTTCTATCTGCTTTGAGCTATTCTTATATTCTTTTGAATCAACTGAAATTTTTCTACAACTCACTGTCTTCTTTCTGTACTTTCTTAATTATATCTGATAGAGATGATCTCACTAAAAGCTGAAACGAAACAAAATAATTTCCAACACCAACAACTTCTAAGCTAGAGTTCATCAAATCAAAAACCAAAGGATCTCGTTCCAAATGTATCAGGGTTATTGCAGCATTAATTTTTAGACTCAAAGAATTTTCCACTTTATTTTCTTTCTAGGATGGTAAAGGATTGTGCAATAATAATATTTGATTAATTCCAACCATCTCCTCTGTCTCATGTTCAATTATTTCTGAGTAAATATATACTTCAAACTTTTGTGGTCATTATATATTTCACATTTTAATCCATACAAGTGATGCCTCCAAATTTTTAAAGTTAAAAAGAACATTAGGTAATTCCAAATCATGTGAATGGTAATTTAACTCATTAGGTTTCAACTGATGTGAAGCATAAGCAATTACCTGATCATTCTGTATAAAGATACATCCAGGTCCTTTCAACGAAGTATTAGTATAAATAAAAAATTCATCATTTTTGGAAGGTAGTTCCAAAAAAAGAGCATTCACCAATATTATTCTCATTAAATGAAAAAAATCATCACATTTTTTGTCCAAATTAACTTAACACCTTTTCGAGTTAACTTTGTCATTGGACTAGATAACTAGGAAATATTCCCAACAAACCTTCGGTAAAAACCTGCCAAACAAAGAAAACTATGAATCTCAATTATATTTGTAAGGCTTTGACATTCTTCAACATATTTCTTTAGGAGGATCAATAGTTATGCCATTTTTTGAAACATTGTGACCAAGGAAAAAAAATTGTTGTAACCAAAACTCAAACTTGCTGAATTTCCCAAACAGTTTCTTTTCCTTTAAGGTTTTCAAGACAACAATTAAATGACTTTCATTCTCCTCTTTACATTTAGAATAAACCAAAACATCATCAATGAACACAACCACAAACTTATCCAAGAACTCATGGAAAATTTTATTCATAAGATCCATGAATATAGTAGGTGAATTGGTTATCCCAAAAGGAATAACTACAAATTCATAATGTTCATATCTATTACGAAATGCCGTCTATGGAATTTCTGATTCCATTACATTCAACTAATGGTACCCCGACCTCAAATCAATATTCTAAAAATAATGAGCTACCATGAGCTGATAAGACAAATCATCAATATGAGGCAAAGGATACTTGTTCTTAATAGTGATGTTATTCAATTCTCTATAATCAATGCAAAGTCTCATTACACCATCTTTCTTTTTAATAAATAAGACAGGAGCACCCCATGGTGATGTGCTAGGTCAAATGAAACCTTTATCTAATAACTTCTGAAATTTATTCTTTAACCCTAAAAGATCCATTTGATCCATTCGATAAGGGGGTTTTGAAATTGGCTTAGCATCAAGAACTAAGTCAACAGTAAATTCAACCTTCTGATCAAGTATAATACTAGGAAACTCATGAGAAAAAACATCAAGGTACTCATTTACCACTAAAACATCATTAATATCAACATTTTCATTTTTTTCATCAATATGTTCAAGGTAAAATTCATTTCCATCTTTAACACGTTTCTCAGCTTCCGGATATGTTATCAAAAGTAAGGGTTCATTATTGTACACAAACTGAAAATATTTCTAAAAGGAAACCTCTTTATCTCTTCAGTCAATATTATCATGATAAACAGATAGCCAATCCATTCCCAAAATATGATCAAACTCTAATATAGAAAAAACAATAAGGTTTTCAGGTAGATTCTTTCTACACACAAGGATAGGATGGTTCTTATGATTTCGTTTTGTCTCAAATTTTCATCCAGGTGTTTTTACCATAATTTCAGGATTCATGTCTTGGGATGGAATTCCCAATTCACTAGAAAAATTCTCAGAAATGAAAGAGTGTGTAGACCCTGAATCAAACAACACATTGGAATAATCTGAAAAAACAAACAGTGTACCTGACGCAACTTCATTCAATGGCCCAATATCTACTAAAGTAGATGCAAAGTATTTCACCACCCCTTTATACTTGTAGTCTGGCTGTAGTCCCTCAGTTGAGTTATTTTTTGGACACTAATTTTAAAAATGACCCATTTTATTGCACTTAAAACATCTTATCGCTGCCTTTTCATTGCCTGCTTGATCATCTTCTTTATAATTACAAGCAATATGACCAAAATTTCCACACTAGAAGCACTTTATAGACCTTGATAAACATTCTCCAAGATTCTTTTTACCACAATTCTCACAAGATGGATATTTAGTTTTCTTACCTCCAGGATTAATTGACGAATTCTTTCCCTTTTCCTGACAACGGGACCTCTTATTTTGTTGTTTGTCAAAGAACATCTGATCACCGACAAAATCTATTTTCACCTTCTCCGCAAATCGAAAAAGTTTTTCATAACTTTTTAACTCACGAGAGGCTTATGCTCTTCAATATTGCAGCTTCAGTCCTAAGTAAAATAGATTTATCTTACTATCAAGATCTCGGTTGAAATTTGAAGCATACCTTGCCCGTCGAGTGAACTTTACTTCGTAAACAACCACTGAGTTTTCCGCCAGCCTCAATTCTAAGAACTGTTTTTCCATCCTAAGTCGAACCACCTTAGGAAAATATTTCTCAAGGAACATACCTTTTAATTTATCCCAATCAAGATCATCAATATCCTCACTATCCCTGATATTTTTCACCATTGACCACCAGTGACCAGCTTCACCTTCAAAACAATAAATAGAGAGACTAACCATTTGATGTTCTGAACACCCCATGGCATCAAAAAATTTCTCCAATGATTTAATCCACCCTTCCTCTATCACAAGGTTAGATGATCCTCTGATTGATAGGGGATGTTGCCTCATGAAATTCTCCAATACTGACATATTTCTCTATGGTTGATCTAGCTGATATCATGTATGGATACCACCATTTATAACATGAGTCAATTATTCCATCACTACAACAAACTATTCATTTCCGATTCTGACCATCTCAAGTTGCTGATTTGGAAGGTTGTCTTCCTCCTGATGTTGTCCCAACACTGCTTCCATGTTTCCTCTACGGAAAAACATTCTGAACAAAGAAATATCTTATGTGATGAAACATGGTAATATGTAAATGCTATATCAATTCAATCATATCATAAATTTATTTATGTATATTAATTTAACAATACCCAAACTCCTAAAGTTATCTAAACTGACCTATGATACCAACTATATGGACCTAAACTCAAACAGTACATAATATTGAATTAAATGAATAAATCACATTGGGGATCTTTTCAGGTTTAGAGTTTTAGAGAATTGATCCATAACTATTACATTACATCTCAAAAATTACAAGGTAGACACTTATACTCAGTTTCCATTTTTTTCATAAAATAAAAACTTTTAAAAAAGTGTCATGTCTAGATCTATGTTTAAGACAGCTTGACTTTTCCTTGTTCCCATCCTTGAACCTATTCCACTTTATGTTCAGTGAAAAACATTTCAAAAATTTGGGATGAGCATAAAGAGCTCAGTAAGGGATACACAAAGAAGGAAAACTGTTAGTTTTTTTAAAACAACATGTAAACCATGAATACTTTTACATAATTAATACTTTTCACCTTTATGAATTAGTAAATATTCTTCACTGAATAAAAGATCACTTCCTACCCTTTTGTAACCAAAATATTACCATAAACCCCATATAAAGAATAGATAACATATATAGGTAACTTGGGACATAAACATACTTAAATGGAATAACCATACGGTCGACTTCCACACATATCACTAAATAGAATATCCATACGACCGAATTCCATACCCAATGCCTTGGAGGTTATAATGTAACCACCCATCTTAGTTTATCACGACACCACCCGTCATTTGTTTTATCATGTAACCACCCATCAAATGTCCAAGTATCATTATAAAATCATAACACATACACAAAATATAAATAAAAGAAAACATTTCCACATTTCAATCACAATATATCCCTTAAATATATTGACAAAAAAAATCCATTATCAAATTAATTTTCAATAGAAAAATACTTAAAAGAGTATATGGTATTTATTTTCCTTTTAAAAACATTATGGATTGTTAAGGAAACCAAACATCAAATAATACTCGCAGCGGTGGAAAGGTCATTGTCACCACTTACATTAAATAAAACATTAATTTTTGTTATTTAGTAAAATTATTTGTTGAAAATTATTCCATTTGAAAGAAATGAATAGTCAAAGGTGTTTATACAACATATAAAATAAAGCCGTGTATTAAAAAAATATGCCTCAATGAAAGAAGATTGAGACGAAGTCCCTTACAAAGATCATTTTTAAATAAAATAGATCGATTATCTGTATTAAATATAATAACACCTAAAGAACGCATAAATACATGATAAGATATAAATATTCATTTTTCACATAATCAAAGAACTCCATAAACAAGAAATATAAGATCAACCCAAATAAAAGAAATTGGGTTAATAAGTTACCTTACCTCGTGTCCAACTTGATTCGATCATTCATTAATCTTCTAAATAATAAACTAAAGTTAATTTCTACTTGCTTAATAACCTTTTTAAAGTTTATTATTCCTTTTATATCACTTATCATCATGTTATAAACATTATATAATCATTTAAGTTAATAACGGGTGTTTTGTCGATATTAGGTACTTGAGTAAAAAATGAACACCTTATAATTACAAGTTGTCTATGTGGTCAATATACCATTATCTCCAGAATTATATTAATGATTTAGATATCATATATACCATATATATCTAGTATATATATGTATTTATAACAGTACGTAACATTGAGAGATAAGAAATAAAGTACACCATTCATGGAGATGTTAAGTCGTACGTACGCATGAATGATACTTTCATTTCTATTTCGTACTTTAATGGAATTAAAACATAATGATATATAGGTATATTATAATTCCAGTATAATATCATATATAATATCATTAACTTCATCCTTTATACATCCCACATATCGCATTAAGGAGTCATATCACCTTGAGGGGGCGGTAGTCCGCACTTCCTCAAATAAAATTATCGCATTTACCCATAATGTAAACCATAAATATATGCTATAAATGAAAAATACATAATCATATAGAAAACATAAAAATAATATATATCATATATAAATATTGTGTCATATTAATTTCCACCATGAGAGGTGGTAGGAGATAATCGAAAAATCATTATTTCATGAGGCGTTAGTTTTCCATCCACATAAATAGTATTATTTTCACCAATTAGATGGAGGTGTGTGTAAGTGTAGTTATAATAATTATCAGAAAAAAATTCTAGTGTATTTAGGATACTATTTTGTTATAAAATAAATGAATAAAAAGAGTTTAGGGGGTTGGAGCAGTAAAATAAAACAAATTAACTTAAGAGAAGATGATACCTTTAATTCAGGTAACTCCCTTTGGTTTGAACCAAAAGGGTCTATTGAAGTGCCTTATGTATAAGGTAAGGATTCTAGGTGGAAGATAGGGATCTTGAGAGATTATTTGGGTAGGGATTGGACGATCCGAGGGGCTTGAGAGGTGTGAGAAATTGGTTATAAGAAAGAGATTTTTATAAGGGAGAGGAGGGACTCTTCACAAATGTGTGAAAATATTATTCTACTATATATTTATTTTCATTTAATAAAGAACCAATACTTATTAAAGTCGAAGATAAGATGACTCATGGTCGAAATAGAATCATCCAATAATAATTGGACATATTTTGGATATTATTTTAATCTTTATAATCTTATTTATTTAGATCATTTATTAATGAGGTAAACACTACATCATTATTGTGTCATAAATAATTTACATTATATGATGTATAAAAAATATAAAAAAAAAATAGCATGATGTAGGAAATATTTTTATATTTCCAATGAATATTTATAGTCTAAAATTTGACTTATATAACTCTATGTAAAAATTAATTGACTAAAAGATATTTTTTTGTGTCATTTTTGTCTTCACATTATGTTAATTAAAATAAAGTGTCATTATCACTCTTAAATGGCCCCATGGGGTCCCGAAATCGTCCCAAAGATGCCCATGGTCGGATATGTGTTAACCAATAAAATTAGGACATATTTAGGGTAATTTTATATCATTATAATAATACTTTTTTACCCATATTAACCAGATTTACCATTTAACCATGGTAGATACAAAAAATTTTGAAGTAAATATTCATAAGGCCTAAAAATAAAAGTAACACATTTACACAATTTGGACCTCCTGATTCCAAATATTAAATCCATTTTTCCAAATTCAGAACACAGAAGTGGAAGAAAATAATTTAAAATTAATTCCTGCTGTCAAAACAAAAAGGGTGTTTTTTGAAATATTAACTATCAAAAGATTAACACTTGTTTATGTCCAATTTCAAAGTGAAATTAATTAAAATGACCAACATTGGATAAAATGGTAAAAACTAATTCTAATTACACTTTAAAACTAATTAAAATGATAATCCAATCATATAAATAAATTATATTAAAATGCAGTTTTGAAATAAAATACAGTATTTTTCACTATTTATTGAAAAATGAACTTTATCTGAAAAATACCAAAATTTTACCCAAAATGAATTTTGATGTCCCAATTATAAAGAATAATTTTATTTTGTCATAGAGAACATATAAAAGATACCTAAACTAGATTCAATGAGGTTTCTCCATCAAAAGGTGGTAAATCAGCCTTTTAAAGAATATTAGAGTATTTATGTTTAAGATTAGATTGATTCAAATTTTAAGCCTCTATAATTTATTGGTTAAAAGTAAAAAAAATTAACAAAAATTAATAATAATATTGTAGTTAGTTCTATTCATTCCCTACAAAACAACGGTTTGGCATTAACTACAAATTAAAATAATAATATTATATTATTAGTGTACAACATAAGATTTCTAAGAAACCCGTTGTTGCGTATCGAGTACGTCATCAAACATTGAAACCCCTTTAAGGTAAAATTAATATTTAATTCCCAAGTATTAATAAATATGAAAATTTCATATTTCTTTATTTACCTGGGATGTTACAGATATACCCATAATAAATATGTCAATCAAGAACAAACTGTAGCCAATATATATAAATACCATGACCACTACTGCATCCATCTACCTCTAGATAAACATATCAATTGGAATAAGAAATAAGAAAAAAAAATTAGATCTGAACATAATAAATTAGTATTATAGTACAATAATTAATAATATTTAAACATACCATATAAACTAATATCCCTCATGAATGATTTATGAAGATTTTTGACGATCAGAACAATTAAACTTATTCCTATTACAGACATCTATCACCAAAAATAAAATACCTAACATTTAAGAAACTAAACGTGAAAGATAATATACATAGATATATTCCTAATGTTTTACATAATAATTTTTTTTTGATAGTAAAACAGAAGACATATAACATAAAAAATGACATGTCACGAAGAACACTTTGAAGATATAAAATTACCTATTTAAGATATGATTTCACACTTGGAACTAAAAAGGGAAAATTATATAACACTCTATTAAATTTTTAAAACGAAATGTGGTGTTCTTGAAATTTAATCAATAAAAAATATTTAAATTATTTGATCTGGAATAATGTATTATATTTCCAATATTAATCAATGGTTTTTTATCACGATTTCAAGTAAATATGACATTATTTTCTATAGTTTTGACCATTATATGAATGTTTTAGTGTTTTAAAACACTACAAACACATTTACTGGAATATCAGGATGTCCATAAATTTAAATGATATTTCATTGGTTAAATTTTTTAGTAATAAATAAATATTCATTTAATTATGATATTATGATAATATGACATCTTTTTCATAGTTTTACCCCCTGAAACAATGTTTTAATGGCTTTAGTATCTTTAAAAATTTATTACTGAGTCATTCAGAGCACAATGCATTTCATATCGATGTGTTGTAGATACTTACATAACAAAAATAATTAAATAGTGGTTGTACCATGATTTTAAATCAATATGAAGATTTTTTTCTATGGTTTTAGTTGTTAAATACACGTTTTACTGTTTTAAAATACTAAACAAGTGTTTATGGGAATCCTGGTAAAACATTAACTCAGAATTAAATGTTTCCATTTCCAAAATTTAAAAAATCAATCAACAATAATTTTCCGATGCTATTGCGGGCATCCAACATTTTTTTGTGTAGTTTTAACCACTTGAAACTTGTTTTTAATGACACTAGTATCATTAAAAACTACTTATTGTGTCATTCAAAGAACACTACATGGTGTATGGATGTCTTGTTTATGCATACTTCCCAAGAATAATTAAATGATAGTTTTCCAATGATTTCATGTTAGTATGAAGTTTTTTTCTTTTTTTTGTCTATTACATGCATGTTTTAGTGTTTTAAAACATTGAAGATATGTTAATGGGAATACTAAGATAACTATAACTCATAATTAAGTGTATTCAATTTATAAATTTTCAAAAATCAATCTACATCTATTGTTCTTTGATTTCATAGGCATCTGAACTTGTTTTCGTAGTTTTCACCCTGAAACATGTTTTTAATGACTTTAGTATCCTTAATAATTTCTTATCAAGTCATTCCACTACTAGAAAAACAAGTATTTGCGACGGGATCCCGTTGCAGATGGCTTTTTGCGATGGGGGCCCGTCGCAAATGACTCGTTGCTGAAAACGGTGTCACAATAACAATTTTTTGCGACGGGCCCGTCGCTCAAGCCTTTTTCCGCGACGGGGAGAATCCCCGTCGCAACTAGTACTCCGTATATTTGTAAAAAACTATTTGCGATGGGGCCCGTCGCAAAAACTATTTTTTAAAAAATAAAAAAATAATAATACTATTTGCGACGGGAATAGTATCCCGTCGCAAATACTATAAAAAAATAAAAAAATAAATTGTTAATAAATTATTTTAATTAATATAATAATAATCCAATTATAATTCAAAAATGAAAAATAATAAAATATTAATAAATGATTTTAATTAATATAATAATTGAATTATAATTCAAAAATAAAAATAATAAATTATTTTAATTAATATAATAATAATAGAATTATAATTCAAAAATAAAAAATAATAGAATATTAATAAATATTTTATAATGAGAAAAAAACTACGATTAGAAAAAAAATCCTATTTTGATTTCACAAATTTTATAACATAAATACAAACTCTAATCTGAAGGAGGGGGGGAGGGGGGGATCTGCAGATGGTGGTGGAGGAAACTCCATCCCTAAAGCATGAGTGAGTCGGCGCATGTACTCCATCTGCTCCTGATGCTGCTGCTGCCACCGACTCGTCTGCTCCTCGTACAGCTGCTGCTGGCGTCGATGCTCCTCCTCATGCTGCTGACGCATCTACTCCTGCTCCTGTCGGAGACTCTCTATCAGTGCAGTCTGAGATCGCAACTGATCCTCATACTTTGTAGCAGAAGAAGATGCACGAGCTCCTCTCGAGCTGGACGCCGACATCGCAGCACTGCCATAATAATCTCCGGGAGTCAGTCGAGAGCTGATACCAACTACCCGGCCTTTCTTGAAGGCATACTAGGTGGCCTGCATCCATGCTGCCTCATCAAACTGACGGCCAATGGTCTGATCTGATGACTCTGCCTGACTCTCAGGCCGGGCCTGTCATGCTGCGGCCTCATATGACTCATGTAGTTGCAATTTAAAATTAAAATTGTGAATATATTATATACAGTTAATTTTTAAACTTGAAAACAAATAATACTAACCACGATGTGATGTTGACGATCACCTCTGATCTCCCCAATAGTAGGATCACTATACATCCTCCGATATATGTCGTACTCCATAATATCGGGGGTGCTCGACAGCCTATAAGAATAAAAAATAAACTGTTAATATTTATAGTTATATAAAATATTTATAAATAATGTACGTACCAGATTCTGTCTATGAGTACTGAATGAACGACTCCCAGCTCGATGAGTCACCTCCTATCTCCCCCGATTCTGCCTCCCCACCGATGATCTCCTCTGAAAGGCACCACTCAACCAGTGCGCACATAATCCATCTCATACATGGGATGAAATGTACTCTGGTCGGTGTGCTCTACATGACTCGTCAAAATCTGACACTCCTGCTTTCTTCATCACAGCTTTTCTTAAATTGTGCAAAAACTGACGAAGGCGATCACGCATGGCCACCTCCCATGCCTCGTGGATGGCGTCACGCATGGTATCCTCGATCGGATACCATAAACCCTACAGATAAATCAAAATATCAAGTTAGAAATGAAATAATTTTCAAAATAAAAATTATTTATTTACGTACGTACCAACCAATGGCCGAACATGGCCTGCTGCACATCAATGGGAATCTGCTCCCATGTGGTCCACGGCTGAGAGAAATAGTTGCGCAAAATAGCGCTGCCCTGTCCGACTTCTATATGCGGAAAACTGTAAAAATAATAAACATTTATTATGTGAATAGATTAATGAAATCTTAGTCAAATCAACAGGTTATCACACCTCTGTGTGCATGGATCAAACCCAAGACGTGGACGTCGCTCGGGGACGGGGTCTGGAATCATCAATCGTGCAAGACCGCACCCCCTCCGCGTACTCCCTGGAGTGCCTGTAGGCTGAGGGTCATCTGGCAGCAACTCATCCGCATCGAAAGTCAGGTCAGCATCCGCCAACTCACGAAATGTGGCATCGTCCATCTGAAACAGAAAATGTTAATGTTGTTAGCAAATAATTCATAATTACTATTATATATACATATATACATATTATTATTGTATATAAATACCATGGAATTCTATCAGTGTTCATCTTCATCATCATCTTCATATATGTCAATATCATCTTCATATTCCTCCTCAACATCATCGATATCCATTCGAGTTACAGTTGCTTCATCTCTTACCATTTCAAATTCATATGTGACATCATTAACATCATCGTCATCACTGACTCTTAAATGTGGGGTGTCGTCATCGATACTCATGTCTCTTTGTAAAAAAGATTGATTTTGAGTACTCTCTTGAAAAACTTCAATTCTTTTCACATCAGTGAAAGCACATTCACTTTGACTAAACTGATTGTCTAGAATTTTGATTTTTATTACACTCCACCAATCAGTCAAGTCTCTTGATGTAGAACAGTACTTTGCGTAATAAACTTGATTTGCCTGTTGAGCCAATAAGAATGGTTCATTTACTGCGAGAACACTTTTACATTTAATATCGATGATTCCATGAGTCGTATGAACACGCACGCCTCTCTCTGTATCCAACCACCGTCATTTGAACATGGTTATGTAATGTTGTCCAAGATAACAGAGTTCAATGATTTCATCAAGTATGCCATAAAAGTCAACTTCATTTTCTCGATGATGAGATCCTCTCAAGAAAACTCCACTGTTCATTGTTTTTTTCGATTCCCCATATGCATGTGTGTGGAATCGAAATCCATTCACCACATATGCATTATAAGTTTTAACAAGTTTGGAAGGTGGGTTACTCAATACACATAGCCGTTTGTCAATTTTATCAGCATGTCAAGACACCTGAATATTTGTGAAATAATTATCAATATAGTAAACTATACATTGAATGAGTTGCTAAAAGATAAAGAATTTATGTTACCAGTTTTTGAAACCACTGAGAGAAATTTTTCAGTCGACGTTCTTCGAGAGCAGCTGCTATAATTTGTGGAATTTGTTTCTTGATATGATTATCATACAACCTATAAAAACCAAAGTTATTTACTGTAACATAAATGATAGAATAAGTGATATAAACACTTACAGTACAACTGATGTCATCTCTTCACAGTTGAGCAGAACATACGTATGAGCTCTATGATGTTCATCATCTGAAAGCCAGCGTTCATAAACTCCACCAAAACCAAGCTCTGACTGGTTGAAAATAGATAATTGATTGTCGATTTCATCAATATTCCTCTCGTTCCGTCCCATTCAGTTGTGTTTTGAAGGATACTCAGATTCAAAATAATGGGAGCAGAAAAAAGATATTTCCTCTTGCAAATAAGCTTCTACAATAGATCCTTCAACAGATGCTTTGTTACGTACTTTTCTTTTCAATTTTTGCATGCATCTTTCAAATGGGTACATCCATCGAAACTGTACTGGACCTCCACATTTGGCTTCATATGGAAAATGTAACATCAAATGTTCCATTGAGTCGAAGAAAGACGGCGGAAATATTTTTTCCAGTTTACATATAATTACAACAACATCTTTTTCAAGTTTGCCTAGAGCATCATAATCTGCTGTAACTGCACAAATTTCCCGAAAAAAATGAGACATGTCTGTTATGGAATCCCAAATCACAGAATTCAACAGAACTCTTAATCCAATGGGTAGCAGTCTTTCTATTATAACATGACAATCATGACTTTTTAATCCAGTAATATGACCATTCTTTACACATCTACCCAAATTGGAAGCACATCCATCTGGAAGTCTCAAATCTGCAATCCACTGAAAAAATAATAAACGGTTTTCTTCAGACAGTGTATAAGCTTCTTTTGGTTTCAGTATCCTTTCTGTTCTGACATTCTCAAACAGTTCCAATTCTGGACGCCTGCAAATTTGTGCAAGATCTAAACATGCATTTACATTGTCTTTGCTCTTTCCTGGCGTATCCAAAACTATATGAAACAAATTATCAAAACAGTTCTTCTCAATATTCATGACATCTAACATGTGTCGGACCAACAAATCAGACCAATATGGCAAATCCCAAAATATGCTACGTTTAATCCAATTGTGTTCTTTCCCAAAACCAGAAATTTTCTGTTGGTTTATTGTGGGACCAAAAGTGATGGGAGGTAATGAAAATACAACTGATTTTAACTCCGAACCTGATATCATTTTCGGAGGTCCTTCCCTTTCAACTGTTCTTTTTCTGAAATGAGATCTGTTTCTGCGAAAAGGATGATCAACTGGAAAAAACCTGCGATGACAGTCAAAATAACAAGGTTTCTTTCCATGAATGAGCATAAATGCTTTTTTCTCTCCCATACAGTAAAGACATGATTTCTGACCATGTGTACTCCAGCCAGATAACATCCCATAAGCCGGGAAGTCACTTATTGTCCACATCAATGCTGCTCTCAGTATGAAATTCTGTTTCGTTGCAACATCATATGTACTGACACCAGTACTCCACAATAAATTTAATTCATCAATCAATGGTTTCAAATAAACATCAATATTTTTCTTCAGATGTCCTGGAATTAGTAAAGTCAAAAAGATATATGGCTCCTTCATCAACATCCATGGTGGTAAATTGTACGGAGTTAAAAAAACAGGCCAACATGAATATTGACTACCATAAGATCCAAACGGACAGAAACCATCAGTGGAAAGGCCTAGTCGAACATTTCTTGCTTCTAAAGCAAAGGATGGATGCACTCTATCAAAATGTTTCCATGAATCACCATCGGCTGGATGATTCAAGCTTTTATCGGTTGAAATATTCTCTTTATTCCATGACATCATTGTCGCTGTATTCTTAGACATGAATAAACACTGGAGTCTGGATGTAAGCTAAAAATATCTCAACTGTTTTACAGGAATCAAACCAGACTTCCTGTGTTGTCCTTCTTTATATATCATTTTCCCACATGTGGGACAACTATCCAATGACTCATTTTCCCCAGAATATAAAATGCAGTCATTTGAACATGCATGAATCTTCTGACAAGTAAGTCCCAAATTTCTAACCAGCCTCTTACTCTCATAGTAATTTCAGGTAAAACATTTCCTTCGGGTAACAGTGTTTTAAGCAAAGAAAATATCTGGTTAAAACAGGTGTTTGACATTCCGTTATCTGATTTGATAGCCATAAATTTTGCAACTGCTTCTAATTTGCTCATCTTGCAGCCAGGATATAATGCATCCTCAGCAGACTTCAACAACTCATAAAATTCAGACGGTGCCAACTCAGGATTTGAAGCTATATCAGCCGGAGTTTCTGTATGTTGAACAGATGAACCTGCAACATCATGTACTAAATCTTGAAACCGAGATGGATCCGGAATCAAGTTGGTATCACCTGCTCTGGAACTGTGTTCACCGTGTTGATACCAAAAAACATAATCTGGTTGAAAACCAAAACGCAAGAGATGTTCTCCCACTTTGTCAAACGTGTCAAACGTTCTCAATGCAAATTTTCTGCAAGGGAATTTTATTTTGCCTTCTGAAACAAATTCGGGATTTGATGCCGCAAATGATAAAAAAGTCTCCACACCCTCTACATATACTGGATTTAAACCAGAACCGTTTGGATTTCTACGTTGATTTATCCATATGCGGTCACCTAATAATGATTGTTGACGACCTCGTTGTTCCATATTTCTCTATAAAATATAAAATCATTACTGGTTTTGAATAATTTGTTAGAAAAAACACTTATGCTAGGATAATTATAGAGTTTAGATCATACACGACTGACGCAAAATTTTTATTGAGATAGACCTAAAAATTGACCCTTTAAGAATTAAATATGTTGAGAATAAAGCAAAACATGTTACAAATATTGATAATTTTAATATTATATAAATTTTTTATTATTTTCATAGTACTAATATTATTGGTAATTATTACTAATTATTACTAATTATTACTAATTATTGGTAATTATTACTAATTATTACCAATTATTGGTAATTATTACTAATTAATACTAATTATTGATAATTATTACTAATTATTGGTAATTATTAGTAATTATTGGTAATTATCGGTAATTATTACTAATTATTGGTAATTATTACTAATTATTGGTAATTATTACTAATTATTGGTAATTATTACTAATTATTGGTAATTATTACTAATTATTGGTAATTATTACTAATTATAACTAATTATTACTAATTATTACTAATTATTACTAATTATTACTAATTATTACTAATTATTGGTAATTATTACTAATTATTACTAATTATTACTAATTATTTGTAATTATTGGTAATTATTACTAATTATTACTAATTAATACTAATTATTGGTAATTATTACTAATTATTGGTAATTATTATTAATTATTACTAATTATTACTAATTATTACTAATTATTACTAGTTATTACTAATTATTACTTTTTACCAGTAATTATTCCTAATTATTGGTAAGTATTACTAATTATTGTTAAGTATTACTAATTATTGGTAATTATTACTAATTATTTGTAATTATTATTAATTATTACTAATTATTACTAATTATTATTAATTATTACTAATTATTGGTAATTATTACTAATTATTGGTAATTATTACTAATTATTGGTAATTATTACTAATTATTACTAATTATTACTAATTATTACTAATTATTTGTAATTATTACTAATTATTACGAATTATTACTAATTATAGATAATTATCACTAATTATTACTAATTATTGGTAATTATTGGTAATTATTACTAATTATTGGTAATTATTGGTAATTATTACTAATTATTGGTAAGTATTACTAATTATTGTTAATTATTACTAATTATTGTTAAGTATTACTAATTATTGTTAAGTATTACTAATTATTGGTAATTATTACTAATTATTGGTAATTATTACTAATTATTGGTAAGTATTACTAATTATTGTTAAGTATTACTAATTATTGGTAATTATTCCTAATTATTGGTAATTATTTCTAATTATTACCAATTATTACTAATTATTGTTAATTATTACTAATTATTGGTAATTATTACTAATTATTGGTAATTATTACTAATTATTACTAATTATTTCTAATTATTATTAATTATTACTAATTATTGGTAATTATGACTAATTATTGGTAACTATTATTAATTATTACTAAATATTGGTAATTATTACTAATTATTACTAATTATTATTAATTATTTTAATTATTACTAATTATTACTAATTATTGGTAATTATTGGTAATTATTACTAATTATGGGTAATTATTGGTAATTATTAATAATTATTACTATTTACCGGTAATTATTCCTAATTGTTGGTAATTATTTCTAATTATTGTTAATTATTACAAATTATTGTTAATTATAACTAATTTTTGGTAATTATTAGTAATTATTACTAATTATTACTAATTATTATTTATTATTACAAATTATTGGTAATTATTACTAATTATTGGTAATTATTACTAATTATTGGTAATTATTACTAATTATTATGAATTATTACTAATTATTGGTAATTATTACTAATTATTACTAATTATTACTAATTATTGGTAATTATTACTAATTATTACTAATTATTGGTAATTATTGGTAATTATTACTAATTATTGGTAATTATTGGTAATTATTACTAATTATTGGTAATTATTGGTAATTATTACTAATTATTGTTAATTATTACTAATTATTGGTAATTATTACTAATTATTGGTAATTATTACTAATTATTACTAATTATTACAAATTATTACTAATTATTGGTAATTATTGGTAATTATTGTTAATTATTACTAATTATTACTAATTATTACTAATTATTACTAATTATTAGTAATTATTGGTAATTATTACTAAATATTAATAATTATTACTAATTATTGGTAATTATTAGGTATTTATTACTAATTATTGGTAATTAATACTAATTATTGGTAATTATTGGTAATTATTACTAATTATTGGTAATTATTACTAATTATTGGTAAGTATTACTAATTATTGTTAAGTATTACTAATTATTGGAAATTATTACTAATTATTGGTAATTATTACTAATTATTACTAATTATTGGTAATTATTACTAATTATTGCTAATTATTGGTAATTATTACTAATTATTGGTAATTATTACTAATTATTACTAATTATTACTAATTATTGGTAATTATTACTAATTATTACTAATTATTACTAATTATTGGTAATTATTGGTAATTATTACTAATTATTGGTAATTATTACTAATTATTGGTAATTATTACTAATTATTGTTAATTATTACTAATTATTGGTAATTATTACTAATTATTACTAATTATTGGTAATTATTACTAATTATTACTAATTATTGGTAATTATTGGTAATTATTGATAATTATTACGAATTATTGGTAATTATTACTAATTATTGGTAATTATTACTAATTATTGGTAATTAATTCGAATTATTTCGAATTATTACTATTTACCGGTAATTATTGATAATTATTCTTAATTATTACTAATTATTGGTAATTATTACTAATTATTGGTAATTATTACTAATTATTGTTAATTATTACAAATTATTGGTAATTATTACAAATTATTGGTAATTATTACTAATTATTACTAATTATTACGAATTATTACTAACTGTTACTAATTATTACTAATTATTACTAATTATTGGTAATTATTGGTAATTATTACTAATTATTGGTAATTATTACTAATTATTGGTAATTATTACTAATTATTGGTAATTATTACTAATTATTACTAATTATTACTAATTATTACTATTTACCGGTAATTATTTCTAATTATTACTAATTGTTACTATTTACCGGTAATTATTACTATTTACCGTTAATTATTACTAATTATTACTAATTATTGGTAATTATTACTAATTATTGGTAATTATTACTAATTATTGGTAATTATTACTAATTATTACTAATTATTACTAATTATTACTAATTATTACTAATTATTCCTAATTATTACTAATTATTCCTAATTATTACTAATTATTACTAATTATTGGTAATTATTGATAATTATTACTAATTATTGATAATTATTACTAATTATTGGTAATTATTACTAATTATTGGTAATTATTACTAATTATTGGTAATTATTATTAATTATTACTAATTATTACTATTTACCGGTAATTATTTCTAATTATTACTAATTATTACTATTTACCGGTAATTATTACTATTTACCGGTAATTATTACTAATTATTACTAATTATTGGTAATTATTACTAATTATTGGTAATTATTACTAATTATTGGTAATTATTACTAATTATTACTAATTATTACTAATTATTATTAATTATTACTAATTATTCCTAATTATTACTAATTATTCCTAATTATTACTAATTATTCCTAATTATTCCTAATTATTACTAATTATTACTAATTATTACTAATTATTACTAATTATTACTAATTATTCCTTATTATTGGTAATTATTGGTAATTATTCCTAATTATTCTTAATTATTACTAATTAGTGGTAATTATCAGTAATTATTACTAATTATTACTAATTATTGATAATTATTAATAATTATTACTAATTATTACTAATTAGTGATAATTATTAATAATTATTACTAATTATTGGTAATTATAAATAATTATTGGTAAGTATTACTAATTATTGGTAAGTATTATTAATTATTGGTAAGTATTACTAATTATTGGTAAGTATTACTAATTATTTGTAATTATTACTAATTATTGGTAATTATTACGAATTATTGGTAATTATTACTAATTATTACGAATTATTACTAATTATTACTAATTATTGGTAATTATTGGTAATTGTTCTTAATTATGAGTAATTAAATGAATAATTACCAATAATTAGGAATAATTACCAATAATTAGGAATAATAACATTATTAGTATATTTTTTTATTAATATTAAAATAATATAATTTTCTAATTTATATACAATTCTCCTTTCATCTGTGTGTTTTCTATCTCCATATACAAATAATACATGTGAAGACAGCAAACACACAGATGAAAAGAGAATTGTATATATATAAAAAATTATATTATTTTAATATTAATAATAAACTATACTAATAATTAAATAATGTTATTATTCCTAATTATTAGTATTTATTACTAATTATTAAGTGATAAAACAATGTAAACATAATTAAATTACAACTAATTAAGAATAATTGAAACTAATAAAACATTAAAAATAAATATTAAATTAAAATAAATATAAATACCTTGAAAATTGATCTGAGGTTGATCTCTGATCGTTCTTCAAAACTTCAATATCAACTCCGGAGAAAAAAATTAAACTTGAGAAAAACTGAACTGTAGAAATAAAATTTTGAGAGAAGAAGAAGATGGAATTTGAGAATGATTTGAAAAAACGGATGGGGTATTTATAGGTTAGATTAGTTGCGATAGGCCCATTTGCGACGGGTACCGTCGCAAATACCTTAGCCAACATTTATTACCGTCAACGGTTAAATAGTTATTTGCGACCGGTCCCGTCGCAAATAAACATCCGCCGACATACTATTTGCGACGGGGGAATATTCCCGTCGCAAATATCTTTTACCGTCGCCGGTTATTTGCGACGGGGGAATTCCCCCGTTGCAAATATGTTTCCCGCGATTTGGCGCGCAAAGGGCGCCAGTCCTTTTGCGACGAGGAAAGCTATCCCGTCGCAAAAGGCTACTTATTTGCGACGGGCAAATACCCCCGTCACAAATAAGTTTTTAACAGGGCTATTTGCGACGGGAATAAATCCCGTCGCAAATAACCCGTCGCAAATACCCATTTTTCCCGTAGTGTTCAAATCACACCACACATAGAATGGGTGTTTTTTCTAAGTGTTCACATAAAAAATAATTCAGTCATGAATTTATCACGATTTCACATCAATACAAGGTTGTTTTATATTATTTTGGCTTCTACCCGCACGTTTTAGTGTTTTAAAACCCTAAACACATGTCTATGGGAATCCTAGGAAGAACATAACTCAGAATTAAGTTTCATCAGTTCCTACACCTAAAAAATAATTCTACATTCATTTTTCCATGATTTCATAGACATCTGACATTTTTTGTGTAGTTTCAACCCCCAGACAAATGTTTTTAAAGACTTTGGTATTTTTAAAAATAGGTTATAGAGTCATTAAAAACACAACACATTTCACATGGTTTCATTTTCTACACTTACATGTGAAAATTAATTAAAATGTGGTTTTCCCTGGATTTCATGTCATTCTGAGGTCGTTTGATATTTTTTTGACCATTACACACAAATTTTAGTCTTTTAAACACTGAAAACGTGTCTACCAGAATCCTAGAAAAAATGTAACTAATAATGATTTTTTTTCATATAATACATTTCAAAAATACATCTATGGTCATTTTACTTTAATTTCATGACCATCATATGTCGTTTTTATCATTTTGACTCCCTGGTACTAGTTTTTAAAGACTATTTTATTTAAAAACTGCTTATCCCGTCAGTTTGATAACACCCCATGTTAGATGGATTTTTTTCTATGAATACACACCAAAAATATATTAATGGTGGGGTTACCATAATTTTATGTCAATCTTAGGTTATTTGTTATGTTTTTGGATGTTACACGAACATTTTTGTATTTTAAAACTCTAAAAATGTGTATACGGGCATCCCAAACAAAATGTAACTTGACATGATGTGTCTTTAGTTCCTAATTTTCAAAAATAAATCTAGGGTAATTATAATCTAATATAATGTCTATCTAATTTGGTTTTCATAGTTTTAACCCCGTAACACTAAAGATAATGGTTTCTTTAAAAACTGATTATTGAGTCATTCATAGCACAACACATCTCAAATGGATTTTTTTCCCAAGTGTACACATCATAAAAATTAAAATATGCTTTTACCATGATTTAACATCCATATGAAGTCATTATATATGGTTTTGACCATCACACACACATTTTGGTCTTTTAAAACATTGAAAATGAATATACATCAATCCTGGGAAAACTGTAATACAAAATGATGTGTCATCAATTCCTATATTTCAAAAACCAATATACAATAATTTTCATCTAATTTGAATAACATATTACATTGTTTTCTTTGTTTTTACCCCTGAAAACATGTTTTTAAATACATTAGTATCTTTAAAAACTATTAGTTGAGTCATTTTGAGCACACCACACATCGGATGTATGTGTTGATTCTGCATACACATAAAAAATATCTCATTGGGTTTTTAACATGATTTCATGCCAAATGAGATTGTTTTTTATTCTTTTAAAAGTTACATTAATGTTTTAGTATTTTAAATTAAATAAAACACCTTTATGAGCATCTAAATAAAACTATAACTGGAAATGATGTACTATTGATTCCTATATTTCAAAAATAAATCTACCACAGTTTTTAAATGATTTTATAGTTATCTAAGACATGATGTTTTAAATATGGATTGAAGTGTGATTTTTCAATATCATAGCGCCATTTTTTACTTTAAGACACCTATCACGTAGCAAAAAATATGAAAAAGATCATGGAATATTTTCAAAATTTAGGAAAAAGATCCACAATTAATTTTTGATGTATAGGAATTGATCAAATGTCAACTCGACACACAATGCGATAAGTATGACTCTATGTTCATGTTTTCAATATATTAGTTTTATTTTAGTTTAAAATTTCTATCACAATGTCAAAGATGAAGAAAATAAATTTGCATTGATTTCAAAACTCAGGAAAATGATCCACAATTCAGTAGTGATGTATGGGAATCGATCGCATGTTAATGAGACACATAACATGGCTGGTATGGATTTAAGTGAGTGATTTCAATGTAAATGAAATTTTACATTGAAACATCTTTCATATATAGAAAACTAATAAAAATATATGATAATTTTCCAACATTATGAAAATTATCTATAATTAATTTTTGACATATAGGAATCAACCACACATCTATCTTACACATGATGTGCTCGACATGTCTCAAAGTGAATATTTATAATATAAATGTGACATTTTAGTTTTATTCATAGAAGTTTTGTGTGTTATTTTTAAATGTGTGAATTATTTATGATGTTCATAATTTACAATGGTTTGATGATCTATATGGTTGGAAATTTCCATGGGAATCATTCCAACCATACTCTTAAATACATACACTAAAGTATTTTCCTTTTCTGATAGCCACTAATCCAATGTTTTCTTATAAGGTTCATGTACATATACTTTTTCTTTCAAACATTCAAATTTTCTTTATGATTACTGATCAAAATCACTTCTCTAACTCACATTGGATGTAGCAGTAAATGACGATGAATCCCTACTAAAGATAACTGATCGAGTTGGCCTAGAACTAATCCCATGTACATGTTGGAGATACAACTTCCCTAAAATTATTATGACTACATTGTTCTAGGATATCGATGAAAATTGGGACGGGTTCACATCCAAAGATTCATGAAATTTAATCTATTAATATAATAATACATACAATGTTTTTTAAAATTTTCAAAACTTTATTAAATTATATAATTAATAATTTTCCATTACTATTTAATTTTATTTCATTACTGTATTAACATAATAATGAAAGATAAATTATAAAAACAAACACGACTTAAACCCACTTAAATGGGGACAACTAGATATATCAAAAAATTCCAATAAAGTTAATTATAACAATTTGATCCCTGTAGTTATCCCTATTTAATTGTGTTTTTAGGATTATTTTTATTATAATTTATTTTTCATTAATATTTTTATAGTAGTAAAATAACATTAAATTGAAATGAAAAGCACATAAACCAATATCTTTGGTAGGATCATTCAAAATACTACCATCGAGTTTCCTATGAACGTTAAGCCACATCTCTATCTAGCCAACAGAGTGACCTAATTCATTAGCCTTTATAAAAACATATATACAATTCTTAAAAAAACCTTAATATATAATAAAACAATATAAATAATAGTGGATAAAATACGACAAAAATTGTTTATTTTCTCAAGAAAATATGAGACCCAGTGAAATTAGTAATGAATTGTTTCTCATGAATCATATTATTTTTTATAAAATTCTAAAAATATAGAAAACTAATTGGAATTATAATTTTAATACGTTTATGTTATTAATATACAATAAAAAATTTAATTACCTCTTGAGATGCATCTCTGTTAATATTGAATAAAATATTCTACTACTCATGAGAAACACCTTTAGGCACTTTATCATACATATTTCCTTATCTAAAATATGTGTAATTAAATTAATTACATAATCTCTATTTAAAATCTCACCAATTCTTGCCAAAATTTTCAGATTCTATTTGTGTGAAATAGATTCTGGGGAATAAAACTGAAAAAACATTTAGAAAAAAACATAACACTACATAAGGATGTTTCAAAATTTTATTAATTTATTTTAAAATAGTTGTCAATGAATATTAAATTAATATTACCTTTAATTTGTTATTAAAGACTTAAGTTTTTCAATATGTGGGAATATGCCTCAAATAATTATAATTAATGGGAAAACTCACCATCTCGCAAGAAAGCTTCCATAGAATCTACCTATAATTTTCAGTATCATCATAGGTAGGAACCCTAAATTAGTCAAATAGAATTATAATCTTGAAGTATTTCAGGTCCCATGCATATTTGGTTTTCATATTTATACCTCTTCAATTTCTATCCTTATATAATTGAAAAATTAAGTAAACAATTAATAACATATATAGTTTTCTTGTAAAATGACATACATACCAGTAATAGTAACTCTCCAACATCCCCTATATGGAGGGGTGAAAAACTGATCCATCAATATAGGTATTTCAAATGGTGGGATACTAATAACATAAGGGGAAACTACAGGATATCTAGAAGTCTCTAGTAATGAGAAATCACTCAAATAAACTGAAGTTGATGGTAGTGGTGGTGTGATCCAATATTTTGGTCATCTTGGTTCTCATTTTCTTTGTTCTCATCATTCCGGTAATTCAAATGGTTCAGAATATATTAAATGTATAAAAAATTTAATAAGAAAAATATTTTTACAATAATTGAAAAATAATACAATTTTTATATGAATGGAACATTTTTGAATGAGAAATTTTAATACAGTTTCATTACAAATTTATACACTTGATTATCTTCATGTTCATTATCTTTATTTTAATCAACATCCATTATGATGAGTAATAATTTTTCACCCTATATTACATGTTCTATGTAACTCCCTGACCCTAGTTACCCAGAGTCATTTCATTATTACATAACATTGGCATGATCAAAAGGGATCAAATCCCAAAAGATCGATCAGTTTTATATCCCTGGAAGTAATTGATATAAAGATAAGTTTTACATTACATTATGAAATAAAAGACATAAATTGTATTACTTATTTTAACACATTAATCTCCCTTATAATATCCCTTCAGGTCAGTCATAATATACTTCTTTACATCCTAGAAAAAATAAAACATAAGAATGGGGTGAGATCAGATGATCATTAAGGATAAAAATATAGCAGAAATAATAATAAATAATCCTAAACATTTAAGGAAATGTATAAGACTAAAACATAATCTTTTTAAAATTAAACCAAAGCATAATATGGAAAAGATAAATCAAATAATTTCATTTACTTATTCACATATATATTCTACTCGTCGAATAATCACATGTAATATTAATAACCAATTTCATAATTATGGAGTGTGTAATGCCAGACATCATAACCACATAGTCAAGTCCTCATGCCAAGACTACAAATAAATTTTTTTCAAGGCCTTGGGAAAAGACACTATTTTGTATCATGAGACCTACCGATTCATTGAGGATCTATAGCAGGCTCCACCCGTTACTTACTAAGTCTAATTCATTCCTCATATGAAAAGGATGAAACATAACATAAAAATTAAGATTAAAAATATTATATGGAATGTTAATACATTAACCACAAACCAAGAATAGTATAAAAATATCACATCCATAGTCAAACATATGACAAAATCTTCATTACAATATAGAAGATTGTATCATAATAAATAAACTTCAAACAAGCATAAAATCCAATAAAGGATGTTGACATGGATGGAATCAAAACATTTTGAGAGAAATATCCCTTTATATTTTGGAATAATTTAAAAGTAATTTAATTTTAAAAGAAAACAATTATTTTGAAAATATACTTATAATATTGTAAGGGAATCATTGAAGGTATTATAATGACAGAAAATAACGGCACCCACTATATAAGTTAAAAAACATTCTTTCCTTATATTTGTTGAAAAGAACATAAAGGAACTTGTTTGGAAAACAACAAAATATTCCTTTATAAACATATAATAAAAATTCAAACAAGGGTATAAATGACTTTAACCCATAGTCTAGTAAATAGTAAAAATTCTTTGAAAAACTTTTTTTAGAAACACAAATGTGGATGATAAAGAGGTCCCAGTAGATACTCATGTATAAACAACCTCAGATAATGAAGAGATTGTCGAATTAAACCTTACCTTGTACATTTCCTTGATCGAGGGTATGTTTACTTCTTGTATAATAGTTAAATTATTGTTATTAAATTATACAAGAACCACATACATAAATATGATATCATATATGATCTTCTAATATTTCTTTGTTAATAATAATTCAGTAGTATCATTGTTTCTGGTGTTAACTGATTTGTTTTACTTTATAATCTTGGTTACGTAAGCCATGTTTGTTTTGGATAGGATGTATTTGATTCATATAAAGAATGGTATTATGTTATTAAACATTATTTTTAATCATAAAATGAAATTTATTCCAGAATGGTAATGATGGGGAATGGATTTCATCGCGTTCGTGGAGACGGTAATTAGTACGTATGCACATTTGATGAATTTTCATTTATAGGATGGATAAAATAATGAATATGGTTGTACCATATTTTTAATAACATCACTATACATATAAGGTACTGTAGTTTTTATTTTTAAATGGAAACAACAACGAAAGATGAAGTGGAAGAAGAAAATAACTTTGAAATAGGTGGTGAAATTATTACCTCTTCTTCGAGTGTTTCCTATTGAGTTCATCAAAATGGGTACTTAGGATGGATTTCTGATCATATTAAGGCCTGTAGGTCACAATTAAGGTATTTTGGAGGATATTTTAGTATGGTTTGGCCGAGACAAATGGCTTTGGAGGTGTGATTTTGAGAGAAGGGGAAGTATCCTTTTATAAGAGAGGTGATGGTCATTTTAGGAAAAACATAAAATATTATATTAATATAAAATAATATTCAGTTTATAAGGGCTTAAAATAGATTTATTTATAGTTTAAAGTGGGGATGAGTTGAAAACCTCTCAACCAATAGGTTTCAGATAGTTTTAGGTCACTATATTAACCCTATACATTAGATTTATCTCTTTGTTAAATAGTTTAACTTTTAACATGTATTCTTGTATTATTATAACAAATGGTTAATAAACATACAATAAAAATCCAAGAGAACATAAATTGGTTAATTATTAATATATATAACCTTATCTAAGTCCTTTGGATGAACCTTATATTTTTAGGAATATTATATCAATTAATAATATAGTTTTTTTAACTCATTTATGTCAATTTTGACACTATTTGGTATCTTGATTTTGTGAAAGTCATAAATTCATTATCACTTCTAAAAAAATTTATTTAATCAACCCTAAAGTGTCATATTAACATATAAAATTATTGTAATTCATCAGAAGTCTGAATTTACATTAATTTGGATATTTATAATATCAATTATTTTAATCTTTCATCAATAAGGTAATTACAACATCATCATTGTGTCATAAATAAATTTTACTATTTAATGTATAAAAATTATAAATAAAATACAATTATGTAGGAAATATTTTCATATTTCTAATTAATATTTATAGTCAAATTTATCTTTTGTATAACCCTATATAAATATGTATTAGTTATTAAACTTTGAATTTAACACTTTTAACTCTTCTTTAAATATAATAATAATAAATATTCTAATATAATCCAAGTGGATCAAAAGGATAATATTTTATTTATAAGGTTTATTTTGGACTTAATACACTTATCCAATCAAATTAGGATATGTGTTAGGGTAATTATAATATCATTTTTTACTTTTAATTGCCCTATTTACTTTTAACCGTGGTAAATAAAAGTCAAAAGTTACTATTCACAAAAAAATTCGTTTTATTGAACCAAATTTTACTTACTAAGGTCAACTGTGTCTCTCAAATTTTGAAAATTTAATTAACAGAAGTATTAAAATTACGTTTTATGGAAATTTTCAAATGCGCCTAGAAGGGGGATAAAAGACGGTAAAATGTTCAATAAAAATTTATATATCTAATATTACTATAAAATGACTCCAATGAATTAAATTGAAAATATATATCTATTATGTATAAATTTTTACCTAATTTAAATAAAATAACTAATTATTTAAATAATAAGTCAGTTTTAAACAATAACACATTATTTTTCACTATCCATTAAAAATTGAATTTTTTTAGAAAAATACCAAAAATTCACCCTATGCTAATTTTGATATTTTGAATCCAAAAACTAATTCCATTTTGAAAAATAAAATTTATAAAATTTTATAAAGTGGGTATTACTATTCATAACGGCTAGTTTGATTGGTCATGGTGTGTTAGAACTTGATGTTTCGTACAACGCAAAATATTGTATTATTCAAAGCGAAGCATACTATGGAAGTTTGGGGTGTTATATTCTTCCCTCATTCAATTAATTTCATACTCTAAATTTCTAAAATATTAATACATAAAAAGAATTGGGTGGTTCTTCATCATAGGTTCCTCGGGTACCCACATTTCCTCTTCCATCTTCTGGTTTCTCCATAAAACTCTGGGGAGACTTGGTGGAATTTCCCAATGGAAAGATACAACTCCAATTAATTCTAGAATTTCAAATGGTCCGATGTACCTGAGACTTAATTTACCCTTCTTACAAAAATTTATAACACCCTTCCATGATGATGCCTTCAAGAAAACATGATCTCCTACTTGACATTCCAAATCCTTCCTTCGGTTATTGGCGTAGCTATTTTGCCTACTTTGAGCTGCTTTGATGTGGGTTTGGATAATATTCATCTTTTCTATTGTTTCCTCAACAAGTTCCGGGCCTACGAGTTTTCTTTCAACAACATCATCCCAAAAATTTGGTGTGCGACATCTATTTCCATATAATGCTTCATATGGTGACGTCTGAATACATGAATGGAAGCTAGAGTTATATGAAAATTATACCAGAGGTAAATATTGATCACATATACCTTGAAAGTGAAGTGAGAAAGATATCAACCTGTCATTTAAGGTTTGAATAGTCTATTCTGATTGTCCATTAGTTTGAGGGTGGTAGGCAGTGCTCAAATGAAGTTCAATCTCCAAGGATTTCTAAATAATTTTCTATAATTTTGATGTAAAACGAGGAACATGATCAGAAAAAATCTATAGGGGAACCCCATGAAGTCTTAAAACTTCATTAATATATTTTCTTTCTAAATTTTCAAGTGGTAAATCTTCTATTATAGCAAGTAAATGTGATGTCTTGGTAAGACAATCAACAATGACCCATATTTCATCATTCCTTCTAGGAGTCTTTGTTAGACCTATGAAAACGTCAATCATAATATAATCCCATTTACACTCAAGTATGGGAAGTGGTTTCATGACTCCTCTTGGATGTTGTCTTCCAACCTTCACCTTTTGACAAACCATACATCTTGATACATAATCAGTAATCTCCTTCTTCATGTTGTCCCACAAAAAATGTTCATTCAAATCACTATACATCTTATTGCTACCAGGGTGTATAGAGAAATTTGAGCTATGAACATCATCCAAAAATTCCCTTTTTAGATCAGGTATGTCAGTAACAGAAATTATATTCCCAAATTTCAAAATTCCATCTTCATATAAAAGGTCTATTAATCTCCCATCATTCACAACATTAATTTTTTTTGAAACTCATCCTCATTAGTCTGAGATATTTTTATTCTTTCTATAAAATTTTTATTGGAAACCATTTGAAAAAGTATTGTGGTTTCACATTCCCTGATTATTCTTGTAACCATCTTTACTAGATACATGAACCTAGTATCCCTTTCAACTCTCATATTGTTTAAAAATCCATGATCCTTTCAACACAAAGAATCCACCAACTTATTTTTCTTCATCGGGTGGCATTTTATAGTGAAATACTTATATTTGAGTAGTTCAATCCATCTTCTTTGACTCATGTTGAGTTCTTTTTGTGAGAAAACATACTTCAAACTCTTGTGATCGTTATATATATCAAATTTTTTATAATTGAGATTGTGTATCTATATCATCAAAAGAAATATTACAAATTCTAATTCAAGATCATGAGTGGGATAGTTTTGTTCGCGAATTTTTATGTATCATGATGCATAGGGAATAACTTTATCATTTTTCATAAAGACACAACCAAGTCCATTCTTTGAATCATTACTATAAATAACAAACCCGTAATTCCCTTATGATAGGGTCAAGATAAGATAATTGACTAATATTTTCTTCAATTCTTTAAAACATTATTCACACTCTTTTTTTGAAAAAAATTTAACCCCTTTATGTGTGATACTGATTAATGGGTTAGCCAATTGGGAAAAATTATGGACAAAAAGATGATAATAACCTATTAAACCAATAAGTTTTCATAACTTAGTTATACTTGTTAGTGTTAGCCATTCTTTTAATGATCTTATCTTAGAAGGATCAACAGAGTTCCATCCTTAGAGACAATATGTCCAAGAATTTTTTTTCATAAAGCCAGAATTCACACTAGATAAACTTCCCTTATAATTAATTTCTTCTAAGAGTCTTAAAAATAGTGCAAAAGTGATTTCATTATCTTCGTAGATTTTTGAGTATACTATGATATCATTAATAAATAACACTACAAAGTCATCAAGATATTCCTTGAAAACTATATTCATTAGATCCATGAAAATAGAGGGTGCATTAGTCAGTCCAAAAGGCATTATAGTAAACTTGAAATGAACATAACTGGTATGAAATGTTGTCTTTGGAATTTATTCCATCTTCGCCCACAACTAATGATTTCTAGATCAATGGTCAATCTTTGAAAAATATTATGCTTTATGAATTTTATTGAATAAATCCTCAATGTGAGGTAGGGGATAATTTTCGTTATTGTTATAACATTGATCTCTCTACAGTCAATGCACAACCTCATAGATCCATCTATCTTCTTAAAAATAATAATATGGGATCCCCATGGAGAAAAACTAGGGATAATAAATCCTTTATTACTCAATTCCTATAATCATTTGTTTACTTCCACTAATTACAGAGTGGCCATTCTATAAGGGGTCTTCGATATGGGCTTTAACCAGGAATTAAATCAATAGAAAACTCAATTTCTCGTTCTAGAGGATGTCTAGGTAAATCCTCTAGAAACACATAAAAATATTCTTGTACCATAGGTACATCCTTTATTCTGACATTCTTTTCCTCCACTATAGTTATTTCATTCTCTTCATCCATAATAATTGAATTTAGTAGAGCTACTATGGGTGGATATAGATAAGAATCAGGTGGTGACGTTTCTTCTCTAAAGATAAGGAACTTTTTATCATCATCAATAATAGTAATATCATTCTTATTACAATAAATTTTCACATCATGGTCTGAAATATAATACATACATAGGGTTATATCAAATTAAATCATGGGTGTGACGATGAGATCAACAGATAAAGAACATTTATATGCCCTAATCAGGTCTGATTCACAAAACGTTAATGCAATGATACTTCCCTTAGGAGTTTTTACTAAAAAATACCTTGTTAAATCAAATTGGAAATATCTAATTTTCTTAACAAAGTGGAAAGATATGAAACAATGCGATAATCCAGAATCAAATAAAGCATTGGATAAATTTGAGTAAACTATTAAATTACCTTCCACCATGTCATTCGGCGCTTCAACCTTAGTAGTACTGATCATAAAAGTTTGGACTTGCTCCCTTGGAATTTTTGAGGTGAGTTTACTTGGTGCATAAGACATTCATGAGAATAATTCCCTATTTCTTTACAATTGTATAATTCAACATTTGCAACCTCTTTCTTTCCCACACAATCAAAAGCATGGTGGCCTTTTTCACCACACCTGTAAAAGACTCTCATTACCTTAAGGAAAGGACTAGGGTGTTTCTTACCACATTTACCAGAGGATGGAAATTAAAATTTTACCTTCTTCCCCTTATTTTCATTTCAAGAGTGTTCAACAGATCTCTTCTTCTCTTGATTTCATTAAAATTGTAAGACTTAAGGAATTCGTTTTCTATCTTGATAGCACATGAGACAATATCTTCATACAACGAGAAAGATTGTGAAACTAATTATTGAAGGAGAATAGGTTTTAGCCCATCAAAGAATCGATCAATCATAATCCTGGGGTTACATATATAATTTACTACATGCTTTGTTAAACTTATAATGTTAGCCTCATACTTTGCGACAATATCCTCCTTCTTTTGCCTTAGACTCAGAAATTGTCATTCCATATCCACTCAATGGTCACGAAGAAAGTATTATTCTATGAAAATATATTTAAACTCCCTCCATTACATATTTTATAGTTCTTCATCCTCCTTTGTTTTTTGAATTATTGACTACTATTGATCTACATCTCCCGTGAGGCAATAAATTTCCATGACAACTTGTTACCTTTCGCTACTCCCCAAAGCATGAAATATTTCCACTACAGAACTTATCCATTTCTCATCTATGAGTGGATTTTTAGTTCCATTGAATGTTGGTGGTTGTTACCTCATGAAGTGATCTAACATTGAACCACCTCATTGTGGATCAAGGTTCTCTATACAGGTTAGTTTATTATTCATAACCTGAGTGAGTTGTCCAAGTATGGTTATAAGTTTTTCAGCACCAGTTTCATCACCATCTCCACTATAATTATCATGAGTAGTAGGGGAATCCCTATATGTATTAAATTCATTTATACAGTTTCAATTTCTTCCACTATTCTCTATTTCTAAACAATGGCCTAAACTAGATTATTTTATGAATCACAATACATAATTCCAAACTTGTAAAAAACCTAACATAAATCGAACAGTTTATGGATATAATCCATAATCGTAAAAAAACATTCATTGAGGATTTATATACTCATAAATCTTTCATAATGGTTCTAAAGAAAATGTGAATTATCCTAAACATATCCCTCAAGAGTGTCGTAAAAAAGAGTCCAACAAGACCCGTTTTCGTGTACCAGAATAGCCCCGGTTAAGCCCACAAATCCTTGTCATAGTTTTCACTCCTAGGTACATCTGTGCCAGAGCGGACTCTACCTGCTCATATCTAGACATGGTTATTTTTATTGTAAAACTCACACAATTTCTACATTACCAAAATTCTCATATGTTCTTCTATACTAATCCTCACAGTCTATCTTAGGGTAACATTTTCTAATCAGAATTTTTCTAAATATAGCTTCCAATGTTAGTACTAAACTTTCTCTGATACCAACTGTAATTCCCCAAACCTAGTTACCCAGAGTTAGTGCATTATTACATTACACTTGCATGATCACAAGGGAGCATATCCTGAAAGACCGATCAATTTAGTAGCCTTGGAAGTACTAGATACAAACATAAGTTTTATTTTACATTATGAAATGAAAAACAACAAAATTGTGTCACATTTTAAAAAATTCATCTCTCTTAGACTATCCCTGCATGTTAGTCATAAAATTATTCTTCTCATCCTAGAAAAATAAAACATAAGAAAGAGGTGATCGCAGATGCTCGGTAAGGATAAGAATATAGCAGAAACTATCCTAAATAAGCATACATTTTTTGGCAATGTATAAGGATAAAACACAAGACTTTTAAACATAAAATTCAGTATAATAAAAAAATATAAATCAAATAATTACATTTAATTATTAACATGGGCATTACACTAGTCGTATAATCACTTGTAATATCAATAGCCTATTTTATAATGATGGAATGCTGAATGTCGGACATTTTAACCACATAGTCAAGGCCTCGTTCCATGAATACACATAATATTTTTCAAGGACATGTTCCAAGACACTAGTTAGTCTCATGAGACCTATCGATGCATCAAGGAGCTATAGATGACTCCATTTGTCACTTACTAAGTCCAATGCATTCCTCATATGAAAAGGGTGAAACATAACATAAGCATTCGTACTAAAACTATAATACGAAATGTTAATAATTTAACCATAAACCATGAATGGTATAGATATATCACTTCCATAGTCCAACATATCACAAAACCTTCAATACAATATGTAATATTGTATCATAATAAATCATCTTCAAACAAGCGTAAAATACAACAATGGATGTTGACATAAATGAAATCAAAACTATGTGAGAGAAATATCTCTTTCGAATTTGAAATTATTTAAAAGTACTTCAATTATAAATGAAAAATTTTATTTTGAAAATATTCTTATAAGCTTGGAAGGGAAGATTCAAAGGTGTTATAACGACCAAAAATAGCCTCACCCACCATATAAGTAAAAACATCCTTTTTTCTTTTTCTTTTCGAAAAGGTCGTAATGGACCTTGGTTGAAAAATGATGAAAATATTCCATTATAAAAATATTTTAAAAAGTAAAACAAGGGTATAAATGAATTTAAACCATAATCTAGGAA
Source organism: Viscum album (assembly GCA_963277665.1). NCBI lineage: Eukaryota > Viridiplantae > Streptophyta > Magnoliopsida > Santalales > Viscaceae > Viscum > Viscum album. The sequence goes on along the minus strand of OY728128.1, from coordinate 1,923,181,308 downwards.
ATAGAAAAAATGTTTTGAAATACATTTTTAAGAAACACATATTTGGATGATAAAGACGTCCCAGTAGATACTCACGTATAAACAACCTCAGATAATGAAGAGAATGTAGAATTAACCCTTAACTTGTAATTTTCCTTGATAGAGGGTACATTTACCTCCTATATAATAGTTAAATCATTTTTATTAAATTATACAAGAACTACATACATAAATATGATATCATACATTATCTTCTAATATTGCATTGTCAATAATATTTCAGTAGTATCATTGTTTCAGGTGTTAACTGATTAGTTTTCATTTGTATGCTTAGTCATGTCAGCAATATTTTTTTATGGATAGAATGTATTTTATTAATATATATAATGATATTAAGTTCTTAAACATTATTTTTAATTATAAAATGAAAATTATTCTTGAATGGTTATTATGGGGAATGAATTTTATCGTGTTCGTGAAGACAGTAATCTATACGTACGCACGTATGGTGACTTGTCATTCATAGAATGGATAGAATAATGAATATGGTTTTACAATATTTATAATAACATAACAGTATGTATAATTTACTGGAGTTATTATTTTGGTATCAAAACAACAAAGAAAGAAGAAGTGGAAGAAGAAAAGAACTTTGAAAGAGGTGGTGAAATTATTACCTCTTCTTCAGGTGTATCCTTTTAAGTCGATCAAAAGGGCTCCTTAGGTTGGCTTTATGATTAAATTAAGGATTCTAGGTCTACGTTAGGGTAGTTGGGAGTATATTAGAGTAGAGGTTGTTCAAGCCAAATGGCTTTGGAGGTGTGATTTTGAGAGAAGGGGAAGTACCCTTTTATACGAGAGGTAAGGGTCACTATAGGAAGTGCATGAAATATTATTTTATTATACAACCATATTCAGTTTATAATGGCTCAAAAATGATTTATTTCAAGGATTAGGTGGGGATCGTTCAAGAAACTCTCAACTAATAGGTTTTAGATAGGTTTAGGTCACCATATTAACAATATCTTTTAGATTTAACTCTTAGTTAAATAGTTTAAGTTTTACCATGTATTCTTGTATCATTATAATTAATGGTTAATAAACATACTATAAAAATCCAAGAGAACCTCAAGTGGGTCCTTATTGATTTATCTAGCCTTATCTAAGACTTTTTTCCAAACCTAATACTTATAGGAATATTATATAAATTAATAATATAGTATTTGTTTTAAAAACTCATTTATGTCAATTTTGACACTATTTGGTATTTTGTTTTTGTGAAGGTCATAACACCTTCACACTTAGAAACAAATTTATTTAATCAACCGTAACATGTCATAAATAAATTTAATTTTTTAATATCTAAAAATTATAAATAAAACTCCATTATGTAAAAAATATTTTTAGATTTCTAATGAATATTTATAGTCAAATTTATCTTATGTATAACCCTATATTAAAAATGGTTTAGTTATTAAACTTTGAATTTAACAATTTTAACTCTTCTTTATATAAAATAATAATAAAAGTCCTAATATAATACAAGTGGACCAAAAGGATAATATTTTATTCCTAAGGTTTATTTTGGTCGAAATACAATTATCCAATAGAATTTGGACATGTGTTAGGTTAATTATAATATCATTTTTTAGATTTAATTACCCAATTTACTTTTAACCAAGGTAAATAAAAGTTAAAAGTTACTATTCACAAAAAATATGTTTTATCTTATTGAACCAAATTTTACTTATTGATGAAAACCATGTCTCTCAAAATTTTTAATTTCAATTCACTGAAGCTGTAAAATTACGTTTTAGGAAAATTTGCAAATTCGCCTAGAAGGTGGGTAAAAGACGGTAAAAAGTTCAATAAGATTTTCTATATCTAATATTGTTATAAAATTACTAAAATGAATTAAATTGAACATATATAACTATTTTTTATCTGTTTTAACATAATTTAAATAAAATTGAAAATTATTTTAATAAAAATTCGGTTTTAAACATTAAGGCTGTGTTTTTAACTATTCATTAAAAATTGAAAGTTTTCCCCAAAATACCAAAAATTCACCCCAAGGTAATTTTGATATTCCGAATCCAAAAAAAGTCCATTTTGAAAAATAAAATTTTTAAATTTTCAAATAGTGGGTATTACTATTTATAATGGATAGTTTGATTGGGTGTGGTGTGTTAGAACTCGAAATTGCATACAACGCAAGCTATTGTATTATTCGAAGAGAAGCATACCGTGGAATCTTGGGGTATTGCATTATGATGATTCAAGATTTTTAGTAAAAAACTATTCAATGTTTTGTTATTGATGAGGTTCACTTTCACTAAGTAGTAATTGATCTTCATCACCCATATCATACATGTCTCTCAACATTAAGTGTACAAAACACTCCAAAATCCATGTATTTCCGGATCCACATAATAAAACCTAATCACTTTTAAATACATGATGAATATATAATGATATGCCTCTATATAATCACTAGTATGAATCAAGAGAGAGACGTTAACAGCAGAAAAATGTAATGAATCTTTCATTATACCCCTATCAATGTTGACCCACATTCATTTGAATAATATAACTGAAAATTGACCACAAAAGTTTAATTCAATTATATCAATAAAATTTCAATAGTATCCCACCTCTTAAAGTGTAAATAAACAACAATTTTGACCTTTAAAGTACTCTTCAAGACAAATTGTATGAAACCTAAATTTATGATATTGTATGCCAAGAATATCTTAGTCTTACTTAGAGGACCTCATGCCAAAAACATCAAATCATTTGATATTTTATCTTGTTTCTCAATATTTATTATCAAAACATGAAGATATAAGGTGTTACTTTTGACATATAAAAAATAAACACATGTCAATAATATAAATATGAGTATATACTTACAAGATAGATGAACCATTGTATAATATTCTTATAAACAGATTTTGTTAATTCCATCTCATATCAATATCAAACATCGACCCAAAATTTGTTTGAAACTAAACTACCCATGTTAGGATTCATGTTTTTTGGCCATATTTGTTATCTCTATAATCTTAAAATCTTTTGGTACTTTGAATTTTTTTTGTGCCCAATAAAATTTGACAAATAATTGGTGTATTCTTGTTGATATTTATATGTGGTTGAATCTCCTTGAAACAATGGTTCTAACAGATGGGGATTTCAATTGTGATTTTCATGTTGATATTGAAAACTTACCTGATTCCTATCATAAGTGTTTAAATGATAGAAAATTTATTGATAAATGTAGAAAGGTAGTGGAATGTAATAATTGTAAGAGGTTCTGGAAAGTGACTGAGAAGTGTGTTGGGAAAAAATCCCTCTAGGTGTCCTCTCAGACTATGAAGCATAATTCGTAGATCACATAGGGTGGTACACAGAATGACAGTGGATTTTTTTTAGAAAGGCAGTTTTTCATTTAGTAGTGCTATATGGACCAAAAAGTGTAGTACATGGACCACATACAAAAATGGTTTATGGAAAGGCATGTAGTTTATGGGAGGAAAATGGATCACATAAGGAAAGTGGTATGTGGAATAGATTGTTTTTTGCAGTAATGGGATGCTTGTAACACCCCGAGCTTCCACGATACGCCTCTCTTTAAATAATGCAATAGCTTGCATTGTACGCAAGTTCGAGTTCTAAAACACCACGACTAATCAAAGTAGCCGTTATGAATAGTAATACCTAATTTTTGAAATTTTATAAATTTTATTTTTCCAAATGGACTTCATTTTTGGATTCGTAATATCGAAATTATCCTATGTTGAATTTTTGGTATTTTTCTGAGAACTTCCAATTTTTTATGAAAAATGAAAAATACTTAAAAACAATTTTTTTAATCAAAATAATTTATAGTGATAACTTATAATATTGAGTGGTTTTAAAGTATAATTAGAATATATTTTTACGATTTTATCCAATGGTGGTCATTAGAATTAATTTAACATTGAAATTGGACATAAACAATTGCCAATCTTTTGATATAAATTGTTTCTTAAAAACACGCTATTTGTTGTAACAGCGGTAATTAATTATAAAATTAATTAATGCAACTTATATTTTTGAAATTTTTTAAAATAGACATAATTTTTGAATTCGGAATATCAATTATAGCTTAGGGTGAAATTTTGGCCTTATTCTAAAAAACTTCAATTTTGATGAATAGTGAAACCACTAAGTGGTTGTTAAAAAACTGATTTTTCGTTAAAAGAAACATTACCAATTCTGTGTTTTTAATTTCAAAAATCTGACATACATGGTTTTCATTAAGAAGTAAAATGTGGTTCAATGAGATTAAAATAATTTTTTGGTGAATAGTAACTTTTAAGTTCTTAATCGCGATTAGAGTTAATTAGTGTAGTTTAAGGTAAAAATAATGTTTTAATAATCTGAGATGAGCTTGACACATGTCCTACCCTCATTGGATGTGCCATGGCCGACCAAGACAATCCATGAGTCAACTTGGGGACCCCATGGATCCACTTTAGTTGGAAAATGACATATATACCTTTTATTTAATGTTAAAGTAAAAAAATGATACAAACATGAAATGTTTTACTAAAACAATTTTTACATGGGGTTATACAAGTCATATTTTTGACTATAAATAGTCATTGGAAATATAAAAAGATTTCCTACCTCATATTATTTTTTTATAATTTTTAGACATTAAATAAATTAAATTATTTATGACATCATGATGATGCAGCGATGACCTCATTATTTAACGAATTAAATAAAATCAAAAGATAATGTAAACTCCAAGGCTTACATTTGTCAAAAACCTATTGGATGAGTAGATTTCGAACCCTTATCACCATATCCTCGAATTAGATAAGTGTGGGACCTCTAAAATCCGAAACTCATTTTATAATAAAGTGAATTTTCTTTACTTTCCAAGAGTTCCCCTCTTCTCCACTTATAAAAGGCCCCCACCTCTACCACCTTACTCACACTTTCAAAGCATTTTGGCTCGGCCAACCTCTGCCCAAATACTCTCCCAACTTCCCTCCCTTACTCCTAGAAGCCTCACTTTGGTCAGAAGTCTTCCCAAGGAAGCCTTTGGCTCAAATCAAAAAAGTTACCCAATTTTAAGGAGGTTAAAGAACGGTCGAGTCAGGACAGGACGCAAGGTAAGGGAATTTCTTAACCCAACTTCCATTCTTTGGGTTAATCTCCTACTTTCAAATTATGTCATGATATTATTATGTCCTATTTTTTATTTTTACGTTCTTTATGTGTACCTATAGTTAATACACATAATAGATATATTTTATTTTAAAAATGATCTTTAAAGGACTTCGTCTCAATCTCCTTTCATTGAGGTATATTTGGTTTTATACACAATTTTCTTTTATACGGTGTATAAACCCCTTTGACTTTTACGTTTATTCAAAAGGAATCTTTTTTATACGAAGCGTTTTGCTAAACGACAAAAGGGAATGTTTTCCTTTTCGTACTTATGCGGCGACAACGACTTCTCCGCCACCGTGACCATTATTTGAGTTTCGGCTTCCTCTACAAGCCATCATTTTTTTTAATGAAAAATAAATACAAAGTTTTAACTTTCTTTTATTTTGGTATTGAAAATGATTTTGAAAGCGTTTTTATTATATCAATGTGTTGTATTGATATCTTGTGATTGAAATGTGGAAATGTTATGTTTCCTTTATGCATGTTTTATGTGATACGATTATGTTATGGTTTATGATATGTTTAAACCTATTCATATGAGGAATGTATTGGACTTAATAAGTGACAGGTGGCGCCCGCTATAGCTCCTCGATGCATCGGTAGGTCTCATGAGACAACTAGACGTGTAATTTGCCGAGGCCCTTTCCAATTTGATTTATGGTTTTGGCCGAGGCCTTAATCATTTTAGACGTCTTGGCCGAGGCCTTGACAAAATGTTTCAGAATGTCTGGAATTATACATTCCCTCATTATGAAAGTGGTTATTGATATTGCATGTGATTATTCGACTAGTAGAATATCCATGTGAATAAGTAAATGGAATTATCTCATTTTACTTTTGCCATATTATATTGAAGTTCATGTCTAAAAGGATTTTGTTTTAGTTATACATTGCCTTAAATGTTAATGTTTATTTAAGAAAGCTTCCGCACTATTTTTATCCTTACTGAGCATCTGAGCTCACCCCTTTCAATGTTTTAATATTTTCCAGGATGTGAAGAAGTATTTTATGAATGACCTGCAGGGATAGTCAGAAGAGAATATGAGTTTGGACTATGGAGACTTTGTTATTATATTTTTTTCACTTTATGATGTAATGTAAGACTTATGAATGTATCTAGTGTTTCCAAGGCTACTAAACTAATCGGTCTTTCGAGACTTGATCTTTTGTGATCATGCTAATGTTACGAAGTAATGCAACGACTCTGGGTAGCTGGGGTCGGGGCGTTACAGTTGGTATCAGAGGCAATTTAGTACTAAATTTTGAAGCTAGATTTAGATAAACTCTGATTAGAGCACATAGCCCAAAGATAGACTTTGATGATTAGTATAGAGGAACTTCCTAGAATTTTGGTATTATAGAGATTTTTTGAGTTTTCCAAGAAATACATCCCTGTCTGGATACGAGCAGGTAGAGGTGGCTCTGGCACAGATGTATCTAGGGGTAAAACTCGAAAACACCGCTTTGAGCTAAACTCGAACGGGAATTGATGCACGACAACGGGCCTTGCTGCACTCTTGGTTACGACACTCCCGAGGGATTTGCTTAGGATAATTCTCATTTTCTTTGCAAACTACTATGAAGGGTTATGAGTATATACTTCCTCAAATAAAACTTTTTTTATGATTATGGATTATATCCATAAATAGTTCAATTAGTGTTAAGTGTTTTACAAGTATGGAATTATGTATTTTGATTCATAAACTAATCTAGTTTATGCCATTGTTTAGAAATGGCACCTAGTGGAAGGAATGGAAACTGTATCAATGCACGCACTCCGTGTGGGGATTTCCCTCTTGCTCAAGATAATTATTGTGGAGCTGGAGATACAACTGGTGCTAATCAACTTATTACCCTACGGGGACAACTCACTCAGGTTATGAATAATAACCTTACTCGTATGTAGCACCCTGATCCGCAATGTGGAGGATCAATGTTAGACCGCTTCATGAGGAAACAACCGCCAACATTTAATGGGGGTACAAATCTATTAGTAGCTGAGCAATGGATAAACTCCTTAGAGAAAATATTCCATGCCTTGGGGAGTAGCGAAAGGGAGAAGGTTGTCATGGAAGTTTATCGCCTCACTGGAGATGCCGATCAGTGGTGGTCGCTGATTCAAAACACAAAGGAAGATGATGACGTATCGAATATGGAATGGAGGGAGTTCAAAGAGTTTTTCCAAGAAAAATACTATCCTCATGACCATCGAGCAGATATGGAAAGACAATTTTTGAGTCTGAGACAAAAGGAGGATGAGAATGTTGCAAAGTATGAGTCCAACTTTACAAGGTTAGCGAGGCATGCTGCAGATTATATACATAACCCAAGAAGTAAGATTGATCGTTTCTTTTATGGGTTAAAACCATTTCTCCGTTGATCATTAGTCTCACAAACCTTCTCATCGTACGAAGATATTGTCTCGTGTTCTATCAAGACAGAAAAGGAATTCTCTAAGTCTTATGACAATAAAGTAAAGCAAGAGAAGAAGAGAACGGTGGAACAAGAGACAAATGAAGGGAAAAAGGGAAAGAAGGATTTTCCATTATGTGATAATTTTGGGAAGAATCACCCTGGTACTTGCCTAAAAGGAATGAGAGTTTGTAATAAATGTGGAGAAAAAGGTCACCAGGCGCGTGATTGTAAGGGAAAGAAAGAGGCTATTAGTGTTGAATGCTACAATTGTAGAGAGATGGGGAATTATGCAAATGAATGTCCAAAGCGTCAGGGAAACTTATCTCAGAAAAGGCCAAGAGATCAAGGCCAATCTTATGCTGTGACTACTGTTGAAGCGGAATAATTAATGTATTGGTGCTTTTGGACTCATGGATTATATTCTGGTTATTAGAATAATGTGATATATATATATATAAGGATTGTACTGAAGTACATGTTGATTTCATAAAGGTTTTAATATGATGAAGGTATTCATATTTTTGTATTTGACAATAAGGGAAACTTTACCTTGTCTAAGGAATCTGATGATGCGATTGATTTTGGAATTTAGAGACCTTTTAGAGAAAGTCTGGACAGAAGTATTTTGGATAATTATAAAGGTTGGAATGGATTAAGTTGATCTTTGGATAGTATTGTTTAAGGTTAAAACATTTATGGAGATTATTTTTGGAATATTATAATACTATAGTTTTTGGAAAAGGACAACCTGCAGGGTGGGGCATAAACCGTCGCGTCGGACAAAGCTACAGGAATCGAACCCACAACCATAGTGCGACATGCCTTTATTTCCTACCACTAGCCTACAGAAAGTCCCTGGTTATTACAAAACAGTTTTTGTAATCTAAATGGTATGTTCTAATATTTTTAACCTTGTACGGTTAGGATAAATATATATTTTTTGAGTTCTATTATCTTTTTGAGTGAAAGATGAGTATGGGGTAAAAATTAGTTGAAGGTTGAAATTCTACTTGTCATGTATATATATATATATATCTAATTCTTATGAAGAAAATAATTCTTAAACTTTAGGGAAGGGATATCAAAACAAAAATGTGTTATCCTAATACCTTATGTTTTGTTGAACTGATGATATTTTCATCATAGATTGATGGCTTTGTGGCCCTCAATTTTACACTTGTTTGTGATTGATGACCTCAATCAATCCCTACAAATATTTACGTTTTTCCTCCAATTATATGTCTCTAATCTCCACCAATGTTCTCCTTTTTGAGATCATAATTTGGTGGTGACTTTTTCATTTCCCTTTCCCTCTTATTAAGGGTAAATTTTATTAAACATATTTCCGATGTGGGTTTTCCACAAAGGTATTTTCTATTTTCAACCTTTTATTTTCCAAGAAAAATTTTAAATTGCGAGGATGCAATTTATTGAAGGAGGGGAGAATGTAATACCACGAGCTTCCACGATATGCCTCTCTTTTAATAATGCAATAGCTTGCATTGTACGCAAGTTCGAGTTCTAAAACACCGCGACTAATCAAAGTAGCCGTTATGAATAGTAATACCTAATTTTTAAAATTTTTAAAATTTTATTTTTCCAAATGGACATCATTTTTGGATTCGTAATATCGAAATTATCCTATGTTGAAATTTTGGTATTTTTCTGAGAACTTCCAATTTTTTATGAATAGAGAAAAATACTTAAAAACAACTTTTTTAATCAAAATAATTTATAGTGATAACTTATAATATTGAGTGGTTTTAAATTATAATTAGAATATATTTTTACTATTTTATCCAATGGTGGTCATTATAATTAATTTAACATTGAAATTGGACATAAACAATTGCTAATCTTTTGATATAAATTGTTTCTTAGAAACACGCTATTTGTTGTAAAAGCGGTAATTAATTATAATATTAATTAATGAAACTTATATGTTTGGAATTTTGTAAAATAGACGTCATTTTTGAATTCAGAATATCAATTATAGCTTAGGGTGAAATTTTGGCCTTATTCTGAAAAACTTCAATTTTTGATGAATAGTGAAACCACTAAGTGGTTGTTAAAAAACTGATTTTTCATTAAAATGAAACATTACCACTTCTATGTTTTGAATTTCAAAAATCCGACATACATGGTTGTCATTAAGAAGTAAAATGTGGTTCAATGAGATTAAAATAATTTTTTGGTGAATAGTAACTTTTAAGTTCTTAATCGCGATTAGAGGTAATTAGTGTAGTTTAAGGTAAAAATACTGTTTTAATAATATGAGCTGAGCTTGACACATATCCTACCCTCGTTGGATGTGCCATGGCCGACCAAGACAATCCATGGGTCAACTTGGGGACCTCATGGAGGCACTTTAGTTGTAAAATGACATAAATACCTTTTATTTAATGTTAAAGTAAAAAATGACACAAACATGAAATTTTTTACTAAAACAATTTTTACATTGGGTTATACAAGTCATAATTTTGACTATAAATAGTCATTGGAAATCTAAAAAGATTTCCTACCTCATATTATTTTTTTTATAATTTTTAGACATTAAATAAATTAAATTATTTATGACATAATGATGATGCAGCGATGACCTCATTATTTAACGATTTAAATAAAATAAAAAGATAATGTAAAATCCAAGGCTTACATTTGTCAAAAACCTATTGGATGAGTAGATTTCGAACCCTTATCACCATATCCTCTAATTATATAAGTGTGGGACCTCTAAAATCCGAAACTCATTTTATAATAAAGTGAATTTTCTTTACTTTCCAAGAGTACCCCTCTTCTCCACTTATAAAAGGCCTCCACCTCTACCACCTTACTCACACTTTCAAAGCATTTTGGCTCGGCCAACCTCTGCCCAAATACTCTCCCAACTTCTCTCCCTTACTCCTAGAAGCCTCACTTTAGGCAGAAGACTTCCCAAGGAATCCTTTCGCTCAAATCAAAAAAGTTACCCAATTTTAAGGAGGTTAAAGAACGGCCGAGTCAGGACAGGACGCAAGGTAAGGGAATTTCTTAACCCAACTTCCATTCTTTGGGTTAATCTCCTACTTTCAAATTATGTCATGATATTATTATGTCCTATTTTTTATTTTTACGTTCTTTATGTGTACCTATAGTGAATACACATAATAGATATATTTTATTTTAAAAATGATCTTTTAAGGACTTCGTCTCAATCTCCTTTCATTGAGGCATATTTGGTTTTATACACAATTTTCTTTTATACGGTGTATAAACCCCTTTTACTTTTACGTTTATTTAAAAGGAATATTTTTTATACGAAGCGTTTTGCTAAATGACAAAAGGGAATGTTTTTCTTTCCGTACTTATGCGGCGACAACGACTTCTCCGCCGTCGTGACCATTATTTGAGTTTCAGCTTCCTCTACAAGCCATCATTTATTTTAATGAAAAATAAATACAAAGTTATAACTTTCTTTTATTTTGGTATTGAAAATGGTTTTGAAAGCGTTTTTATTATATCAATGTGTTGTATTGATATCTTGTGATTGAAATGTGGAAATGTTATGTTTCCTTTATGCATGTTTTATGAGATACGATTATGTTATGGTTTATGATATGTTTAAACCTATTCATATGAGGAATATATTGGAATTAATAAGTGACGGGTGGAGCCCTCTATAGCTCCTCGATGCATCGGTAGGTCTCATGAGACAACTAGACGTGGAATTGGCTGAGGCCCTTTCCAATTTGATTTATGGTTTTGGCCGAGGCCTTAATCATTTTAGACGTCTTGGCCGAGGCCTTGACAAAATGTTTCAGAATGTCTGGCATTATACATTCCCTCATTATGAAAGTGGTTATTGATATTGCATGTGATTATTCGACCAGTAGAATATCCACGTGAATAAGTAAATGGCATTATCTCATTTTACTTTTTCCATATTATGTTGAAGTTCATGTCTAAAATGCTTTTGTTTTAGTTCTACATTTCCTTAAATGTTAATGTTTATTTATAAAAGCTTCCGCAATATTGTTATCCTTACTGAGCATCTGAGCTCACCCCTTTCAATGTTTTAATATTTTCCAGGATGTGAAGAAGTATTTTATGAATGACCTGTAGAGATAGTTAGAAGGGGATATGAGTGTGGACTGTGGAGACTTTGTTATTATATTTTTTCACTTTATGATGTAATGTAAGACTTATGAATTTATCTAGTGTTTCCAAGGCTACTAAACTAATCGGTCTTTCGAGACTTGATCTTTTGTGATCATGCTAATGTTACGAAGTAATGCACCGACTCTGGGTAGCTATGGTCGGGGCATTACAATGGTGATTTGGGGCACTACATAAAAAGAGTGGTAGTATGCAGACCTCGTAGAGAAGAATGGTTTGCAGGAGATGGATGTTATGTGGTGAAGTCCATACAACATTAAATATTTGGGAAATATCAGATTATCAAATTTTTTTATCTACTTTCCTATTTAAGGAGAGATAATACCATCATTAATTAGAGATAAATTTTATTTGAAACCATATGTGATTCGGGAATTTGGTGAAGTTAAAAAGAGGCTCATAAGGGAGAATTCCACAAAGTTTGAACTAGTTTACACAGAGGCTATTTATAAAGGATTTGTTAGTGGGAACATTTCATGAAGGGGTTTTCCGGGGCTCTAAAGCTGACAAAGGAAAGAGGTCTGTGAAGTAGAAAATGGGTCATGAAAAAATAAGTAGTCTATATGGAGAAGAAGTCTAAAAAAGTGGGATTGGAGGTGGTATGTGGAGATGGTTTGTGGAGATGGTATGCATAAGAAGTATGAGGAAGTGGAATTGGAGGTAGTTCATTGAAGAGGTGGTCTACGAAGCACATGTATTAGGCAGTTTGTGAAAGAAGTAGGTGGTTTGTGAAGGGGCTTAAATAGTTTGTGAAAGAAATTTCTGCTAACAAATAGTATGCAGAAAATTGGATTTCATATTCGGGTGAAAAAGGGACTTCAATTTAGCATGTACCTATAGTTGAGGATGTGTTATTTCATACAAGTAAAGGAACATATAATTCTATAAAATGTCAGTGGATCCCTTTAAAGAGTAGTGGTTGAAGGAAGAGGAAGATGGTGATCCTTTCCATCAGTAATGATCCAAATAATGATACATATAGAGTGACCCTTAGCAAAGTAGTGAGAAGACCCTAAATATTGTAAAGGTAGTGAGCATAGGCAGAGAAGTGATATAGCCCTAACCATTTAATTAGAATTTAGATTTAGTGGATTTGGTACATCAACACATCGCCATTATATTCTCCTTGTATGCAACCTAAGAAGGGTAAACCATGTAAAATCAATGTGTCTTATGCATAATTTCCTTTATGTTCATATATTGGTATGGGAGAAAGGGAGAAGTGTGTTTTGATCAACAAAGAAACATGATCTGAAGGGGAAAGAGTTTTAATTAGTCAAAACATGATTCACCCCCCCCCTCTCAGGGTATTTGACCTAGTGGACAAAACCAAATGAAAGTTTAATATTCCAAATGAAAAAACTATGAATGTCAGAGACAATGTTTATAATGGATCCATGAATCTTGTGTATTATTTGAACATGGATTCCATAAATTCTGGTAGCATTGGGGTTCCTCTTCAAACTCTAGATCCTATTGTTGTGAAATCCTCACATGATAGTGGGAAGGAATCGAAACAGATTAGGCATTAGATTGAGGTTTCATTCTCCAACAATGACAGAAATCTCATTTATATTGACTCTCACATTCTTTCCACTATAGTAAATGCTACAATATTTATTCTATAATCTGATTAACAGTTTCTTCCATCTATGTATAAAATTAGGTATAAAAAAATTTTCCCATATTTCTAGGAGTATAATTCTACCCCCATGGACCAACCTGGTACTTGTATTGTTGGTATTTTTAGGTTCTTCTAAAAAATAACAGTATTTAGATGTGATGAATCTTGAGTTAGGGTCACCTCATGTGGATGCTGAATGAGTTGGGTAGTTTTATGGTTGTGAAAGGAGCAATTTGGCTTCCTCCACTATATTCTCCACTCCATTGTATTCAAATAATGATATTTATTATTTTTCAATATATATGGGTCTTATGGTTGTTGTTATTAAAGATGTATAAGTGTTCATTCTGGTTTTTAGTTCAATTACGAGTTATGGATTTCTTCTTCTATTATGTAGGACATTGGTGTAAGAGATGTTGTTTTATTAGAAGAGTCTACAAAGGAAGTGAGCTCTTCCAATGAAGGAGCCATGGAAGAGATAAAAGTCTTGGAAATGAGGTTGAAATCAGCATGGAAGAACCCTTCATGGTATGGGTTGGAAAGGTCCTAACATTACACATACAATTTATTTTCATGATTTTTACTTCATTTTATAGAATTTTTGTGGTTGGTCTAATTTGAATCATTTTTTAGTGTGGGTTTTTCATTTTTTTACTTCTACACATTGATTTTATTTTTTAATATATAGGATTGGGACTTTGTTACCTATCACTATTTTGTCAAAATATCTCAAAACCTTAGTAACCTCTTGGTCTGAAATTTATATTCTTTAAAAAATAATTCTTTAATAATACTATTGAGTAGAACATATCTATGTGCTTTGAGAAACTCCAATTTAGTTATGGGAAAATTTGACCCCTTTCTAATTGGTTGTTAAATAATTGGAAATACAGATGATTTTTTTTCAAAATTAAAATCAGTAGAGATGTCATCAAAACAACAAACATGATTGAATTAATATCAATCCCATTAAAATACCTTGAAAAGACTACCAATAAAAATAAAAATAAAATCAATATACCTCTCAATGGTTTATATCAATAAATTTTGTACCAATCCACCAAGTTTAAGTACTTCAACCAAGTGAATTGTCAAATGAATCATGAATATGAATAATGAAGGGGGGAAATAACATCTCTAAATGAAAAAGTCTCAAAAACATTATTTCATGAAGTTTATCAATCCTAGTTGGATTTAGATTTTTACTAACAATATCTATAAAAAAGGAACAAAAATAAACTAAAATTATAGTTACTTTCAATGTAATGTATTAGGTAATTCCAACAACAACAATTTATCCATAAAAAAATGTGAGTCATGACTTTTTTATCCATGTAAATTTTGATGTTTTAAGTCAACACTCCTTGAAATATCAGTTTAATATCCATTTGGAATATTTAAATTATTTAAAGATTGAAGGAATATATCTTTATCATGGTTTTTCACTGTAAAAATAGCCAAAGGAAACTTTCCTTTATCATTTTCCCACATACCATGATTTATATTCATTTATACCAAACCCATATGGGCCTTAAGGTGATCTGCCAATTTACCTTTCTTATTAAGTAATGAAAAAATTACATTGTCACAGATGTTCTTCTCAATATTAATTACATCCAGATTAGGTCATATCAAGTTAAAGTCCAAATAAGGGTGTTTGAAAAATATTCTCATTTTCTTCCAGTATTGTGTTCCAACTACATTAGATACTATACCTCACACACTTTTCACATATTCTTTCAACTTATTACATATTCCAAATTCTAATTGGACATTAGTTAGTTTACTTATGATTTATGAACCTGATAATAACTTCAATGGATTTCTCAATTCAGAATCTGTAATGAATTATTTATTATTAAACCTAAATTTTATATAAGCATCAATAAATCAAGGATGAAACATATTATGAGATAATTGTTTAGGTTTAAAATAAAAATTACAAATTAGGAATGCCAAACCAGTATGATTATTTCAACTAGATAAGGTAATTAGTGAATGAAATTCACTAATATTCCACAATAATGTAGTATTCATTAGGAATTTTTTTCTCATTTATGGTTCCACACCATCATCCCATAATTCTCAGAAATTAATTGATTATAGGTTAAAGGTTTACATCAATGTCATTTATATGAATTTTCATTCTAGGAAGAATCATCAAAATAATGAAATAAGTCGTATTTATACAAATCCATTAAAAAAGTTTATAGGTAATAAAAATAGTTGTACAAATGCAGTGATTAGTACTTAAAGTACCAAAAGGGTTAAAACCATAATAAGCCGATCCCCAACATACATTATTAATATTAAAAGAAAAAATTGGATATAATTAATCAAACACCTTCCATGATATTGAATGTTTTGGATGTTTCATCAAGACATCACTGTTACTATCATGAGAATGCCACAACATGTCATATGTAGTCTTAGATGGCATGAATAATATTTTAAAGTGTGGTTTCAGAGGAATGTAATGAAGTAACATTGTATGAGTTTTCTAATTCTATTTTTTCCTAAGGTAGCATTGATTTGTACTATAATTATTTTTCATTGAATTCCTTCTTCTTATATAACATCTTATGTATTATTCTTTATCAGAATCCTCTCCCTAGTAATTCATTCAATCATTTGGGATTACATGTGTCTTTGTATAATCAAATCCAATTTTTTCATTATTTATTCATCTCATTGAATGATAAAGGGATATTATCTTCACCAATGGAATCATGAAGAAACTATAAAATCATGGAAATTTCATGGTCAATAATCCCAAAGAGATAGTTGATATGATACAACTTAAGTATAAAATACAACTTCAAATAATAATCACACTCTTCATACAGTTCTTTTTTCCCATCTTCAACTAATTCATAGAACTCATTTTTAGGTCACTAAAGTTATAATAAAGTGTAACTTTATTAGGATCAATTGAATGTTCTATTGATATATTAAAATCTTGAACATTGTATCCTCTAAATCCAAATGCATCATTTGTCAAATTTCAAATTGAATTCTCCCATGGCTGGTCACTTTGTGTTTTATTGACGGGATTTCATTCTATTAAATTTCCTTAAAATTCGATTCACCATGACCAATCCAATATATATATCGAGAAGGAAACTATTTCAATATCAAATGACCTTGTAATTCATTTCTATGAAACAATTTCTATAATTTATAATCTGGACATAAAAATTTTATTCTACTATCCATTGATCAGTTTGAAATTGAATGATCAAAAAATTCTTCCAACCCTTGAAATACCAAGTTGTTTTTCAAGGTAAACTAATAAAAATAGTATCCATGGGTATTTTATTTTCACTATTCTCTCTGTACATTTAGATATAATGATATAAATTTTTAATCAAAAAATACAATAAAAATAAAAAATCACCCAACACCATCTTTGACCAAGGTAGGGTCTTGATTTGAAATAACACAAATTTAAAATAAAAAATGATTCAATATAAAATTAGAAACATAAACAACATGAATGATAAATATTATACCTGACTATAATATGGTAAAATTTCATGGAATAAGTTTACTTATACAAGGAGAGAGGTTATTGTGATGTCGATCAGACTATTATTAGTCCAAAATAATACATGAACATAATTATTTTATTAAAATATATCTAACTTTTCTACTTTTCATATTATCAATTTTTTATTTTATAAACATGAATATATCTATAGCTAGATCTTTCTTTGATAAATATAAAAATCAATATTTTTTATCTTAAGAAAAGAACTTAAAAACTGTGATATCTGGGGTATGTGTTTCCATATGAATCATAGCAGTGCAAGAATTTATGTTTTTGTAACAATTTTAAAATAAATTTGTGAAATAGTACTTAACATGAAGAGAGCAGAACATACCCAAAACATCACATAATCTGAAGCTACATATATTTTTGTAATAATACAAGTTGTACACATGGTTAAGAACATTTTAGTTAGTATATTAACTTCAAGACATGTTTTTAAAAAAATAAAAGAGAGAGGTAAATTACATGAAACTCGTGTTCTTGAACAGTGAGCTAAATCATCAGGTTTTTCGATTGAAAACCCCTCTATGAAACATCTAAAACTAATGTTCTCCTGAAGACAACCCACAGAGGGCCATAAGTTGAATGTCAATAGGAACATTATCATTTTAAAAACATGTAAATGATTATTAAATGGAAAAATGAAAGAAAATTGAATGATTGTTCTACCTCCTAATGAAAATGTAAAAGCTTCAAGGTTGGAATCACACATCAAAAACACTCTTGGAACATGTATCAGGATACATTAAATAAATAAAAAAATTAAAAAAAATTATAATTAATTATTCATAATTAAAAAAATATGAATAATTAACTTAAAGAACATTGTGTAGAATACTCTATCCAATATTATAACCAACTGCTGATGGAAGGTATGTATTGTAACCCAAACATCATCCTAGAAAATGGCCCAAAAAAACACTCAATTACATAGATATTTATATATTTTGATGAAAACACTTAGAAAATTATAAAAGGATTCACCCCATAAAAAATAGATATAGGAGGAGGATGAGGTCTTGTGTTAAATGGAAGAATGGTTGTCATCGCTATTGGGGGTCACAAAACTAAGAAAAGGGGAAGATGTGTTGTTGTTGGGGATCTTTATTGAGGAGAAGTGGGACCACTATGGGGTCCTCTTTAGGAATTTGGGAGGTTCAGGGTCATGAGATTGGAGGTGAGTGAGGGGAGAGGGGAAATAACTATTAGGGAGAAGGAGGATTAAGGTTGAGGGGTAATCACCATCAGTGAGAGCTGGGATCAAGCTCAAGGGGCAGTTTCCATTAGAAAGAGGGGGACTTGGGGGTGGGGCAAGGGGACAATCACTATTGAGGAAAGCGAGGATTGGGACTGAGATATCAAGAGTGAAAGGGAGGATATCTAACAGAAATAATATTTTTATAATTCATCATATTATTTTCAATGATTTAGTCTCTAAATTTTAATCAATTTGAGTTTATTTTGATCATTCAATTTTTTTTTGGTGAATTTTGGGCTTAATTGTGATAATTACTTAATTCTCATAATTTAATAGTTTTAAAGATCTTCAATATTTTGGGAATATATTTTACAATCTAGGCCAAAATTTAGTCTTTATTTTTTTGTAGACCTTATTTATACTTGGGATTCAATTTTTTTTCTATACGCATGTCTGATTCGAAACACATTGGCCCAGAAAAACCAATCAAGTGGAGAAATTGTTATGGGTGATAGGATTATCCTACTTTATTAGTTAAATCATATCTCTACCTATAGAACAAAAAAATTATTTAATTAATTTGTATTCAAAATTATACTACTACATTAATTTTCACATTAAATTTCAGGACTATATTCATTTGTTAAAGGATCCATTTAATGTGCCAAAGTAAAGGGAGTTGAGTAATCTTCTTGTGTAGATAAAGTATTATTAATTAATTATAGAATACCATTTTATCCACTTGTAAAAATAAGTTGATATTTTTTTGTCACACGCATAAGAGAAAGGGGAAAAAAATTTCATAGGACAATCACTTTAGATTATACTATTTACTATGTGAATGGAACTCAAAATTTCTATGTGATGAATTTGGAGGGAAAATTTACCACCTCTCAAACTTATAAATATGTGTGTCCACTTCCATTTAAGGGTGTTGAAGATGGTTAAATAGGGTATTTATTTAAGTATTGTTACCTTGAAGAGATATGGATGTTCTAATTTCACTTTTCATAGTTCCATAATGATCTCTTCTTCTGTATTAAACTATATTTCTCAACACATGGTGGGATAAAATCTTGAGTGACCGAGGAAGAGGGATTTTTCATTCTGTAATGTCAGAGTCTTTTGATTTAATGTAAAAATATCATTTTATATTTAATGATAACTATTTTTATTATTACCTAATTATATTAATGAGATTATATTTTGGGGTTCTGTTTCATCCATTTTTTTATGTTTTTTAATGATCTTTAAACTCCCTCCACCTAGTGCAGTTTGTCTTGATCAAGAAGATTGTGTTTGGTGGTGAGTGTCTAATGATCATTTCTACATGATGGGAATAAGTTGCTTATTTATAGATATATAAGGAGGAACAAATCATGTTCATGGATTTCCATATTTTCTTATGAATATTTTATGATCTTTCATGCATATAATAGTGGTTTATATTGATTCCTTCAACCAAGGGTTATTAACAAATCGATCCAGGAATGTTTCATTTGTCATTCAATAGGAAGAGAGGAGGGATAATTTATATGTCCATAATGAAATTGAAAACGGTGATCCTACCCAAACCTCATCTTTCTCTTTCATCATTTATGTAAAACATTTATTTTTATTCTTTATTTATTTTAAAAATAAATCTATTTCAAAAGAAACTTCAACTTATGTTTTTATTTTTATGTGACAAACATGATTGTTGTGTGCTCCTCTCAGGAGAAATCCTAGCTCAACCAATTTATAACATTTTAACTTGGGAAATATTCTTTTTTCACACCCCATGACATGAAGATTTCAAAAAAAATTCCTTTACTGGTGAGGTGGTTCGAATAATATTTTTTCCTTAATTTCTCTTCAAAGTTTCATGACTGGAACCTCAAAAACAAACCATTTCTCCCTAGATCATGATATTGAAGTAACCTTTTTTTAACATAATTATAATCATAAAATTTCAATCTAAAATTGAGGAAATTTCTATTGAAGACTTTAATGGAACTTCAAGTGTTCACTATGAGCCTTTAATCATGGCTGGAAATTAGAACCAAACCCTTAGAGGCCTATGTGAACCACAATTACTTAATCAAAACAATATAATTTTAATACAAGAGCTACAAAATGATTTTGTGATGAAACCTAAAATGATCCCATTGCTTCAAAAATTCATGGCTTGGAAGGTGAAGACCCAAACAAACATATTAAAGAGTTCACAAATGTCTTCTCTACTATCAGACCCAAAGGAGTATATCAGGAGCTGGTAAAGTGGAAGGTATTCTTATTTTCATTGGAAGGAGATACTATATAATGGTTTTGTGGCCTAAAACCAGGATATGTGAATGATTTAAATTACTTAGTGATATGGTTCATTCAAATATTTTTCCCCACCAATAGAAACACAACCATCAAAAATTAAATATATTCCCTCAAATAGTCATATGGAGAAACCCTTTATGAGTACTAGGAAGAATTTAAAAATGTATGTTCCAACTTACCAAATCATGAAATTGAGGATCAAAACATTATTGTCTTATTTTATCAATGTTTATAAGACAATGATAGAAACCTTATTCATGCATTATCTAGAGTAACATTGGTTAACACGTCACAAGAAAAAGACACTATCTTGATTGAGAAGACTTCCCAAAACTAACAACAGTTTGGTATAAGAGGTACTGTCGTAAGAGTTATTTTTGAGGAAAAAACTTCTCATCCATAAAACTTAATAGAAACTAGGATTTAAGAAATAAATAGTTTTGTAAGACATGTGTCCTTGAAACAAGTGGATGACCAACAAGCACCAACAAAGGTATGTGGATTTTACATCTTATCTAATCATTTCATTGACCAATTTACTAAAATACAGGGAATGTAAACTTCTGCGGTAGCCTTTAAACCAAGGTAGTTACAAAAAAAAATAAAGTATTTATAGATCTTAACCATGTCCAATATGGATTTGGAAATAAAAAAAATCAAGCCGCACCCCCATACAAAAACTAGTTCCAAAACCAACCCTCATTCCAGCAAAAATTCCAAAACCCACCTCCATTTCAAAAAAAGAAATAATATAACCATCCTTCATACAACCAAACAAAAACTTTCAATAGATCCTATAAGAAACCATCCTCATACACAAAACATTATATGGAGCAAATACGATCCAAGTTTGAGGGCCTAAAGTAAAACTTTAAGGAGATAGAAAACATGATGGAAAGTTTTTCTGAAATCATGTCCAAAAGCCAAAGAAAAATTATTTTCTAGAAAATCCAAAACCCAAAATAGAATTTTAAAATGATAAAAAAGAAGTGGAAAATAAATATTATCACTACCATCCTATAAACCTAAAACAAGACCACCTAATCTGAGGGAGAATGAAATTAGAAATTCTGAAAATTTTGGGAAAATGAACCTTAAATAAGGGAAGAAAGTCATGGAGAACAAGGATAAGACGAGAAGAGAGATACTATAAACTCCATTTAGAAGGTAAAAAGTGAGAATAAAGGCTTAACACCACCATTTCCATCATGGATTATTGAATCAAATATATTGAAGGAATAAGCACTTCAAAAAGAAATTATAGGCACCTTCCAGAAAGTGGAATTTAAAATCCCCTTAATGAACTAATAAGAAAAATCCTAAGTATGATAAAACATTAATGGATATTTTTACCAATAATATTATAAATCATGATAATGAGAGTTTCATATAAGTAAGAAGTGTCTTGACCCTTATCAAACCACAGCTACCAACCAAATTTCAAGATCTAGGAATTGTTCCTGTAACGCCCCGACCCCAGCTACCCAGAGTCGGTGCATTACTTTGTAACATTGGCATGATCACAAAAGATCAAGTCTCGAAAGACCGATTAGTTTAGTAGCCTTGTAAACACTAGATACATTCATAAATGTTACATTACATCATAAAGTGAAAAACTAATAACAAAGTCTCCATAGTACACACTCATATCCCCTTCTGACTATCCCTGCAGGTCATTCATAAAATACTTCTTCACATCCTGGAAAATATTAAAACATTGAAAGGGGTGAGATCAAATGCTCAGTAAGGATAACAATATTGTGGAAGATTTCATAAATAAACATAAACATTTAAGGCAATGTATAACTAAAACAAAATCCTTTTAAACTTGAACATCAACATAATATGGCAAAAGTAAAATGAGATAACGCCATTTACTACTTCACATGGATATTCTACTGGTCGAATAATCACATGCAATATCAATAACCACTTTCATAATGAGGGAATGTATAATTCCAGACATTCTGAAACATTTTGTCAAGGCCTCAGCCAAGACATCTAAAATGATTAAGGCCTCAGCCAAAACCATAAATCAAATTGGGAAAGGGCCTCGGCCAATTCCACGTCTAGTTGTCTCATGAGACCTACCGATGCATCGAGGAGCTATAACGGGCTCCACCCGTCACTTATTAAGTCCAATACATTCCTCATATTAATAGTTTTAAACATATCATAAACCATAACATAATCATATCACATAAAACATGCATAAATGAAACATAACATTTCCACATTTCACTCACAAGATATCAATACAACACATTGATATAATAAAAACGCTTTCAAAACCATTTTCAATACCAAAATAAAAGAAAGTTAATACTTTGTATTTATTTTTCATTAAAAAAATGATGGCTTGTAGAGGAAGCCGAAACTCAAATAATGGTCACGGCGGCAGAGAAGTCGTTGTCGCCGCATAAGTAAGGAAAGAAAAACATTCCCTTTTTTCGTTTAGCAAAATGCTTCGTATAAAAAAGATTCCTTTTGAGTAAACGTAAAAGTCAAAGGGGTTTATACACTGTATAAAAGTAAGTTGTGTATAAAACCAAATATGCCTCAATGTAAGGGGATTGAGACGAAGTCCTTAAAAAGATCATTTTTTTTATAAATTAGGTCTATTATGTGTATTCACTATAAGTACACATAAATAAAGTACAAATACAAGATAGGAAATCATAATGATATAAATGTATAATATAATTCCAGTATAATATATTTTATAATACCATTTACTCCATCCTTTATACATCCCACATATGGCATTAACGATTCAAATCACTTTGAGGGGGCGGTAGTCCGCACTTCCTAAAATGAAAATATCGCGTTTACCCATAATGGAAACCATAAAGGTATGCCATAAATGAAAAATAAAAAATCATAAGGAAAACAAAAACATAATATATGTCATATATAAAAATAGTGTCATCATAATGCCCACCATTAGCGGTGTTATATGAGTGTTGAACAATCATCGTTTCGTGAGGCAAAAATTCTCCATCCACAGAAACAGTATGTTCTTTAACCATTAGATGTAGGTGTGTGTAAGCGTATAACAAATAATTATCATAACAAAATCCTAGTATATTTTAGATACTGGTTTTGTTACAAAAGAATGGAATAAAAAGAGTTTAAGGGGTTGGAGAAGCTAAATAAAACAAAACAACATTAGAGAAGACATTACCTAAAAAATCGGGTAACTCTTTTTGATTTGAGACAAAGGCTTCCTTGGGAAGAATTCTGCCCAAAGTGAGGCTTCTAGGAGTAATTGAGGGATGTTGGGAGAGTATTTGGGCAGAGGTTGTCCGAGACAAATGGCTTGAAGGTGTGAATAAGGTGGGAGTGGTGGGGGCCTTTTATAAGTGGAGAGGAGGGGTACTTTTGGAAAGTAATGAAATGTTATTCTATTATACAATGATTTTAGGATTATAAAGGTCCCACACTTGTATAATTCTAGGATAAGGTGATAAGGGTTCGAAATATACTCATCCAATAGGCTTTGGACAAGTTTAATCCTTGGATTTTACATTATCTTCTCATTTTATTTAAATCGTTAAATAATGAGGTCATCACTGCATCATCATGATGTCATAAATAATTTAATTTATTTATTGTCTAAGAATTATAAAAAAAATACTATGATGTAGTAAATCTTTCTAGCTTTCCAATTACTATTTATAGTCAAAAAGATGACTTGTATAACCCCATGTAAAAATTGTTTTAGTAAAACATTTCATGTTTGTGTCATTTTTTACTTTAACATTAAATAAAAGGTATTTATGTCATTTTCTAACTAAAGTGGCTCCATGGGGTCCCCAAGTTGACCCATGGATTTTCTTGGTCTTCCATGACACAACCAATGAGGGTAGGACATGTGTCAAGTTCATCTCATATTATTAAAACATTATTTTTACCTTAAACTACACTAATTACCTCTAATCGCGATTAAGAACTTAAAAGTTACTATTCACCAAAAATTATTTTAATCTCATTGAACCACATTTTACTTCTTAATGACAACCATGTATGTCGGATTTTTGAAATTAAAATCACAAAAGTGGTAATATTTCATTTAAACGAAAAATCAGTTATTTAACTACCACTTAGTGGTTTCACTATTCATCAAAAATTGAAGTTTTTCAGAACAATGCCAAAATTTCACCCTAAGATATAATTGATATTCCGAATTCAAAAATGATGTCTATTTTAACAAATTCCAAACATATAAGTTTCATTAATTAATTTTATAATTAATTTCCGCCGTCACAACAAATAGCGTGTTTTTAAGAAACAATATATATCAAAAGATTAACAATTGTTTATGTCCAATTTCAAAATGAAATTAATTCTAATGAACACCATTCGATAAAATGGTAAAAATATATTCTAATTATACTTTAAAACCACTAAATAGTATAATTTATCACTATAAATTATTCTGATTAAAAAAGTTGTTTTTAAGTATTTTTCACTATTCATAAAAAATTAGAATTCTCAGAAAAATACCAAAAATTCAACATAGGCTAATTTCGATATTCTGAATCCAAAAATGAAGTCCATTTTGAAATATAAAATTTATATAATTTTAAAAAGTGGTTATTACTATTCATAACGGCTACTTTGATTAGTCGCGGTGTTTTAGAACTCGAAGTTGCGGACAATGCAAGCTATTGAATTATTGAATGAGAAGCGTATCGTGGAAGCTCGGGGTGTTACATTCTCCCCTCCTTCAATAAATTGTGTCCTCGCAATTTGAAATTTTTCTTTGAAAATAAAAGGTTGAAAATAGAAAATACCTTTGTGGAAAACCCACATCGGAAATAAGGTTAATAAAATTTAGTCTTAATAATAGGGAAATGGAAATAAGAAAGTCACCACCAAACTATGATCTAGATAAGGAGAACATTGGTGGGAATTAGAGACGTATAATTGGAGGAAAAACGTAAATATTTGTAGGGAGTGATTGAGGTCATCAATCACAATAAACTGTCAAATTGAGGGCCTCAAAGCCTTCAATCTATGTTGATTTAAGATATTATCAGTTCAACAAGACATAAGGTATTAGGATAAAACATTTTTTTGTTTTAATATCCCTTTACTAAAGTTTAAGAATTAATTTATTCATTGAATAAGAGATTGGTATATATATATTTATGCTTGACAATTAGAGTTTCAACCTTCAACTCATATTTCGCTCAAAAAGATAATTGAACTCAAAAATATTATACTTATCCTAATTGTATAAGGTTCCAAATGTTAACACATACCATTTAGATTAGTAAAATTATTTTGCAATAACCAGGGACTTCCTGTAGGCTAGTGGTAGGAAATAAAGGCATGTCGCACTATGGTTGTGGGTTCGATTCCTGCAGCTTTGCCCGACGCGACGGGTTATGCCCCACCCTACAGGTTGTCCTTTTCCTAAAACTATTGTATTATAATATTCCAAAAATAATCTTTATAAATTTTTTAACCTTAAACAATACCATCCAAAGTTCAACTTAATCCACTCCAACCTTTATAGTTATCCAAAATACCTCTGTCCAGACTTTCTCTAAAATGTCGCTTATTTCCAAAATCAATTTATCAGATTCCCCAAACAAAGTAAAATTTCTCTTATTGTCACATACTAAAAATATAATTACCTTCATCATATTAAAACCTTAATGAAATCAACAAGTACAGCAGTATAATCCTTCTATATATATCACATTATTGTAATAACCATAATATAATCCATGAGTCCAAAAGCACCAATACATTAGTTATTCTGCTTCAACTGTAGTAACAGCATAAGATTTCCCTTGATCCCTTGGCCTTTTCTGAGGTACGTTTCCTTGACGCTTAGGACATTCATTTGCATAATGCCCCATTTCCCTACAATTGTAGCATTCAACATTGATAGCCTCTTTCTTTCCCTTGCAATCACGCGCCTGGTGACCTTTTTCTCCACAATTGTAACAAACTCCCATTCCTTTTAGGCAAGTACCAGGGTGATTCTTCCCACAATTATCACATAATGGAAAATCCTTCTTTCCCTTTTTCCCTTTATCTGTCTCTTGTTCCACCGTTTTCTTCTTCTCTTGCTTTACTTTGTTGTCATAAGACTTAGAGAATTCCTTTTCTATCTTGATAGAACATGAGACAATATCTTCATATAACGAGAAGGTTTGTGAGACTAATGCTCGACAAAGAAATGGTTTTAACCCATCAAAGAAACGATCAGTCTTACTTCTTGGGTTACATATATAATCTGCAGCATGCCTCGCTAACCTTGTAAAGTTAGCCTCATACTTTGCGACATTCTCATACTCCTTGTGCCTCAGACTCAGAAATTGCCTTTCCATATCTGTTTGATGGTCATGAGGAAAGTATTTTTCTAGGAAAAGCTCTTTGAACTCCCTCCACTCCATATTTGATACGTCATCATCTTCCTTTGTGTTTTGAATCAGCGACCACCACTGATCGACATCTCCAGTGAGGCGGTAAACTGCCATGACAACCTTCTCCCTTTCGCTACTCCCCAAGGCATGTAATATTTTCTCTAATGAGTTTATCCATTGCTCAGCTACTAATGGATTTGTACCCCCATTAAATGTTGGTGGTTGTTGCCTCATGAAGCGGTCTAACATTGATCCTCCACGTTGCGGATCAGGGTGCTCCATATGAGTAAGGTTATTATTCATAACCTGAGTGAGTTGTCCCAGTATGGTAATAAGTTGATCAGCACCAGTTGTATCTCCAGGTCCACAATAATTATCTTGAGCAGGAGGGAAATCCCTACACGGAGTGCGAGCATTTATACGGTTTCCTTTCTTTCCACTAGGCGCCATTTCTAAACAATGGCATAAACTATATTAGTTTATGAATCAAAATACATAATTCTATACTTGTAAGATACTTAACATAAATTGAACTATTTATGGATATAATCCATAAAAATGTTTTCTTTGAGGAAGTATATACTCATAACCCTTCATAGTGGTTTATAAAAAAAATGAGAATTATCCAAAGCATATCCCCCGGGAGTGTCGTAACCAAGAGTGCAGCAAGGCCCGTTTTCGTGCACCGGTTCCCGTTCGAGTCTAGCTCAATGTCGTGTTTTCGGGTTTTACCCCTAGGTACATCTGTGCCAGAGCCGCATCTACCTGCTCGTATCCAGACAGGGATTTATTGCTCGGAAAACTCACAAAATCACTACAATAACAAAATTCTAGGAAGTTCTTCTATACTAATCCTCAAAGTCTATCTTTGGGCTATGTGCTCTAATAAGAGTTTATCTAAATCTAGCTTCCAAGGTTAGTACTAAACTACCTCTGATACCAACTGTAACGCCCCAACCCCAGCTACCGAGAGTCGGTGCATTACTTCGTAACATTGGCATGATCACAAAAGATCAAGTGTCGAAAGACCGATTAGTTTAATAGCCTTGGAAACACTAGACACATTCATAAATGTTACATTACATCATAAAGTGAAAAACTAATAACAAATTCTCCATAGTCCACACTCATATCCTCTTCTGACTATCCCTGCAGGTCATTCATAAAATACTTCTTCACATCCTGGAAAATATTAAAACATTGAAAGGGGTGAGCTCAGATACTCAGTAAGGATAACAATATTGCGGAAGCTTTCATAAATAAACATAAACATTTAAGGAAATGTATAACTAAAACAAAAGCCTTTTAAACTTGAACATCAACATAATATGGAAAAAGTAAAATGAGATAACGCCATTTACTACTTCACATGGATATTCTACTGGTTGAATAATCACATGCAATATCAATAACCACTTTCATAATGAGGGAATGTATAATGCCAGACATTCTGAAACAATTTTTCAAGGCCTCAGCCAAGATGTCTAAAATGATTAAGGAATCGGCCAAAACCATAAATCAAATTGGGAAAGGGCCTCATCCAATTCCACGTCTAGTTGTCTCATGAGACCTACCGATGCATCGAGGAGCTATAGCGGGCTCCACCCGTCACTTATTAAGTCCAATACATTCCTCATATGAATAGGTTTAAACATATCATAAACCATAACATAATCGTATCACATAAAACATGCATAAAGGAAACATAACATTTCCACATTTCAATCACAAGATATCAATACAACACATTGATATAATAAAAATGCTTTCAAAACCATTTTCAATACCAAAATAAAAGAAAGTTAAAACTTTGTATTTATTTTTCACTAAAAAAATGATGGCTTGTAGAGGAAGCTGAAACTCAAATAATGGTCACGGCGGCGGAGAAGTCGTTGTCGCCGCATAAGTACGGAAAGAAAAACTTTCCCTTTTGTCATTTAGCAAAACGCTTCTTATAAAAAAGATTCCTTTTGAAAAAACGTAAAAGTCAAAGGGGTTTATACACCGTATAAAAGAAAGTTGTGTATAAAACCAAATATGCCTCAATGTAAGGGGATTGAGACGAAGTCCTTAAAAAGATCATTTTTTTTATAAAGTAGGTCTATTATTTGTATTCACTATAAGTAAACATAAATAAAGTAAAAATACAAGATAGGACATAATAATATCATGACATAATTTTAAAG
This sequence comes from Viscum album, assembly GCA_963277665.1. Classification (NCBI taxonomy): domain Eukaryota; kingdom Viridiplantae; phylum Streptophyta; class Magnoliopsida; order Santalales; family Viscaceae; genus Viscum; species Viscum album. Next base: position 1,923,152,279 of record OY728128.1, on the reverse strand, counting down.
TAGGAGATTAACCCAAAGAATAGAAATTGGGTTAAGAAGTTCCCTTACCTTGCGTCTTGTCCTGACTCGACCGTTCTTTAACCTCCTGAATAATAAACTAGAGTTAATTTCTATTTACCTAAGAACCTTTTTCATGTTCATTATTCCTTTTATATCACTTATTACCATGTTATGAACATTATGTAATTATTTAAGTTAATAACGGTCGTTTTGTCGATTTTTGGTACTTGAGTCAACAATAAACTTCTTATAATTACAAGTTGTTCATGTGGTGAAATATCCATTATATACAGAATTATATTCATGATGTAGATATAATATATATCATATATATCCAGTATATACATTTATTCATAATATTACGTAACATTTAGAGGTAAGAAATGAAATGCACCATTCATGGAGACGGTAAGCCGTACGTACGCATGAATGCTACTTTCATTTCTATTTCGTATTTAATGGAATGAAATAATAATGATATAAATTTATAATATAATTCCAGTAGAATATAGTGTATAATACCATTTACTCCATCCTTTATACATCCCACATATGGCATTAACGATTCAAATCACTTTGAGGGGGCGGTAGTCCGCACTTCCTAAAATGAAAATATCGCGTTTACCCATAATGGAAACCATAAAGGTATGCCATAAATGAAAAATAAAAAATCATAAAGAAAACGAAAACATATTATATATCATATATAAAAATAGTTTCATCATAATGGCCACCATTAGAGGTGTTATATGAGTGTTGAACAATCATCGTTTCATGAGGCAAAAATTCGCCATCCACAGAGACAGTATGTTCTTTAACCATTAGATGTAGGTGTGTGTAAGTGTAAAACAAATACTTATCATAAAAACATCCTAGTATATTGTAGATACTGGTGTTGTTACAAAATAAAGGAATAAAAAGAGTTTAAGGGGTTGGAGAAGCTAAATAAAACAAAACAACATTAGAGAAGACATTAACTAAAAAAATCGGGTAACTCTTTTTGATTTGAGACAAAGGCTTCCTTGGGAAGAATTCTGCCCAAAGTGATGCTTCTAGGAGTAATTGAGGGATGTTGGGAGAGTATTTGGGAAGATTTTGGCCGATCCAAATGGCTTGAAGGTTTGAATAAGGTGGGAGTGGTGGGGGCCTTTTATAAGTGGAGAGGAGGGGCACTTTTGAAAAGTAATGAAATGTTATTCTATTATACAATGATTTTCGGATTATAAAGGTCCCACACTTGTATAATTAGAGGATAAGGTGATAAGGGTTCGAAATCTCCTCATCCAATAGGATTTGGACAAGTGTAAGCCTTGGAGTTTACATTATCTTCTCATTTTATTTAAATAGTTAAATAATGAGGTCATCGCTGCATCATCATGATGTCATAAATAATTTAATTTATTTAATGTATAAAAATTATAAAAAAAATACTATTATGTAAGAAATATTTTTATCTTTCCAATGACTATTTATAGTCAAAAATATGACTTGTATAAACCCATTTAAAAATTGTTTTAGTAAAACATTTCATGTTTGTGTCATTTTTTACTTTAACATTAAATAAAAGGTATTTATGTCATTTTCTAACTAAAGTGGCTCCATGGGGTCCCCAAGTTGACCCATGGATTGTCTTGGTCGGCCATGGAACACCCAATGAGGGTAGGACATGTGTCAAGCTCATCTCATATTATTAAAACATTATTTTTGCCTTAAACTACACTAATTACCTCTAATCGTGATTAAGAACTTAAAAGTTACTATTCACCAAAAATTATTTTAATCTAATTGAACCACATTTTACTTCTTAATGAAAACCATGTATGTCAGATTTTTGAAATTCAAATCACAGAAGTGGTAATATTTCATTTAAACGAAAAATCAGTTATTTAACTACCACTTAGTGGTTTCACTATTCATCAAAAATTGAAGTTTTTCAGAACAATGCCAAAATTTCACCCTAAGCTATAATTGATATTCCGAATTCAAAAATGATGTCTATTTTACAAAATTCCAAACATATAAGTTTCATTAATTAATTTTATAATTAATTCCCGTCGTCACAACAAATAGTGTGTTTTTAAGAAACAATATATATCAAAAGATTAACAATTGTTTATGTTCAATTTCAAAGTGAAATTAATTATAATGAACACCATTGGATAAAATGGTAAAAATATATTATAATTATACTTTAAAACCACTAAATAGTATAATTTATCACTATAAATTATTCTGATTAATTGTTTTTTTAAGTATTTTTCACTATTCATAAAAAATTAGAAGTTCTAAGAAAAATACCGAAAATTCAACATAGGCTAATTTCGATATTCTGAATCCAAAAATGAAGTCCATTTTTAAATATAAAATTTCTATAATTTTAAAAAGTGGTTATTACTATTCATAACGGCTACTTTTATTAGTCGCGGTGTTTTAGAACTCGAAGTTGCGTACAATGCAAGCTATTGCATTATTGAATGAGAAGCGTATCGTGGAAGCTCGGGGTGTTACAGTTCTATTCCATGCACCATTGGTTATTTAAATTTACGTAATGCCTTGTGTGATATAATAGATTCATTTAATGTCTGGCCTCACTCAGTATACACTTTTTTTATACAAGATAATTTAATCCCATAAGATTTGTGGTACAACTTCAAAACATAACTATAATATACCAAAATAGTTGTTGATGATATCATTATAAAATTCAAATATATCTTAATAAAAGCTAAGCTAAATGTGTTGTTTATGAAAAAATATAGGATCTCTTCACACTCACCCATAATTTTTGGGAGACCTTTCTGAAATACGACCAAAACCATCATCAATTTCCAGGATGGGAAACTCACCATAGAGTTTGAAGATTTTACTTTCCACTTCAATATTTTTGAATCCATGAGGCACCCATCTAATGACCACTCACTCATTTCACACTCCGATGAAGCTGTTAATGAACCCATTGAATAATCAGGTATGTTCCATGAATTATTCTTCTTTTTAGACCATTTTTTCTTTCAAAATATCATTGACCATGGGATTACCAACACACTGGAGATTTTGACTTCATGTGGGAAGAAGAGGCAAATTAATATTTCATTTATGATTTATCAAATGATGAAGTAGTTAATATTATTTATTTTGTACAAGAAGTACAACCTTTGGAAGTGTGGAACCTCAATTTAATTTCATCTATAAAGTATCCCCCATGTATGGAATTAAAACCCATCCACTCTGATCTGAAATATATGTACCATAGGTAGGGAGAGAAATCACCAGTGATATTTTCTAATAATCTATCAAAAACCCAAAAAAAATATTTTATCGAGAATTTTAGAGATAATTTCTAATAAATACGGTGGGGATTATGTGATATTTTAGTAATAAACCCAATCATATGTTCACATATAATTCTTATTAAGTAATATTCCATACCTATCACACAGCCCCAAAGGAGGCAAGATCGCACCTTGATGGATGTTTTGAAGAAGGTTATTGAGAAACCCTTGGAAGCTGGGATTATCTATTTCATATTAGAATCAAAATGGGGCATCCCTATTCATGTAGTTCCAAAAACATTGGCCTATAAACTATTAGAAATGAAAATAATCAATTAATCCTTAGGTTAATTCAAAATAGCTTGAGAGTGTGGATTGATTTTTAGAAGTAAAATGTCATCACTAAGAAATGCCATTTCCCCACCCCTTAATTGAACATATGTTAGAGATATTGGTAGGGAAAACTCATTATTTATTTTTTCGTTTATTTTCAGGGTATTTTTATGTACCTATTGCTCACAAAGATCAAGGGAAGAAAACCTTTAATTTTCCCTCCGACACATTTTCATATAAAAACATACCATTTGGATTACATAATGCTAAAGGTACATTTAATCTATGTATGGTAATTGTTTTTTTGATCACACTGAATATTTATTAGTGTTTTTCTTAAACTATTCCATATTTTTTGGAAATTCCATTTACCATTATTTGAAAAATCTAAAATGTTTTTTAAAAACATTCATTGAAATGAATCTTGTTTTAAATTTAGAAAAGTTCCATTTTATGCTTTAGAGAGAAATTTTCCATTGGAATTCTATTTCAAAGAAATCCATTGAAGTTTATAAATCAAAAATTGAAGTGATAAATTTATTTCCTTAAACAACTTGTGTGAAACATGTTATATCATTTTTAGTACATGCAGGATTCAATAAGATTTTTATCAAATATTTCAGTAAGATTGATCTACCTATATTTATATTTCTTTTAAAAGAAGGTTAATTTGATTTTAGTGGTGAATATAGGGACGCATTTTATGAGTTTAAGAGGAGATTGATTACACCACTAGTGATACAACCACAAAATTTGGAAGAACCATTCGAGCAAACTTTTGATGCTTCCAATAATGTAGTTGGTGAAGTCCTTTCTCAGTTAATTGAGGGCATTCCAAAATTTATTTCCTATGCCTCATTAACCTTATATGCATCCCAATTAAATTACAAAACCACATAAAAATTGTTTTTAGTAGTTATATTTTCTTATAAATATCTTAATCATATAATATTGGTACTAAAGTCACTTTTTTTTATCATAAAGCTATTAGGTACATGATAAATATGACTGAAGCTAAAATGAGTCTATTTAGATTGACATTCCTACTAACGGATTTCAAAATAGAAATGAAGTACAAGAAGGGATTAGAGAACTAAGTGGATGATAATTTAAATAGACTTTCCTACATGACTGAAGCTAAAATTCAAGACAATGAACTGCAGAATGATCACCTAGGAGAGTAGTTATACTTGATTGAAGTATAATTGTCTTGGTATGATAACATGGTCAATTATCTGGAAACATATTATGTCCCATATCATTTTAATTCCCACCAAATTAATAAATTTAAATCTAATTGAAGATATTACATTTGGGATGATCTATTTCTTTTGAATATTTGTAATGAATAAGTGATAAGAATATTTTATTCTGGAGAGTGAAATTGGTTCTGTCATTGAGTTTTTCACACTTTATCTTATGGAGGATATTTTTTACTTCAAATTATATCAAGAAAGGTTTTAGAATATGGAATTTATTATCATATCATTTTTAAATATTCTCATGAATTTTGAAAAAGGCTTGAAAATGAATGGTTTTTTGAAATATTTCAATGAGATATGAAATTCACAAAAATCAACATAAACTTTTTTTTGAATTTTTTGAATTATGTGGTATAGATTTTATGGGTCCCCTCTTAATGTCAATTTTAAATTCTTATATTTTTCTTAAAGATGATTATGTTTACAAATGAGGGGATGAAAAACCCACTAAGACTCATGATTCTAATGTTGTTTGTGATTTTGTTTGGAATATCATATTTTGCAGACTGGGTGGGCCTATATCTATCATCAATGATCAAGGGACTCAAATTTTCAATTGGGGAATGGTTGTGTTACTAAATAATTATGGGGTTAACTATAAAACATAAACTCCCTATCATCCATAGAATGATGGTAAAGATGAAGTGTTTCATAGGGAAGTCAAATGAAATTTGGAAAATACTATGAAACTGAACAAGAAGGATTATAGTTAAAAGATGGAAGACACATTATGATATCACAGGACAATCTAAAAATTCCTGATTGGAATGAGTCCATATAGGTGGATTTATGGGAAAATCTATCACATACCTCTAGAATTGGAGCATAAGGTGTTTTAAGCTATGAAGAAGATTAATTTAGATCTCCAAATTTCCAGGAAAGAGAGAATATTGTGGTTTTATGAGATTGATGATATCAGAAATGAAGATTTTAAAAATTAAAATATTTAAAAATAATGAAAAAGAGTGTCTCATGATAAACTGATCTAACCAAATGAATTATACCCTAGAGAAAAAATGATTTTATTCCACTCAAGACTCATAATGATGCCATGTAATCTTCATTCTAGGTGGGAAGGTCCATTTATAGTTTCTCATGTATACCCTTTAGATTTTTTTTTAGATTATGAATGATTGAGAGTAAGATCAATTCAATATTTGTGTACATTGACTAATGAAATTACATGGGACCATTCTATTAGATCTTATAGAGGAGATTACTTTCCTCCAACGCGTTTAGGAAAAAGAGCCACTGGGTTATACCTATCCTTTACATTTTCTTACCTTTTGTTATTTATTTTAAAATCTTATTATATGTTAAATACATTTGAATACATTTAGGACACTACCCCATTAATGTGTGGGGGAGGGAAACTTTATTGTATAATTTTTTAATTTTTTAATTTTTTAATTTTTTCTAAAAACAAAATTGCGTGTTTGTCAAATTTTTATGTGTTTTATTGTCAAATTTCTGTGATTTTTTGATGATTGTGAGATAAAATTGTTATCATTTCAATTTTATAATCCTATGTCATTTAGTGAAACATTGTTTTCTAAGAAACAGATCATAAATGAATGTTGAAAATGACTTTGGTTCGAGTTAAAATCTTTGGGAAATTCATGAACATTTGTCTTATTTCTGAATCCCATAACACATCTCACAATATTTATCTTTTAAATCACTTTCCTAGGAGTATTATGAACCATTATTTTCATATTTTTTCATTCTACTCACTTCTTGAGAGAACCATTCATTTCATGTTTTAACTAGTATTTTATTTATTCCTTTCAAAACATGAGGGTTTGAGGTACTTGTGTTTTAAATGATTGATATATTTCTTTGGTATTACATGCCCCATTTCAAAAAAAAATATTTCATTTTAACATTAAATATAAATTTAATACTTGAAACCCTTAGAAGTAATGGAAAATCTGTTAGTTTAGCCAAATTACAAGCCTATTTCCACTATCCAACCTAATATTAATGCAAAATTGTATGATCTAGTTGAACTTGAGTATATGCAGGATGCTATCATGTATTATGCTCACTCATTTGATGAATCATTGGGTGGAAAATAAAATGCTTAAGAGACGTATTTACTGATAAAAAAACAAATTCTATTTAAATATATGATTTTATGGAGCCTTCATGATAAGAGAATTTATGCCTTTATAGAGCTTCTAATAGATAAAAAATAAATGCCTATTTGGAGTTTTCAAGAAAAATTATCTTTGATAATACTGAAATTTTTGCAGTAGAAATTATGAATTATGTTTTCTTTCCTTGGGTTTGAATGATTATGGAGATAATTTTTTACTGAGCAGAGTGAGTAGGAGACCATACTTGAGTAAAAATTGGATTCTTACAATTTTTCTTCAAAAAGATATAAGACATCCTCATTTAACTCCATATTTTTTTGACATCTAAATCTTAAAAAATAGAATCCACAAAACAAACCTAAAAAGTAATTATGTTAAACATATGTACTTGACTCACATCAGGTGGAGATGTACGAATTTTTCAATCCTATTGAGACCCTTGCATGAGTTTGGATGAGAAAGTCCTTATTGAAAATTGACATTTGTGAGATGAGAGAAAGTTTATGTGAGGTTGGTGTCTTGTGTATTTGGGAGTAGAAATTAAGTGTAAAAATATTGAATAATATAAATGGAGAACTTGGTATAATTGTTTTTTATGAGGCATGATATCTTTGAAGAATTGGTTTAGAATTTTTGGATATCATTTGTATGTGTTTTCAATTTTCATTGATTTTATTTTGTTGCTCACTTGTCCAAGATTATAAGTTCTATGTGAGGGGGGATTAATAGAGGTAATATTTTCATAATTCCTCATATTATTTTCAATGATTTAATCCCTTCCAATTAATGAATTTGATCTGATATTCCTCATTTTTATATTTTAGTGAATTTTGGGATTAATTATGAAATTTTTTTAATTCTAGAAGTTTAATAGTTTTATGGATATTCATATTTCAAGAATATCGTTTTCAATTTTGATCAAAATTGAGTGATTATTTTTTTAGGATTTATTTTTATGTTGAACTAAACTTTTTATTTTGGACCCAAATCTAATTTGAAACACATAGGTTCATAAAAATCAATCATGTGGTGAAATATTTATAGCTAAAAAGATGGAACCCACCTTAGTAATTGAAGAATACATCTTCATAGAGAACTCAAAATTACGTGATAATAGATGTATTTTAAATAAGTATCCTATATTCATTTTCAAATTAAATTTCATGAAGAAATTCGATCATCCAAGCATCCATTTTATGTACCAAAGTGGAGGTAGTAGAGCAAATCTCCTCAGATGGAAAAGGCATTCTTTAGAAATTAGAGAATAATTTTTTTAATTTGTACAACTAAGATATGTTTTTGTGGGAACATTTAAAATAAATAGGGTAATAACTTTTATGAAGATAACCACCCTATATTAGTCTATTTACTATGATAATACAACTCAAACATTCTGTGTAATGAATCTGGACAGAAAAGTTTCTGTAACACCTGAGACTTTTATGTTATATAAATCATCAAAGGAATATTTTTCTACACAACACTTGATTGGCTTGCTTTACACGCAATCGCGACCTTCCTCGATAGCTTGCATCGTACGCAATACCGAGTTTCACTAAACAACGATATGCTATTAAAATATTATTAAAACTAGCCGTTATGAATAGTAATAACCACTTTTTGAAATTTTATAAATTTTTTTTTCAAAATGGACTTCATTTTTGGATTCGGAATACCGAAATTAGCCTAGGGTGAAATTTTGGTATTTTTCTGAAAACTTTCAATTTTTGATGAATAGTGAAACCACTAAGTGGTAGGTTAAAAACTGAATTTTGGATAAAACTTAATTTTACCGCTTCTGTGAATGGAATTTCGAAAATCCGAGAGACACGGTTAATATCAAGGACTAAAATGTGGTTCAATGAGATGAAAATAATTTTTTGGTGAATAGTAACTTTTTACTTTTTTTACCGCGGTTAATAGTAAATAGGGTAACTAAGGGTAAATATGATATTACTATTACCCTAAAACATGTCCTAATTCTATTGGTCAAGTGTAATTCGACCAAAAACAAACTTAGGAATAAAATATGACCATTTAGGCCCACTTGGATTAGATTAGGACATTTATTATTAATTTATTTAAAGAAGGGTTAAAATAGTTAAAATCAATGTTTAATAAGTAAATAATTTTTAATATGGGGTTATACATAAGATAAATTCGACTATAAATATTCATTAGAAAGCTAAAAATATTTCCTACATAATGGTATTTTATTTGTAATTTTTAGATATTAAATAAATTAATTTATTTATGACACAATGATGATGCAGTAATTATCTTATTAATGAAATATTGACATAATCGATGTTATAAACACCAAAATAAATGTAATTTGAGACTTTTTATGAATTACAATAATTTTCTAGGTTACAATGATATAGTAATGTTGATTTAATAAACTTGGTTTGAACATATAATTCTGTTATGACTTTCAGAAAAATCATATATCAAATAGTGTCAAAATTGACACAAAATAGTTTTTAAATCAAATATTATATTATTAATTCTTATTTTATTCCTAAAAATCTAAGATTCGGCCAAATAACTTAGATAAGGATATATATATTAATAATAAACAATTTGGGGTTCGTTTGGCATGATATAGTAAGTGTATTAACCATATAGTGAAAGAAAACAAAAAGACACGGTAAAAGTTAAATTAATTAACTTAGAGTTAAATCTAATTGATAAGGTTAAAATAATACCCTAAACTTGTCTAAATCCTATTGGTTGATAGGATTTCGACCCATCCCCACTTTAGCTTCCAAATAAGACCCTTTGGAACCATTATAAACCGATTTTGACTTTAATATAAAATAATATTTTGAGATATCCCTAAGGTTCCCCTCTCCTCCCTTATAAAAGGGAACCTCCTCCCCCTCCTCCTCACACCAAATTCAGCACTCAAGCTCGGACAACCCCTTATATTTTCTCCTCTCCACTTCCCTAGAATAATCCTAGAGGTCCTGGTCTTCTTCAAAGACCAATCTTAGTTCCCTAAGTGGAGGATTCAAAGAGGCATTCCAAAGAAGAGGTAATATCCATTACCGATCTTTTCAATTTATTTCTTCTTCAACTTCTTCTTCTTTAGTTGTTTCATAATAAAGTAATAACATCAGTATTACTTAAATACTGATATGTTATTATAAATATGAAACAACCCTAATTCACCTTCTATCCATCCTATGGAAAAATGAAATCACCGCGCTTGCGTACGTACGGAATACCGTCTCCACGCCGTGGTGTAATCTATTTTCCACCATCAGTTTAAAAGGATGGGTATAATGGTGTAATGAGTAACTATTTATGATTATTATAAAGTAATATTGATACTGAAATAATATATATATATACTCCAATACAATTCCACGATCATAGGAACGATATCATCACTCGTGCGTACGTACGGAATACCGTCTCCACGATGTGAAGCGACTCGTTCTACATGATCATCATTACATAGTAATTATATAAATGAATTGAATGAATAAATATGATATATGTTACACTAATAACATTCTGGATATAAGGTATCTATAACCTTAAAATAAGAATAAGAATTTATTCGGCAAAACACGCATAAGAAAAAAAGGCAATAAAGACCCGAGTAACAAGTAACAATGAAATATTACTAATAAGAAGCTAAGAATATGACCACATATGATATCATATCAATATGTGTGATTCTGGAATAAGTCAATAACATTATTTAAACCATTATACAGGATCTTTGGACACGTAAAAAGCAAATCGGACCTAAGGTAAGGGAAATATCACAATCTCATTTTTATCCGAGATTGTTTATTCGTAAGTATTTACTGGGGTGTATTTTATCATCCACATCCATGTTTCCTCAATATGTAATATTATTTCCATCCACTTAAAATAGTTTAAATCCAATTTTACCCTTCGGTGAGTTTTTAGTAAAGAATAAGAAAGGAATCTTTTGTCGTTTTTCGTACGAGGTACTTTTTGACTTTTCCGACAAAAGTACGAAGAATGTTTTTTTAACTTATACGGCATGAATGGATTTTAAAAAAAATTATTCCCAAGAAGCTTACTTTACAAGTTTTCAAGTTTATTTTTAATCAACTTATTTTAGTTTATAATTGTATGACATGTTAAGAAAAGAAAAGTGTTTTTGAAGAAGAAAGGATATTTTCCTCAAGAATGGAGTTCAAGTGTTTTATCAAAATTATTTTCCATCTATGATAATAAAGGGTTCTGTTTTTATCCCTATTATTACATTGATTTGATCATGTTGTGATGGAATTATTTTTATGAATTCCTTTATCTTATATGAATTTATTTATGATGTCATGATGTTTCAAGAATCCCATTTTTGTTACATGTGTTATGCGATGATGTATGTTTTATGATTATGTGGAACACATAAGAAAGGATTCATTATAAGATGGGTGGGACCTATATCTCCCTCTAATGCATTGGGTAAAGATTTTATATCTCACGAGATAGACATGGCTGGAACGGTAGGTTATACCGGTTCAGTGAAACAGGACTGGAACGAGGGTGACTCGGTTCAGAAAGGGACTTTGTCCACTAAGATAGTCTTGGCAATGAGTCATGACTAATAAGAAATGATCTTCCATGATTATGTGTGCATGCCACAAAGTTTCAAGTTTTATTTTATGATTATGGGGATCTCATTTTCACTTCTATGATTTATTCCATGATAAGATATTATGATCTCTTTTGCAGGTTTTAATTTTCAAAAAGATATGCTATGATTTTTATTTCCTTTATTTGCCCTTGCTGAGCATTTGAGCTCACCCTTTTATGTTTTCTTTTCCCCAGGTCAGGAAGATGGATATTAAGTAGAATATGCTAAAAGGGACCCTAGATATGATGAAATAAATGGGAGACACTGTAGAAGATTTATGAACCAGTTGTTTATGTTTCCCAGTTTCTAAAGACAATATACCTATACGGTCCTTTGTGGTTTTGTCATATGTTGTAATAAGTGTGCTTAAATTTTGAAGTATTAACAATGTATGTAAAGTATGGGTCGTTATAGTTGGAATCAGAGGAAAGGTATAGTCAACCTTTGGAAACTAGGATGTGAAAGCCTTGGTAAGAACCCTAAGGATAAGTCTAAGCATAGAACACAATCTTAGTGTTTTAGAAATGTCCTTGAATAACCTAGGATAAGACCTTAAGCATGAAAATTTTATTCATGAATTATGTGGTTTTCCTATTATAATTAGTGTTGCTCACACTATTCTTCTTGGTTTTAGTCAATGGCTGGAACCCGAAGGAACCGTGTTAATGCGGAATGCGATGGGCAATGCAATGATTGTCCCCCTAAGCAACCAAACGATATGGGAGCTGGAATGCAAAATCTTGTAGCCATGATCACACAACTTCCTCAAGCTATAAATCATGTAGGACTTCCAAACGAGCAAAGGAAGGAGCAACATTCTGTTGAATCCTTCATGAGGTAGCGTCCACCTTCTTTCAGCGGGTCTACTGATCCATTAGTTGCTGAACAATGGATTAGTACTACTGAAAAGATATTTTCAGTTCTTCAATGTTCTGAGCATGATAAAGTCATCCTAGCAGTGTATCGTTTGGAAGGAGATGCTGATCAATGGTGGAATCTTATTAAGAATACGAGGCAAAGGGATGAAATTGAGTCTATGGAATGGGACGAGTTCAAGAACTTATTTTTCAATAAATACTTCCCTCGTATTCTCCGAAAAAAGATGGAGAAAGAGTTCCTTGAACTGAAGCAAAGGGATGATGAATCTGTTAGTATCTATGAAGCAAATTTTACAAGACTTGCAAGGTACGCTTCTGGTATTATTATCCAACCTGAGAGTAAGATCGATCGATTCTTTAGTGTCTTAAAACCAAGTCTTCGAAGGGAGTTAGCCATAAGGGACTTCAATAGCTACGAGGAAATCGTTCAATGTGCTCTCAAAGTCGAGATGGAGATTGGAGTAACCCATCAGTCACATGGGTTTGATAAGAAGAGGAAGATGGAATTCAAAGAAAAATATAAAGAACACACGGAAAAGAAGATGATCTTTTCCTTATGCTCAAAGTGTGGAAAGAAACATGGAGGGAGTTGTCTTAAAGGGACAAGTAAATGTTTTAAATGTGGAAAAGAAGGTCATCGGGCATTTGAATGCCGTGATAATGGGAAGAAGATGTCTAATGACGCAAACAAAGGAAGGGATAAACAGAATGAACCTACTACACTTCAATGTTTCAAGTGCAAGGAGATGGGGCATTATGCCAATCAATGCCCAAATCCAAGGGTTGATGATGATGGTCGACGTCAAAAAAATCTTAAGGCTAAAGACAAAGGAAAGTCACATGCAATTTCTATCAGCGATGTGGAGTACGATAACGAAGTGGTGAAAGGTACACTTATCGTCCACTCTAAAGTAGAAAATGTTTTATTTGATTCTGGATCCACCCACTCTTTTATTTCTAAAGAATTTTCTAAGGGTATCACCGTATTACCTCAATAATTAGATGTTGAGTTAGCTGTGACAACACCTAATGGCACAACAGTCGCATCAAAAGTTTATAATTCTTCTCCGATCGAAGTTTGTGGGAAATTGCTTCCTGCAAATCTTGTGATCCTTCCTTTAATGTAATTTGATGTGAATCTTGACATGGATTGGATTTCTCTACATGGATCTCATATCAATTGCGAAAGAAGGTAAGTCACATTTCATATTCCAGATCAATCTACGATCGTATACCAATGCAAGGATGAACATAACCTTCCAGTGGAAATTTCTTCCATCTTATGGGTATTGATTCCACTAAATGAAGGTTATTTATCTCAAATGGTTGGTGAGAAACTCACGATTAAGAATATGCCCATTGTACGGGAGTTTGATGATGTCTTTCCGGAGGAATTACCGGGTCTTCCACCAAATCGTGAAGTTGAGTTTTCAATAGAACTCGTACCGGGCGCTTTGCCAATTTCAAAGACACCTTATAGAATGGCCCCAATTGAGTTGCAGGAATTGAAGAAGCATCTCCAAGAGAATCTTGATAAGGGATTCATACGCCCTAGTGCATCACCTTGGGGATCACCTGTTCTATTTTTTAAGAAGAAAGATGGATCAATGAGACTCTGCATTGATTATCGAGAACTTAACAAGATCACTATCAAGAACAAATATCCTCTCCCACGCATTGATGACTTATTTGACCAACTACGCGGAGCTCAATACTTTTCCAAGATTGATCTTTGTTCTGGGTATCATCAATTAAGGGTCAAAAGGGAGGATATACCAAAGACCGCTTTCCGTACAAGGTATGGACACTATGAATTTATAGTGATGCCATTTGGTCTTACTAATGCCCCTGCTATCTTCATGGATCTAATGAATAGAGTCTTTAGAGACTATCTTGATCAATTTGTGGTAGTCTTTATAGATGATATTCTTGTCTATTCAAAGAGAAAGGAAAAGCATGAAGATCACTTGAGAATTATATTGAAGACCCTGAGAAAGGAGAAGCTTTATGCCAAATTTACCAAGTGTGAATTTTGGCTTCAAAAAGTTGCATTTTTGGGTCACATAATCTCAAAAGAGGCGATATCTGTGGATCCAGCAAAAACAGAGGTTATCGAAAGATGGTCGAGACCAACAACAGTAACTGAGATCCGAAGTTTTCTTGGTTTGGCTGGATATTATAGACGTTTTGTAAAAAAAATTTCACGATTATCTAATCCACTCACCAAGTTGACTCGGAAAAGAGTTAAGTTTGTCTGGACAGAGGAATGTGAAGAGAATTTCAAGGAGTTGAAAAGAAGTTTATCCAGTGCACCTGTGCTCACACTGCCTTGTAGTGGAGAAAGGTTTGTGATCTACAGTGATGCATCCAAGAAGGGATTGGGGTGTGTTCTTATGCAAAATGATATGGTGATCGCTTATGCCTCACGACAGTTGAAAATCCATGAGAAAAATTACCCAACACATGATTTGTAGTTGGATGCGGTAATCTTTGCATTAAAGATTTGGAGGCATTACCTTTATGGTGAAAGGTGTGATATTTATACTGATCATAAAAGTTTAAAGTATATTTTCACACAAAAGTAGTTGAATATGCGTCAAAGAATATGGTTGGAGCTGATTAAGGATTATGACTGCTCAATCCATTACCACCCTGGGAAAGCAAACAAGGTGGCAGATGCATTAAGTCGACAAGACCATGCTAGTTTATCCATGATGAGGATCACAAAAGATCCAATATTTATGGATTTACAAAGGATGGATCTTGGAATTATAATGGAAGGGGAAAAATCTTATCTTTCTCAAATGAATGTTCAACCATCTATACATGTGAAGATTAAAGAGGCACAAAAAGAAGATGTCGAGTTACAAAAGAAGGTGAGAAATGTTCCTGAATTCAACCTTGATTGTGATGGGATAATAATGTTCAGGAATCGGGCTTGTGTTCCTCCCATCCCCGAATTAAAGAAGGAGCTGCTGGATGAGGCTCATAGTTCATCATTCTCTATTCATCCTGGAAGCACGAAGATGTATAGGGACCTGAAAGAGTACTTCTGGTGGGATGGCATGAAAAGAGATGTTGCTGAATATGTCTCTCGATGCTTGGTTTGTCAACAAGTAAAAGCTGAGAGACAGAAGTCTAAGGGGACGTTACAACCATTACCCATATCCGAATGGAAATGGGAAAACATCACTATGGACTTTGTCACAGGACTTCCTAAAACATCCAAAGGCAATAATGCTATTTGGGTCATAGTTGATCGTCTTACAAACTCTGCACACTTCATTCCTATTAGAGAGGATTTCTCTCTAGATCAGCTTGCCAGGATATATGTAAAGGAAGTGGTAAGATTGCATGGAGTAACACTTTCTATTATATCTGATCGGGATCCGAGATTTACCTCGAAGTTCTGGCGAAGTATTCAGCATACTCTGGATACAGAGTTGAGTTTCAGCACTGCTTATCATCCTCAGACAGACGGTCAGTCTGAGAGAACAATTCAAACCCAAGAAGATATGTTGAGAGCTTGCTCTATGGATTTAAAAGGAGGTTGGGATCAACACCTACCTTTGGTGGAATTTTCTTATAATAATAGCTTTCACTCCAGTATTCAGATGGCTCCTTATGAAGCTCTCTATGGAAAGAAATGCAGGACTCCAACTTGCTGGGATGAAGTTGGGGAAAGAAAGCTATTAGGACCTGATCTCGTTGATGAAATGGCAGAAAAAGTCAGATCTATTCAACAACACATAAGAGAAACTCAGAGTCGACAGAAAATCTATGCCGACAACTGAAGAAAAGACCTAGAGTTTGAAGTGGGAGATAAAGTGTTCTTACGAATATCTCCCTGGAAGAGGGTTATGAGATTTGGAAAGAAGGGGAAGCTGAGCTCTAGATATATCGGTCCTTTCGAAATACTGGATCGTGTTGGGAAGGTAGCTTACCGATTGGCGCTTCCACCGAATCTCTCTCAAGTTCACGATGTGTTCCATGTATCTCTCCTGAGAAAGTACATACCAGATCCTTCACATGTACTCAGCTTAGAAGTTGTACCGCTGGAGCAAGATCTTTCTTATGAAGAACAACTGATAGAGATTCTGGATCGTAGCGAAAAAGTCCTACGAAACAAGACCACTCGCATGGTGAAAGTTTTATGGAGGAACCACCAACTTGAAGAAGCTACATGGGAGCTTGAGGATATGATGAGGGAGAAGTATCCTCATCTGTTTGTTACAAAGTGACAAATTTTGAGGGCGAAATTCTTTTTAAGGGGGGTAGAATGTAACACCCGAGACTTTTATGTTATATAAATCATCAAAGGAATCTTTTTCTACACAACACTTGCTTGGCTTGCTTTACACGCAATCGCGACCTTCCTCGATAGCTTGCGTCGTACGCAATACCGAGTTTCACTAAACAACGATATGCTATTAAAATATTATTAAAACTAGCCGTTATGAATAGTAATAACCACTTTTTGAAATTTTATAAATTTTATTTTTCAAAATGGACTTCATTTTTGGATTCGGAATACCAAAATTAGCCTAGGGTGAAATTTTGGTATTTTTCTGAAAACTTTCAATTTTTGATGAATAGTGAAACCACTAAGTGGTAGGTTAAAAACTGAATTTTGCATAAAACTTAATTTTACCGCTTCTGTGAATGGAATTTCGAAAATCCGAGAGACACGGTTAATATCAAGGACTAAAATGTGGTTCAATGAGATTAAAATAATTTTTTGGTGAATAGTAACTTTTTACTTTTTTTACCGCGGTTAATAGTAAATAGGGTAACTAAGGGTAAATATGATATTACTATTACCCTAACACATGTCCTAATTTTATTGGACAAGTGTAATTCGACCAAAAACAAACTTAGGAATAAAATATGACCATTTAGGCCCACTTGGATTAGATTAGGACATTTATTATTAATTTATTTAAAGAAGGGTTAAAATAGTTAAAATCAATGTTTAATAAGTAAATCATTTTTAATATGGGGTTATACATAAGATAAATTCGACTATAAATATTCATTATAAAGATAAAACGATTTCCTACATAATGGTATTTTATTTTTAATTTTTAGACATTAAATAATTTAATTTATTTATGACACAATGATGATGCAGTAATTATCTTATTAATGAAATATTGACATAATTGATGTTATAAAAACCAAAATAAATGTAATTTGAGACTTTTTATGAATTCCAATAATTTTCTAGGTTACTATGATATATTAATGTTGATTTAATCAACTTGGTTTGAACATATAATTCTGTTATGACTTTCACAAAAATCATATATCAAATAGTGTCAAAATTGACACAAAATAGTTTTTAAATCAAATATTATATTATTAATTGTTATTTTATTCATAAAAATCTAAGGTTCGGCCACATAACTTATATAAGGATATATATATTAATAATAAACAATTTGGGGTTCGTTTGGCATGTTATAGTAAGTGTATTAACCATATAGTGAAAGAAAACAAAAAGACACGGTAAAAGGTAAATTAATTAACTTAGAGTTAAGTCTAATTGATAAGGTTAAAATAATACCCTAAACTTGTCTAAATCATATTGTTTGATAGGATTTCGACCCATCCCCACTTTAGCTTCGAAATAAGACCCTTTGGAACCATTATAAACCGATTTTGACTTTAATATAAAATAATATTTTGAGATATTCCTAAGGTGCCCCTCTCCTCCCTTATAAAAGGGAACCTCCTCCCCCTCCTCCTCACACCAAATTGAGCACTCAAGCTCGGAAAAACCCTGCCATTTTCTCCTCTCCACTTCCCTAGAATAATCCTAGAGGTCCTGGTCTTCTTCAAAGACCAATCTTAGTTCCCTAAGTGGAGGATTCAAAGAGGCGTTCCAAAGAAGAGGTAATATCCATTACCGATCTTTTCAATTTCTTTCTTCTTCATCTTCTTCTTCTTTAGTTGTTTCATAATAAAGTAATAACATAAGTATTACTTACATACTGATATGTTATTATAAATATAAAACAACCCTAATTCACCTTCTATCCATCCTACGGAAAAATGAAATCACCGCGCGTGCGTACGTACGGAATACCGTCTCCATGCCGTGGTGTAATATATTTTCCACCATCACTTTACCAGGATTGGTATAATGGTGTAATGAGTAACTATTTATTATTATTATTAAGTAATATTGATACTGAAATAATATATATATATACTCCAATACAATTCCACGATCATAGGAACGATATCATCACTCGTGCGTATGTATGGAATACCGTCTCCACGATGTGAAGCGACTCGTTCTACATGATCATAATTACATAGTAATTATATAAATGAATTGAATGAATAAATATGATATATGTTACACTAATACCATTCTGGATATAAGGTATCTATAACCTTAAAATAAGAATAAGAATTTATTCGGCAAAACACGCATAAGAACAAAAGGCAATAAAGACACGAGTAACAAGTAACAATGAAATATTACTAATAAGAAGCTAAGAATATGACCATATATGATATCATATCAATATTTGTGATTCTGGAATAAGTCAATAACATTATTTAAACCATTATACAGGAGCTTCGGACACGTACAAAGCAAATCGGACCTAAGGTAAGGGAAATATCACAATCTCATTTTTATCCGAGATTGTTTATTCGTAAGTATTTACTGGGGTGTATTTTATCATCCACATCCATGTTTACTCAATATGTAATATTATTTCCATCCATTTACAATAGTTTAAATCCAATTTTACCCTTC
Organism: Viscum album; assembly: GCA_963277665.1. Lineage (NCBI taxonomy): Eukaryota > Viridiplantae > Streptophyta > Magnoliopsida > Santalales > Viscaceae > Viscum > Viscum album. The sequence continues at coordinate 1,923,133,039 of OY728128.1, read as the reverse complement.
GGTGAGTTTTTAGTAAAGAATAAGAAAGGAATCTTTTGTCGTTTTTCGTACGAGGTACTTTTTTACTTTTCCGAAAAGAGTACGAAGAATGTTTTTTTAACTTATACGGCATGAATGGATTTTTAAAAAAAATTATTCCCAAGAAGCATCCTTTACAAGTTTTCAAGTTTATTTTTAATCAACTTCTTTTAGTTTATAATTGTATGACATGTTAAGAAAAGAAAAGTGTTTTTGAAGAAGAAAGGATATTTTCCTCAAGAATGGAGTTCAAGTGTTTTATCAAAATTATTTTCCATATAAGATAATAAAGGGTTCTGTTTTTATCCCTATTATTACATTGATTTGATCATGTTGTGATGGAATTATTTTTATGAATTCCTTTATCTTATATGAATTTATTTATGATGTCATGATGTTTCAAGAATCCCATTTTTGTTACATGTGTTATGCGATGATGTATGTTTTATGATTATGTGGCACACATAAGAAAGGATTCATTATAGGATGGGTGGGACCTATATCTCCCTCCAATGCATTGGGTAAAGATTTTATATCTCATGAGATAGACATGGCTGGAACGGTAGGTTATACCGGTTCAGTGAAACAGGACTGGAACGAGGGTGACTCGGTTCAGAAAGGGACTTTGTCCACTAAGATAGTCTTGGCAATGAGTCATGACTAACAAGAAATGATTTTCCATGATTATGTGTGCATGCCACAAAGTTTCAAGTTTTATGTTATGATTATGGGGATCTCATTTTCACTTCTATGATTTATTCCATGATAAGATATTATGATCTCTTTTGCAGGTTTTAATTTTCAAAAAGATATGATATGATTTTTATTTCCTTTATTTGTCCTTGATGAGCATTTGAGCTCACCCTTTTATGTTTTCTTTTCCCCAGGTCAGGAAGATGGATATTAAGTAGAATATGATAAAAGGGACCCTAGATATGATGAAATAAATGGGAGACACTGTTGAAGATTTATGAACCAGTTGTTTATGTTTCCCAGTTTCTAAAGACACTATACCTATACGGTCCTTTGTGGTTTTGTCATATGTTGTAATAAGTGTGCTTAAATTTTGAAGTATTAACAATGTATGTAAAGTATGGGTCGTTATAGTTTCCCCCTCTCAACCCTAGAAATATGTATTTCTACTTCCATTAAATGGTGTAGAATAAAGTGAAAGAGGGGTTTTTCTAGAGGATTATAACCTTTTAGAGATATGTATTTTCTCTTTTCTATTTTCTAATTTTTGTAATGCTCTCTTTTCCCCATTCAACTCTCTTACCCTTCACATGGATGGGTAAAATAATGAGTGATTGGGGAAGAGAGAGTTTTCCATTTGTAATGTTAGATTCTCATGCTTTAATGTAAAAAAATAATTTTCTATTGAATGATATCAATTTTTTGTTGTGTCCTATTATCTTAGTGTGTTCATATTTTGGTTTTTGGTTTCATTCATTACTTATATCTTTAGTTAAATATCTTTAAAATCCCTCTGCCTAGTATAGTTTGTCTCAATCGAGTAGATTGTGTTAGGTGGCGATTGTCTAGAGATTATTAGCGTGTGTAAGAAAAAGTGATTTTTTTCAATATTTTTTAGGATAAAAATCATGGTAATGGATTTTATTATTCATTTGTTAATGATTTATTAAATTTCATTTACAAAGGAGTGGCCTCCATTTATTTCTTCAACCAATGGTGATTGAAAACTCAGTCGAGAAATATTTCATTCATCATTCAATAGGAAGAGAGGGGGATGGTTTTTATGAACATGAAGACATTGAAAATAGTGATCCTACCCTGAACCCATCACTCTCTTCATCATTTGTGTTCAACCTTTATTTTTATTTCTTGATTTATTGTTAAAATTATTAAATTTAAAAAGAAAACTCCCATTATTTCTTTAATTTGAACTAACAAATATGATTATTTTGCACTTTTCTTTGGAGAAAACCTAGGTCAAACACTTTTAAACATTTTTAACTAAGGAAATATTTTTTTATCCCAACCCATTACAAGAACATGTTAGGATCAGGAGGTGGAGGGGTGAAATATTTTTATATTTGAAAGATTTAGTTGTGGTTTAAAAAACCATTAATAAGTTTTAAAATAAAAAATATAGTGGTGATTGTATTAAATGAATGCTATATTATAAATTATATTTAATATGATTTGTTTAGTAGTGGTTATTAGAAACACCACTAATAAACTATCGTTTAATTGTCTTTTTTGTTATTTCTTCCAAATTAATCTATTTATAATTATCCTAATAGTAGACTATATCTCACTTTTTATTTACAGGATATTGGATGGAGAATATTTGGAAAATACATTTCGGGTGTATAGGTATTGATAAAATTGGAAGATTCTTAAATAATGTATTCAATAGTTGATTTTATAGTGATGTAGTATCAATAGTGTGTAGTCAACATGGATCCCCACTCTCTTAGTGTTTCACACTCTTTTGGGCTTGGGTTCCTTCCTAAAGTGGAATCTCCTCCCACTGCCTTATATTCTTCAACAATATGATAATATTTCCTCTGGTTTCTCTCCTCATATTCTTCCATACATCCTTCCCATACTATTTTTTCTTTATATCTATTTACTTAGTCCTCTTTTATAGTTTCTCTTTATCTTTTGATTTTGGTTATACCTCACCTTCGAGGTTCTGGTCTTTTTCATCCACTTCTATAACCTCATGAACTAGTGTGTGTGACCCCATATTGTTTAATGCGATAGGTATTATTTGTTATTTGGGATTTTGGGAGTAATAATTTTTTGTCTATATCTTCAAATTCATTTTCAATGTTGGTTTCATTATCTTTAATGTTTATTAGTCATTATTCACCCCAATAAGATCTTTCTACCAAACCCATCACATGAGACCCCATCCTTAGATCAATTTGATGATGATCATTGTGGTTTGGGTCTTATTATGGTGTTTGTAAAATCCCAAGTAAGTAATGAATAATAGATATTTTTATCTATGTCTATTAATGATTAAGATAGTGTTATAGAGGCTTAAAATGAAAATAAATACAATCTTATGCATGAAATACACTAATATTCTTAAAAGATTGTTTTACTGCCTTTTGATGGAAAACCATTTTTGAATCTATATTTTGACAATTTTATAAATTATGTTTGTAAAAATAAACTTATCCTTTATGATTGGGGCATCAAAATTTACCTTGTGTGAATTTTTGGTATTTTTCTGACAATGTTCATTTTTTAATGAATAGTGAAAAATACTGCATTTTACATCAAAACTGCTTTTTAATCTAATTTATTTATATGATTATATTATGTTTTGAATTGGTTTTGAAGTGAAATTAGAATATATTTTTACCATTTTATCCAATGGTGGTCATTGGAATCAATTTCACTTTGGAATTGGACTTAAACTGGTGTCAATCTTTTGATACTTATTGTTCCATAAAAACACGCTATTTGCTCTGGCAACGGGAATTAATTATTAAATTAATTAATGTGACTAATATGATTTGAATTTTGTAAAATAGACTTCATTTTTGAATTCGGAATATTAAATATATCTTAGGGTGAATTTTTGGTAATTTTCTGAAAAACTTCAATTTTTGATGAATAGTGAAACCACTAAGTGGTAATCAAGCAAACTGATTTTTCGGTTAAATGAAAGTTTACCACTAATGTGTATTGAATTTTGAAAATCCGACATACATGGTTTTCATTAAGAAGTAAAATGTGGTTCAATGAGATTATAATAATTTTTGGTGAATAGTAACTTATTAAGTTCTTAATCGTGATTAGTGGTAATTAGGGTAGTTTATGGTATAAATAATGCTTTAATAATAGGAAATGACCTATACACATGTCCCAACCTTATTGGTTGTGTCATGGCCGACCAATACAAGCCATGGGTCAACTTGGGGACCCCATGGAGACACTTTGGTTTGGAAATGACATAAATAACTTTTTATTAAATGTTAAAGTAAAAATGACACAAACAAGAGATGTTTTACGAAAACAATTTTTAAATGGGGTTATAAAGATCAGATTTTTGATTATAAATAGTCATTGGAAATCTAAAAAGATTTCCTACATCATAGTATTTTTTTTATGATTTTTAGACATTAAATAAATTAAATTATTTATGACATAATAATGATGCAGCGATGACATCATTATTTGACGATTTAAATAAAATGGAAAGACAATGTAAAATCTATGAACTACACATGGCCAAAACCAATTGGATGAGTGGCTTTCGAACCCTTATCACCTTATCCACGAATTATATCAATGTGGGACCTTTTGAAACCGAAACACATTTTCAAATAAAGTAATATTTCTTTACTTTCCAAAAGTGCCCCTCCTCTCCTCTTATAAAAGGCCCCCACCTCTACCTCATTTCACACACTCCTCAAGCCTTTGGCTCGGCCAAAACCTGCCCATTTACTCTCTCCACATCCCTCTACTCATCCTAGAGGATTCACTTTGGGAAGAATCCTTTCAAAGGAAGCATTTAGACTCAAATCAAAAGGATTTACACTTTTAAAGGTAATTCATTCTCTCATGTTCATTTGTTTTATTTTGCTTCTCTAACCCCATAAACTCTTTTTATTTACTTCTTTTGTAACAACACCAGTATATTCAATATACTAGGATGTTGTTATAAGATTTATTTGAGCTACACTCTCACACAACTACATCAAATTGTTAAAGAACATACGGTTTCCGTGGATGGCGAAATTATGCCTCCCGAAACGATGATTGTTCAATACTCATTTAACAACTTCAAAGGTGGCCATTATGATGTCACTATTTTTATATATGATATATAATATGTTTATGTTTTCCTTAAGCTTCTGTTTTTTTCATTTTGGTCATACCTTTATGGTTTCCATTATGGGTAAACACGATATCTTCATTTTAGGATGTGTGGACTACCGCCCCCTGAAAGTGATTTGATTCGTTAATACCATATGTGGGATGTGTAAAGGATAAAGTTAATGATATTATATATGTTATTATACTGGAATTATAATATACTCTTATATCATTATTATTACATTACAGAAAATATGAAATAGAAATGAATGTAGCGTTCATGCGTACGTACGGCTTACCGTCTCCATGAACGGTGCATTTCATTTCTTACCTCTAAATGATTATGTAATATTATAAATGCATGTATGTACTGGATATATATGACATATATGATATCTACATCATGAATACCATTCTGGATATAATGAACCTTTGACCAAATTAACAACATGTAAGTGTAAGAAGTTTATTTTTGACTTAAGAACCAAATACCGACAAAATGAACATTATTAACTTAACTGATTACATGATGTTCATAACATGGTATAAAAGGAATAATGAACTTGAAAAAGATTCATAATCAAGTAGAGATTAACTCAAGTTTATTATTCAGGAGATTAAAGAACGGTCGGGTCAAGTCGGATACGAGGTATGGGACTTCGTCTCAATCTCCTTTCATTGAGGCATATTTTGTTTTATACACAACTTTCTTTTATACGGTGTATAAACCCCTTTGACTTTTACGTTTATTCAAAAGGAATCTTTTTTATACGAAGCATTTACTAAATGACAAAAGGGAATGTTTTTGTCGTACGTATGCGGCGACAACGACTTCTCTGCCGTCGTGACCGTTATTTGAGTTTCGGCTTCCTCTACAAGCCATACCTTTTTTTAAAAAACGAAAAATAAATACCATGTTTTACTTTGGTGTTGAAAATGGTTTTCATAAGGTTTTTATTATATCAATGTGTTGTATTGATATCTCGTGATTGAAATGTGGAAATTTTATGTTTCCTTTATGCATGTTTTATGTGATATGATTATGTTATGGTTCTTGGGCATTATTACGAAGACGGGTGGTTCCATGATAAAATAGGGGCGGGTGAGCCCGTTATAGCTCTCCAATGCATTGGGTAACGCGAAGGAGTGAAACGTTAAGGTTTCTTCGAAGAGATTTTAGGGAATATACTGTGATGGGTATTCCAAACGTAACCAAGAGGGTTACTCCCTACGTAAGAATGTTATGAATGCCTCAAGTTACCTTTATGTCTTATGAATTCTATGATTTATTCATGATTTTATGAGGTATGTTAAAGTGCCTATGTTTTATGGGTAAAGTATGATTTCATTCTTATGTATATATGAACTCATGTTTCCTTTCCATGTTTTTTTTATAACCCATACTGAGTTTTTATGCTCATCCCAAGTTTTTGAAATGTTTTTCACAGGTCAAGGGAAAGGTACATGATAAGATGATAGATTCAAAGATGTGTCAAGAAATAATCAATGTTTTATTTTAAATGTGTTTCCATTGATGGGAATTAAGAATACTATCTTTATGTAACCACTTTGTTTATATGTGGAATGTAATGAACGTTTTATGATCTAATTCTCTAAAACTCTAAACCCGAAAAGATCCTCAATGTGTAATCTTGTAATAACTCAAGATTAAGTAAGGTTTAAGGCTGGGGCCTTATAGTTGGTATCAAAGGTCGGTTTAGATAACTTTAGGAGTTAGAATTCTATTAAATGATTATCCAAAAATATTTTTTTTCGAAATGATATAGCATTTAAAGATTACCATGTTGCTTCATCTAAGACATGTTTGATCAGAATGGTTTTCCGCAGAGGAAATAGGGAAGCAGTGGTAGGAAGGCATACAGAAGGAAATAACCTTCCGAATCAGCATCCAGAAATGGTCGGAATTGGAACTGAACAGTTTGTTGCAGTAATGGCGCAGTTGACTCAAGCGATAAATGGCGGTGGTATCCATGCACGAGATCATCCAGATCAACCGCAGAGGAACATGTCAGTGGTGGAACATTTCATGAGGCAACATCCACCATCATTTAGAGGATCATCTGACCCTGTGCTAGCTGAAGGGTGGATTAAAGCACTGGAGAAGATTTTTGATGTAATGGGGTGTTCAGAAAATCAAAAGGTTAGTCTTGCTATTTACCGTTTGGAGGGTGAAGCAGATCAGTGGTGGTCTATGGTTAAAAATATCAGGGACGCCGATGAGATTGATGCTCTTGACTGGGATGAATTCAAAAGTATGTTTCTTGAGAAGTATTTTCCTAAGGCTGTTCGACATAGGATGGAAAAGCAATTCTTGGAATTGAGGCAAGAGGAAGACTCAGTGGTTGCCTATGAAAAAAAAGGTTCACTCGATTGGCAAGGTATGCTCCAAATTTTATCTGGGACCTTGATAGTAAAATCAATCGTTTCTACTCATGATTAAAGCCAAAATACCGAAGGGCATTAGCTTCTCGTGAGTTTAAAAGTTATGAAAAGCTTGTTCGATGTGCTGAGAAGGTGGAAATGGAGTTTGCCGATGACCAGGTTTTCTATAACAACCAGCAGAAGAAGAGACCGAGGTGGCAGGAGAAAGGTAAAAATTCTTCAAAAAAGTCTAATGGTAAGAGAACTAAGTTTCCAGTTTGTGATAAATGTGGCAAAAGGCATGCTGGGGAATGTCTTCTGAATTCTGGGAAGTGCTACCGATGTGGTAAGATGGGACATAAGGCTCGTGATTGCACTGAAAAGGATCAAGGTGAAGGTAAGAACAAATTTGATTTGCAGTTAGTGAAATGTTATAAGTGCAATGAGATGGGTCACTATGCAAACGAGTGTCCAACAAGGAGCTTGAGTGATGGGAAGCAGTTAGACTACAAGTAGAAAGGGGTGGTGAAATCCTTTGCAACTACTTCAGCAGATGTCGGGCCATCAAATGAAGTTGTATCAGGTACTTTGTTTGTTTTTTAAGATTATGCCAGTGTGTTGTTTGATTCGGGGTCTACACATTATTTCATCTCTGAAACCTTTTCTAGTAAAATGGGAATACCATCTCAAGAAATGACTCCTGAACATTTGGTAAGAACACCTGGGGGGAATGTTGAGGCAAAAAGAATTTATAAGAATCTTCGTATCCCTATCTGTGGAAAGAACCTACTTGCAAACCTTATTGTTCTACCTCTAGTAGAGTTTGATGTTATCCTGGGTATGGTTTGGCTCTCTATTTACCATGCTAAGATTGACTGTAGAGCTAAAGAAGTTTCTTTTCAGAAAGACTTTCAGTTTGTTTACAGGAATGAACCCTTACTTTTGATAATATATCAAGAGGCCGAGAAACTTGTAAAAGATGGAAATGAATGTTACCTTGCACACGTCATTGAAAATAAAGGAACTGTTCAGATTAATGATGTGCCAGTGGTAAATGAGTATCCTGATGTTTTTCCTGATGAGTTTCCTGGAATAATACCAGATCGGGAAGTTGAGTTTACTGTTGACTTAGTTCCTGATGCTAAGACAATTTCAAAACCCCATTATCGAATGACACAAATTGAACTTTTAGAGTTGAAGGAGCAATTGCAAGATTTATTAGAAAAATGTTTCATTAGACCTAGCACATCACCATGGGGTGCTCCTGTTTTATTTGTTAAAAAGAAAGATGGTTCTATGAGACTTTGCATTGATTTTATAGACTTGAATAATATCACTGTTAAGAACAAATATCCTTTGCCTCATATCGATGATTTGTTTGATCAGCTCCAGGGAGCTCAGTTTTTTTCAAAGATTGACTTGAGATCGGGGTACCATCAGCTGAAGGTAATGGAGGAAGATATTCCGATGACCGCGTTCCGTACGAGATATGGCCATTATGAATTTGTAGTAATTCCTTTTGGGCTAACCAATGCACCTGCTGTATTCATGGACTTAATGAATAGAATTTTCCATGAGTTCTTGGATAAGTTTGTGGTGGTTTTCATTGATGATATTTTGGTGTTTTCTAAAAGTAAAGAGGAGCATGAAAAACATTTAAGGGTTATCTTGAAAACCTTAAAAGAAAAGAAATTGTATGGGAAATTCAGCAAGTGTGAGTTTTGGTTGCAACAAATTTCTTTCCTTGGTCACATTGTTTCTAAAGATGGAATAACTGTTGATCCTGCAAAAACAAAAGTTGTGGAAGAATGGAAAAGACCCATAAATGTAACCGAGATTCGTAGCTTCCTTGGTTTGGCGGGCTATTACCGAAGGTTTGTTAGAAATTTTTCACGGTTATCTAGTCCAATGACTAAGCTAACTCGGAAGGGTGTTAAGTTTTTCTGGACAAAAGAATGTGATGATTGTTTTCAGGAATTGAAAAGAAGATTGGTGAATGCTCCAGTTTTGGCACTACCTTCCAGGAATGGTGAGTTTGTTATATACAGTGATGCTTCATTGAAAGGACTTGGTTGCGTCCTAATGCAGAATGATCAGGTAATTGCTTATGCTTCATGACAATTGAAAACTCATGAGGTAAATTACCCTACACATGATTTGGAATTAGCTGCTGTTGTTTTTGCTTTAAAAATTTGGAGGCATCATTTGTATGGAGTAAAGTGTGAAATATATACTGATCACAAAAGATTAAAGTATATATTCACTCAGAAAGAGTTAAACATGAGACAAAAGAGATGGCTAGAATTAATCAAGGATTATGATAGTACAATTCATTACCATCCGGGAAAATCAAATAAAGTGGCCGATGCTTTGAGTCGAAAAAGTAATGCTTCATTAACAATGTTGCGTATGGAACGTGATCCTTTGGTTAAGGATTTGATGAAATTTGGCATAGAAGTTGTTGGTGCAAGAAGTACTTCTGTTTTGTTTCAAGTATCAGTGAGATCATCTCTATCAGATAGAATCAAGCAAGCACAGAAGCAAGATAGTGAGTTGCAGGAAAAGGTAGAGCTGGTTCAGAAAGGTAAGTTGTCTGAATTCAACATTGATAATGATTGCGTTTTGAGATTTGGGAAGAGATTGTGTGTTCCTTGTGATTCACAGTTGAAGAGAGAGTTGTTATGTGAAGCTCATAGTTCTCCGTTTTCAGTTCATCCGGGCAGTACTAAGATGTATAGATATCTGCGGGAGTATTACTGATGGGATGGAATGAAAAGAGATATTGCTGATTTTACTGTGAAGTGTTTGACATGTCAACAGGTTAAAGCAGAGCAGAAGTTACCGAAAGAGATGCTTCAGCCTTTACGAGTGCTAGAGTGGAAATGGGAGAATATATCCATGGACTTTGTTGTTGGATTACCGAAGACATCTCGAGGTAATAATGCAATCTGGGTTATTGTTGATCTCTTGACCAAATCTGCTCATTTCCTTGCTATACGACATACTTTCTCTCTTGATCAACTTTCCCGTTTGTATCTTAAAGAGATAGTCAGGTTACATGGAGTTCCTCTCTCCATTGTATCGGATCGTGATCCCAGGTTTACTTCTAACTTTTGGAAAGGCCTTCAGAAGTCGTTGGGTACTGAATTAAATTTTAGTACAGCTTTTTATCCTCAATCAGATGGACAGTCAGAACAAACAATTCAGACATTGGAGGATATGCTACGAGCTTGTTCTATAGATTATCAGGGAAGTTGGGACCAACATCTTTCTTTGGTTGAGTTTTCATATAATAACAGTTTTCATTCCAGTATACAGATGGCACCATTTCAGGCATTATATGGGAAGCGGTGTCGAACTCCAGCTTTCTGGGATGAAGTGGGTGAAAGAAAGTTGATGGGACCAGAATTGGTAGAAGAGATGGCAGAAAAATTTCAGCTGATTCAGAAACACATGAGAACAGCTCAGAGCAGGCAGAAGAGTTATGCGGATAACCGGAGGAAGGATCTATCTTTTGAGGTAGGTGATCATGTTTTTCTCAAGGTTTCTCCTTGGAAAAGTGTGATGAGATTTGGTAAGAAAGGAAAGTTGAGTCCAAGGTTCATTGGACCATATGATATTCTGGAGAGAGTTGGATCAGTTGCATACCGAGTGGCTTTACCTCCAAGTTTATCTCAGGTACGCAATGTTTTTCACGTTTCGATGTTGAGAAAGTATATGCCAGATCCATCTCATGTTTTGAGTCCAGAGGTAGTTCAGCTGGAAGAGAACCTATCTTATGAGGAACAACCGGTCCAGATTCTTGACCACAGGGAGCAAGTGTTACGGAATAAGGTGATTCATCAGGTAATGGTTTTGTGGAAAAACCACATGATTGAAGAGGCAACATGGGAATCTGAAAATGCAATGAGGGATAAGTACCCCCATTTATTCGATAAGTAAATAAATTGCGGGGACGCAATTTTCTAAAGGGGGGAAGGATGTAACATCCCAAGTAAGTAATGAATAATAGATATTTTTATCTATGTCTATTAATGATTAAGATAGTGTTATAGAGGCTTAAAATGAAAATAAATACAATCTTATGCATGGAATACACTAATATTCTTAAAAGATTGTTTTACTACCTTTTGATGGAAAACCATTTTTGAATCTATATTTTGACAATTTTATAAACTATGTTTGTCAAAATTAACTTATCCTTTATGATTGGGGCATCAAAATTTACCTTGTGTGAATTTTTGGTATTTTTCTGACAATGTTCATTTTTTAATGAATAGTGAAAAATACTGCATTTTACATCAAAACTGCTTTTTAATCTAATTTATTTATATGATTAGATTATGTTTTGAATTTGTTTTGAAGTGGAATTAGAATATATTTTTACCATTTTATCCAATGGTGGTCATTGGAATCAATTTCACTTTGGAATTGGACATAAACTGGTGTCAATCTTTTGATACTTATTGTTCCATAAAAACACGCTATTTGCTCTGGCAGCGGGAATTAATTATTAAATTAATTAATGTGACTTATATGATTTGAATTTTGTAAAATAGACTTCATTTTTGAATTCAGAATATTAAATATAGCTTAGGGTGAATTTTTGGTAATTTTCTGAAAAACTTCCATTTTTGATGAATAGTGAAACCACTAAGTGGTAATCAAGCAAACTGATTTTTCAGTTAAATGAAAGTTTACCACTAATGTGTATTGAATTTTGAAAATCCGACATACATGGTTGTCATTAAGAAGTAAAATGTGGTTCAATGAGATTATAATAATTTTTGGCGAATAGTAACTTATTAAGTTCTTAATCGTGATTAGTGGTAATTAGGGTAGTTTAAGGTATAAATAATGCTTTAATAATAGGAAATGACCTAGACACATGTCCCAAACTTATTGGTTGTGTCATGGCCGACCCAGAAAAGCCATGGGTCAACTTGGGGACCCCATGGAGACACTTTGGTTTGGAAATGACATAAATAACTTTTTATTAAATGTTAAAGTAAAAAATGACACAAACAAGAGATGTTTTACGAAAACAATTTTTACATGGGGTTATAAAGATCAGATTTTTGATTATAAATAGTAATTGTAAATCTAAAAAGATTTCCTACATCATAGTATTTTTTTATAATTTTTAGACATTAAATAAATTAAATTATTTATGACATAATAATGATGTAGCGATGACATCATTATTTGACAATTTAAATAAAATGGAAAGACAATGTAAAATCTATGAACTACACATGGCCAAAACCAATTGGATGAGTGGATTTCTAACCCTTATAACCTTATACACGAATTATATCAATGTGGGACCTTTTGAAACCGAAACACATTTTCAAATAAAGTAATATTTCTTTACTTTCCAAAAGTGCCCCTCCTCTCCTCTTATAAAAGGCCCCCACCTCTACCTCATTTCACAAACTCCTCAAGCCTTTTGCTAGGCCAAACCCTGCCCATTTACTCTCTCCACATCCCTCTCCTCATCCTAGAGGATTCCCTTTGGGAAGAATAAATTCAAAGGAAGCCTTTAGACTCAAATCAAAAGGAGTTACACTTTTAAAGGTAATTCCTTCTCTCATGTTCATTTGTTTTATTTTGCTTCTCTAACCCCATAAACTCTTTTTATTTACTTCTTTTGTAACAACACCAGTATCTTCAATATACTAGGATGTTGTTATAAGATTTATTTGAGCTACACTCTCACACAACTACATGAAATGGTTAAAGAACATACGGTTTCCGTGGATGGCGAAATTATGCCTCCCGAAACGATGATTGTTCAATACTCATTTAACACCTTCAAAGGTGGCCATTATGATGTCAATATTTTTATATATGATATATAATATGTTTATGTTTTCCTTAAGCTTCTGTTTTTTTCATTTTGTTCATAACTTTATGGTTTCCATTATGGGTAAACACGATATCTTCATTTTAGGAAGTGCGGACTACCGCCCCCTGAAAGTGATTTGATTCATTAATACCATATGTGGGATGTGTAAAGGATAAAGTTAATGATATTATATATGTTATTATACTGGAATTATAACATACTCTTATATCATTATGATTCCATTACAGAAAATATGAAATAGAAATGAAAGTAGCGTTCTTGCGTACGTACGGCTTACCGTCTCCATGAACGGTGCATTTAATTTCTTACCTCTAAATGATTATGTAATATTATAAATGCATGTATGTACTGGATATAGATGACATATATGATATATACATCATGAATACCATTCTGGATATAATGAACCTTTGACCAAATTAGAAACATGTAAGTGTAAGAAGTCTATTTTTGACTTAAGAACCAAATACCGACAAAATGAACATTATTAACTTAACTGATTACATGATGTTCATAACATGGTATAAAAGGAATAATGAACCTGAAAAAGATTCATAATCAAGTAGAGATTAACTCAAGTTTATTATTCAGGAGATTAAAGAACGGTCGGGTCAAGTCGGATACGAGGTATGGGACTTCGTCTCAATCTCCTTTCATTGAGGCATATTTTCTTTTATACACAACTTTCTTTTATACGGTGTATAAACCCCTTTGAATTTTACGTTTATTCAAAAGGAATCTTTTTTATACGAAGCATTTACTAAACTACAAAAGGGAATGTTTTTGTCGTACGTATGCGGCGACAACGACTTCTCCGCCGTCGTGACCGTTATTTGAGTTTCGGCTTCCTCTACAAGCCATACCTTTTTTTTAAAAACGAAAAATAAATACCATGTTTTACTTTGGAATTGAAAATGGTTTTCATAAGGTTTTTATTATATCAATGTGTTGTATTGATATCTCGTGATTGAAATGTGGAAATGTTATGTTTCTTTTATGCATGTTTTATGTGATATGATTATGTTATGGTTCTTGGGCATTATTACGAAGACGGGTGGTTCCGTGATAAACTACGGGCGGGTGAGCCCGTTATAGCTCTCCAATGCATTGCGTAATGCGAAGGAGTGAAACGTTAAGGTTTCTCCGAAGAGATTTTAGGGAATATACTGTGATGGGTATTCCAAACGTAACCAAGAGGGTTACTCCCTACGTAAGAATGTTATGAATGCCTCAAGTTACCTTTATGTCTTATGAATTCTATGATTTATTCATGATTTTATGAGGTATGTTAAAGTGAGTATGTTTTATGGGTAAAGTATGATTTCATTCTTATGTATATATGAACTCATGTTTCCTTTCCATGTTTTTTTATAACCCATACTGAGTTTTTATGCTCATCCCAAGTTTTTGAAATGTTTTTCACAGGTCAAGGGAATGGTACATTATAAGATGATAGAGTCAAGGATGTGTCAAGAAATAATCCATGTTTTATTTGAAATGTGTTTCCATTGATGGGAATGAAGAATACTATCTTTATGTAACCACTTTGCTTATATGTGGAATGTAATGAAAGTTTTATGATCTAATTCTCTAAAACTCTAAACCCGAAAAGATCCTCAATGTGTAATCTTGTAATAAATCAATATTAAGTAAGGTTTAAGGCTGGGGCCTTATAGTGTTTCTTTACAGTATCATTTTATTATTTCATATTATTTTGTGGGTTCTTTTTTCCTAGAATGGTTTTTCCTCTAAGGCCCTTTGTGGGTGGTGTGGTATCCACCAGGGTTACATGTTTCTTATGTCTTGGGTGGAATTATGGTGAAGGATTTACGAGGTGATGAAGCATGTCAAGGAGGTTTCGTCTAGGGTTTTTGTGTCTTATTTATTCAGTGTTCCCTATTTTTTGATCAAGGTGGCGATTATAGTTATTTTCATCTTTGAGGTGTTTCATTATTCATGGTGGTGGTTCTTTCCCTAGAATATTTCATTAGTGATTGGTCTAAAGGTAGGGGTTCATGAATCTAGAGTAGGTTGTGTCTCACCATTGAGGATATTTCCACTTCAAATATTCCCTAGCTTCATTCTCCATCTCTCATTCCTAGGATTTTTAGGTGTGGTGGTTTTCAATGAGTTTTTTGGGGGTGTTATTCACAAGGTCATGGTGTTTAAGGAGGCACACCCAGAGTTAGTGTTGTTCCTTCCTCTATGTGATGGGTATGGTCCAATGAATTCATGTGATTATGGTGATTTTATATTTTTTAATTCAAGTGACAATGTAATGTTTTATTTTTTTGGTTATTCATTTTCATGGGGTATCAATATTTGTTTTCTTGAAAAGATAATCAATGAAAAATGTTTATGTTGCTAAATATTTTTAGTTTATCATATTGGTTGTGTTTCCAGTATTGTTGGAATGTAGGGGTTGAGTTAAAGGTTTATGTTAGAGTTGAAATTGGGATTTTTATCTCAAGGTTTTCTGGTATCAGGATATGGTGTCTCTCTACGAAAATATTTCCTTCCAAATCACCAGTGTGCATTTTGTTTTTGAATTTTTAAATTGGAAATTTGAATATTTGAATGTGGTTTGTTTTTTAGGAGGTTGTTAATTTTTTGTGTTGGACTATTTTTATTGTGAGGTTACTATATAAGGGTGTATCCTGTATCTTTAAACTTGATGTTGGGTTATTTTTGTGACTCAGAATAAGAAAATAAGAAATGGGTAGTTTTTCTCTCTACCTTACCTGAAGGTTAGAGTTTGTCCACTCTTCTCAAAGATCGGCACTTATGTTAAAACATGTTAAATATCACCATCTATTATAAAACTCATACGTCATCTTGTGCAAGTATTTTTGGGAAATGTCAATAATAGACACGTCAATTGGGTATTCTGGATAGCCCTATGAAATTGTTTTAAACTAAAAATCAAGTTCTCTTGTGAGCGTGATGTCTTGAATGGATGTGGAATCTATAAAACAATGTGGGGTTAGTTGAGAGAGTTTTCAGTTTATCTTATATGATCTATGAATCACTCATAGAAGAATATTGGGCCATTATTAGTGGAATATCATCAAGAAATATTTTCAAACTTATCCTGGATGAGGTAAAAATAGATTCTTACAAGGTGAAAACATTTCTACTCAAATATATGGAGAAACAATGGCCAACTGTTTTCTAGATTGGAGTAGGCAAGAACATACTCAATCCTTAGTTAGAGATATCCCATGCTTTTTAGGAGGAAAAAAGGGTAGTGGAAAATCATTCATCCAAATATATTCAGGATAGAACACAATCTATATACTTTTGAACAGGGTCTTTACCCTCAAATGTATGAACATTTCTACATTGTTTTCCCTAGGGACAAACTATTTCAGGTTTTATTAATAAAATTTAAATTTTATGTGAATATAGTTTTTTTATTTGAATCCTGAATAAATTGTAGAAGAGTCATACCAATATTTTTTCATAACCTTTGGTGATATGGGAAATACAAACCAATATATATCTAACTGACTATGTGGTACCTTTTTTTTTGGGTTCTCTGGAAAATAATATAAGAAACTAATTATATGAATACGAAAAATCATGGAAAAAGTAAAAATGTTTATAAAATTTAAAAAACAAGTCAAACTAGATAAAAAATAATATATACATACTAGGAGATCCAAAAAAATAATTAGATGAAAATGGAAATTCACACAGGTGAGATCTCCCGTATAGACCTTGGAGGAGAACCAAAATATCCTAACCAAGTCCATCCATCCAAAATATCAAAACATACCAACCAAAACAAATAATCCATGTGGTACTTAATCCCAAGAAATATGTTCTTTCCTTTCCTTCGATGATAAATGAGAAGGAATTAATGGTCCCCACATTAGGGAATATGTTTGGTGTGTGTATGATATACCCACTAGACCGTTACCACCCCACCCGTATTTACCTTCCATAAACTAAAGTGTATATAGAAACAATTCATAACTATAGGGATAGTAACAAATAGTAAATATTCAATATCATATATATTGTTAATGTATCTAAGTTATAACATATAACCCCAAACACATGGAGGGACCATAATAGAGTTACCTACTTGTGGATTAAGATCATAATCAGAGTAAAAATTATTAAAATTTTAGGGTCAAATATCCAACTAATGGAATGGTAATATTGTATACAATGTTGAATAAATACTGATGTCCATCCCTTTTGGAATATGGGTAAAGGGTACCCTACATTAGAAAATTGCATGTCTATCCCATTCAACCAATTTGTCTCTCAACATGAGGCATACCTACTCACACATTATAGAATAACAACACCCCATTTCGAACATTTTAAAAAATAAACAAACAGATAATATATCTTGTTATAATAGACCAAGACCTACACTACAAAATCCTTTTCTAAAATCCATAACATTACATTTCTGGCTATGATTCAGATAATTATGACCCAAATTTTTCAACCAAAACCTTACAACATATAATAAAAAACATTGATCACTAAAATTATGGAGGAACTTTTAGGATTATAGTTATTGAGAAATAAGAAAAAATCCTATATAAACAATTAACATTAACGTGGACTCATATAAAACATGTTCATAAAGTTGAACATCATCTAAAGTTATACCAATATTTTCTTATTTAATATTAGTCCATCAACATCAACCTGGGGAATTCATTTATAGACATAAATCATTCAAAAAAATTTGTTAAATCCTAGAGAAAAGGAAACATAATAAGGGTGAGATCAGATGTTCAGTAAGGTTAAACATAATAATTAACAATTAAATTCCATCAATATTCATAAAAGTATAGAAGGGTATGATGAAATGATCAAAGTGCATGAAGAAATCAGAAAGGAACTCAAACCCATCAAAAATGGGATCATGAAATACGAAAAAATGTAAAGGGAAATAGTCATCAAAATCAATAAATAATAAGTCATGTGATTTTAATATTTATAATTATAAACATTATAAACCTATATAAATAACAACGAAATCATACTGGTATATTGGAAAACCATCTCTATGAACCCGTACTGAACCCTTACAAGACCCTTACAAATTGGAATTACTATACGGATGATATCCAATATAATTTTATTGAAAAATAATAATTTCCCAATGAATTTGAGAGATATTTTGGAACAACCATAGATTAAGATATAAAATCCTCACCCAGTGTTATCTTGGAACACCCATCTTTTATAGTGCCAGAAGTGATTACATAGAGAATTCATCAAAAATCATTGAAACAACCTTTATTTGTTTCATAACATGATTAAACTATACAAAGAAAATTATAACAAAAAATATATATTTGAAAAATGGTTAAACCATGAAAAATTTGGATTTTATAACAATCTATTTTGGACATAATCAAGACATTAAAAAGAAACGTGTTTCACAACAACATCTTTGAGCACATTGTTAACCTGTTGGAAAGAAACGAGTTTCATAACAATCTATTCGAAACAAACATAGTTCATCCAAATGAATAATGAGGATAGTATAAATAAAAAATATCCACAGTGGAGGATAAGTAAAAAAATGATTTTTTATGTTGATGAATGTAAATGTCCTTAAATGATCATTAAAAAGTTCTTAAGGAAAATAATCTTTAAATATTACATAGTTTCCCATATCACTTTAAAGAATTTGAATAAAATCCCTCATGAATGGATATTAATAAATGAATCTTATAATATCATTAAAATAAGGAGTTTCATGATATAAAATGTAAAATATGAAGTATATACACCTTATAAAATAAGATAGGTGCATGACATATCAAGAATCACAAAGAAATAAAATTGGGACAACAATCCATTACGACTTTGGTAACTTTGAAATCATAAACCCCATGAAATAGATATAATCAAATGGATAAGTAAATAAAAATAAATTCAAGTATAAAAATAATCCTATACATTAATGGAAATTATATACACCATATTAAATAAATTATGTGTATAATAACAAATAATTCTCAATGGAATGTAAATTGAGATGAAACCCCTTACAATTATGGTAACAGATGAATCAGAAAAACAAAAAATAATAATAAAATGAATCATTTAAATAACATGAAGATAAAATAATTAATTTTATAATATATCAATTGTTATGTAGATACACAAAAAAAATAAAGTGGGAAATATGACATTAATATCATATATGTAAAAAGGGAGATGACAATCCATTACCATGTGTCTGATTTGTCATGATTATCCTCAATTTAGATGAATAATGAACATATGTTATTTATTTTATTACTTAATAACGGTTTAAAAGATTAATATTAATTTTATTTAAATTTTAAAAAAGTTATATAAAATTACGCAATCAATAATTTTTAAGTTTGATGTTTAGACCATATTCGGCATATGTCTCAAAACAGACTTTAATAGGTGGTCAATGGAGAGTGATTTCATTATTTTAATATCTCAATAATAACAATCCTTACATAATTATAACATTTTTAAATCCATAAAATTTTTTAAAATCATACAATAATTATGGTAATGAAAAATTAACCAATGTTACGATCACAGAGATGGTTGGTCGTACGTACGCATGAGTAACGTTCCCACTTTT
Organism: Viscum album; assembly: GCA_963277665.1. Taxonomy (NCBI): domain Eukaryota; kingdom Viridiplantae; phylum Streptophyta; class Magnoliopsida; order Santalales; family Viscaceae; genus Viscum; species Viscum album. The sequence goes on along the minus strand of OY728128.1, from coordinate 1,923,113,366 downwards.
CAATGATGATTATGGAAAGAAGGTAAGTAAAGTTTATATTACTAGAATGAACATTATATAATAAATACCATATTTTTTAATTATATATAATTAAACATATATGTATCACTATTGTGATGTGTTGATGAAAAATAAATAATCACATCGCTTTAAGGAGGCAGTAGTCCACACATCCACACACAACGTTATCGCTTTTTTAGGTGTGTTAAAGGCAAAGAATAAAATTAAATGTTATATGTAAAGTTATATAATTATGTCACGAGTATGATAAATTGGTCATTTATATCATATATATTTATTAAAACTATCCTTAATACATTCCATGTAAAGGGTAAAAATATCACATCGCTTTGAGGAGGTGGTAGTCCACAATCCACAAACGATGTTATTGTAGTCCCATAAAATTGAAATCATGAAGGTATATGTTATATAATAATAATATAAGTATTAATAAATTAAAAATATCTTATATATCATATAAAAACAATATTTAAATCCTATTACCCAACCATAAAATGTGTTAAAGGAAAACTAAATGACATCATTTTGCGTGGTTGTAGTTCTTCGTACACACAAATGATGATTTCCTTACGTGTTTTATAGAAGAGTGTGTAGCTGTAGGTAAAGAAATAACATAGAAACATCGAATTATTTTTATTATATGTATTTTATTATATAATAATAGAATAATAATAATTTAATGGGTGGAGAAAGAAATAAAACAAAAGTGATCATTGAATAATGCAACATTTTCTTTGGGAAACACCGTTTAGTTTTCACAAAAGGACATATTTGGTTTATTTTATGCCCAAATATAGGATTAGATTATGATAAGATAGACTTTGGGAGTTTATTTGGGTAATTTTTTGATGAGACAAAATAGATTGAGAGGTTTTAAGAGAGGGAGGGGGAGAAGGCCTTCTATAAGTGGGGAAAAGGACACATTGGGTATTCTTAAAAGGATTTGAGTGCTCCCCAAGTTTTAATTATCCCAAAAAAGTAAAAAAAGGATTATTTTAGATCTATATAGGTTATATAGTATAAATATGTCCAGAAAAAATCTACAATCTTAGGGCCATTTTTCCCCTTTGTATTCTATGTTTAATATTTAATTAAGCTCGTTTTTACCTTAATCACGACAATTATTTTTAACTACATTCACTAATTTTTTTAGATAAAAAATAAGTTAAACTTAATATAAATTAAAAGTTATTTTTATTTAAAATATTGAAACAATTTTTCCATATCACAATCATAAAATTTGGAAAAAAATAATTCAAAATTAATCCTACAGACGGGATGAGACAACGAGTTTTTCAAGAGAAAACCTCAATGGTTTTAAATGTTTTTATAAATGTGAAATTGATTGTGGGGAACTAAATTTTATTAAATGATATAATATTGATCAAATTATAATTTAAAACTAATTTAAAATATATTTCAATACTATAAATTATTTAGATGAAAAACAGGGTTTCAATTAAAATTCAGTGTCATTCACTATTCCTCAAAATATGAAAGTTCTAAAAAATATCAAAAATTAAACCAAAGTAAATTTTGATATTCATATTTAAATAATTAATTTTATTTTTTCAAATATAAATTATAGAAGGGTAAAAATTTAGTTTTAAAACTTGTCTACCATTAAAAGTCGGTAAAACCGCCTTTTAAAAATATAAATATTTTTATACTTAAAATTTAATTTATTATTATCTTAATCATAGAAAACATATTGGATAAATTGAAAAAAAATTTCTTAAATATATTAAATATAAATTTAATTAATACCTTTCATTAATGTTTATTAATTTTTTTATGAAGAAAAAACATCATTTTGGTCATAAAAATAGTTTTTCATAAAAACACATCCTTTATATTCAATTGGGTTTTCTTTTAATTTAGAATTAATTTCTCACCAACGGATTGATTATATAAAAATGATTAAACTATATATTAATATTCTATTTAATAATATTCATTCTAGACATTCCAATAACTATGTGATTAATATTATGTTAAATAAAAAATATTAATAGTATATTGTTGTTCGTTATGACTCAGACTTACGTGTTACACAAGTTATTAAAGAAACTCTATGATATGTGAAACAAAAGACAAATTTGGTGCAGTTTAAATTTTAAGCTAAAAATTTATTTTCATATAAAAAATGATATCAAGTAATTTATATTAATTTGAAAGGATACAATTCCTAAAATCTTGGGAGGTTACATGTTATACCCCTTAAAATGAATTTCTCCCTCTAAATTCATATAGGTTATCAAAGGATTAACAGTATTATAATTCATTTTTTGAAACCCACATCATGAAAATTGTTAATAATAAATCATATTTAAAATGTAAACTGGGAAACATAAAGGTCACTAGAAGTTACACATACCAGGATTTGACATAGGGGGAAAATTGGTGGGAATAGAGGAAATACATAAATATTTATAGAGTGGTTGTGGTCATTGATCATAAATAAGTAAATGATAAATTAAAAGTTAAGGGCCTAAAAAAATAAATATGTTATGATCAAAAAGACTATTGGTTTATCATAATTGAAGGTACTATGATAATAATTTTGTTTCAAGATCATCTTGCTAGAATTAATGAATTCTCTTAACATTTATACTAAGAGAAAAATATCCAATTAATAAACATACATGGTTATTTTAATATCATACTTTTTTAAATTTCCACCATAGTCTCAAATTTTTCTCAAAATAATTTGTATTCAAGTTGAATTTTTAATTCATGCAGAACTAAAATCAACTTTTAAAGAATATATAACCGTAAAAGGGATAGTCAACCAATTACACCTGTTTTTAGAGATTAACCAAAAACAAAATGGTTACCACATGGTTAAATAATTACCAAAAATGAGTAAACTTTAAAATGATACACTAATATTAAAAATTAAATTGTAATATCCAACATTCAAAATAAATTATTTCATAAATAACTATCCTTAAAATTATTCAAACATTTCTTGAATATGCTTGAAACCCATAGATATGAAGGATTTGGTCATATAATCTTCCAATATAGGTCAAAAATTATTCCTTAAATCAAATCCCATATGTTTCCAAAATAAATTTATTCTTAACTTCTAAAAAATTTCATACTAACCGTGAAATCACATAGAGTAGGGGTGGGAATTACACATTATGTCCCTTCGATTGTGGGTTCAATCCCTATGGCCTTTCTAGATGTGATGGGTTGTCACCCAACCTTCATGTTGTCCATTTTTATTTAACACTGAAAACAAAATCCTTCCTAAAAACATAACATTGATCCTAGGGTTTACAAATACCTCAACCCAACTAAAGTATCCAATAATTTCACTGATAACCTCAAAATTTGTACTACTTAAAAGCCAGAAATAGGCTATCTAGACATTGAAATTATGATTAACCTTAATCTTATAGACCTATTATAGTATCCATAACTCTTAAGATATCCTCATATGAAAATATCCTAATATCTAAATTTTTCTAAACCGACCATTGATTCAAACTATAATATCCCATAACCTATAATCTAGAATCCTATGATAAAATCCGTAACATTACATTTCCAGCTTTGATTCTCATAATTGTGACTGAAATTTATCAATAAAACCTTAAAACATCAAATGGAAGACTATGATCACTTACAATTTGGAGGACCTATTAGGTTTAGAGTTTTATAGAAATATTACAAACTCCTAAATAAACAATTCATATCAACTTGGAATCATAAATAAAAGATTCATAAAGTTGAACATCATCACCTGTTACACCAATATTTTCTTATTTAAAATTATTTCATCAACTCAATAATTGTGAAATACATTATAAACATAAATAATTCAACACTATTCTTTAAAACTGGGGAAAATGAAACATATTAAGGGTGAGATCATATTCTCAGAAAGGGTATACATAATCATGAACATTTAAATATCATCAATTAGCATAAGAGTGAATAAGCGTAGGAGGACATAATATAATTTCATGAGTGAATCATAAAGGAACTCATACCCATCAGAACGTGGATCATAAAATATGAAAACATGGAAAGGGAAATAGTAATTATAATTAATAATCATGAGCCATGTGATATCAATCCTGATCATTAAAAACATTATAATCCCATAAAATGAATAATGAAAACATATTTAAATCATGGAAAATAATCTCATTAAACCCTTACAGTAATCCTTATTGATCATTTACAATTTGGAATAACCATACATCCAAATTCTAATAAAATTTTCCAGAGAAATAATCATTACCCAATAAATTGGAATGATATATGGGCACACCCATTATTTAAGATATGGAAAGATCACCCAAAACTATATAGTTTAAACACTCATTTATAATTTCCAAAAACTATATATATATAATTAATCAAAAAAATTTGAATCAATTTTTATTCTTTTCAGAACATGATTAGCCTATGGAAAGGAAATAAGTTCCCCAAAAAAATTTCTAAAACATTGTTAACCCATTAAAAATATGTGGGTTCTATAAAAATCTCATTAATACATAATCAACCCATGTTAAAGAAACAATTTTTACAACAATATCATTGAAATAAGGTTAACCTGTAGAAAAGAGATGAGTTCCATAAAAATATATTTGAAAAAAACATAATCCATGAAAATAAAGAATGAGGATGGTATTAATAAAAAATATACCCATTGGAGGATAATTAACAAAAAGCGTTTTTTAAGTTAATGATTAGAAATAAACATAAAATATTAGTAAAAACATTCTTGAGGAAAATAATATTTAAACATTCAAAAGTGTCCCATTCCACTTTGAAACATTTTAATCAAAACAACCATGAAATAATATAATGAAATGAAACTTAAAATATAATTAAAATAATTTGGTTCATGATATAACATTTCATATATGTATTATAAATAGATTATAAAATAACATAGGTGTATAACATAAAAATAGTGATAAAGAAGGTAAATTGTGATAATAATCCATTACTGTTTTGGTAACATTTAAACTATAAACCCCATTAAAAAGACATAATAAAATCGATATATAAATCACCATCACATAAAGTATCAAAATAATTATATAAATTAATTCTCATTATATACACAATATAAAATTAATTAGGTTGTTAATAAAAAATTAGTCTCAATATAATGTAAATTGAGATGATACCCCATAAAATGTGGTAACAAATGAGTTAGAAACCCAAAAAGAAATAATCATAAAATAAAATATTTAAATACCATGAAGGTAAAAAATTCATGATATATTATATAAAAGGGTAAGTAGATACAACACAAAAAATAATGAAGTGGTGAATATGAAATTTATCTCACAAATATAAAAAGTGAGATGAAAATTCCTTACCTTGAGTACAATTTGTCATGCATGTACTCTATCTTCATGAATAAAAAACTTATTTCAAATATTTTATTTATTAAGAAAATTTTAAAGGTTTATTATTTATTTTATTTAACATATTAAAATTTAATATAAAACTACTTACTAAGTCATGTTTTAGTTGGATTGATTGACCATATTCAATTTATATGTCAAAACTGAATTGGATAGGGAGACTATGGCCAATGAGGTCATTATTTAAATATCTCAAGAATAATAACCAGAAGATAATTATAAAACTATTATATCAATTATCCATTAAAAATCATACATGAAATATGGTCTTGAAAAATGAACCAATGTTAAGATCATGGATATGGTATGCCATACGTACAGATGAGTTAAGTTCCCATTTTTGAATCATCATTATGGAAAAAGGTAAGTAATGTTTATCATTCCAAAATTACCATTATATAATAAATACAATATTATTTAATTAATCATACTTATATATATATATGTGTGTGTGTGGTTATGAAAAAGTAATAATCACATTGCTCTGAGGATGGGGTAGTGCACACGTCCACGAATGACGTTATCACCATTTCAGTTTATCAAATGGAAAGAAGAAAATAATATGTTATATATAAATACAGATACTTATTTCATGAATATAATAAATATTCCATTTATATAATATATTTTTATTAAAATAATCCTTAAACATTCCATGTAATAGTTGAACTTATTACATAACACTGGGGAGTCAGTAATCCACACATCTATAAACAATGTTATCATATTCCCAAAAATGGAAATAATGAAGATATGTGTTGGATAATAATTTCATAAGTATGAATACATAAAAAATATGATGTATATAATATAAAACAGTAATAACGTCATAATACCCAACAATAATTTGTGGTAATGGAAGAATAGACAACATCGTTTTGTGACGCGGTAGTTCGTTGTACACATGGATAGTGATTTTAATACCCATTTGGTGGAATTGTGTTAGGGTGTTGGTTTAAACCTTATCATAAAAACATCTCAATATATTTAAGATACTAAGGTTATTATATAATCATGGTATAATAATAATTTAAGGGGTGTATAAATAAATAAAACAAAAGTGATCATTGAAAAATGTTACCTTTTATTCAGGTAACTACATTTGGTTTTCACCAAAGTAGATCCTTTTTTTATTTATACCTAAAGTGAGGCTAATATAATGATATTAGGTACGTTTTGAGCTCATTTGGTTAGGTTTCAGATGAGAATAAAGGGTTTGTGAGGTGTGAAGATAGGGGGAGGAGAGGAGGTATTTTATAAATGGGGAAAAAGACAGATTTGGTATTCCTGAAAAGATTTGAATGTTCCCCACGTTTTACTTGTCCCCAAATGGCCCAAAATAGACCATTAGATACAATTATTGTTTTAATGGTCTACTTAAGGACATATAAAAAATTTTAGACAAGTTGAGGGTTATTTTTACAACTTGTATTCGAATTTTAATCAGTAATTAAGTTCATTTTTACCTCAACCGCTATAATTAATTTTAATTACATTCACTAATATATTTGGTTAAAAAATATGTTCTACTTAATAGAAATAAAATATTATTATTTTTGGAAATATGGAAATGGTTTTTAAATATTCAAATCATATAAGTGGACCATTAAATATAATTATTGTTTTAATGGTCTACTTATGGATATCCAATAATTTTTAGACAAGTTAAATGTTTTTTTACAACTTGTATTCGAATTTAATCAGTAATTAAGCTCATTTATACCTCAACCACTATAATTTATTTTAATTAATTTCACTAATATATTTGATCAAAAAACGTTCTACTTAATAGAAATAAAAAATTATTATTATTGAAAATATGGAAATATTTTTTAAATACTCAACTCACATAAGTGGAAGAAATTAATATTAAATTAATCTTGCAGACGAGATAATACATCTTGTTTTTCAAGAGAAAAGTTGAAATGATTGAAATGGTTTATATCCATTTTCAATGTAAAATTGATTACAATGACCTATATTGGTTTAAATGATATAAAAGTGATCTAATTATACTTTAAAACCAATTAAAAATACAATTTAACTATATAAATTATTTAGAGGAGAAAGCGGGTTCCAATTAAAATTCGGTGTCATTCACTATTCATAAAAATACTAGATTTCTTAGAAAAATACCAAAGACTATCCGAAAATAAATTTTGAAATTGTTATTTCAAAAATTAATTTTCTATTTTCAAATAAAATTATAAAATTTTTAAAATCTATTTATAAAATTGTTCTTCCATTAAATGGTAGTAAAAGCACCTTTAAAAAATATACAAAGTTTTATGCTGAAAATTGGATTTATTATAACCATAAACCCATAAAAAAAATTGAATTAATTTTTAAATTTTTTATTAAATATATAAAATATAAATTTCATTAAAACCTTTTAGTAATAGTGATTAATTTAATTTATTAAGATAAAAATCCATTCCAGTCATAAAAATTTTTTTTCATAAAAACTCATACGTTATCTTCAATTGGTTTGTTTTATTTCGAAATAATTGTCCACCAAAGGATTAATTATATAAAAAAATTTAAACCATATATTTATAACCTATTTAATAATATTAATTCCTTAAATTCCAATGGATAAGTGATAACTATTGTGTTAAATAAATAATATTAATAGTTTATATTAGTCTAGTAAGACTCGAACATTCATGTAAAACAAGTTATCGAAGAAACTCAATGTTATGTGCAACAAAAGATATACTTGGTGTTTCCTAAAATTCAAGATAATATGTGCATTGAATGTAAAACCAGATATCATAGAATTTAAATTAATTTTAGAGAATATATTTATTAAAATATTAGAAAGTTACACATGTAACCATATTAGGAAAAAATTTGTATGTAATTTTCCTAATATGTTGTTAACAATGAAACACTTACATCATGCTCATCCTAAACCATACATAATGGGAAATTGGTAAAAATTAATTCTCATGTCAAAGATTATATTATTTTAATTCAATTATATATAATTCATTCCCAACAAACATATCAACCGACATGTCAATCATATATTGTGACGAGGATTTCCAATATTAATGAAATGAATTTTATTAACAAAAACCAAGTTGCACTTTTATAAAATAATTTATTTAAAAATTTATCAATATAAAACATTTTTTTGGAATGACTAATATTTTTTATTTAATTATTTTCTGGATATTATGTGGATTATTTTAGAAACTTGATGTTAAGACTACATGTGATTCAAAGGCCCGAAGATCTGAGAATAAATGATTGAAATATTTTATATATATTAAATAAAATGTGCATTAATTTTTCATGAAAAATAGGAATAACATCATAATGGGGATTCATATCCAAATTTTTTGGGCCCCTTTTACTTCAGAAAATGGGTTTTACCCTAGGTAAGACATAACATTGGTCGGTGTGGGTTTTGTGGAAAAGTCATCACAAGAGTAAAATAGATAAAATAATTAAATAAATTGTTTTGTTTTGTTTCATTGATACTGTGACAAATGTTTCTTTAGATGAACTTTTATGATGGAATTATAGAGTTATCCACATAACCCTGGAGTATTTATAGAACCCTTAGCGAGATAGTTGGAGGATCTCTCTTAGACAGACTCCCATCATATCATGGATCGATGATCGACGTGAAACAGAATCATAGGATCTTTCCAAAGACAATGACATTGCATAATTCTGCATCAGCGATAAATATAAATCAAGATAGGTTTTTGTGTTTGGATTCATTCCCATTTTTTAACTCCTATGATAAATGATAATCATTCAACCAATAGATTGATCTGTGGTTCGGTCACATTGCAGGATGGGTTTATTTTCGGAACTATTTTGGGTGTTTTGTTTGATTCTTTTTTATTATTCACTTATTGTTATAATGGTGATATATATAGGCCAACACAAACATTGGACAATGATTGATCCCCAAATTTGTGGTTATTAATTACTCCAACATTTATTATTCATTTCGGGTGTTCTTCATTTGGTACATGGTTCTGCATCCGCTGGGAAATAGACAATTGTGCACTACTTTTTTGGTGCAATGATCTGAAATTATAGATCTGAAATCGATATGAGAAAATGGTGGTGTGATGATGGAATAGAAGACAGAACAGATGGTTTTTGATACCTGATTTATGTTCTTTGGTGAACAATGAATAAGGACATATAAATCCATTTTCTAAATGGATTCATGGGTTGAATCCTAATATTAGGAGACGATGAAGTTCAGATGATGATCTACATTACTTATGGTGAAGGGAAAGGTTATAACGGTGTCCAGAGGTGTGGACAAATGCGTGAAAAAAAGTTACTGGAATTTGGAGAATTCCCCAATACATAGAGTGTAACATATATCCACTCATCATGTAGGCCACTCATAGTGTAATCTAGAGTTTCAGAAGGAGATAACTGTCACATGACATGTGACATTGTCACACAATGCGTGAAACATTCACAAAACATGTGACTTCTCCCCGGTGACTCAATGCGTACCTATTCGGGTATATAGAAATAGGCTATAGTACATGGTTACAGGCACATTATTCAGTCCCTCTCAAACACGACCTGGACTAGTATACATGGGCATACCTATGTATTGGTATACGATCAGGGTACACTGGTAGTTGAAACGTCATGTACTATAACATGGAAACGGAAATTTGACAATTACCACTTAAATCGGTAGGACCCAGGGTCTAAGGGACACAATGTGTACCCCTAATACACACCAACTAATCATAAAAATTTTCTTCAATCCCATATCATCCATATATTGAAAATGATTTGTTAGGGTGGATTCCCCATTTCTTTTACCTAAGGGTTAGTATAGAATCACCTCCTACACTAATTATGGTGATCCCTTCAGTAGGACTTCTTGGATAGAGTTGTTGGAATACCTCTGGGATACTGAGAGTGATATCCTCTTTCATCTTGACTCCATAGTGGTGTTATTGGTATCATCATGACCAACACTAGGTGGGATCTGATCCTCTACTTAGCGGGTTAATCCAGATTGAGTTGTTGGTATACCCCATGTCCTTGGGAGTAATACTTATCTATGTATCATATGTCTTCAGACTTCATGTGTATACTTCTAATAGTGAGACCCGATGAAAAATACCTCTTGTACACATGTCATCAGTGATATCAGACTCGTGGTGTGTGTTATCCCAGATGAGTGCTATGTTGAAACTTCAAGCTAGAATCCAAGGATGGAATTACAGTTGTGACATACCTTTAGACAATGTGTCATTGTTGAGTATATAAAAATATTATTATTGTCTCTGTTGTAGAAATATGCCTATGTATATATAAATTTACTTTTCTGTTTGTATGATTTGTGGTTTTTGGTGTATCCTACTGAGTATTTTTATACACACCCCTGCATCGGCTTTTCCCATAAGTTTCACTTCCTGTGTAGATGATCAACCATTTGATAGATTCTAAGAAAGACCAGAAACAAATTGTTCTTAGTGATACTGGATTTACCAATATGGGTTCTTACAACTTTTTTAAATGAGTCGCATGAATTTATTTCAGGTTGGGCTTGTTTTCACAGTCCTTTTAGAGGGATTGTATTTGGACCCATTTACTTTCCTTTACTTCTTTTCACACTCAGGTTGTTGGATTTAGATGTATGTATACATAGTTGTTTGTTGGTTTTTATAGTTATACATGTTATGGTGTTGTAGATGTGTGTGTGTGTACATGAACTTTTGCTAAGGCATAACATATTAGTGATATTATAACTTGGTGTGAGTGTCCTTCCCTTGGACTATCTGAGGCAAGCATGGGGAGTTGCGGAAAGGGCCCTATTAGGATGGTTCATGATAGAGTGGTATTAGAGTTGTCAATTATTACTCAATATTAGATTCTATGAGATTGGTTTGGGGTGATATTGTTATGTGTTTTTAGTTTGGAGTTTAGGACAAGGACTACAGTGTTGGCACAATGGATGATGTATCCATACAACAGGACTCTAATCACTTTCTTTTCGACTCAGTACATGATAACACAAGTGATGAGGAATTAATTCATGGATGAGTTCCAAATATGTTACATCTAAGTGGCGTACCGGCTATACCATCACCAATAGAGAAAAACATGGAACCAAAAGTACCAACAGATGAGGTGCACAGCCTGTGAGCACTTCATGGGTTTTAGAGAAAAATATCCCTCATGTTCTAAGGTTATCCCTAACCCACATGTGGTTGAGGACATGCTTAAGGCAGTGACCCTAGTTTTTCATATGGCCAGGACACCAATATATCATATAGAAATCCTAGTAGAAATCTTTCTCCATGGATTAGAAGTAAGATATAAGAGCTTAGTAACCCAGTTTTAGGAATATGTGACTTTAGCATGGTCAGAGTTTGAGAACCTTTTTATAGTCGAGTTCTCTCTAGCTTCAATGTGATCTGTACGTATACAGGAGCTTATGATTCTCCATTACTGAAACATGATAGTAGTTTAGTATTCATCATGGATGAACATCCTCTCCATGTTCTTAATGGATATGGTTCATGAACAGTTATTCAAATCCCAGACCATAGTGTAATGCCCTAACCCCAATTACCCAAAGTTGGTGCATTATTTGAATACTTCGGCATGATTACAAGGAATCATGTCCTAAAGGACCGATTAGTTTAGAAGTATTAGAAAATAGATTACATACAGGAAAATTATATCACACCTTCAAACATAAAACATAACATAAATAATACTTTTATAAAGCCATTACTCCACTAACTTAACCCTGCATATCAATCGTCATACATTTCATGGAATCATGGGAAAACAAAACATAAGAAAGGGGTGATCTCAGATTCTCAGTAAGGGTAAATAATTTAGCATAAGCTATAAAATATTAAGGAATTATGTGTAATAAAAAAACAGCCATTTAAACATAAACATGAACATAATATAGAAAAAATAAATCAAACATTACCATATAAACATGAACATGGATATTATACTATTTTAATAATCACATGTAATAACTAATTTCATAATGAAGGAATGCATAATTCCAAACATCATAACCACATAGTCAAAGCCTTGTACTAAGACTACAAATAAAAATTTTGGAAAGACCTTGTGCCAAGACACTAATTTTTCTTATGAGGCCTACCGATGCATAAAGGGGCTATAGTGGGCCCCACCAATCACTTACTAAGTCCAATGAATTCCTCATACAAAAATTCTGAAACATAAGATAAACATTCATATTAAAACTAGAATATGAAATGTCAATAATTTAACTATCAACCATGAATGGTATAAAAGTATCACATCCACAATAAAACATATCATAACTCATTCATTATAATATGGAATATTTTATTATAATAAATCAACCTCAATCTAGAAAAATACTCATTGAAGTTTGTTAACATACCTAAAAATGATCAGAAAAAGTCTTTGAGTAAAATATCCTTTTTTCATGAAATAATTTAAAAGTAACACAATTTATAAAGGAAGGAATTTAAAAGTTATTTTTGAATCAAAGTTTCCCTTACCACTTTTAAAATTTTGAAATTAATTAACATTTTAAAACATTCATTTCTATATAAATAAATCCTTTAAACCAATTTGAAAACAAGGACATTATTGGGAATGATTTAGAAGAAAAAATATTTAAAACATTTAAAATGATGTTTTAGTTAAAGAATCCATAAAAATAATCATTTTGAAAACTCTTTTATGAAACATGGACTTGGATGATAAATATGACCCGGTAAATACTTACACATAAACAATCTCAGATGATAATGAGATTGAGGAATTAAGCCTAACATTGAAATTTCCTTTAGTCGAGGGTACGTTTAGGCTCATGTATAATGACCATATTATGTTATTAAATTATACTAGAACCATGTTAATATTTATGATATCATATATGATTCATTTATGACTTTATAATACCCATTTAATAATAATTTCCAAGATAAATTAACATTTTGGGTAATAATCTCTTTCTTTATCATATGTGTTTTAACTTTTTATTCTTGATCATATCACTTAGATCATGATTTATGTACTTATATAATATAAAACATAATTTATATATAATATATATTCATAATATAAATATTTATAATAGATAGATTTATGAAATGGAAACACTGTTCATGGAGACTGTAGTTAGTATGTACGCATGAACGTTGTTTTTGTTTTCTTATCGTATAGTTTAGAAGTAAGTAAACAAAATATATTTATCTAAATAAATATATATTATTATAGTATAAATATTATTTCATATATCTCATACTTAATCAATATATATATACTTAAGCAAAAAAAATTAATGGTGATCGTTGAATATGAATCTCATCACGTCCTCGAGACAGTAAGCCGTACGTACGCACAAGCGACAATATCATTCTATCGATGGTAAAATAGTGTTTAATTGGATTGTGTATTATATATATAGAATAATTACCATTTTATATTAATTATTTAAATAAATTTTACTGGTTATTATACCCATCTAAATAATTTAGTGTTGAATAACAAACTAACTATGACTTGGAGATGATAAGCCGTACGTACGCATGTATGGTAACTTTTCCATTCATATGATGGATTGAATAATGATTATGGTTTTACCATATTTATAATAACATATAAGTATGTATATTATACTGGATTTATTATTTTAGTATGGATATAATAAAGAAATATAAAGTGGAAGAATAAATGAACATTGAAATAGGTGGTTAAATAATTACCTATTCTTTGGGTGTTTCCTTTTGATTTGAACAAAAGGGATCATTAGGATGGATTTATGATCAAATTAAGGCTGATAGGTTGAATTTAAGGTATTTGAGATGATATTTGAGCAGGGTTTGGCTGAGAAAAATGGATTTGGAGGTGTGAAGTTAAGATAAGGGGAAGTACCCTTTATAAGAGAGGTGAGAGGTACTTTAGGAAAAGCATGAAATATTATTTTATTATAAAATAATTTTTGTTTTCTAATAGCTCCAAATAGAATAATTTATAGGATAAGGTTGGTATGGGATTCAATACTCTCAACCAATAGGTTTTAGACAAGTTTATGTCAAGATATTAACTTTACCTTTTAGATTTAACCCTTAGTTAAATAGTTTAACTTTTTCCATGTCTTCTTGTATTATTATAATACAAGGTTAATAAACTTACGATAAAATTCCACGAGAACCTCAAGTGGCTCACTGATGAAATATATATTATTATATAATTTATTTTTCTGAACCATAGATTTTTAAGACTATTATATAATTTAATAAAATAGCATTTTTTTTAAACTCATTTATGTCAATTTTGACACTATTTAGTATTTGGTTTTTGTGAAAGCAATAACAACATTATTAATTCTAAATAAATTCATTTAATCAACCCTAACATGTAATATTGACCTATAAAAATCGTTTAATGCATCAAATTTCTCAATTTACATTTATTTTAATATTTATAACATCAATTATTTTAGTCTTTCATTAATAAAGGTATTTACTGCATCATCATTGTGTCACAAATAAATTTAATTATTTAATGTATAAAAATTATAAATAAATTACCATGATATAGGAAATAATTTTACATTTAAAATGAATATTTATAGTCGAATTTATCTTATGTATAATCCTATATTAAAAATGGATTAGTTATTAAAATTAGAATTTAATACATTTAACTCTTCTTTAAATAAAATATAATAAATGTCCTAATCTAATCCAAGTTGAAAAAACGGATCATGGTTTTGTACTATGGTTTATTTTGGTCGAAATAAACTTATCCAATAGAATTAGGACATGTTTTAGTATAATTTTAATATTATTTTTACCTTTAATTACCCTATTTACTTTTAACCGTTGTAAATAAAATTCAAAAGTTACTATTTATCAAAAATTATTTTCATCCTATTGAACCACATTTTACATACTGATTTCAATCATTACTCTTGTATTTTTTAAATTCAATTAATATAAGTGGTAAAATTATGTTTTATGCAAATTTGTAAATGTGCCTAGAAGTTGGGTAAAAGATGTTAAAAAGTTCAATAAAATTTTATATGTATAATCTTATTATAAAATGACTCCAATGAATTATATTGGACTAATATATATATATATATATATATATATATTATGTATCTATTTTGACTTTAATAGAAATATTTTATTATAATAATTATTTAAATGAAAAAGTTGGTTTTTATTTACCACACATTATTTTTCAATATTCTTTAAAAATTGAAAGTTTTCAGAAAAATACCCAAAATTCAACCAAATATTATTTTGATATTACAAAATAAAAAATTTAGTTAATTTTAACAAATTTAAAACATATAAGTTTCAGTAGTTAATATAAAATTAATTCCTGTTGTCAAAACTAGAATTCGGGTTTTTAAGAAGTAATAACTATCAAAAAATTCACATGTGTTTATGTACAATTTAAATGTGAAATTACATCCAATGACCTACATTATATTAAATGATAAAAAAAATATAATCTAATGTTACTTTAAAACAAATCAATTTTATAATTTAACACTATAAATTATTTCGATTAAAAAATTAGTTTTAAATTAAAACTTAGTATTTTTCACTATTCATCAAAATATGAAAGTTATTAGAAAAGTACCAAAAGTTTATCCAAAATTATTTTTTTGCCACACTTGTAAAGAAGAATTTAATTTCATTAAATTTAATATATAAAAATGTAAAATTTTGGATTTAAAAAGGATTTTCTATTAAATGACTGAAAAAATGCTTTTTAAAAAATTACTTCTTTTATCAGAAAAATTGAATTTGTCCTTATATTATGTCTAAGAAACACAAAATATGTATATTAAAATTCAATAGGATATATATAAAATTTAAAATGTGTTTAATACTATTCATAACCTTTTTTTAAACGAATAGTTTGATAGGTCCTGATACGCTTGAACTCGATGTTGCGTGTAGCAGAAACTGTTGAATTACTTTAGAGAGTTAACGTACTATGAAATCATGGGGTGCTAAATTCTACCCTCATTAAATAAATTGCATCCTCATAATTTGAAATTGTCTTCATAAATAAAAGTTTGAAAATAGAAAATACATTTATGGAAAACCCACGTTAGAAATGGAGTTAATAAAATTTTGTATTAATAAGAGGGAAAGGGAAATGAAAAAGTCACCACCATATTAGGGTTTCTAAAAAGAGAAAATTTATAGAAATTATGGACACATAATTGGAAGGAAAATGTAAATATTTATATGGAGTGATTTAGGTCAGCAATCATAAACAAGTGAAGAATAAATGGAAATTTGAGGTCCTCAAAGCTATAAATCTATGATGATTTAAAATATAAACGGTTCAAAGAAACATATGGTATTAGGATGAATTTTTTTTTGTTTTATGTTCATTTCTCTAATGTTTAAAAAATTATTTCTTTATTGAATAAGAAAAAAAATACTTGACAAGTAGAGTTCCATTCTTTAAAAAATTTCTACCACAAACTCATCTTTCACTCAAAAAAGATAATATAACTCAAAAATATTCTATTTAACCTAGTTGTATTGGGTTTCAAAAAAATGAATTTAGAATTCATTTTTCATAACATTTTAAAAAAACTACATTATACAAACTAGGACATCACATAGGCCAGTGGTAGGTGATGCACCCTTGTCGCCCTTCGGTTGCGTGTTCAAGTCTCACGACCTTTCCATATGTGACATGTTGCCACCCAACTTCCGGGTTAACCTCTTTATAATAATCCAAAAATAATAATATGAAATTATTTTACCTTAAATAACAGTATATAATTTCAAACTTAATCCATTCAACAATTAGACCTATCCACAATACTTTAGTCCAAACTCACAGTCCAAAATTTATAAACAAGGTCACATAACATACATATGAATAACTTCATTGTGTACTCTCTTAAAACGTGGTAATAAACTGAATTACCAAAAAACTATATTGAATACTTTCATTCTTACTCATTCCTTATGTAAAACTTATAATACTGGATATACTCCTTAAATCCAAAAATGTTGAAAACTCCCACAATGGTGGAATAAACAAACAATTAATTAGTTTCAAGATAGTTAAGAATATCCAAAATAATTTTTCCAAATCAATCATATATTATTACGAAATAATTAAATTAGTTTTTGGAACACATTAAGGGTTATAGTTCCCTCATCCATATATTTTACAAAAATGATTAACTTGCTATTGAGTCACTTTTCATTGAACTATATAATCTCAAATCCACAATGAAATAGTACTGAATTACAATCCTATTTATTTCCATAATTCGTATAACCAGTAAATCATTGATAGAATACTCAAATGACATAATTCTTTAATAACAAAATAAGACCACTATTCATTCCTCTTCATCCTCGATATAATCATAATTTGATTATTATCTAATTGTATCATTTTGGATACACTCTGATAATTGGGACATTGATTCACGTAGTGTTCTAACTCCTTGTAGATGATGCACTGTAAATTTGAAACCTTTTTCTCACCATTTAACTCACATACTTGGTGTCCCTTCTCTCAAAACATATCACAAACTCCCACTCCCTTTAAGCATTTACCAAGGTGATTTTTTCCACAGTTATCACATGTGGAAAAATCATTCTTTCCCTTCTTCCCTTTATCCATATTTTTCTCTGTCATCCTCTTCTTCTCTAGCATCCCTTCAAGGCCATATGACTTAAAGAATTCATTACTTATCTTATTAACACATGATAATATTTCCTTATATGATTTAAATATGTGGGAGACTATTTCCCTTCTAAATATTGTCTTCAGAACATGAAATATATGATCCTTCTTACTTTTTTGATCATGCATATTGTTTAAGTTCTCATTTATTCTATTAGGAGCCTTTTCAAAGTGATGACATACACTAGGTTAGGTCATATCATAATGTATAATCCAAAAAATATAAAAATTATATGTGTTAATTTAATATTTACACACAACTTGTCTCATAATCATAGCATTGGTTTCATTTCCAAAATATTTACTCATAAATCCATCATAATGGTTAGTAAATAAAATGTGAATTATCCTAAACATATTCCCTGAGAGTGTCAAATCAGGTGTGCAGTAAGTCTTGTTGTCATGTACCAGGATACCATGGGTTAAGACCGAAACTTCTTGTTGGAGTTTTCACTCCTAGGTATATCTATGCCAGAACCACATCCACTTGTAGTATGTAGACATGGATACATTTCCTGGAAAACTTACATAATATCTACAATACCAAAAATTTTGGATGTTCTAATATACTAATTCTCAAAGTGTATCTTAGGGTAATGTTTCCTAATAAGAGTTTCTCAAAATCTATTTCTATGTTTGTTTCTAAACTTCCTATGATACCAATTATAACTCCCTGGCCCCAGTTACCTAGAGCCGTTACATTATTTTAATACATTGGCATGATTACAAGGAATCATGTCCCGAAGGACCGATCAATTTATTAGACTTGGAAAATAGATTACATACATGAACATTACATTACATTTTCTAACATAAAACACAACATAAATAATACTTTTATAATGAAATTAATCCACTATCTTAACTCCTCATATCAATCATAATAAATTTCTTGGAATCCCAATAAAACAAAACATAAGAAAGGGGTGAGCTCAGATGCTCAATAAGGGTAAATAATTTAGCGGAAGCTATAAACTTTTAAGGAAAGACGTGTAATAAAAAAACAAACTTTTATGCATAAAAATGAACATAATATGGGAAAATTAAATCAAACATTACCATATAAACATGTGCATGGATATTTTACTAGTCAAATAATCACATGTAATAACTAATTTTATAATGAGGGAATGCATAATACCATACATCATAACTACATAGTCAGGGCCTCATGCCAAGACTACAAAGACAAAATTTGTCAAGGACTTAATCCAAGACACTAATTTGTCTCATGAGACCTACCGATGCATCTATGGGCTATAACAGTCCCCGCCCATCACTTACTAAGTCCAATGAATTCCTCATATGAAAATGTTGAAACATAACATAAACATTCGTATTAAAACTTGAATATAAAATGTAATCACTTTAACCATAAACCATGAATGATATAAGAAGATCACATCTATAGTAAAACATATGATACCTAATTCAATACAATATGGAAGATTTTATTATAATAAACCAACCTCAATCATGAATAATATTCTATAAAGGATGTTGACATAGTTGAAAATTATCAGTAAAACACTTTGAGAGAAGTATCCCTTTTTCATGAAATCATTTAAAAGTCATACAATTTATAAAGGAAGAAATTTAAAATATATTCTTGAATCAAAGTGTCCCATACCACTTTGAATCTTTTTAAAGTAATTAACATTTTATAACATTCATGTCCATATAAATAAATCCTTAAATTTATTTTTAAAACATGGACATTAATGAAAAATATTTAGAAGAATAAATATATAAAACATTTGAAATGATTGTTTAGATGAAGAGTACCTTGAAATTAATCCTTTTAAAATCTAATTTATGAAACATGGACTTGGATGACAAACATGTAATAATAAATACTTACATATAAACAATCTTGGATAATAATGAGATTAAGGAATTAACCCTTGCCTTGTAATTTCCTTTAGTCGATGGTACATTTAGCCTCTTGTATAATGACCATAATATGTTATTAAATTATAACAGACCCATATTACTATCTATGATATCATATATGATTCATTTATGAATTTATACTACCCATTTATTAATAATTTCCATGTAAAGTAACATTTTGGGTAATAATCGCTTTCTTTATCGTACGTATTTTAACTTGTTATTCTTGATCATGATTTACATACTTCTAGAGTATAAAAAATTATTTATATATCATATATATTTATAATATAAATATTTATAATATATGTATTTAAGAAATGGAAACACCATTCATGGAGACAGTAGTTCGTACGTATTTATAAACGTTGTTTTTGTTTTATTATCGAATAGTATCACTACAGCAGAAAGTGTGTTTAGTGGCAGTTTTTTAGCGGCGGTTTTGGAAACCACTGCTAAAACATTTTTAAAAAGGTTTCAGGGTGGTTTATAATAAACCGCTGTTAAATATATTTTTTTAACACCACCGACCCTTCCCCCACCCCTACCCTCTTCTCACCCGCTTCCCCCGCTTCCCTTGGCCCCCTGCTTCCTCCATGACCTTGGCCCCCCCACGACCCCAACGACCCCACATCCCCTAGCTACCCCGTGACCCCGCGACCCCGCTTCCCTAGGCCCCCTGTAACCCCGAAGACCTAGGTATATTGATCCTTCACCTCTTTTTTATCCTTTTTTTCTTCTCATTATTCATTTGGAGAATTCACCAGCAGTTTTAATGGTCTATATGTTTATGAGTTTGAGATTATGTGTTTCCTTGTTTCATTTGGACTCCTGGGTTAATTAATGTGATTTGGGGACTTAAATTGAGGTTTTAATTTTTAAACCCTTCAAAAACCTTTTTGTGTTTGGTGATGATGTAAGACCAAACCTTGTGATACCCATAGAATATGCCAAAACCTTGAGAATGGTGAAATAAATTGGTGAAGAGTAAAACGGGGTAAATGTTAGAGCGAATGTGTTCTAAATATTAATTGGTAATGTGGGTGTGGTTAAAGGGTAAAAGGAAATGATTATATATAATTATTTTTGAAATTACTAAGGGTCTTTTGAAATGGTTTGAAATATGTGTTTGGGATTTTAATCTTTGTTATAAATTTTATATGATGAAAATGATGCTTTAAAGGTGGGTTTTATTATGAGATTTCAAATGATTATTTGAATTTGGGGTTTAAAAAATATCTTATGGAAACTGTAAATGATTGGTTTGAATGGTTGATTTAGAAATGAAATACTTGAGGAATTTTTTAGTTTTAAAAGTGGAATTCCAATGTTTTAAGTGGTGGATTTGAAATGATTTCAAATGACTACATGAATTGTGTTTATAACAGTATTTAGTTTTAAAGGTTTTTTGGGACAATAATAATTAATTGGATATATTGTTTAGTGAGATATAACCCATGGGGATTTTGTTGCCATGTGAACATTGTTATGAAATGAACTAAATGATGAATTTTACTAGTTAGAAAACCATGATAAGGGGGTGTATGGAATAATGGTATTTGTGTAATGGGTTATGTTTGTGAAAGATAAATGTGTTAAATGTTTATGGTTATAAATGGTAAATATGTCCAATGGTTGTGTTTTTTAGTTGATATATTAGTTAGTGATAAAGAATCATGTTCATATGGATTAATAGTGGGTGGGGTATTAGATTGAGGCTCCTCCAACGGGTTGATCAGACTGATAATCAAGGACCACCAAAGTATTTCATGGGTTAGGGAGTAATACTAAGGCTCCACGTCCCTAATTAATGAACGTGTAAATTCACTTAGATTGAGGCATTGGGTGAGGTAATTCACATAGACATAGGCTCCAAGAGGAGGTAATGTAACTGTAATAACTAGTACTCACCCGTGCTATTGCACGGTGCATTAGATTACTAATTTTTCCTTAAATAAGAGATTAATATATATAAAATTTGAAAAGAAAATTTGTTGTTGAATAAATTATAATTAGATTGTAATGGAGTATGATAATGGAATCCTACCTCTCATAAACAAATCACTGGATCCAAAACCAACAGGGCTGACCCAACCCGACTTGCTGATAAACAAATCACCAGATCCAAGATGAGGGTAGGCTTCAATCCATCCTTCTGTGGATATTTTCATAGATAAAGATTTTGTCATGTTTCATTTACATAGTGGGAAACGAATGGGGTGTATCAATTTTAACTCCTTATTAAACCAAAACAATAAAAACTGAATGAAAAAATCACAAAATCCAAACCTTAAAACCATCTTACCCCGTTATATTGAGTGGATCTTCAACAAAAGGTAGTTGTTACTGAAGAGAAAAGGAAATATATTATTAAAATAGAATAAAATGATCAACTTACACATGAAAAAGCATATAATAAGTAAAATAAAATAGAATAAACTGATCCAATTATACATGAAGATGAAAATTCATTTTTTCTAACTTTCATAAATATGGCTTCGAAATCACTGGACAACTAGTACCTAAAAATGCAAAATCATATATTCTCATAACAACTGTAACATGCATATTGAAATGGACTAAAAAATAGAAGAAAATCGTGAATGTGACTTGTTTTGACCTATAAGATGTGATGATTTTATTCAACCGAACATCAACTATACCACAAATTTTTAGGGGTATACACCTGTATGAACATAAAACAATATATAAAAATAGAATCAGATTAGTAGAATCAGATCAATAAAATATATAAAAACCCGTTACCAATCGAGGGTGGTATACAATGAGTTACTTTCAAATAAGGTATGCGTACTATGAATGATGTAATATAAATTTTTATACATATATGATTTAATAAAATAGATATGAAAACAAAGAAAACATATTCATTCTGTATTTATAACATACATGTATTAACAGGTGAGTGTGAATTCCACCCATGTCAAGTGAAATGGGTCACGCAGGTCCTGGAAGCGGTAATCTACAGAGATAGTTATGTAATGTATGTTGGAATGTTTGTTTGAGAGTAATAAGAATGTTACCAGTACGGTAAGATGACCTGGTGCCAATATCTACCAGAACTGAGATGAAAATACTGGGAGGAAACTCGCGTAGTTTTTAGCACTAATTGAGCATGGGAAATCCCTAGTGGTGGAGGCTGTGAAGGAAATGGAAATCTGGCCCATATATGATGCATTTTCCCAGGTGTCTTTGGGAATGATGTGATGGATAGTTACACACAGGGTTCTTGGAATGATGTAGTTGACTAGGAGTATTTAGTTGGGATTATATATAAGATATTGGAGCACTTGGACACATGAAATTAGAGTTTAGTTGAAATAGGGTTAGCCAATAAAAATTTTGGTGTCCATATGTGTGTTCCAATATACTTCGTGTTATAACCCAGTGAGTTACACATAATTCTTGGTTCCCATTGATGATTACTTAGTGTATCCCATTTCCTACTATATTGAACCCATAAACCTTTCTTTTTTAATTCGGAACCATTTCTTGGGGGATGTTTATATAGTTATTTAGTAATATCTTGGTTCTTATTTATGTTCATTTCTTGTTTTAGTTTTTTTTTTGGTTTAAGGTTTACTATATAATGTTTTAAATCTACCCATGTTTTATATAGGAATTGTATATTTTTGACTAAAATGGATAAATCATGTGATTTATGTATTTTAAAACTTTTATATGTGAATAATAAACTCTAGAAATATATTTAAAATAAGTATTTTTGAATATTTTTTATAAAATTAATTACAAAATATTTCTAGGACTATTTATATCACACTTTTCAGACACATTCATGTGTGTGTGATACTTCTATCTTTTCATTATAATTCCAAGATTTTGATTTCTAGTTATTTGTTTCCTCTTGTTCCATTAATGGACATTGGAATGTTGTGACTTTTTGGGGATCACATGGAGATGTTTTGAGTTGTGAATATGGTTGTGATTTTTTTTGGGAAATTTTTTTGTGAAATAGTTCAACTAGGTTTATTTAGTATTTAAATTTTATTATTATTTTCTTTCTCTTTATGTTATCCAAACTAGATTATTTTTCATTAATATGTATAGTCTTGGATGAAAGTAATCACTTTCATTGAATATTATGTTTCTATAATCTGACATTATAGTATATATGAATCTCTTTCTCTATTTAGTAGTAACTATGTGTTTTAATATTTTTTATTATTGTGTAGGCACATTGTGATATACATGGATAAAATCTAGATCACATTACCGAGGAACACACCTCAGTATGTTAACGGTTTGAATGAGTTTTTATATTTTTCAATTTCTAATTGACCCGTTGATGGGAGAATAAGATGTCCATGTCTTAAATTTAAATTTAGAACATGGATGAAGAGAGATGAAGTTTATGAACATTTAATACTAAAGAAATTCCCTGGTCAATATTTGTGTTGGGTTTGGAATGGAGAATCGAACGTTACAGAAATATTGAGTACTGATGTTAATCCACAGAATGAGGTCCCAAGTTCTTCAACAATGGAAAATGAAATGCAAAACCTCATGAATGATGCATTCGGCAGTACAAGACACCACTATCAGCATCAAAACATATCAGAACAACTGGAAGTGGGTGCTATAAATTGCAATGTGACAAGTGATGTTTTTGAGACAATAACACAAGAAGATCAAGATTGTAACATATAATTAGATAAGCCTCTTGATTCTGTGGATCCAAATGTAAGAGAAAACTTCACTGAGAAAATTGCGTTTCTTTATTTAGTTGACGATGGAAATCAAGAGTTGTATAGTGGGTGTTTGAAATATTCAAAGCTTTCATTTCTGCTAAATTTGTACAATATCAAATTTCTATGTGGAATTACAAATAAGGAAATGTCCATGATATTGTAATTGATTCATGATGCATTTCCTGAAGCAAAAATCCAAGAATCTTTTTATGATATGAAAAAAAATTAACAATCTTGTTTTGAATTATACAAAAATACATGTGTGTCCCAATGATTGTATGCTTTATTGGGGAGAAGATTCAAGTAGACATAATTTCAAGAAATTTTCTTCTTCTAAATGGCAGTCAAAGGGTGATGTTGGAAGTCTGAATGAACATAATTTCATGGAGAAGAAGAAAAGGAACACACATATAAAGGTTTTGCGTTACTTTCCCTTGAAGCCTCGATTACAAAGATTATTCATGACATCCAAAACCGTCGAACACATGAAGTGACATTCTGTAGATAAAAATAATGATGGGTTAATGAGACATCCATGAGATTCCCAATCGTGGAAGACATTTGATTCATTACATCTATATTTTTCAACTGATCCTAGGAATGTTCGATTGGGATTGGATGTCGATGGATTCAACCCATTTGGGACTTTGAGTACCAGTTATAGAATTGGGCCAGATGTTTTGATCCCTTATAATCTACTTCTGTGGATGTGTATGCAACAAAAATCTTTTATCATTTTGATGATTTTTCCTGGAAAACAAATTCTTTGAAATGATATTGATGTATACTTGCAGCCTTTGATTGAAGAATTTCAAGAGTTATGGAGCGACGGTGTTGATACATTTGATGGTTCTTCTAAAACAATGTTCAAAATGCATGCTACTTTAATGTGGACCATTAGTGACATCCCTAGGCTTGGGAATTTATCTGGTTGGAAAACTTACATGGGTTTGGCTTGTCCTGTTTGTAACTTTGATTTTGAGGCCAAATGAATAACTCACAGTAGAAAATGGTGCTTCTTATGCCATCGAAGATTTATCGATGCATCTCATAGATTTTGGCTGAATAGATCAAAATTTAATGGTTCCATTGATCATATACTACATACAAAGTTTTTAACTTGTTTTGAAATATTGACACAGCTTGAAAATTTTGAAACAGAATTTCTGAAGGTTCATTCATTTGAATGATAGTGGAAAATGGGTCCGAAGTGCGTCGTCAGGTGAAATTAGAACGCAACAATGGAAGAAAAAAAGTATATTCTTCAAACTCCCATTTTGGGAATTTAATTTTTTGTGGAACAATCTTGATGTGATGCATATTGAGAATAATTTCTGTGATAATTTAATTTTCACATTACTTAATGAGCATGGAAAGTCGAAGGATCATCTCAATGATCGCAATGACTTACAAGTAATGAACATTAAAAGTGATATCTGGACAGATGACAATAAAAAGCATGCTCCATACATTTTTTCAATGAAAAATAGGGATAAAGATATATTCCTTCGAATTTTAAAAAATGTGAAGGTATCTGATGGGTATTCGAGTAACATGATGAGGTGTGTTGACTTGAAGAATTGTAATTTACATGGATTGAAAAGTCACGATTCACATATTTTGTTATAATAGTTACTCCCATTGACATTGCATACATTATTAACCGAAAATTTTACTGTTGTTTTACTCCAGTTCTGCACATCTTTCAGGCAGTTCTGTTAGAAAGATCTACATCCATTTCATCTTGACAACCTCCAGGAGAGGTTTTTATTGACCCTTTGGGTAATGGATATGATCTTTCCTCCGTCGTTTTTTACTGTCATGATGCATTTAACTATGAATTTGGTTGATGAAGCTAAATTTGGAGGCCTCGTTCATTATTGATGGATGTATCCAATTGAGAGGTATTTTATTTATATGTTTTTCATTTATGTAAACAATTTTTGTCATTTAAATAAATTAATAATATTATTATTTTATTTCATAGATATCTTGTGCATTTGAAAGCATACGTGAGAAATAAAGATCAACCAGAAGGCTCTATTGTGGAAGGATATTTGGATGAGGAGTGTCTTACCTTTTGTTCTAGATATTTGGATGATATTGAGATAATATTTAATCAAGTTGGACGTGTTGACGACACATCAACTCAATCTCAAATGCATCAGAAATCAAAAATATTTCCTGCCATTGGCCGATCAGTTGGGACGACCTCAAATGTGACACTAAAAGTATTGGAATTATTACAAGCACATAGATATGTGCTGATAAATAGTGAAATTGCAGATCCATTTATTGAAGAGTTGAGGATACAAACAAAGAGACGAATGAGGGGCCGAACATGAAATGAGAAAGATATAACAAAAGCTGTGAATAAAGATCTTGTAAAATGTTTTTCACGACGTGTAAGTTCATAAATATTGCAATAAATATGAATATTAGTTTGACACATACATTTTGTAAATATATTAAATTATATTTCTTTTATCAGATCATGAATACTGATACTCGAGCAGGCTTGTCAGAAGATTTGAAGCTTCTTTCTAGATTTCCCATAAAACAAGTTAGAAAGTTCGACGCTTATAATGTGAATGGCTTTAGATTTCATACAGTCGACCGAGAAGTGGGTTTGAAAACATAGAATAGTGGTATATTTACATTTTCTGAAGTGGAATACTATGGAAAGATGCATGATATTAAGGAATTAAACTACCATAGACATTTTTTTGTTGTTTTATTCAAATGAAAATGGGTCAATATTATCAGAGGTGTTAAAAGAGATTCCTTGCAATTTACTTCTGTGAACTTCTCTTACTTGATGGATGTTGGTGATCGTGAACTGCATTATCCATATATCTTATCATTGCAAGTAAAAATGGTATATTATGTGAATGATGTTGTGGATTAAGGGTGGAGTGTAGTATTTCACGTAATACAAATAAATTTGTATGATATCGGTGATGAAGTGGAAGATTTGACCTCTAAAATTGAATTTCATCAACAACAAGAAGCAGAATTATTTGTCCATCATGATATTGAAAATATTAGTCTAGAAAGGGTGAATGTAGTGGATGAATAAATGGAGTAGGAAACTGACATGATTGAAGGGGAAAATGATTGTATGTACAATTATTAATTCATTTAGCAACAACTTGTTTCATTTCTGTAGTCATTCATTATCATGGTTATATATATTTTGTCTGTTAGTACTGGGCATCTATTATCATTTTTTTTCTGCATAATTTTTTTGAAATATATATTCTGAACTAAATTTTATTTGATTAAATGACAGGAATGCCAAGGAAAAAGCAGTAATCTATTTCATTTAGTTCTGCGACAGATGACGATTCATCTGGCTCCCTCCCCACGGCATCTGACCCACCAACTACTTACAACCCTACACCATCTCCCCTACACTATCTCTCACACCATCTGTGGGTGTCCCATTAGAGGTTGAGTCATCAAATCCCCCTTCAGAAGCCTCACCAGTGGGGTGGTGACACGCCCCTTCCTGTTCATCACGGACATACTGAAGTGTCATTGTCATAGGTAAAAATTTTAATAAAATAAACTTATTGCATTTTGTGTATACTAATTGTTTTCTCACTGAAGATGAAAAAATGAATCCATGGAGAAAAACATAAAATTTTTAGATGTTTGGAATATGAATGGCAAGAAGATAGTCATGCCATTTTATTCTAATGGGGTCCCTATGGATGACACCGCGGGGTTACTTGGCCAGATTCTAGGCCAACTGGCAGTGGATCCCATTTGCCTACCTATTTCTTATGATGATTGGAGACATATTCCTCTTAGCAGAAAAAATGATATTTTTGATTCCCAAATAAAGGTAATTTTATTACATTATGGTTTAATTCAATGTCATGTTACTAATATGTTCAAAATTAATTTCTGTATACAGATGTTCGTCCACTTTATAGTTTCTGAGGTGATAACAAGGAAGTGGAAGTTGCAAAATATTGGTAAGAAATGAAAAGATTTAAAATGGAGATTGTGGTGTGATGTCAATGATACTTTGTTGATTGTGCAATAAATGTATGAGAGTTACCCAGTGGGGTACTGAAAGAACAGTGGAATGTATTTGTTGACAGACATCGTGATAAGAAGCAGATGGTATTGAGATATATATTATTATATGATCCTAATTTTAAATTTATTCATGTATATGAAGAGGAGATTACATTGAATACATTACTGTTAAATTGAATTTTATTTATTTCAGGATCTCTCAAGACAGAATGCATCAAACCGGGCTATACAAGTCATCCTTCACACTGCAGGCTCTAAAAGCTTTTCTGGAAGCCGAACGAAATTGGTAATCTTTTAATTATTTTAAATATTTATATGACAATATTATCTATTTAATATATTCAATTTTTTATCTACGTTTTCTTAATGTGGTCACAAATTTTAGGCCACGAAGCATCACGAGCTGAATTGTGGTTGGATGTTCATATAAAATAAGATGGAAGTTTTGTTACTGATTCTGCCAAATAAGGTGAGGTATGAAGTCAATTTTTTATTTTAATAACTTATTATTAGTTTTTACTATGTTAATATATCTAGATATTTGATTTATAGGTAAAAAATAAAGAAATATGGGATGCCAATCTTGGGCAGTCCTACTTAGTCTACCAGGATGACCTAGTTGCTAAAGTATTTGGAAAGGAGCATCCTGCTAGAGTGCGCGGAATGGGTTTTAGACCCGTACCATCTGAGGCCTTTGGCTTTCCACCAAGGATTCTAGCTGCATCTACTCCTGGTTATAGTCAGTCTATACTCAAATATTCTTAGAGGGATATTGCTTCTCTATGAACCACAATTCAAGAATAGGGGGCTCAGATATCCGCTTTGCAGAAAGCGATGACTGATATACATCAGCAGATGAGTAGATATGCCCCCGGTGGTAGTGCATCAACTGGTGGTCAGTAGGTAAATCAAAAAAATCAAAAAAAATTAGTTTGAAAACTTTCATTGGTTTTATGATTTAATATAAACATGCAATACTATTTAATTTTCAATATAATGTTCTTACAGGTGATAGTAGAAAGTGGAGATAGAGGTGGATAGGGTGACGATGGTGGAGAGCGTGACGATAAATCATCGAACAATGAGTAGTGGTACTATTGATGTTTTGAACAAATTTGGGAACATTTGGTTTGTATATGTACCATGTGTGGCATATATTTTACACCAAACATTTTCATGTCCTAACATTTTCTTGATTTCTCATGTTTCCTTTTATGCATTTTATTTATTTCTCATGTTTCTTTTTATGTCTTGATTCATGGAGTGTGGTATACATCATTTTAGTTAGGCATGTGTTTGAATTGGTAGTTGAGATTTTGGATGACTTGGAGTTAAACCCATTGTTTATGTGTTGAATAAATTCTCAACGCCTAATATAATAATATGTAATTATTCAATATCATCATCCAAGAAGGTAAACCCTTCTGGCATTGGTATCCTAGGACACCATGAATCACACAAACATGTGGATTGATAACTCTTTATTAGGAACTATTTTCACTGAAACTAATAGAAAATGATTTTCATTTTCCATAACACAAACATAACCTTGTTTTCTATTTGAGCCTAATATGATTCAGGTTATATTAATCCTGATTTCCTAAAATTATTCATGAATATATGAAAAATTACATGTTGTTCCATGAATAAAACCTTAGAAAACAATAATATCTCACAGCTAGCGTATCACCCAAGATGAAATAACATCTAACTATAACATCAAACAACAAGAACAACAATCCCACACTGAGAACCTGGGTTTCCCCCCATAACAAAAACCATTGTACATATTTTCAATTCCATCTTATAACAAGGATATTCTCTCATTTTCCATTTATTATTTATCCCCTTAGTTATCTCACAACCCATTTAACCATAAAAGTTATGATAAACCACTTATTCCATTTTGAAATGCTGAAAATATCTATAATTTGATTAATCACATAAACCCTTCAATTTATCATTTAATAACAAAATTCACAAGTTCAAGGGATTGGAACACCCCATGGGTGGTCATAATCCCAGTTCATTCTTCATCAATATATCCAAAAACATCCTTGAAAGGCCCAACACATCATTGAGTTGATGTTATTTTATGAGATTGTGTCTGGTTTGATTTGTTTTTCCGAGCAGTGGTGAAGTGGAAGCAGAAAATTTCTATTTTCTTTCTGGTCAACTTTTAGCAGCGGTTTTAACTGCCGCAAATAGTATACAGGTAAGACATTAGTAGAGGTTAAAACTGCCACCAAACAAAAATATTTTAACATTTAGCGGCGGCTTTAACCACTGCTAAAGAGTCACATCACTCACGTGCATTCCGCGGAGGTTCTTGTGAATTTAGAGGCGGTTATAACCGTCGCTAATAAAAAAATCTCGGGCTCTTAAAAACCACCAATAAAGTGACGAGAACCGCCGAGAAATGAGGCAGCTATGACGCTTTTCTTAAACCGCCACTAAATGGAAAAAACCGCCGCTAATAGTTTGCTGACGCCAAATTTAGCAGCGGTTTCTGTAAACCGACGCCAACTCATATAGCGGTGGTTTAAAAACCGCCGGTAAAGGGCAGTTTTCTTAGAGTGTAAGGAAGTAAGTAAATGATATATATTTATCTACATAAATATATATTATTCTTGTAGCAATATTATTTAATATATCTCATATGTAATCAATATGTATATATATATAATTTTTGAATGACAATCATTGTAGATTAATCTCATTGCATTGTGGAGACAATAAGTCTTACGCACGCACGATCAACAATATCATTTTATCAATTATAAAAAAATGATTAATTATATTGTATATTATATGTAAAGAATAATTACCATGTTAAATTCAATATTTAAATTAATTATACTCATTATTATACCCATCCAAATAATTTTTTGTTGAATAAGAAACTACACCACATGGTGGAGACGGTAACCCTTATGTACAGACATATGGTGACTTTTTCATTCATAGAATGGATATGATAATGAATATGGATTAAAATTATTTACAATAAAATCTCATTTTCTAGAAATTACTGGATTAGTTTTTTTAGTATGTAAATAACAAATAAAGAGGAAGTGTTACAAGAAAATAACTTTCAAATAGGAGATTAATAATTACCTCTTCTTTGGGTATTTCCTTTCAATTTGAACAAAAGGGATCCATAGGTTGGATTTTTGATCAATTTAATGCCTCTAGGTTTAATTTAGGTTAGTTGATAGGAGATTTGATCAGGGTTTGGCTGTGAAAAATGACTTTGGAGTGTGAAATTAAGATAAGGGGAAGTACCCTTTTATAAGAGAGGTGAGAGGCACTTTAAGAAAAGCTTGAAATATTATTTTATTATAAAATAATTTTCTGTTTCAAATAGCTCCAAATGTATTGATTTATAGTATAAGGTGGGTATGGGTCTAAATCCTCTCTACCAATAGGTTTTATACAAGTCTAGGTCACCATATTATACATATCTTTTAAATTTAACCCTTAATTAAATAGTTTAACTTTTACCATGTCTTCTTGTATTATTATAATACATGGTTAATAAAATACTATATAATTCCAAGAGAACCTAAAGTGGTTCATTAATGACATATATATCATTATATAAGTCCTTTGGTCTCACCTTATATTTTTAAGACTATTATATAATTTAATAAAATAGTATTTGTTTTAAAAACTAATCTATTTCAATTTTGACACTATTTTGTATTTGGTTTTTTTAAAGTAATAACAACATGATAAATTCAAAAAAAATTCATTTAATAAACACTAAAATTTTCTATTAACCTTGAAATTTTTTGGAATGCATCAAAATTCTCAATTTTCATTTATTTTAATATTTATAACACCAATTATTTTAGTAGTTCATTAATAAGACTATTACTACATCATCATTGTGGCATACATAAATTTAAATATATAATGTCTAAAAATTATAAATAAACTACCATGATTTAGGAAATAATTTTCTCTTTCTAATGAATATTAATAATAAAATTTATCTTATGTATAACCCTATATTAAAAATGGTTTAGTTATTAAAATTAGAATTTAACACTTTTAACTATTCTTTAAATAAAATATAATAAACATCCTAATCTAATTAAAGTGGATCAAAACGGAACATATCTTTGACCTAAGGTTTATTTTGGCCTAAATAAAATTATCCAATATAATTAGGATAGGTGTTTGGGTAATCATAATATTATGTTCACCTTTAATTACCCAATTTACTTTTAACCATGGTAAATAAAATTCAAAAGTTACTAGTCACCAAAAATTATTTCCATCCTATTTAAACACATTTTAATTACTAATGTCAACCATGAATCTCATATTTTTTACATTAAATTCATAGAAGCGGTAAAATTATGTTTTATGAAAATTTGCAAATGTGTCTAAAAGGTGGATAAAAGACGTTAATAATGTTCAATAAAATTTTATATGTCTAATATTATTATAAAATTACTCCAATGAATTAAATTGAATTAATATATGTATTATGTATCTATTTTAACTTTAAGATAAATTTTTAAATAAAATATTTATGTAAATGAAAAATTTGGTTTTTATCTACAACGAAGTTTTATTCACTATTCATCAAAAATTGAATGTTTTCAGAAAAATACAAAAAAATTCACCCAAATAAAATTTTTATATTAAAAATTCAAAAATTATGTCAATTTTAAAAAATTTAAAAAAGTTAAGTTTCATTAATTATTTTAAAATTAATTCCTATTTTCCAAACTTGAAAGCAGGTTTTTAAGAAGTAAAAACTATCAAAAGACTGACATGCGTTTATGTACAATTTAAATGTCAAATTACATCCAACAAACAAAATTATATTAAATGATTATAATATTACCTAATTATTCTTTTAAACCACTCAAATTTATAATTAAACATTATATATTATTTTGATTGAAAAAATTTTAATTAAAATTTAGTATTTTTCATAATTCATTCAAATATAAAAGTTATCAGAGTAGTACAACAAAAATTTCCAAACGAATTTTTTTGTCCCACTTCTAAGTAATATTTTAATTTTATTAAATTAAATATATAATGGTGTCAAATATTGGATTTAAAAAGGGGTTTCCATTAAAACGCAGAAAAATTACATTTTGGAAAAATACTACTTTTATATGAAAATTTGAATTTGTACTTATATTATGACTAAGAAACACAAAATATGAATGTTAAAATTATATAAGATATATATATAATTCAAAATGTTTTTAATAATATTTCTAACCACTTTTTAAATGGCTAGTTTGATAGGTCATGATGCGCTTGATCTCAGTGTTGCGTGTAGAGAAAGCTATTGGATTACTTTAAATAGATAATGTACAGTGTAATCTTGGGGTGTTACAATTAAAGAGATTTCAAAATAGATACATCTAAGACATTTTTATGCTTTTATTCATTCTTACCTATGATGGGGTGATAGAGTGACGTTTGATTGTTGAGAGTATCTAGGTTGAGGAGATAGAACTAGTTGTTGCTGATAGTGGGCAAGAAAAAGAAGATAACATGGCATCTGGGAGACGACGTCAATATTAGTGACATGTACAAGATATAAATTTCATGTCGATGTCCCGGTACATGGGATATATAGTTCAAGACTCATAGTATGGGTCTATTCATCACATAGATTGGTGGTTCTACTCATGTGATGACAGAGGAAATCTTGCCTGGGGTTGTACAACCCTTTGTACAACTAACTGAGAGACTATGTATGGGATTCCAAGGAAGTGAAATTTTTTATAAAAGATAGGTCCATAGGGATACAAATATTTCAGTGGCACTGGGGGAGCACCAGGAGGTTGTAGATGCTATTAATTGTTACCACAACCACCCCCATGTGGTCCACACCGAGTTCAGGTAGTTGAAGGAAAGATGTGGGGACAACAGAAGGTTGTCTAGCCTTACAACCCAATGGTTCTAGGAATGATATGAGGTACGATACGTGTATTTTATTCCTTAGATACAATATTAATAGACACATCTTCTATTCATTCACTTGTTTCCACAGATCTTGTTCGAGACATAAGGATTCTGGTTTTTCTCTTGGCTCGACTGTTGCGCTTGGAGACTACTATTGGAGATGAATCTATAATCACAAACTTGACTCAATAGTGTGACCTGACTCAAAGAGGT
Organism: Viscum album; assembly: GCA_963277665.1. Taxonomy (NCBI): domain Eukaryota; kingdom Viridiplantae; phylum Streptophyta; class Magnoliopsida; order Santalales; family Viscaceae; genus Viscum; species Viscum album. The sequence continues at coordinate 1,923,078,400 of OY728128.1, read as the reverse complement.
GATATTTTTTATTGGGATCAATTTTTAGTAGTGTTGAGTCCTTAATACATCATCTTAGGTATGGGACTGTTATCTACAGTTCATTCCCATATTAAATTTTTTAGGATAAGGATGTGGTGTGTTTGTAGAAATGTGGCTAGGATATCATTTTTCAATGAAAAGGAAACCCAGAAAACATATATTGACTAATTAATAAGAAATAGTAGAGAAAAACTTATCAGTTGTCTTGTCCGACTCTTGGTGTATTGAGTGTTACAAGTTTTCAGTTTCCTATAATGGTGGTGGAGTTAGAGGATATATTCCATAAGGATGTTACAGGTTTAACTACCTATGGATAGATATAATTATGAATTGATATACACCCTAGGGTGGAATCAATATCAAAGATAGCATATCTGATGGCTCCCACGAAGCTTTGAGAGTAGAGGGTGAAGTTAGAAGACTTGCATAGGAAGGGTTTTGTTCAACCCAATTTTTTACACTGGGCATCCCAAATATTGTTTTCCAAGAAGGTGTATGAGAGATTGATTTTATTTGTGGACTACCGGTTCTTAAACAAAGTAACCATAAAGAAAAACTATATACTACCAAGGATTGATAATCTCACCAATAATTTGAGAGTGGTGTGATGCTTCATGATGGTTGAACTCAGATAAGGGCATCACCCGTTGTGATTATAGGATGAGGATATATAAAAGACGATATTTAGATGTCTCTATGTTCAATATAAGTACTTGGTTATGCCTTTTGGAATGATTAATTACCTAGTAGCGTCTATTGGACTCATGAACTAGATCTTTTATCCTTGGTTACACCGGTTCATGGTAGTCTTCATAGATGATATCCTTGTGTACTAGGTGTATGAGGATGATCACGTGAGACAATTTAGGACGATACTCGATAAAATTTAAGTGAACTAGATTTTTGGGAAGCTCTCGAAGTTCTAGTCATGGATATAGGAATTCCACATTCTAAGACACATTATCTCAGTAGATGGAGTGGTAATGGACCTGGCCAATGTAGAGGCAGTGTTTTCTTGGGAGCCACTTAAGTGGGTGATAGAGGTGCATAACATATTTGGGTTGGAAAGCTATTTTCAAAGATTCGTACCTTATTTATCTAGTATATCAGAACCCATAAATGCTTTTACCCAAAAGGGGATGCCTTTTGTGTGGTCCTAGATTTTATAGTATGATTTTCATAAGTTGAGGTAGTGATTGACGAGCAAACCCATCTTGAGATTTCCATAGGAGGGTATAAAGTACATAGTGTTATGTGATGCATCAGGAATAGGTTTTGGTTGTGTTATGATTCAATGGTAGGTAGTGATTTCCTATATTTTACATCAGTTGATACCACATGAGCATAACTGTACAACCCATGACATGGATTTAGTAGTGGTGATATTCTCACTAAAGATGTGGTGAAGCTACCTGATGGGCGAGTGATTTACAATCTTTTCTGATCATAAGAGTCTCAAGAATATATTACCACATAAGGACCCTAAATTGAAATAGATTATTTGGATAGTGTTAATCTAGGATTATGAAATTGAAATTATATATACTCCCTGGAAGTGGAATGTGGCAGCAGGTGATCTTAACTGGAGATCTTGTTCGTAGTTGCTAAACGAGGTGTTAGAGAAATTAGCCTCATTGCATTTATCATTGTGGATGGAGATGAAGAATGTTACCAATAGTATATGGTTGTTACCCCTCCAATTTTATAGTGATTCAAAGAGGCACAATTTGGGGATATCGAAAGTGAGACCCTACATACTCAGATATACATTAGACATGCTCATGATGAATTTTCTAATAGTGGAGAGAATATTGTTCTTTTCAGAGGTTGTAGAATGATAAAAGTGAAGTTGTGGGAGGTTGTTTTGAGATATTTTAATAAATATCCTTAAATGGTACATGAAGGTGTAAAAATGAAGTACCAAGACCTCTTACATCTGTTTTGGAGGCCACAGATGAAGAAGGGTGTTGCCAAGTTTGTCTCTTGATGCCTTACTTGTGAGCAAGTGATGACTGAGCACTAAGATTTAGTGGGTTTAGATCAAACCCTTTAGGTTTCATAATGGAAGTGGGACAAGATATCAATGGAATTAGTGGTGAGATTACAACATAAAAATAGGGACATGATTCTGTCTGGGTGATCATAGACTGACTCACCAAGTCGGCCCACTTCATAGCTATCCGAGAGTAGAGTTCACTAGAGAGATCACAACACCTCTATATAAAAGATATAATATGAATCCATGTATTTCCATTGACTATTGTTTCTAAATGTGATGATCATATCACATATTAGTTATCGGAGGGATTTTGGGAGGATTTCAGGACTCAGTTACGCTTGAGCACGTCATTTCACACCCTAAATGATGGCCAGACAAAGAAAAAAATTTAGGGATTGGATGAAATGCTACAAGTTTTCATGTTGTACTTTGTACGTAGTTGAGACGTACACCAACCATTGGTGAAATTTTTTTGCAATAAAATCTACTATTCCACCATCGGTATGACATCGTTTGAGGTTTTGTACATGTGACACTCCAGGTCACCCCTTCACTGGACTGACCCTGGAGTGTCAGCACTCATGGGACCAGAGATGGTGAAAGCTACTATAGAGATGGTTCTTATCATCTAGGAGAAGATGTGGACCATGAAAATATATCAAAATTCTTATATGAATTGATGATAGAGGCCTTTTGAGTTCATGGAGGGAGACCATGTGTTCCAATGGGTTTCAACTTGATGTGAATTGTAGATATTTGGTAGGGTGGAATGTTGTATTCGAGATTAATTAAAACTTTATCGGTACTGTGTATAATTATTGAGGTGGCGTACCACACATCTCTACCACCATAGTTAGACTAGGTGAATGAATTCTCCCATTTTTCATAGCTAAAGAGTTATGTGCATAACCCATCACACGTTATCAAATAGGGAATGATGGACATCAAGGATGGAGCTACATTTGCTGAGTACCTAGTAGATATTGAGGATCGACTAGAGAGGATCCTTTGTGGGTGAGAAATTTTTTTAGTTTGTGTTTGATGGTAGAATAAGAATATACAAGAGGGGACATGAGAGTGGGAAGCTCAGATTCCAGCTCAGTACATGCATCTATTTATATAGCCTTTATTTTGGAAATTTATAAGGTAAATACCTAAGTTGGACAAATTTTAATGACTCATATTTTGCGTGTATTATTTATGGATATTTTAGAATTTTTTTTGAGACTAGATTTTGAGACAACATGAGATTCTGAGGTCTGGAGTGCCTGGAATAAATGTTTTAAATATATTAAATATATTAAATTTCACATAAATGCAATTTTCATAAAAATTAATATAAAATCCAAATTAGGGCATGGAATAGAAATATGAGGGTTCCATTGAGTTCATAATATGGGGTTTATACTAGGTGTAACAAAACCCAAGTTGGAATGGGGAGTTTGTGGAAAACTGTCATGGGTGTGAAATGAATAAAATTACTAAATAAGTTGATTTATTTTTATTTTGTTGATGTGACAACTGAATTATCTTTAAATAGACTATTATGATGGAATTATAGGGTTAATCAAATAACCATGGAGCCATTGGAGAACCCTTTGGGAGATATTTAAAGGATCACTCTAAGGAAAACCTCCACTGGATTGTGGAATAGTGATCGATGTGAACCATAATCAAATGATCTCACCAATGATAATGACACAAATTATTTCTTCATCAGTGATTCAGATAGATCATGGTAGTACATTTTTTGAGTTTGGATTCCTTCCCCATTCTTAGATATTACAAAAAAATGAAAATTAATCAATCAATAGATGGATTTTCTATTTGGTCATCTTGTGGGATGGGTTTATTAGCAGGATTATTTTTGGAGTTTCATTTGATTATTTTTAATTCTTCAATTTTCATTCTAATGGTGATGGATTGAGGCCAACAAAAAAACTAGATCAGTTTCTTTCCTCATGTTTTTTTAGTGAATTTCACCCATATTTCTTCATTCATCAGGAATGTTATTTGTTTGGGACATGGTTTGACATATGTTGGGAAATCAATTGTTGCACACCTATTTCTTGGTGCAATGTTCCAATTTCGTGGATCTGGGATTGGCACAATATGAAGTTGGTATTATGATGGAAATGGAAGTGGATCGCATGGTTTTAGATACCAGATTTCATGTTCTTTCATATGAAATAAAGATTAACATACAAATACATTTTCTGAATGGATTCAAGGGTTGAATCTCGGTTATTGGAAATTAAGAGGTTCAGATGAAAATATCTCTTGGTTTTGATGAAGGGAGAGGCCAGCACGGTGTCTAGAGGAGCAGCCACTGATGCATGAACTAAATCTAAGAATCTAGAAAATTCCATGATACAAAATGTGTAACACATATCCACACACTACATGGTCCTCTCTTAGTAGAAGCAATGGTTTTGGAAGGAGACATTTGTCACACGAAAAGTGTCACTATCACACAACATTTTACCTCAGCATGGGGGATCGACATGTAGCTTAAAGGGTAAATGGATTGGGGTTAGAGTACAAGGTCATGAGAACATCATTTACTCCTACATGAACATTTCTTGGCCTGGTGTACACGAGAAAACCCATGTACTGGTACACAAGAATAGTACATGGGAAGATGAAATGCTTTTTACCATTACATAGACATGTTCACAGGACATGATCTATTTACAAAGGTAGGACTCGAGGTTGAAAGGACACATCATGTACCCCTACTACATGATATGTACTCTAGAAAACAGAGCTTAGACCACTTATCCTCTATATCATATGCAGGTGTCTCTAGGGTTTTTTCCCCACAACCATTCCCTAAGGGTTAGTATGGAATCACCTCCTAAACTCAGGACAGTGATCCCTTCAGCATGACTTCTTGGATTGAATTATTAGAATCCCTATATGAGGAATATAGTGATATCCTCTATTCATCATCATTCCCTAGGTAGAGTTCAAGGAATCATCATAAAAATCACTATGAATTCACTAATTCTATACTTATATGGTTAATCCATATTAAGATTTTGGTATATCCCATGGAATTTGAGTGATCCTCATATCTGTATTGTATCTCTTTAGACATCCATCTTATACATAGAATGGAAAGACTCGATGAGAACTACCACTCAAACAAACATCATAAGTACTATCAGACTCACGGAGTGTGTTCTCCAAGACAAGGTATTTATAGAACCTTCAATATGGAGTCCTAGGCAAGCATTATGGTTGTTACTTACCTTCAGACTATGTGTATTTGTTGAGTATATCTGAATATTATAATTGTATGATTTGTGGTTTCAGGGTGTCCTATTGATTATTATTATACTCACCCATTCATGTAATTTTACCATATATGTAATGTCATGTGAATATGATAGACCTTTTGATAGAGTCCTTGACGGACCAGGACCATACAATGCATAGTCTCGCCGAACAAAACGAGGTGTGTTCCTATGTATTTTTAGAGCATTACCTAGTATTACATTTAGGTTGGAATTGTTTTTAGATTATTTATATTTTGATTTTATTTGGATCTTTTTACTTTCCTTTACATATTACCTTACTCTGGTTGTGGTATTTAGATATATGCATGCATGGCTGTTCAGTTTCTTTTACAATTCATCATTGTATGGGCATGGAGATGTGTGCATGTGTATGGGTATATAGGATTTGTCCACCCATGTTAGTGATATGAATACTCAATGCTATTTTCTATCCACTGTCCTATTGGAGGTAGGATTTTAAACTCACTACATGGGACTCATTGGGATGGGTCATGAAAAAATTAATTAATTCCACTAAACCCCTCACTAAATTAGGGAAAAATATTATTGAGTATGAAATGAATAAGGGTCACCTGCCAAAATCAATTCATAAAGCTCCTTCAGGGTCTAGAGAGAGATGTTATACCACTACTATAATAATTAAAACAACCTTACATAGAGTATATTTAGGTTTTAATGACATTTTAAGGGATAATTTCAAGAAGAATAATAATAATACATATAATTTATTTTGGACCAACATCGATAATTTATATATAAAATGAATTTGATAACGAATGATGAAATTCACTAAACCTAGAATAAGATATTAAGATATTAAGTTCACTATTATAAAGAAAAAAAGATAAAAAATTATTATAGGAATCCCACACCATCACGTTTTTGAGGATGATCTTCCATAAAAACCTAAAATCAACCCAAAACAATCTTGAATATGTATTGTCTGACAAAAAAATGAGTTTTAAGATGAGCTCCATGGGTAGAATATAACTAGAAATGATCCAAATTTAGATGATTTTTTTTCTTGGCTTATATTTTTAATTGAAAATAAAAATTTCCCAATATATAATAAAACCTACTACAATGTTGTTGGGTACCTTGTATCAGTCCACTAAGTACTTGGTGGAGTTCATAGTGGTGTTTTATTCCACCAAGTACCACTGGGTACCTATTACATGTCCATAAAATACTTAATGTGATCACAACACCTTATTTCCCTTTCAACCTCCTTTTATTTCATTCATATATCCTTTAAAATTGTATGATCTAAAAATTATATCTAAAAACAATGAAAAGATCCTAATTAAGGGGGAAAACTAAATTATAAATGCGAGGTTCATTACATATTATGTATTTAATGGTTTTTACTATGTTTAACAATGATTTTTAAGTACAATTTATCAATATGTTCATGTTTATGACAAAAAATACTCTCTTGGAATCTACACTGTAGATAATTTGAAATCATAAAGGGATTATATAATTATCATTGTGATTTAAAATAGATGATTCATTTTAGGGGTATATTAAAATAAAATTAAGAGGAAATATGGATTATTGGATAAGTACCATGGGCTATGTGTTCACTTATGGAGTTACATTTGTGATCCGATTATTCTAATAGTAGTTGATAGTTGTAATACTAATAAAAAGGGTTTTTATAATAAATTATTCTATAATTAAATGATTTTAACCTATAATTTTATGTTATATTTTTTATTTAGTCACAATTTAATTTTCATCAATGTCTCTAGAATATAAAATAATTTTGGTCTAACTCTTGGATTTTAATGATAAAAAATATAAATTAGAATTTAATAGTTCAATCCAAAAAAACTTGTGATTTCATATTTTTACATATTTTTGCATAATTTTTATAATTTTTATTTATAGTAAACATACAAATTTGTAAATATTCAGTAGTATTTTCATGTTCCTGAATTTTATTTTATATTAATACTTTTAGGAATGGATTGTAAGACTAGTAACCCCAATGACACATGAACCCAGATTTAACCAGACATATGATTCATAAAAGGCCAAAGGAAGAGGTTATTAAACCAATTTGGTCAATCTAAAATATATCATAATCCATAAAAATCACTCTTAGTTTTTTTCAATCCTCTATTATTGTAAGGAATCCTTCACCACACCACCCAAACCTCATTACCTAATTTATCTAATAAGAACCTATTGTCAATATTGTGGAAACAAAATCCAACATCATAATTTAGGTATTTAAAAGACAAATCCATAATAAGTAAACAAACCTTTCAAAGATTCCACTTTCCACCCATTAGATTATGATCAAGCACTACATTCCATACCAATAACCTTTAAACAGTATCTTGGGTATTAGTTCATCATATAAAATCCTTGTGTTTTTAACAATTCCCATCCAAAATAATCATACATGAAACAGTCATATATTTAGGATAATTTTGGGGTAATCCCATAATGATAGGGGTAGGTAGGGGTGAATCAATGTGTTATGGAATTTTAATAATTTAAAATTTTATCCCCTTTTCACCACTTCACGTATTCAATGTTTGCAATCCTTATTCTTCTTACCTTATCAATTTTTTAGTTAGCATCCAGGAATGTTTTTAATGAAGGCACACATCCAACATAAATGTTTTATTAAGAGAAAGTCCAAAAAATAAACACGCAAATCCCCCAACCTACGGGGGTCTAAAATAATGTAATCTGAGGGAATCCCCTCTAATTATGTTCACTGTCTCTAGTTTCAAACTACTAGTAGGAATAAGGCAGGAGCCGCCCACCGGCTAAGCCGCTAAGGAAGCCAAATGATCCGCCACTTTGTTGCCATCCCGCCGAGAGTGGGAAATAATTATGGAATCCCAGATCAGATTTCTACACTGCCTCACAGTGTACATTATAGACCATGACACACCACACTTGCCCAACAGAGAATCATGAAGGATGATGGAATCAGTCTCGACCTGAGATAAAAGAACACCCTCCTGAACAGACAAACAAGCCCCATGAGCATGGCCAGCGCCTCCACCAGAATAGGATTACCCATGCCCAGACAAGGAGAGAAGGCCAGCCTCACAACCCCATTAGAATACCGAACCACTCCTCCACCTTTCATAACCCCAACCTTGCACGAGCCATCGGTGTTAAGCTTGAGTCCAGAACCAGGGGGAAGCCATGCCACAATAATGTTTATCAATGAGGTTTTCCTCCAAGATGGATGACTAAATACATGGTGACATGGAGTTATTATCCCATGTGCACAAATTCCTACATATTATCACAAGAATCTCATGCAATGGTATGACCTCTGGATCTTTACAACACTATCACCAATTAGTTCCACAATAAACAACAACTTGTCTCTCCATATAAAAGAGTAAGTTTATAGAAACATTAAATAGATTAGAAAATTATCCTTATTCACCTCTTGTAGAATATATAGTATATTTACTTCTTTATATTTCATATATCATATGAACTATAACAAATAAAAGTGTCTCTTTTGTTGTCTCATACAAGCAACAATCAATGGTTGAAATGATCTTTTTCAAGCTCCATAATATATATATTATAGTTTAAATATTTCAATAAAATTTATTGGATATAATATGTCAAATATAGTATCGTTATTATTGATTTTCTTATAGAGTGTATGGATGATATTATTTCTCCTTAATCCTGTTCTTCTTTAGTGTTCAAGGGACGTTCTTCTCATCATGCAATAATGGTTTACTTTCACACTTTGATACTATGGGTCAAAAAATGGGTTTTTATCAGGTCTCCTTCTTAATTTTACATCTTCTTAAATTTGAAGTGTTATGTCTTAAAAACATTAGGATCTCAATATTTAATAAACAAAATTATTCTTCAGAAGATAGTAGTTTTGTTTTCTTTATATAGCTATGATACACAGGCTATATAAGAGACACTATGTATAAGCACCTTCTTCTTTATAATTTCTGCTTTTCAATCTAACAAATGATATATATTTATTAGAATAATAGTTTTATATCATTGGGTTCTCATAAATTTCTCATTAAAATATCCTTAAATCTCATTATGTCAAGTTAATCAAATATCATAGTCCCAAAAACTCATTATTCAAAAATGATTCCTTAAATATCAGTTTTTGATATAGTCATATTCAGGATTATTTTCATTTAAATTATAATTTTAGACCTTCTAAAGTCTCACATTCAAAACCTAAATTCAATATGAATATATTTCATTATTCATGTTTTACATATTCTATGAAAATTGATTATTCAAGAATCATTGTGAAAATTTGTTCCATGCAACATGGATGCGGATTCTTATTTTGTGTCATAGAGCTCCTAGAATTACATTATCATAATAAAAAAAGAATAAAAAAATTAATATCATTGTATTAAATTCATTGAAATATTGATGAAGTATTGAAAATTTTATTCTCAAACTATCTATACAAATAAACACACATCACATACTTCTCTTTTTATTATAGATAACTTATCATGCATGTAGCTCATGTGTATATGAATATATTAATCACCCCATATGATCATCATACCCACTCCTTGTATAAGAATAATGACCTTCATTTTGAACTATATAATTCTTAATTATCTCATTCAAGTTGTGAAATAAAGAAATTATTTGTGAGGGATTCATGTATGATCTCATCGAAATCCTCTGAGAATGATGTATTGAGTGGAAATAGTCTGGATTGACCATATGAAATGAAATCAATGGATTATATATGAGGCATTTTGTCAATGGATTGACTATAATAGATCATTATTTACAAAGTGTAGTTTATAGATGAAATTTACATTTCTAATCCAAATATAACATTAACTTGTCACAATGCATTCTTATCTTCTCACAACACCTGATATTTCTCTTTAACATAATATAGATTCACGTTTTATTTGTTACCATTATAAATATATATATAATTGGATTATAAAATTACCTATATGTATGTATTATCATAAATTTTTATAGATATCAATATTATTTTCCATACACAAATTTTTTTGGGATTTTCATTATGTAGATCTTGTACTCCTACATTACCATTCCATAACATCAGTTTATAGACTATATTCATGAAGGTAGTTAATTTTTAGACGTAAATTTACATCGGTATTATACATCCATGAAAACAATTATGTGGAATTTATTACTTCAATGATACCTTTACATAGATGAAATAAATCTCACATGACCTTTATGTACCTAGTGAATATTCTAGAATACCTTTAAGAATTGATTGTAATTCTATATTTACCTTTGAAATGGTTTATAAATTAATTCAAATTAATTTAGAGGCTCTTAGAAAGATCTCATAATTTCTCAAATACCACAAAAACATCATCCATGTGGTCTTATATACTATTAGATGTAAATTCTATGCATAACACACCTTTATACAAATTTATATATAAGATACTAAGAAATTAGAATACCTAAAATTACTTTCCATAATATTCAGAAGTTTTTTTGATATTATATTCTTTATTTCATTACCATTCTACACAAATAGTGTAAATACTAACTATTAAGTTCCATGGTTATCCTATAAACCTCATAGAATCATTAAATCTCACTAAAAAGTATTTTCCCTTGCTTGAGAATTACACTATTCTCATTAATATGATTGGGTGCTTCCAATTACACCCCAGAACCTCAAATTATTCTTCAATATATTAAAATAAAATAATATTGATACTTCCTGAACATTGAAAACAAATGCAACATAAACAAAGAGTGGTCTCAATAATCTATCCCTTTGTATTGATTATCAATACCCATGCCAGAAAATTTATATCAATGTGTTATTTTAATTTATTCTTCTTTACCATTTTATTTACACAATTTATTCTAAACTATTTATTGTTAAAAATAAAAAACACATGGAAAATGTGGTATCAATTCATTCTTAATAATTATTAAAATATTTATTCCTCTTAAGGCATAAAAGATCTATGCTCTATGTTGAAAACATGAGAGTTTTACTTAGATAAAATAGTTTCCCATTGATAAATATAGAATGATACCCACTATTATCACTTTCCAAACTTCTTCCCCAGGGAGTAATCAAACTATTTCTTATTGATTCCACTTATTAGCACTAGTTATTGCATTTATTCATAGAATTGTTTCAAATTTTGATTCCCATACTCAGTTAACAGATGATTAGAAACTTCCAGGTTACAAAAATAAGTTTATTAATTTCAAAAATCATTACAACTTCTCTAAAAGACCATAATTTTGCATTATTGATGAAATGAATTTATCCCTCTTAATATTTGAACCAATTAACTAAAATTAATGATGATATAATAATCTTATATGCACATTTAATGACTCTTTTATAATTACTTTTTAGAAATTTAATATTTTTATGAGATGTTATGTCTTGGAAGCTTCTTTAGTAAAGACTCCTCCTCAACATATAGTACATTTTCATATTCATCAATGATGGAATTTTTTTCAATTTGTTCTCTAGATTTTATATAATGGATATATTCATCTAGAATTAAAATAAATTAATAATTAGACTCTAATAATTCAATTTTATTTCACTCCATGATGGTAGTATATCATTAAGTATATAATAGCTGCTCAAGCATGGTCATTTCATTTAATTATACCCTCGATAACATGGTTTACTTTTAATTCCATTTATTGTAAGAAAAATAAAAAAATGGTATAGGAATAAGGTGGGAAATATCTATTTATCAATCTGAATATCACTGTTGATAAAGGTTTCTCAACCAAATTTCTTATTTTTCACTAGCATTGATATAAACACATTTAGGTTTTATTTATATCTTTATCATAGGAATCATGTAAAGGTTCTGGAATAAAATTTTTTTTGGTGGATGAATTATCTTCTAAACATTATTAATTTCTTTTTGAGTCTTAATATTATTGAAATAACCTTATTTGTTTGGTAGAATAGTTAAATAAACATTAACACCATGTCCAACATTTCAACATCTCCCATAGAACTCTTCTTTTCCACTTGGATTATCATTTATTAACTATATATCATTAAATTATGGATCTTAAATTGGGTTATTCAATGTTGTTTTATCACTATGTTATTATTATACTCCTTCCATTTCTCTTACCTTATCCATATCTACATGATAAATAACAAGTCATTCTTTTGGTACATGAGTAGCCTTCTTTGAGTCTCCACCTCCAAAATTTTGTGTGATCTTTATAAAAATTATTCCTTGGGATAAACAATTAATTTTATACTTTTAAGACAAAATTTAAACATGTTTTAACATTATATTTTTTACCACAATTGACTCATTATCCTTTTTTATCTTTTTGGGAGAAATCTATTTTGTATCTCTCTTTATGTTCCTTCCCAAGGTTAGTAATTATTTCTTCCTAATATTTTGTGGAATTATTTTTCCATATTCATTTTATAAATTCCTATATAATAATTCATTATCATTATGACCAAAACCATTTCACATGTCCCAAAAATTAGCAAACACTTCAAATATGAGATATTTGGATAAATTATTACTAATCAATGGATGTTATAGCTTCTTTGGCTCCCCCTCACTGTAGAGTCTCTTTTTATACTTAAATCACTTGATGTATTATACAAAAAATATAATTTCTTTTCCCCAAATTTGTTAAAGAACCAACATTTTCCAATGAACCTAGTTTTTTGTCCTAATATAATATATTGTCTAAAATATCTTGATTGGAGGTCATATTGTTTTTGGGATTTTACAATAATTTTTAGGGATCATATTTGGGAAGAAATTTTCAAACTAATTATTCTATACATCCTTGAGATTTTGATAGGTTTTACATCAATTGTTCCCATCTAATTTTTACAGATTTTAAATTTAAACCTGCACTCTTTATAGAGGAATATTTAGAATAAGCATCAGAATAAAAGTTTTATGGTACATCCTTGTTTGATACAACTAAGAATTGACCATCAGGTGATCCAAATTTATAGATTCCATATAATATAGGGTTTAAAAACAAAATAAATCCTCTATACACTGGTTAGAACCATTAATTTTCCTTTCTATATCTATTGAGGACTTGTCTATAAAAATTTACAGGTCTATAAATATGCTTTCAAACATGAGGAATTTATTATTAATATTATATTCTTCATTTTATTCTATCTTTATTTTTCATTCAAACTCCATGATTCTTTCAATACACTTATATTGTAGTTTATTTTGTAATATGTATTCAATATATCTATTATTGTTTGATTTTAATTCCAATTGAAAATGTTTGATACTTATGATAGAAATTTTTTTTCTTCAACAATACAATATCATTTTTTTTCCATTTTAAGGAATATTTTTTATCTTGGTTTTAATTTAGAAAATCCATATCATGTATGGAAAATTTTTCTAATGACCTCAGATTGACATACATCGATATTCCATAATTTTTTCAGAATACACAAACACACACCCAAAGACCGTATTAGTTTAGTGTATTTGGATACTTGGAAAAAATTATTATAATTTGGTGAAAGATATTAAACTTATATCATAAAAATATTCCCATTTGGTTTTCCTACCTAAAACCATTCTTTATATCCTAGAGAAAAGAAAAAATATGAAAAGGGTGAGCTTAGATGCTCAGTAAGTGTAAGAAAGGAAAATATTTAAGAAAACATGAACATAAGAATGTAAAAAACATGAACATAATTTTTTTAAATCACACCATGTATACCATATTTCAAATTCTTGAGTCATGAAATAGTTCTTGGCTATTCCTAAGGCATAAATCATTATGGAACACTAGCCATGAGAAAATATAACTGTTATAAAACATAGAATTAGGGAAAAAACATAAGAATATAAAATCATTTCCATATTAACCAAGGATAGTCTCCAAGACCATCATAGTGGAAAAATTCCTTTACTGAACCTTTTTCTCACCTCATTCTATCCATGTATTACTGAACCAGGTTTACTTCCCTTTCTAGAACTGTATTATTGAATTGAGATCATTTCTTGTTCCATACCACCCAATATTAGGAAAGATAAATCTTTACCCAATGCATTAGAGGGAGATATAGGTCCCACCTATCTCATAGTGAAATCATTATTACATGTCCAACAAAAACATAAATCATCCATCATAGCATAACTCAAGGAATAAACTAGTTTTCTTAAACATCATTACATTATAACATAGTCCATGTAAAACAAATTGATTTCATAAATATCATTCCATCATAAATATAATTAAACCACACGGATAATAGGGATAGTAAAATTGAAACATAACCCTATTAAAGAATACCATATTATATGGAAAATAATTTTTATAGAACACTAGAAATTAATTCTGGAGGAAAATATCCTTTCTTCTTCAAAAACATTTTCTTTTCTCAAAAAATCATGTAGTTTGAAAAGAAAATAATTTATTTGAAAATAACCTTAAAATATTATAAATGAATATTTATGTAAATAATGTGTTTATAAAATGTAAAAATCTTTTAATTATATATAACTTTAAAGAAAATATTTATCTCATACTATTGTTGGATAACGCAAAAATTAATTTGTATTAAAAACCGAAAAATATTCCATTCATAACTTTTAATAAAAACTAAAAAGTGTCTAAAAATGACTTTATAATTTGTATATAAATAGAATGATTGTTTTGGTAATAATATTTATGAAATTTTAACATGATTGATAAATATACCCCAGTAAATACAAACGTATAAACAATCTTAAATATTTATGAGATTGAAAAATTATCCCTTCCCTTAGGTTTGATATCCTTTGTATGAATCTGAACCTCATGTATAATACTTCATTTTCTTATGCATGTTTGTCGAATAAGTTCAAGTTATCTTTCTAAGGTTATTGTTATATTATTTAAAAAATTATATTAATATAATATATATCATATTTATTCGTTCTATAAATTTATATAATCATTCATTAGTGGATATCACGTAGAATGAATCACATCGCATTGTCGGCAAGGTATGCCATACATTTACACCGGTGACGATATCATTACCATAATTATGAAATGGTATGAAATTTGAAGCTTTATATTTTGATTCAGAATCCATATCATGTTATAATAACAATATGTAGTTATTATTTCCATTATTTTACCAATACAAGTAAGGTGGTGGTGAAAAAAAGATTACACAACGACGTTGAGACAGTAAGCCATATGTATGCCCACGTGGTGTTTTTTGGTAGGATGGATAGAAGGTGGGATTTGGTTTTAATAAAATCATAATTAAATCTCAATATATTCATGATACTAGATTTATTACTTTATAATGAAAGAAACACCTGAAGATGATGTAGAAGAATAAATAATTTTAAAAGAATCGGTTGAGGAGATTACTTCTTCTTCGACGATCTTGCTCTAGATCTCCTCTTAAAGCACTAATGTTGGTCATTGGAGAAGAAAATAACCTCTAGAATATGTCTAGATAAGTTTATAATTGATCTTTTTAGGGTATTTTAGAAATTTAATCCACCAAGTGAAGTGAATAAGTGAGGGAGGATGTGCCCTTTTATAATTTAGTTGTGGGTCACTTTTGGAATATTCAAAAATATTAATTTATAATAAAATAAAAACACATACACAAACATTCAAATTTTCCTAGCTTACAATGTGAGATGATATAAGGTTTTAATATCATCAACCAATAAAATTTATTCAAGTTTTTCTATCAATTTAAACCTTATCGATTTAATTAACACTTAGTTATTCGATTTATTTTTTATCTACGATAATAAATTTTTCTATATTAAAAGGGTGGAATAGTTAATAATTGGGTGTAAATTAGACCATAAATGAATAATTTATAATATTTTAGGTCATATAATAATTATTATATATTTTTTAAAAATGTTTTATGATTTTTAAATAATTTAAAAATGCATTATTTTGATAAACAATAAATAGTGTAAGTTTTTTACACTATTTAATTCATTGATGATTTAAAATATAAATAAAACATATTAACTTCAAAAAAATATTTTAATATATTTCTATGAAGTCAAGACCTTCTATAATATTAAATTGATATATTAATTATCATACATTATATTTAATTTATTATTTTTACCAATATTTTTTTGTTATATCCATTAATAAAATAATTACAACATCAATTATGTGTAATTATTTAATATACTAATTTTTTGAATAAAAATAAAAAAATATATTTGATGAATATAAATTGTCTATATTTTATAATAATACTTACATTCAAATATATATTTTGGAAAATCAAAAAATAAAAATGTTATATTTATTAAAATATGAATATGGAATCTTTAACACCGCTTTAAATAAAATATTATAAGTGTCAAAATCTTTTCCATATTTCTTAAAATGGTTAATAATAAGGACCTTGTATGATTAGGGTCAATATATACTCGACCAATAAGCATTGGCCAAGTTTTCTTGGACTTTTAATCGTTATTATCACTTTAATTATAATTATTTTATTGATTTGCCATCAATTAAATAATTCATGAATTGTCATTATATCATAATTTAAGGTAATTATTTATTTTCCCAAAGTTACAAAAAAAATTAATGATGAATATAAACATTTTAGATTTAAAATGCGTATTTATATTCTATTTTTTTCTTCAATACTATCATATATTAAAAACGATATAAGTATTAAAATTTTATTAAGACCTATTTAATTTTTCTTTAAATAAAATATATTAAATGTCCTAATCTCATCCCTGTGGATTACAAAAGATATCATTTTGAACTAAGTGTGATTTAGGTCGAAACACACTCATTTACTGATATAATGAAAAGTGTAAGGGTAATTTTATAATATTATCATTACCCTTAATTATATGATTTATCTTTTTACCATATTAATAAAAATTATTGACTTTACTATTCATAATTCCTAAAAAAGAAACATATTTAAAAAAATTTGACCTAATAATTAAAAATATGGAATCCATTTTTTAAAATTCATAACACCGAAGTTACAGTATGTAATTTAAATTTAATCCTATTGTAGGAATGAGACAACTTGTTTTAAAAGTTAAAATAATCAAAACATTTAAATGTATTAAAATATAAATTCGATGTAAAATTAATTCCAATGGACTAAATTATATTAAATGATAAAAATATAATCAATTTATACTTTAAAATCATTCAAATATATAAATTAACACTATAAATATGTTTGATGAAAAAGTAGTTTCCAATTAAAATGCATTATTTTCTACTAATCATGAAAATGTGAAACTTATCCAAAAAATACAAACAAATAATCCAAAGTAAATTTAGTTAATACAATTTTAAATAAAAAGATTATTTTGTCAAATATAATATAAAAAAGATTCAAAAATTGTATTTAATGTGGGTTCTCCAAAAAAATACTGTAAAATTACAATTTTGAAAAATATAGATTTTTCTATATAAAATATGGTTTATTCATATAATAATACTGAAAAATATATCAGATGAAAATAAACAAATATTTTATTAAATATTTTACATATAAATTTCATTAAATTTATTTACAAATTTTAATTAATTTAGTTTATAAATAAAAAACAACTTTGGGATCATAAATTTTAAAATATTTCCTTTATATTCAATGGGTGTTTATTTTCATCTCTATGTAATAAATTTATCTTATTAACCATATATTTTTGTAAGTTATTTAATAATATTCATAATAGATAATTTAATAACTTTGTTATTTTCTTATATATCTAGTTTAAATAATAATAAAATTTCATTCCATTGAAACTCCGTGTTGCGTGTAATTAAAGCTAATCCGGTGTTGCATGTACGAAAATATTAACGTGGCGTATCTTGCAATGAAAGGTATAAAATAAATACAATTCATCAAATTATCTGGGTGTTACATTATACACCCCTTAAAATGAATATCTCCCTCAAAATTCATTTGGTTATAAAATGTTTAACACTAGAAAGTTTCTTTTATAGAAACCCAAATTTTAAAAATAAATACTATAACTTCTTTTTAAAATGAATGTTAGAAAAATAAAGGTTACCCAAAGTCAGTAACAAAAAGTCTTCCCCCAAGGATGACATAGTTTCAAACTAAAAACATAGACATGGAAGAGGAATCCAACTATCACATTCTAATGGAGAGTGATATAGAACATTGTTAGGAGAAAAATAATAATCAAAACCCATAAATCCATGATGATCTAAGTGACCATATAATTCATCAAGAAAGAAGGTAGTAGGATAAAATTTTTGGTTTAAAGATCCCTTCCACAGAGTTGAATAAATGTTAAGAAATAATTACTTGATTAAGTATAATCTCATAATTTTTTGTTCCTTGATCAATTTCCACATTATCTCTTATTCTAAGAAATGTAGGTGAATTTGTCATTACATAAGCATTAACAGATCATGAGATCCATAACTAGAATGATAGGTCATTCCATCTGTATTTATAACAATTAAAAGGATAAAAAATTTATCAAATATGCATAAATACTCATATGGTAAAATAATACTTTAATAGCTACAACTTCAAAAAAATCATTAATGGTTACCTTTATTATCCTTCTAAAAGGCTAAAATCCAAAACATTTAAATAAGTTCACTAAATTTCCCAAATAAACTTATCATATATTCCCAAAACAACATGGCATAGCCCTTAATTTTCACACACCAAACATGTGAAAGTTATTATCATGTAATCTCTTGAAACATGTTAATAACCTAAATTACTATAAAATCTTATTAAAAAAATGAATGATTTCAAAAATAAACTCTTACCATGTACCCAAAAAATATATAAACTCAATCCATGATATCATAAAACACTTTTCCATCATCTCTATCCCAATTTAATTAATATGATCAAACATATCCTTATTTCATTATCCCAACATTATTCACATATTATGGTTTATCCTTACCTTAATCCAATGTCCTCCAAAAATATAACCTTAGGACCTCCATCACTATTTATGGTTACTAATACCATTCATTATAAACATTGAAATATATAAAGAAAATCTATAATGGAAAAATATTTAGAAATTTTATTAATCCATAACACCATACAAATACATTTATCACCTTATTATTGAATTCATACACATAGACATGAAATAATTAAAATATCTTCTTAAACCATTAGAAAATATACATCCTTTTATTCCTTAACACTTGTTTCATATCACATATCATTTGTAGTCTCTGGATCATTAGCAATATAATAATTATTTATATGACCTTTCTCATTATCTTCATGATCTTTCACCCTAGGGAATTGATTTGAATAATTCCCATAAATTCCACATTTAAAAAATTTAACTATAATTTATTACATAACAAAACCATTGTCCTTGTCCATTGTGTTAACTAAACATTTTCCTTTTCAATTACTTTCTTTGTGTCCTTATTATCCACACCCAAAATATCTTCCAGTTCCTTTGAAACATTATCCTAGATCCCTATTCCCAAATAATTTACATGAGGAATATTGAACTTTATAACAATTTTGGTCACCATGAAACTCAATGTTTCTCTTGTTAGGTGAGTTAAGAAACTCACCAAAGTTGATACTACTGACATATAAAGAGATTTATGGTTAGGCATAATAAGAATATTTTTCCTTCCAACTCCCAATTTTTGTGGTTTCTTATGAGGAATATCATTCCATTATACATCATAGTTTTTATTAACATGAATCCTCCTAGTTCCAACCATTGTCTAAATCATAAAAAAATAGAATGAGAGGAAAAAACTGGGAAAACAACATGACCAAGGGAAAGTAATTTCAATCTCTAACATCTTATATTTAATCCTAGTTTATTCATGATTATTTAAAAATTCAAGTATTGTAACTTATAATTATTCTTATCCTTATAAAATACCTAGAAATATCCTTATAAATATCACTAGGTATCTCACTAAATTTTTCACATCCCAGTTTCCAAAGGTTGACTAAACCTTTTCTATGATACCAACTCTAACAAACCAATATTGACATTAATGGATATTATATCATTTGTACGAAATAAAAAAACACATGCCCACAATTTATATTATTTTAGTGCATTTGTAAATATAGAACACATTATTGTAATTTGGTTAATTATATTGAAAATATCCAATAAAGATATTCCCCTTTGTTTTTCCTACATAAAACCTTTCTTTGTATCCCGGGGAAAAGAGAACATATGAAAAGGGTGAGATCATATGCTCAGTAAGGTTAAACAATGAAAATATAAAACAAAACACGAGAATAAGAATATAAAAACATAAAAATAACTTTTTTAAATCATACCGTGTTAAACATATATCAAAATCCTAAGTCATGAAATAAATATTGGCAGTTCATTTGGTATAAATCATAATGGAATGGGAACCGTGAAAAATAGCATTATCATAAAACATGGAATTGTGGAAAAACCTAAGTGTAGAAAATATTTTTCTTATTATCCAAGGCTCATTTAAAAGGCCATCATAGTGGATAAACTCCTTTAATGAACTGAGTTCACTTCTCATTCCATCCCTGTATTACTAAATAGGGTTTACTTCTCATTTCGACCCAATTTTACTGAACCAAGATCAGTTTTTATTCCATCATTGTCTATCTCATGAGTTATAAATATTTACACAATGCATTGGAAGGAGGCATAATTACCACCTATCTCATAATTAAATCATTCTTATATGTTTTATAAAAACATAAATCGTTCATCATAGCATAACCAAAGGAATAAAATGGATTTCTTAAACATCATTCCATCATAGCATAATAAATGTAAAAATTAGATTTAAAAAATAGAGTTACATCATAATCTTAATAATACCATATGAATAAAAAGAGTAGTTATTTTGAAATATAACCCTACTAAATAATACCAACATATATGGAAAATAATTTTCATAGAACACGTGAAATTAATTATTGCAGAAAATATCCTTTCTTATTCAATAAAATTTTATTTTTTCAAAATGCCAAGAAATTTTAAAAGAAAAGAATTTATTATAAAATAAACATGAAATATTGTAAAGTAATATTCAAAGAAATATGGTGTTAGGAAAATTTTAAAATACACTCATGTCATATATGTAAAAAACATTCATCTTGTACTTTAGTCGGATAAGTCAAAAAGTACATTGTATCTAAGATGAAAAAAGTTTTCTTCCACAAAATTTAATAAAAATCCAAAAATGGGTAAAATTGAATTTAAAAAAATATATTCATATAAATATTATTTTGAAATAAATATTTATGAAACATGGAACTTATTGATAAATATACCTAAGTAAATACTTAATTATAAATAATATCAAATAATAATGAGAATGCCAAATTATCTCATACCTTAAGTCTGCAATCGTTTATATGTATCCAAACATACTATATAATTATTTAAATAATTAAATTTTATTATTCCAGAATTATATTCATTTTTATGACATCATATATTATCATATTATCATTTTCTTTTTTAATAACGTTTCATTATTACTCATTATTCAGGTATTAACTACTTCATTTTCTTATGCATGTTTGTAGAATAAGTTTTGTTTCTCCTTATTAGGTTGTAGTTATATAATTTAAAAATGATATTATTATAATATATATCATATTTATTCATTCTATAAATTTATAAAATCATTCTTTAATGGATGTCATGTAGAATGAATTACATCGCATCATGTAGACGGTAAGCCGTATGTAAGAACGAGCAAAGATATCATTCCCATAATTAGGTAATTGTATGGAATTGGATTGTATATATTTTGTTTTATAATCTATACCATGTTATTATATTCTTATATAATAATTATTTCCATCGTTATACCCATCTATGCAAGGTTTTAGTTAAAAAAAGATTACACCACGACATGGAGACAGTAAGTCATACGTATACATGCGTAGTGATTTAGTTTTTTATAAGATGGATATAAGGTTTAATATGTTTGATCCATAATCAAAATAAAATCTCATTATATAATGAATAATTTATTTATTACTTTTTAATTGAAAAAACTCATGAAGAAGACGTAATATAATAAATAAGTTTGAAATAATCAGTAGAAGAGATTACCTCTTCTTTAAAGAGATCCCTCTAGATATCCTCTTAAAGCAATATAGTTTGTCTTTGAAGAAGCAAAAAAACCTCTAAAATTTGTCTAGGAATGTTTATAATGGTATTTGTCAAGGGATGTAGGATAATTAAGGCTCAATGTGAAGTGAAAAAGTAAGGGAGGATGTTCCCTTTTAAAATTGAAGTGAGGGGAACTTTTGAAATATCCAAAAATATTAATTTATTAAATAATTAAAAACCCATAAAATCCCACCAAAATGACCTAGTTTCAAATATTAGATGAGTTAAGGTTGTAATGTCATCAAAAAATAAATTTTAGACAAGTATATATATCAATATAAAACTTATTATTTTAATTAACACTAAGTTATTCTAATTATGTTTTATCAGAGGTGACAAAATTTTCAATGTTAAAAGGGTTAAATATTTACATATTTCATGTCAATTAGACCATAAAAGAATGATTTAGAAAATTTTAGATGATATCATAATAATTCTATTTTTTAAAAAAAATTATGATTTTTATCTACTTTAATAATACCTTATTTTGATAAGTAATCAATAATGTCAATAATGAAACTATTCAATTCATTGCTTATTAAAAATATAAAGATAAAAAGTTATCTTATAATTTTTTTATTATATTTATAAGAGTTCAAGGTATTATATTAAATTCATTTTATATATTAATTACCCAAAATTATATTTATTTTAATAGATTTAATGAAATTTATTTTTTATCTCCATTAATAAAATAATTTCAACATCGATTTTGTGTAATTATTTAATATAATTATTTGTTGAATAAAAAATAAAAAAAATATTAAGATGATGATAAATCCATTATATTTCATATGAATAATTGTAGTAGAATATATATTCAAGAAAATCCTACATCAAAAATGTTATATTTATTAAAACATGAATGTGAAAACTTTAACATCACATTAAATAAAATATTATAAGTGTCATAATATAATGTATATGGTATCGAATGATCAATAACATGACCCTTTGATGATTATGGTTGAGATATAATCAACCAATAATATTATTTCAAGTTGTTTGGTATTTTAATAGTTTTTATCTTTTTAATTAAAATTATTTTATTGATTTTCCATCAACTAAATTATTCTTGCATTATCATTGTATAAGACTATAACATAATTATATATTTCCTAAAAATTTTAAATAAATTACTATGATAAATAAAAAAATTTTGATATCAAAATATTATTTATAGTATAACTTAGGTTTTTTATTACCTCATATTAAAAATGCTATAGTTATTATAATTTGAGTATGACATATTTAGATTCTCATTAAATAAAATATATTAAATGTTCTAATCTCATCCATGTTCCTTCCAAAGGATACCATTTCAACCCAATGATGATTTAGGTAACAAAAAAATAATCCAATGATATTTGGACAAGTGTTAGGGTAATTTTATAAAATTATCTTTACCCTTAATTATCAAATTTACATTTTTTATCGTATTAATAAAAAATAATAAAGTTATAATTCATAATGTCCCAAAATAAAAGAAATTATTTTCATAATTTGGACCCAATGATTCCAATTAGGGAATAAATTTCTTAAAAATAAAATATTGATATTGAGGTAATTAATTTAAAATTAATCTCATTGTTAGAATGAGAAAATGTGTTTTTAATGTTAAAACATGCAAAATATTGAAATGTTTTAACATCAAAATTCAATGAAAAATTAATACCAGTGACCTAAATTAGATTAAATGATAAAAATATAATCTATTTATAATTTCTATCCATTACAATATATAATTTGACAAAATAAAACAATTTGATGAAAAAATAGATTTCAATTAAATGCATTATTTGTTTTACTATTCATCAAAATGTGAAACGTAATAGAAAAATAACAGAAAATCATCCAAAGTAAATTTAAATACTTTGATTTTAAATAATAAGTTAATTTTGTCAAATATAATATATAAAAGTGTCAAAAATACGATTTAAAGTGGGTTATGCATTAAAAGACGCTAACATTGGCCTTTTGGAAAATATATATTTTTAGATTTAAAATAAGGTTTTTTCCTATACTATGATAAAAAATATATTGTATGAATATCAAAAACTATTTCATTAAATATATAAAATACATAATTTATTAATTTCATTTAGTAATTTTTATTAATTTAGTTTATAAAGGCAAAACAAGTTTGGTAGCATAGATATAAAAATATTTCCTTTATATTCAATTGGTGTGTAGTTTCATCTTTATATGATAAATTTATATTATAAACAATATATTTTTTATATGTTAGTTAATACTATTCAAACCCACTAATGTAATATCTATTTTATTACCTTATGTAAATAATAATAAAATGATGTTTCGTAAAAAGTCAATGTGTGTGTAACATAAACTAAGCCGATGTTGCAAGAAATGAAAGCTTAACATAGTGTAGCGTGCAATGAAAGGTTTAAAATATATATATTTCATAAAATTCTTGGGGTATTGAAATTTTCCTTCAAAATCAATATTAATTTTTTTATCATCTATTTAAATATTAATATTTTTAAATTGAAGATCATTTTTGGATCAAGACTTATATTATATATTTCATTCATTTTTATGTTGATTGACTTCTTCAAATATTTTTTTAAGGGATCCAAAAATGAATCCATTAAAAAAATTCATCCATTATAGGATTTATTCAGAGTTCCAGAACCAACATATACGTTATTAGATAGATATTTACAAATATAATCCTCACTACCTATGTTTGACTCATTAGGTGAACTATTATGAAAACAATTTTTGATTACCTCATATTCATGGATGAAATATGATGCACTCAAAGTAGAAGAATTATCTATACTCTATCAATTCTATTTGTCTTAAAATTATTGAATATTCATTCTTAATCAGGTATCATCAATATTTTTTCAAGTTAAAGTTTTTCTTTCTTCTTTAATCAAGAGGGAAATATTATATCTCTTTCTCAATTACTTCTTCTTTATTTTTTTCTAAGATATTGAAATATGTTCAACTGTTAATATAACTTCTCCAAGTTTATAATTGATGTTGTCTTTTTAAGGAAGACTAAAAATTAAAAACATTAAAATTTAATCTAAAATAGAGGCCAGACAGTATCTTTGATTCCAATTGATAGGATCAGTTTGGGATGATCCCACAATTAGAGGGAGTGTGAAATAGTATAGAGTATATTTTTAATAATTTAAATTTTTATCCCATTTTCCTTCCATTCACATATTCATTGAGTGGATTCCATATTATTTTTAACACATCACATCTATGATTGGTATTCATGAATATTATCAATGAAGTTACACAACAAGACACACTTTTTTTGTTACTGAGGTTCACCTCCAAGATGAATGGTTATGCCTCTAGTGACATGGGGTTATTATCCTAGACACAAAAATTCAAATTTATCATCAAAAGAAGATTGGGAATGGTTATGAACATTGTACATATAAAACACTAGTAATAACTAGTTTCACAGCAAACAAAAATATGATTATCCAGATTACAGTGTCAGATCACAACACCTTGAAGTAGGCAAAAAAATTATCATTGTGTCCCCCTATAAAAAATAAAATATATATCCTTCCTTTGGGTGCATATATTTTATGAACTATATCAATTATATTATTCAATTTTGTTTTATCATACATGATGAAATCAATTAATACAACAAACTTCTTAAAGCTCTGAAATATATATATTGATGGTTGTATACAATAGTACATAATATTGGATATAATTTTTATAATATTTTGTTGATATTATTTCATTATTTTCCTATAGAATATAATTACATGCTTCTTTCTCCTCCGTCCTTATCTTTTTTATTGTGAAAGGGATTTCATTCTTATCACATGTCACTGATTCACTTTCTCACTTTGATATTACAAATTTTCAATGAAAGTTTTCTATGGGGTATCCTTATCGATCTTCTTTATTTTTAAACATGAATTATATTACCATAGAAACATTGGGATCTCAATAGTTCTTTGATATGAAAACATTTCAATTGATAGATGTGATAATTTCCTTCTCTTTATTCAATAAACATGGTATATATCAAGAACTATATATCAGAACCATTTCATTTTTAATTTTACTTTTTCAATTTATTAATTGAGATATATTTATTTCAATAATAGTCTAATTAATTCAATTAATTAAAATTATTTAATTGAAACAATTAAAAATTTCATCATCTCAATTTCCTCAAATATTGTATTTTACAATACTTAGTATTCAAAAATAGTTAATGAAATATCGGTTTTTTACTCTCAATAACATTAGACTAATTATTATTTTAACTCATGTTTTAATTAAATTTAATAATAAAATAAATAAAATAAATTTTATATGAAAATATCTCATTTGTTATATTTCACTACATCTATGAAAATCATTTCTTTAAGAGTCCACATGAACATTCGTTCAATATGGAAATCATGATACATATTATTTTGTGGTGTGGAGGTCTTGATATTATTTTTTCATAGTAAAACAAGAATCATGATTTTTATTTAATTATATTTCCATCTTTGAAAACCCATATAAGCTTCATCAATCTTATTCATGAACTATCTTTTTTAATTAATACATCCAACCCAATTTTTTGTTTATTAATGAGACATTATCATGCATGTATATTATGTACACATGAATATCTTAATGACCAGATCCTTTCATCATAGACACCACATGAATGAGATTTGTGACTTTATTCTTGAAACATATCCCTCACATTCACCTAACAATAATTGTGGCATCATAAAATTATTCACGATAGTTTCATTTATGATTGCATCAAATTAATTATAGAATTATCGATAGAGGTGATAATATCTTAATTGATCATGAGGAATTCAGTCTATGGATCAACCATGTGGCATGAGGTTAATGGACTGACTATAATGAATATTGATTTACTATAAAATAATTTCGGAATTACCATTATGTATCCAATCCAAATTTCACATTACCTTGATGCATCACCTTCTTACCTATATGTAGTGCCTCTAATTCCCCCATTAACTTTACATAGATTTATATTTTTTTAATATTCATTAAATAGATAGTAGTATCATGGAATTACCATTTCATTTGTATTATCTTACATTTCCATAGATATCAACACACCTTTCCTTATCTAAATAAATCTTGGAATACTTTTACACATTATGAAATTATACTTCACATAGTTTTTCTACTTCTTATTTATGTTTTCATAACTTTAGATCACAAAATCACTTTACATAGATTGTTCATTTATAGTGTTAACTTTATGTTGGTATCAATATTAAAAAACTACCTTTATAAAACCTATATAACTTTATGGATACCTTTAAGTAGATGATGTAAATCTCAACTGACCTTTAGGTGCCTAGTGTGAGTACACCGAATACCTTTATTTAGTAAGTCTAGTTATTTATTTACCTTCATGAAATAGATAAACATATTCAAATTAGCTCACAAGATCTTCAAATGATCTCATTGCTTCTCGAACACTGCCCAAAAATCATCCATGTTGTCTTATATATTGATAGAAGCAACTTATATTAACAAAAAACATTCATTAAATCTATATATGAGATAACAAGAAATGGAATATATCTAAAATTTCTTTTCTTTATTTTGAAATGAGTTCATGACACCAGATTTTTTATTTCAATTCCTTTCCATATAAATAGTGTTATCACCAACTTTAATGTTCCAATTTTAACCATCAAATCTCATGGAATATTTAAAACTCATTGTAAATAATATTTCCTTTTATGGGAACTACAATATTTTCACGAATATTCTTGGGAACTTCTAACTAATTTTAATAAACCGAAATTCTCATTTAATATATTTATATAAACCAATATTAATACTTCTTTTACATTGAAAATAAATATAACACAAACCCAAAGTGGGAAATAACAATCCTGAATCATAAGTAGAACCCAAGTTCATACAAATATTAAAGATATTATAAACATATCATGTTCCACTATCCAACTATAATGGAGCCAATATACCAAATTCATAGTGCAATGAGGGTTGAAGAAGATTTTTTTATGATATAATAGATCTAACAAGAATCCATGGCTATCTAGGTCCACACCTTCTTCTTATAGTTTCCAATATAGATATAATTCTGCTACCTGAACACTAAGTTTCACTAGAGATCCCATAGTGCACTAGGATTAGACCCATCTATTTCTCTATATAACTTCATCACCCGATCCTTATACACATCCATATTATTAAGTACTCATTCATGATTTCCAACTCTATTTAAGCTTCTATGTTACCAGTATAAACCAACCCATCAGGTATTTTATGAAATTTATAAGTAACTGATTAATACTTTTCATTACAGATAAAATCCACTAAAGTATACCATGTAGAATAATATTAGTAAACTATAATACTGATGCATCCCCGGTTACCAAATTCAACACAAAATGTCTGAATCTATCGAATCTCTTCATAATTTCACTAAACTTTACTCAATTTTTCCCCAATGAGTACAACCTTGATTTCACACAGCACTATGAATTAGTGAATCATTGAAGGTAGAATTATTCTTGAAGCATCAACCAAAGATGTAAAACACAATATATTTTCATAGTTAATTTCCCATTAAATCAATTATTTTAAAAATTAATGTAGGAGGTGAAGTAGTATTGTCCACATAGAATGAGATGATGAATGAAGATAGTTTGTTCCTAAAATAATAAGTATAAAATTATATATTAATTTTCCTATATAAAAATTACCTGATTTTATTTGGGGGGTTTAGATGGGATTCTAATTTAAGTGATAATAAATCATTTAAGAGATTTTATTCCCTCGAACATGGGATCAACATTATTTTAATTTCATTTTCATAAACATTTTCATTTTTTTAAATTCTTCAATATTATTTTCATGATTTGTCTCCCCCTATGTTCTCGAATTTCCGTGGCTCTGTAAATCTTACACTATAGTGATGAAACTAAATAAAGGGAAGTAAGTGTTTATTCCTAAGTTTAAATATATCTATCTTTATTCATTATTTTATCATCTTAATTAGTCTAGTGGTGGGTTTTTGAGTGACTCGGGTTTTCCCTATCAAACATTGTAATATTCTTACGAATAATTCTAGAGGTAGGCACGGTGACAGTGTGCAATTTCGAGGCCCGGTGTGCTTGGAGGAAATTTTATAAAAATATGAAGTAATTTTATACTATTTAAAAGGGTAAAACGTGGTACCTCTTAAATAATATATTGGGTATGAAATCCAAGGACCCAGTTGCATCTATAGCATGTTGTTTACAACTGGAGGGCTATATGTTTAGTCAGTGTGGTCCTACTATAGAAAATGATATCAAGGGAATTTCTATAAATAAATAAAATAAATTTATGTTTGACGCCAGATCGAATAACTTCTGAATCGGGTTTTGGATCGAATTTCTTAGACTACTATTTAGTTCAGAAGACCATGTTTAGCCTAGCCATGACAAAATCAATGTCAGCATGAGGAGTCGGGTCGGGACGAGCATTGGCGATGGGGGATTAAGAGGATATTGTTATAATATGATTACAAAAAATATCCTCATCCCCTACATATCCATGGTGTGCTTGAAGGATGTGATGACCCAATCCCATGTCCTTCTCTATTAATGAACCGAATGAAAAATTCACAAAATGAGATACCCTTGAACTCATATCTTGACAAAAATTACTCCTAGATCATGAAATAACAGCTTTGGAGCATGGATCTAGGCTCAAAGCATCATCATTTCTCCCCCTAGGTGTGACTTTTGAGTTTTAATTTTCATCCACCTTATTTGTGTGTTTTTATTTGAAACGTCACCGTTTTTGTTAAGATTGCATCCTAGTATTTCCAAAATAGGTCTTGGATCTATTTTTGGAGCACCGGGGTTCTCCCAGTGGTCCATAGAAGTTTTCTAGCAGGAGGCTGCTTCAGTGGTGGTCTGGTAGGGTGGAGGTGTGTCATTCTGGTGGGCGGCACCGTATATTCCTCTAGGGTACATGGCTTCATAGTCTGTTTATGGGCCGGAGGTTTGGGTCGGGCTAGCAGGTGTGGACCGGCTCGGTGCGGGGGACCGGCTAGGGTGGACCGGTCCAACCAGTTTTCATTTTGGAGTTCTTTAAACACCCATAAATTTCAATCCAAGGGTATGTTTCGTGTTCTATGTGGGGCCATGCAAACCTTAATTTGAGATTGACATTTTGAGGCCAGTTGTATAAATTTTTTATTTTTTATCAATGCTTTGTTGCACAAAACAACCAGAAATTATAATATTATTTTACTTATTTTTTTGGCATTTATTGAATCGGAAGTATCTTCAGTGTCTAATGTCTGATTGAAACATAGTCATTGAAGTTACGATCTTGAATTTTAGGACAAAATTCCAAGACTAATTTCATTTGATTAATCTCAAATTATGGTGTCGGCACCATGAGGCCCGGTTTGATCGTTTATGGTGAAATGTGACATTCTCACTAGGTGTCTATTTTAGACGAATGAGTAGTCAATTCGTTGTGTTTTAATGAGAGGATCACATTGGCGAGATCCATTCCATGTGTTTCAGGATTGAGGTGTGGTCCCCACTCAGGCTTGTTAGGGTGAATAGTTCTTTTTTAACATTTGTCCATTTCAGGTGAGTAAATAGCATATCCTATGATTTTTTCCACTTAGAACATGATGGTGTCCTTGGTTTAGGACAAGGAGATGCAAGGTGAGGCGATGTTGTCGGTTTCTTAGGTTAGAGATATTTGGACCAGCAACAGTTGAGTAAAATCCCTTTGTTCGATCCTAATAGTTTTAGTGTGGCATTACAACCCTCGTACATGTTTGTGATCCCCTCGATAGGATGAGTTCAAATAGAGATGTGGCATCCCTATAGTGAGGCTGTGGAAGGATCCTCTAGCTTTGATTACCTAGATCATGTTCTTGGTATCACTTTGGCCACCTATACACGGGCGATGATACCCTATCTAGAAGGACATCCCTATAGGGTTTATAGAATCATAGGTAATATGATTCCCTATGTAGTAGGAAAAAATAGTAAGGTTTCAGTATTGTCAGTTATACGATCCCCTACGTAGTGTTTAGTCTCATTAGGGTTTGTGGTATCATCAGTATTCTCCCCTACATCGAGATTTATACTATAGGTGGCTTCTAGAATCATCGTGAAAACCATTATGTGGGTCATGATCCTCTACCCAAGTGATGTGATCTATGGAACATCAAATAGAGTTGTAGTATCCCCAGAAGATCTTGGGAGTGGTTCCCTATATAAGAGATATTTTAGTTATTGGGTTTGGTTTTAGAATATCCTAGTAAACCCTAAGAGTGATCCCATATCCAAGTAGTTTTGTGTTTATACTCTATCTCGACATAACGTTCTTAACGGTGTTGTCCTATGAGTGTGATCTCTATGATGGGCCATCTGGGAATGGAGTGTGAGACTCGATGGAGTGTATCTTTTAGTTGAATTTTATCTTGGATGATAGTGCTCATGGAGTGTGTTCTCTTGGTTACGTGTTTCCATAGATCCTTGAGTCGAACTTTTCACTATCGATGAGGTCAGTACCTGATGAGGATTGGTGCTTGAAATGATTATACCTAGTGTGTTCATTGGGGTTCCCTTGCGGTGTTATGACATCTTCGATAACACACCCTGTGGTTTGAGATGACTGGTTGAGTTTAGCCAAGGATGGTCTCAAGATCGAGTTTGTTTCTCAGTCGTGTTCCCTCTTGTTGGGATGAGCGGATTGATGCCTTTTAGTTTCTCCCATTTATTTTGGGGTTTTTTGGGAGCCTACTGAGTATATTTATACTCACCACTACATGGGATTTTCCCACACTTTTTTTCATCTTGTGTAGACCATGATCCTTTTGACGGAGTTCCAGGAGGACCTAGATTAGGAAGAGCATAGTGAGCTTGACTGATCAGGGTTTTTTCTAGAGCTGGGCGAGGAGCTTACCGGTGGGATATTGTCAGTGATCCCCTCCTTCTGAGTAGGTTGCAAACTTTTTTTATTTTCTTTTGGTGGACCCTGTATTTTTTATTTTTTACTACTATTGTACTCTAGTTGTGGGATAGATTTATATATACATTTATTTTCGATTTTTATATATCTCTGCACTATTTCATGGAGGTGTATGTGGGTGTGTGTGTATAGGAACCATAGGCTAAGACCTCCCATGTGTGTGATAGCCTACTCAGTGCTGGTCACCAACCCATGAACTATTGGAGGTGGGCTTGGGGAGCTGTCAATTGAGCCCCATTGGGTCGGGTCGTGATAGACTGGTATCAGAGGAGGGTCCACCTATGAGATCTCAGAGCATAGGAGGTCTAGCTTTGAGCTTGGTTTGGGTTTTATAGGGGAAGTTTTAGTATGTCACGAGTTTGAATTTTAAGCTAGAGACTCCAATGTTGGTGTAGTGGCTAACTTATCCATTCACCAGGACTCTAATAACCTACCTTTTGACTCGGGATATTAAGAAACTAGTCATAAGGAAATAATGGTACATGCATCGTATAGGACTAGGTTTTGAGTTTTCCTTATCCATTTTGAGTTAGATACCCAAATGTAATCTTCAATAGTGGTGCATCTTTTTTTAATTTCAATATGCCTACATGATGACAGTTAGCTAGGGTTCCACTAGAGGATTTTGGTGACGATCCACACGGAGTAGAGTCTTTAGAGTAGGGAAAAGGTTCTGAGGCTAGACCTCTAGCTAGTTTTCCAGTTGAGCCAGCACCTATCGAGAAGTTGGTTGTTCTAGAAGTGTAGGATAAGGATTCACATAGACTGAATAAACTGCACAACTTCCAAAGGTAGTGACTTATGAGGTACTGGGGTGATCCAAAACCCCAGGAAACTAATAACAATCTTGAGGCAGTCACATGATTTTTCTGCCTCCTAAAGACACCTCCTGGTCAGATGGTGGTCTTAGCAGTGAACCTTTCTCATGGTTCCGATGAGAGATGGTAGATTTTGGTGACAAGGTCCCATGATGAGGAGACCCTCACATGGACAGAGTTTGAGCAGCTCTTTAGGGAAGAGTTCTATCTATTCATTCATAGGTCAATGTGGATCCAGGAGCTTCTGTAGTTTCATAATAAGGGAATTACTCCGTCAGAGTACTCAGTGTTGTTTACAAACATTTTTCACTACTCCCTATAAAAGTTTTGAGACCTATTATTTAGGGCTCGTAAATTAAATAAAGGTCAACGTAAATACATCAGGGAAGGTTTGGTTTCCTTGTTCCTTCCCACCTATTATGGAGTGCTGGAGAGGGCCTTGGTGGTGGAGATCTTTCTGGCTAAGTAGACTTCAACCATCAGTGTTTGAAACCAGGGAGATGAGACCTTAGTAGCTCTTCTAGTAGCTTATAGCTGATGGTAGGATTAGGGTTCCATACATCCTCGATGTTTCTGGAGACGACCCCAAGGAAGAGGTTCTCAGGCTCATGGATTTCAAGGATCCTAGGATGGTTTGTTTTCAGCAGTAGGAGAGGTGGTGTTATGATTGAGTTGGACAGAGACATCTTGTTAGAGATTTTCTGACCCACCATGCTTCTAAGAGGGAGCTGGTCGATAGGTCTCCTTGTAAGAGGTAGCGTCTCGAGTATGGAATTACATAGGGTGGAAGACATGGCGACAGAGCTGGTGTAGCAACAAGAGGTGGAAGGCGGTAAAAGTTTCCCCCATCACCACCGCTAGGTGGTCTACAACAAGATCTAGGAGCTAGAGGATGGGGGTGAGGAAAACTACAGAACATATAGGCTATTGAGCCAGAGGCTCCACAGATGGACATAGGTACACTCTATGTCCTTTCTACTTTCATCAGTAGTTTAGATAGATAATGCTAGGAGATACTCATTCCTTTACATTTCTTCCTCGAGGTCTTTTCAAGTTATTGGTAAGACCTTGTATTTGTCTTGATCGATGTGCTTCAAATACATGAAGAAGAGTGATCCTTACCCCATCAAGACATGATTTTTGTGATATGATTAAAACTGTGTGGCTGAGATAGTACCTCCTAAAGCATATGTTATTGATGTGTGGTGGAAGATTCCCTATGACTTATGTGTTTGGGGTAGGGTTGTGTGTTGGGGTATGTTGGCGATGGGCCTTGGGTTCCCCAAAGTGTGTGCTAGTTTGTTTTAGGGAAACCCTTGGTGACTTTGATGTGGTTTTTGCTGAACTCGCTAGTGAGGGAGATCCAGTTGAGAGTTCAGTTTCCTTTCTTTATACCTTTGGATTTTTGGGGAAAAAGTATTAAGGTGGGGAGGATTTAGTGACATGGTTTTTTCCCTATCAAACATTAGAATATTCCAAAAAATAATCCAGAGATGGCCACAGAGATGATACGCGATTCAGGGGCCTGGTATGCCTAGAATAAATTTTATAAAAATATTAATTATATTTATACTATGCACATTGTTGAAATGAGTAGTCTCTTAAACGGTAGCTCGGATTAGAAATATGAGGGAATAGTTGCATCATGAGCTTGTCGTTTACCCTAGATGGGTTATTATTTCAGTCATTGTGGACCTCCTATCAAAAACTCTATCGAGGGTGTTTTAATAAATAAAATAAATTTATTTATTTTGGACACTGGATCGAATAACTTCTGAACCAGGTCTCAGATCAAATTTCTGAGACCTCGGTTGAGTCAAAAGATTGTCTTTATCATAGGTGCAATGTAGAAAATTTTAGCGCCAGTAGTCGAGTTAGGGAGAGCATTGGTGATGGGGTATTAAGTTGATATTGTTATAATATAATTAAAACAAAATATCCTCATCCCCTTATTCTCCGTGGTGTGCATGAAGGAAGAAAATACCTCTCCCATATCCTTCTCCGTTGAAGAACCGAAGGCCAAATTGAATAAACAAGCTATATTAGAATTTGGATCTTGATGGAGGATGCTCTCGGATAATATAACAATAGATTTGGGGCATAGATCTAGGATCGAAGCATCATCATTTCACCTTCGAGGTATGTGATATGATTTTTAATTTTCATCCCCCTTATTTTTGTTTTTTGTTCAAAACATCATAGTTTCTGTGATGATCACATCCTGAGCTTTCCAAAATAAGTCTTGGATTTTTTTTGAGTATCGGGGTGCACCCAGTTGTTCGTAAAAGTTTTTTGGTGGGCGGAATCTCTAGAGGCGGTCTGACAGGGTAGTAGGACGGTGTTCTGGTAGGCGGCACTGTGGAGTCGGGTGGTAGTTGAGGCTGTAGTGGGGGAGGCTGTTGTCGGTGGAGGATGACACTGTCAGAGAAGGAAGAGGCACAAAGTGCTGGGAGGACTGGCCAGGCATGGTGGACCAGCTAAGAGAGGTCGGTCCAACCTTTTTTAGTTCGGGGGTTCTTAAAACCCCTGTAAATTTCAATCTAGTGGTCTGTTTCGCGTGTCGTCTATGGCCACATGAAACCTTCTTCAAGGAGGTTGTTTTGAGGTTAGTTGGAGAATGTTTTGAGTCAGGATTTATTCTTCATGGAACAAAATGTCCAAAAATAGTAATAATATTTTAAGTATTATTATTTTGTGTTTCTTATATCAAACATATCTTGTGCGTCTGATGTCCAATTGATGCACTGTCATCGGGGTTGTCACCCATACATTAATGCAAACATTCAGAGACCAATTTTGAGTGTTTAAACTAGAATCATGGTGTAGGCCCCTTGAGACCCAATCTGAGCATTTAAGATGAAATGTGACTATTTAACTGGGTGTCCATTTTGGACAAAAGAGTAGTTGATCCCGTGTGTTTTTCAGAGAAGATCGCATTGACGTGATCCGTTCAATATATTCTGAGACCTAGGCAAGGACCCCACTCGAGATTGTTATGGATAATAGTACCTTTTTAATCAGTTGTTTATTTTAGGAAAATAAATTTCCTTCCATGCATGTTTTTAGGCATAGAACGTAATGGTGGCCTCGGTTTGGGCCTATGAGATACATAGTGCAGCGATGTTGTGGGTCTCATGGGTTAGTGACATTTGGAACAATAGAAGTTGAGTTAACTCCCTTGATTAATACATATGAAGGGTTCATGTGCCATTAAAACCCCCATACATGTTTTTTAATCCGTTGACATGATGAGTTCAGATAGAGTTGTGGCATCCCTCCAGTATGTCTGGGGTAGGATCCTCTAGATTTTCCTCCCTAGATTAGGTTCTTGGTATTTTTGTGACCACATATACATGGAATGTGATCCCCTATCTAGAAGGATAGTCATGTAGGGTTGTTGGCGTCATCGAGAATATGATACCCTACGTATGGGGTAGTAATTGAAGGGTTGCAGTATCACTGGTTATATGATCCCTTGCTCATGGTGTGGTTTCAGTAGGGTTTGTGGTATCGTCAGTAAGATCCCCTATGTCATGATTATACCATATGGTATTTTCAGTATCATCATTACTAACTTTATGCCTACGACAATCCTCTATCCAAGTTATGTGATATGTAGAACATCAAATGATGTTGAAGTATCCCCAATAGATCCTCAGAGCAATACCCTACTTGAGAGATATTTGAGTTACCAGGTTGGGTTCTAGATTCCCTTAGGGGACCCTAGGAGTGATTCCATATCCAAGGAGTTTTGTGTTTTCAGAGATTCTTGTTGTGACATTCTTAATGGCGATTTCTGACGAGCATGTTTTCTCAGATGGGCCATCTGGGATAGCGGTGTCAGACCGGATGAAGTGTATCTCTCATATGAGTATCATCTATGATGACATATCTCATGAAGTTTGCTCTCTTGGTTATGTGTTTCCTTAGAGCCTCAAGTCAAACCTTTCATTTGCAATGAGGTCAGATTCTCATTCTTCTTAGTGTCTGATATGAGTATATCTTGTGTGTTTTATGGTTTTACCTTACGATGTTATCATAAGTTCAATGACACACCCTATGGTTTGAAATGAGTGGCTGAGTTTATCTGAGTATGGTCTTCATATAAAGTTTCTCTCACATTTGGGTTTCCTCTAGCTGGGATGAGTGAACTGATTCCTTTCAGTTTATCTCTTTTCATTAGAGGTTTTAGGGTGCCTAATGAGTACCGTTATACTCACCCCTACATAGGATATTCCAAATCATGTTTTGTGTCATTTTCAAACCATAGGTCTTTAGATGGGGTCCCTGGAGGACCCAAAGAAGGATAAGCACAATGATCTTCATGGACCAGGGTGTTTTCTAGAGCTGGGCCGATGAGCTTACTGGTGGGAGTTTTATAGAGATCCCCTCCTTCTAGGAAGGTTGGACGCTTTTGATATTTTCTTTTTGTGGGCCTTATATTTTCCCATTTGTACTGTTGTTGTACTGTAGTTATGGGATAGATATATGCATACATTTATTTTCAATTTTTATATATCTCTACTATGTTTCATTGAGGTGTATGTTGCTGCGTGTGTACATATACCTTAGGCTTTGGCCTCCCATGTCTGTGATATCCAACTCGGCTCTGGTCTCTAGCCCCTGGCCTATTGGAGGTGGGCTTGGGGAGTCATTTCTCAAGCCTCTTTGGGTCGGGTTTTGACAGGTTGGATGAGGATTTCAAATAGATGATTTTTATTCATTCGAGCATGCTTCTTTATGCACTTCTTCTAACATTGTTAAACAATCATTGGCTCCCTTCATTTAGATTATATTTTCTATAGGGGATTTATAGAAGAAAATATATATTGGTAATTATAATGGGGTTTTGGACTATGTTATAAATTTCTAATTACAAGAGAATATCAAAACCATGTACTCGGGTTAAGAGATCAATATTTCTACCATGCATAATAGAATTCGATTTTTAGTGGGAATTTGGTAATATTGTACTAGTATTTACTTGAGAAACAGTGAATGATGATTTAGTCAATGGTATTGATAAAGATCATTGAGTGAAAATAATATAATATCAAATCAAAGAATAAAATAATTATCAAATTCTCTTGGTGAATAGTGTTGTGGTTGGTGTTTTAGAACCAACTCCCTTTATATACTTTTTGTAAAAAAAATATTTGAATTCAGATTGATATATACATGGTTAATTCTTATTATATTTCAATCAATCATATTTATACTTTAATTAATAACATACCTAGAATATGTTTTTCAATGATAGGTTACAAAAGTTCATGCTATAATAAGAACCTAGGTGTTCCATGAAAATATTCTTAATTCTATGCCACATTGACTGGATACATATTCCTGATGAGATATGATAATGTAATAATATTTATTTTTGGGGGACTATACGAATTGTGACTTCATATCAGTAGGATTTCACATGGTGATATCCAATAGAGGAGATAATGATGATATACCACATAGTAGGAGTTCAATGTACTATGTACCATCGAAAATTTGTATCTATGAGTGTGTGTAATAGTAAATAGACTTGAGAAAATTATTGGCATATATAATGAATTTTTTACTTTGATAGATTATAAAAAAAATTACATATATTCCCTTAGATAATTATTTTTTATTGGATGAATCATGAGTGTCATGAAATTAATTGAATGATTAAGAAATTATTTTTCCCTTCTAAGTATTAAAAGTATATATATTTGGATGTTTTATTAAGATAAAAGTTCTTGATAAAAAAATATATTGTTACAGTGATCAAATACATGTTTATCATTATAATAAAAATAAAAATATATCAATCATTAAGGGATTATGATACATGCATTCAATTTTCTTGATGATGTATTGGATAAAAATGATATTATATTACTCAGTTATTGTTCATCAGAAGGTTTCCATTACTACCAATTTTTTATTTGTATTTTTGTTCATACCGTGTTGTAATATACTGATCATATTATTTTATTTTGACTTAATTATACTGATAAAGTGACATACAGGGTTACAAAATATGTTTTTCTAGAAGCTCGTGAAAGTTATTTTAATTTTATTTTTGATAATGTAATCAATCCCAATTTAAGGATCATTTTTTATTCAAGATATGTTAATTTAAATTCAATCCCATGTTATTATTGAAGAAGAATTAAGGTAATTGGATGAATTTTCTCAAATAAGTAGTCATAAATTGTTGGAGTAAATAAACAGGTGTATATTTATTTATTTATTTATTTGAGTGATCTTAAACAGATTTAATGATCAAATTACATGTAAGTATTTAATTGGAATAATTATTACATTGTATTTATTTAATGTTCCTCATATAAATAATTAATTAATAAATTGTAATCAAATTAATATTTAAATGACATAAGATTTATTTATTTATATGTTAAAAAATAGTTATTATTATTTAATAATCTAATTTAATCATCATCGATGACATGCACTACTAGAATTTAGAGCTACGACTACAGAGATATACCCACGGACAAAAGGAAACATGGCTATATCCTGATTATAGCCATGGAAATTTCGCTGTCCGTGGAAATTAACCCACCCGACTCCTCAATTTACTGTAACCCTCTCGTGCCCCTCCTCCTCGCGACTCTTCTCCCCGATGTTCCGTGATCCTCCTCCTTCGATGGGCCACCCAACCTCACCATGATCATCCTCCTCCGGCGCGGCCACTCCACTTCCCCACTGTCGCTGCTCCGATGCGGACTCCCCACCTCCTCTGGCGACGTGCCTCCGATGCGGTCACCCCACTTCACCGCGATTCTCCTTCTCGGACGCTGCCCCAACACGGCTTCGACGCTGCCCCGACCGGCTCAGATGCGGCCACTCCACCTCTCGGGATCCTCCTTCCACGCGTCCACCCCCGATCCTTCTTTTCCAACACAACGACCCCACCTTTACGATTTCTCAGTCGAACCAAGTCCTACCTTGGCATCCTCCTCCCATGATTTTTCACTGACCCCACTCAAGGGACCCTAGAGAAATCCACCCTTCTTCAATTTCTCAAGCGAAATCCCTACCTACTGCACTCCTTGCCTCGCCAGGTATTTTCTGAATTTCGGATCCAACGTGGTATTTAGGTCTCATGTTTTACCTTCTCTAGATCGGTGGATCAATTTATTCTAATATTAGTTTTCATGGAACTGACATCCAAGAGGAATGATAATTTTTTTAATTAGGCACGTGATCCTAGTTCAGTTGTGACGTGACTTCTGGAGCTGTGAGATGGGTTGCAACTGGGTGGTACAAGAGAATACACCTATTTACTTTGACATAAGTTGAGTAAGCACAAAAAATTCATGCATGGAAGTTGTGTATTTTTTAATCAGTGTTAGATGACAGAGGGTAGAGAATCGATGGAAATTTTAACGAGATTCTCATAGGTGAGGTATCTCATAGCTTTAAATGAAACAGAGGAAGTTCCCTATGAAAAAGGGCTCTTTGGAAATATATTGGGTATGGTTATACCAGATCTTGGTTAAGGAAAGGTTTTTCCAATGGTGATTTGATAATGGCTTGAAAGAAGTGGTATATAGATTTAGATTTGTATCTTCAAGGTGTTTCTTGTGGGGCAATTTTAAGTAAATCCATGTGGTGGTGAGTGCACCAATGGATGGTGTGTAAGGTGATAATCTTTTTTTCTAGAAAACTCATCACATGCCAAGAATGGAATTATCATGCAAAGAGAATGGGTATTGAGTAGTTTTTTGGTTATCTCTTAAGAATGAATAGGTTTTGGATGAATCCAGTCATCATGTTTGGGGATAGACAGAATGTGGGTTGTGGTGCTTGGATTTTGATCAAGTGATGTTATGAAAAGGGTTATCCTATAGTGGAGAGAGTGACATCAGTCATGGGAAATATAAACCCATGAGGGTAGGGTTCTGGTTTTGGGAGACCAATAGGTAGGTATTTCAAATGGAAATTAGTTTCCAACAACCTAATGAGTACCTAAATTGAGTTGGTTTTTCTTGGAGATTAGAGTCCGAACATGGGCATTTGGGTTGAGTGGAAATAGTAAAGATCCAAGGATTATTTAGATTTGAAAATTAATTGGTTCTTATGGAAATCATAACATGGGATTGATTGACTAATGACTCAAATGAGGGAATCACACTAGTTTTCGGACTTGATGTGGTTTTGATGATCCAAATGTGTTAAATCATGGTTATGTCAAAGCTAGCGATAGGGCTTTATGGTAGTCTAGTTGGTGGAGGCCCAGACCTACGAATTTCACCATGTATCAAGAGTTTAATTCATTTGTCTATAATGTTGAACATGATGTGCCTCCTGAAATAGGGGGATTGGGAATTGAATGTTCTGAAAATTTGGTGACGTTTGGAGCCTATGCATCATCATCAGGATCAGGATGGCTTGTGATGAACCAATATGATTGGGTTAGGAAATGTCAATGCTTTCAATAGTGTACAATGATAGGTTTATATGGATAAAAATTTAAACTTAGATTCACACCATGATTTGGAATGAATATCAAAGTGCCATGTTATAATAATGGAATTGAATCCACTTGTTATTTTGTTAAGAAGCATCTAGATAAATATGATATTTCTCAACAAGCTACTGTAATGTAGACACCCTAATAGAATGGGGTGGTTGAGAGGTAAAGTAGAACCGTCAATAATATAACACAAACTATGGTGATCTCTAGTGGTATTACAATGTATAAAAAAAAGTTTCCTTCTGAACTAAGTTATAAAAGGAAACCAACATTGAAGTATTTATGAGTCTTTGGTAGTAAGTTCTATATTCTTTACATGGAAGGGAATCAATAAAAGTATATAAATAACACGATTAAGTTATATTTCATATATATTCTTTAAGAAGCAAGTTTTATAGATTTATTAATAATAATATCATTAAAATTTTGGAAATAAAATTTGTAATAATGGATAGGAAAGAAAAAGGAATCTATGACAGGATCATTGAAGATAATGTAGAGAAAAGTGAATCTTTACAAGAGCCTATAGAGTCTCTTAGGGTTATTGAGGACTCCATCATAGAATTTTTTAATGAATATGATAAAGAAAAAGACATAAATATTCCAATTACACCTAAAAGATTTACTAGAACTAAAAATATTGATGAAGAGAACATTTTGGGAGACAAATCTGTTGTAGTATAAACTAGGATGATGTATAGAATTAAAAGAAATGACCTCTTATATTTATTTGCGTAAAAAAGATTTAATTAAGCATCCAATGATTAAAATTGGATTAAATATATGAATGAGGAGTTAAATTAGACAAAAAATAATGACATGTAGAAATTTGTTCCACAAACAATAGATGAAAATATCATATTTACGAAACAAGTATTCATAAATATGCTTAATGAAAATAGAGAAGTTATAAAATTCATAGTCAGAATTTTGTGAAAGGGATATTCATTTATTGGTAGGGTGGTTGTAGATAAAATATTTTCACCAATTGATTGTATTGAGGTTATCAAATTGTTTCTTACCATAGTTATATAGAGAATATCAAGGTATATCTATTGTATATAATAAAACGTATTATTTTCTCATTGGAGTTTTTTAAGGAAGTTTAAATTGGTCAACTATGTGGATTTCAAATAAATGATTATGATAATAAATTTTTCATTTTTAAGAATGGGTTTTGTGGCTTAAAACATGTACATGTAGCTTGGAACTCAAGGCTTGAAAATGTTCATTTTTTTGAGGTTTATGAGAGTAGTTAACTATAATATCTATATTAATAGGAATTTTTTTAAGGGAACAAAGGCCTCTTTATTTTAATTATAAAGAAAAAGAATAAAGTTCAGAGGAAATACAAGAACACAACACTTAAAAAGACATCAACCCATTTTAGAATGGGTATTCATACTATGAAAAGGAAGTCTTCCACCCCTGCCGTGGGAGTTCTGACCTCTCCTCCCGGTCCTGGCTTGTATCCATGGACCTTCACCATCAGCATCATCAAGGTGCTCCAAAACAGCATCAGTCTTTATGGTTTCTTCTTTATTCACTCTGTCACTTTTATTCCCATCATCATCACTGCTAAGCGAGGAAAGGATTTCAAAAGTGTTATGAGTACCAACATTTCTGTTTGTCCGGGTCCTTGATGCTTGAGGTGGGGTGCTGCTTGTAAGAGAGGTAGAAACATTTGATCTCAATAGTTCAACATTCTTCATAGGTTTATGTGCCTCTCTTGATGGAGGAGGCATTGTAGTCTACTCCGTCACATTGTGTGTTTGTCCAATTGGCTTGGAAACACCCAAAATAGAGATGGGGTTCGGAAGGGAGCCCTTTTTTAGAGAAGATTCTTTCCACTTTGAGATGGATGACTTTGGGTGGAAATCACCCCTTCCATTGTGCTGGGTATCTTAAACTTCTCCAATAACTACTCATCGATGGGAAACTTTGATTCCACACAAGTGGGTTGAACATCCATGCCATGAACTTCTATGGAAGTTCCAACAAGAGTACTATCAGGGTGAGCACTGGGCACCAGTTTAGGTCAAAATTCAGCAGTAGAGTGATTAACTTCACTTCCCACCATAGGAGGGTTAATGCTCAAACTCAAAACTTACAGATTTATAGGAACATGTAGCGCCCTATCAGTTGCAGGAAATTTTTTAACTCCACTTCTCACTGTAAGAGCAGGTTTCATGAGACAAGATTTTTTTGAAGTCGCACCTTGTGTTTGCTGTAAGTCCATTGAAGGGCTAGAAACATCATCCTTTTTCACAGATTCCTTGGACATGGAAGGGTAGGGGACCTTTGCATTGCCATTTTCGGTAGTCACTTCCTTGGATTCCTTGTTTGTGTTTTTATTCTTAACCTTACTTGAGGTCTATGTCTCTAACTTGTGATTCACTTTTCACATTTTGTATGATTTTCTGTGAGTAAAATAAATCTGGATTGATTTGTTGATTTTAGTGATAACATTTTTATGTTTTCATTAATTAAATGTGTTTTCATTAATTAAATGTGTTTTCATTAATTAAATGTATTCTCATTTATTTATGTTTGGTTTATGAGGATTCTTCTTCTCCTGCA
Source organism: Viscum album (assembly GCA_963277665.1). Classification (NCBI taxonomy): domain Eukaryota; kingdom Viridiplantae; phylum Streptophyta; class Magnoliopsida; order Santalales; family Viscaceae; genus Viscum; species Viscum album. Next base: position 1,923,034,040 of record OY728128.1, on the reverse strand, counting down.
ATTGATTTAGGTGAATATTCCAATGCAGATGTTGATGACGATGGTGGTCTGAGAGGAGGACATGATGATGTTGGTGTTTCTGAAGGATATGATGAGGGTCTTAATGGTTTTGATGATACTGATATTGAGGTACATTTTAGATGTAAATTTTATTCTTGGTTTATACATTGAATTCTACCATATAATGATGTTAGTGTTTAATAGATGTTGTGGTGTATACATGTAGGAAAAACTAAGTCGAGTAGTTTAGAAAATATGATTCAGTTGATGAGATCAAACAAAATGAGGAGACTGGTTCAATGGTATGGGGTTTAAATGAATTATATACTTCTATTGAATGAATAGAAACATGAATGTGATATAGCCACAATAGTTTTAAAAGTGTGGCTACAGGTATCTCATAGTTTCCTCCATCTCCCGTATACCTGCTCCCTCTTCCGTCATGATTATTCCACCTCCTCCTTCGCCGCTCCTCCTCCCATCCTCCCATCCCCCCTCCTCCCCCCCGTGATTCCTCCTCCTCATCCTCCGGCTCAGATGCAGTCAACACGACTCCCCACCGACAAGCTCCGACGCCTCCCTGTCGACACAGCTCCGGCACTGCCAGCCCACCTCCTGGCCAACACGATCTCCCCACCTCTCTGCCGATGCCCCCCCCCCCCAACCTCACTGCGGCCCTCCTCCTCCGGCACTGCTAGCCCACCTCCTGCATGAGATCCCATAGTCATACACACCTCCCTCCTCTGACCACCTCTCCTCTTGCATTTTTTTGTGATTTCATAGTGATTCATGGACGATTCTTCATGGTATGGCCTCTACTTCAATTATCCCTCCTTTTCCCTGCATTTTTCTTCCTTCCCCGTTGTGATTTTAGTTTGGTAAAACACTAGGGGTTCTGATTTTGCCAATTCTTGATGTTCTATTTGTTTCTAGGGCTCACTTGGGTATGTTCATACTTGTTTGGGAAACTTCCACTGAAGGCTATGTGTTTCTGACGGTTCCAGCTCACCCACCCTTGATTTTAGGTAGGTGTTACTTTGGAACTCCCTTGTATTATGTGTAATAAATTGTTTGAGTGTTTTAAATGCTTCTTTATGAATTTAAAAGAATATTTCATGCGCTTAGTAAGCTCAAAATGGTGTTTGGATGGTTTTAATGCTTGGAATGGGCTTAAGCTATTCCAAGTGCTTTTAAAATTTCCCATGAAGTGGCTAAGGGCATGAAATATGCTTATGATGTCATTGTTGATAGATTATAAAAAGTTTTAAGAAGGATGGTCAATTATAAAAATGATCCATAAGATGGTCAATTATATAGAGGTTTGGATGATGTCATTGTGGAGATGATGTCCATAAGATGGTCAAAAGTACGGTCAATCATTTTTATAATTGACCATCCTTCTTATAATTGAATGCAAAAGTAGCATGTATGATGTCATTGTTGATAGATAATTGACCATCATTCTTAAAACCTTTATTTATTTCTAAGTGAGAAATCTTCAAGAGACACTCTTTAAGTTTCTTTTTCAGCATGAACACTATTTTTATATCTCTTTCATTTTCATCATTACTTCTATCATCACTTTTGAATAATTCATTATTCACCTTCTCAGTTAGTAGCATTTCACCATCTTCACTAGATGATTCTACCTCTTCATTATCCTTACTAAAATCACTATCTTCACACTTAGATAAAAAGTTTCACATCTTAAACTTAGATAAATTCTTAACTTTCCCATTAAGAGAATAATTTTATGCCTTATTATTCAAGTAATTTCTTGGAATATCATCTTCATCTTCACTCTATTTTTATATCTCTTTCATTTTCATCATTGCTTCTATCATCACTTTTGAATACTTCATTATACACCTTTTCTGTTAGTGGCATTTCACCATCTTCACTAGATGATTCCACCTCTTCATTATCCTTACTAAAATTACTGTCTACACACTTAGATAAAAAGTTTCACATCTTAAAATAGATAAATTCTTACCTTTCCCATTAAAAGAATAATTTTATGCCTTATTCTTCAAGTAATTTCTTGGAATATCATATTCATCTTCACTCTCTTAATTCAAGATGTTTACCAGCTTTCTTTTTCATTTGATCATAGAAACGTTAGTCACAACCAATTTCAGGTCCAACTTCTTGATATGTTTCGAAATCTTTCTTTCCTTTCCAAACTGTAAGGATTTCTTCACTGTATTTCTCATTTGAATAACCCCTTTAGTGATGTCAGCATGTCGATGACTACTTAATTGGTTCCATAATTGACTGGGACAATTAGTAATTATTTTTTGTCACTTGCTATTGTTTTTTTTCTTATGCTAGATTCTGTTTAAGATTCATCCATTGAAGTTAAGGCATTCTCTCTTATAATATATGTTTTTCTTGCTTGAAAATGGCAATATTGTACAGATTTACTTGAATTACTTTCATTCATGTATTCCTTTCTCTCAATCTATAAAAGTCTTTGTCTCAACTTTAGGTAAGGAGATTTCATCTTCTACATGGTATCAGTGGGTGCTCTTTAAACCAAACCCTCCCTCTTTTTTTCTCTCCCGTCTAGGGTTGCCAGATAATCTTGCGGATTCCCGGTTCGATCTGGCCCGCCCTCCCAAGCAGATCTTTCAAAACTCCCACTTCTTATAAACTCTAAACCTCACAGATCCAGAATTCAAGAATCTCTACCATATCTCTCCTTCAATTTCATTGACTATTCACTGCACATGAGATAGATATTTGAAAATCATATAATGCCCCCTTTAGGAACTATATGTCGATTGATTTTTATCCGTGCATAATTATCAATGCCCAAGTCCCCTACCATGGGATCAACTACAAAATTCTATAACTTTACATGTCTTGGCATCATGATATTAAAATTCACAACTACCATCAATGGCTATAAGTTAAGATATAGCCTCACTTTTTTTTAAACTGTGGCTTTAGAGTAGAAAAACCCTCGGTACCGACCTCCTCTTGTTTTATTAATGGGTTTAGAAACCCTCCCTCCATCATGACTCATCTCTATTCCCTCCCTCCGTCGCAAGAATAATGTCCAATAAATTTTTTGTCACATAAATATACTGGAAGACATGTTCGATTCAAGCATTGAAATATTCTTAATGTATCCCTCCATTTTCTACCAGGATATGCTAATGGTATTCTTGTGAAGTGGTGGGGATATGTGCATAATCCCTGTTTTCTTCTAGAATATATTGGTAAACTTGCAATATTAGCTCATTCCCTATGATCGACAACTCTCTATTCATAGAAAGATTTCCAAAGGGCCCTAATTTTAGAGTTTAGGGTGACAACCTATAGCGTGACACCCTCAATAGTAGACTGAGGGGTAGTAATTGTATTTCCCTATGATCAACAACTCTCTATTCCTACAAAGAATGTTTTAATAATAGGTGCTTGGGAAGACCATGACATAGACAATGTTTCCATGAGGTTATAGAACTTTTAGAGATTATCATAAAAGATCTTTTCCAAGAAAATTAGCCGAAAAAAATTGAAATTAAAAATGGGTTATAGGATCTAGATATGACATGAATCACTTTTTAAAGCATGTATAAACTTGGTTAATGTTTTAAAACCATACAACATACCCATTAGTTTTAAAGATTCCTGAAAATAGAAGCATATTTCAGTATTCTACATCACAGTTTCACACTTTATCATGTAGTGGTAGGTCCATAGAAGCTTCCTACACCTATTAAGCATGTTATACTTTTTACATTTTCAAACCCATGTTTTTATGCTCTTTGCAATGGTTGGTGCATCACCTGATAATATGCTTTTGTTGAGCATGAGATTAAAAGTGAGATAAGGCATGCTTACAAGTTAACGAGGATGAATTGTTTCTATTCACAAGTATAAGAATGAGGATATGCATACATGAGTGTAGATTATTAGATTCTTTCAGCCACCTATGTTCAATATATGAGTAGTCATTCAATTTGACATTACCGTTTATCTGCTTATAGGGTGCTTCTTCTGGTGCAAGATCCCAAACAACTGACTCATGTACTATATCAATGTCATCATTGTACCTAACGGTATGTAATAACTTATTCCATCATGATTTTTGTTTTATGTACTCTGAATTCTTTATTCAAATTACAAAATTGTAAATGTGCTTTTCAAAATGTTCTCTTAATGAAAAATATAATTTTATCTTATGCAATTTAATTTCACCATGCATCCAAATCTAACATATCATTGTTTATACATTGAAAATCAACTATTCTCTATAATGTTAAGGGATTTATATGATTATTAGCTGCTTTATTGTATTTATTACTCAGCTTTATTGATTTATTATCACATGATCATCAGTAGTTTCATTTTTTTTGGTGCTCCAACTCTTGTGTATGTAGATTCATATCATATTCTTTCAACTTTTCTACTACCGAGTATGTTATACCTGAATCGTCTGATCATAGGGTGTCTACTTAGCATACAATTTTATTGGACCATCCGATGATCCTCTATTGTATATTGTATTCTCACAGCGCATATTCTTTCCTCTGATTGCAGTGTACTCCATCCGATGATCAATCCGATATTCTCACTCTACCCATTCGTGTCATTGCACGACCCATTCATTTGGTTGTTTTACATTAAAATTCTCATACTGTGTCTGGTTATCTTGAACCATTTCATATATGATTATAACCTTCTGATAGTTACTGCATGCAGAAGTATTACTAGATCGCCTCTATCCGAGCAATGGTGTCTTGGTTTATCCGAGCATCTCGGTCGGTGTATTTATGTCTGAACATCCCCCCTGCCCGCAACACCCCCCTTGCCGCCTTCGAATCGGCCCACACCATCCCCCCAACACCTGCAACCATCCCCTTTCAACCAGCATTCCAGCCTCCTCCTGCTCCCTTCGCTCCTGGTCTGAAGATGTTGCCCTGCGGATGTCGCTGGATTGGGCCAACATGCTGCGGTCACGCTGCGGTCATGCCGCGGTCACGCCGCAGTCACTCCGCGGTCACTCCGCGGTCACGCCACGGTCACGACGGCGGTCACGCCGCGGTCACGCCTCGGTCACGCCACGGTCACGCCACGGTCACGCCTCTGTCACGACGCGGTCACGCCGCGGTCACGCCGCGGTCACGCCGCGGTCACGCCGCGGTCACGCCGCAGTCACGCCGTGATTTGGCCCTACTCCAGCCACATCCAGCCCACACCAGCCCCCTTCCACCTTCATTTCAGCCTGCTGCCACCAGCATTCCAGCCCGCAACAGCCCCCCCCCCCCCCACCTTCGAATCAGCCCCACACCATCCCCCCAACACCTGCAACCAGCTCCCTTCCACCCGCATTCCAACCTCCTCCCACTCCCTTCGCTCCTGGCCGGAAGATGCTGCCCCGCGGATGTCGCTGGATCGGGCCAACACGCTGCGGTCACGCCGCGATCACGCCATGGTCACGTCGCGGTCACGCCGTGGTCACGCCACGGTCACGACGCGGTCACGCCGCAGTCACTCCGTGATTTGGCCCTGCTCCAGCCACATCCAGCCCACACCAGCCCCCTTCCACCTTCATTTCAGCCCGCTGCCACTAGCATTCCAGCCCGCAATAGCCCCCCCCCCCCCACCACCACCTTCGAATCCGCCCGTGCCATCCCCCCAACACCTGCAACCAGCCCCCTTCCACCCGCATTCTAGCCTCCTCCCGCTCCCTTCGCTCCTGGACGGAAGATGCTGCCCCGCGGATGTCGCTGGATCGGGCCAACACGATGCAGTCATGCCACGGTCATGCTGCGGTCACACCGCGGTCACGCCGCGGTCAAGCCGCGTTCACTCCGCGGTCACGCCGCGGTCACGCCGCAGTCACGTCGTGATTTGGCCCTGCTCCAGCCACATCCATCCCACACCAGCCCCCTTCCACCTTCATTTCAGCCCGCTGCCACCAACATTCCAGCCCGCAATACCCCCCCCCCCCCCCCCACCACCTTCGAATCAGCATGCAACGTCCCCCCAACACCTGCAACCAGCCCCCTTCCACCCGCATTCCAGCCTCCTTCCACTCCCTTCGCTCCTGGCTGGAAGATGCTGCCCCGCGGATGTCGCTGGATCGGGCCAACACGCTGCGGTCATGCCGCGGTCACGCTGCGGTCACGCCGCGGTCACGCCGCAGTCACACCGTCGTCACGCCGCGGTCACGCCGCGGTCACGCCGCGGTCACGCCGCGGTCACACCGCGGTCACGCCGCGGTCACGCCGTGGTCACGCCGCGGTCACGCCGCGGTCACGCCGCGGTCACGCCGCGGTCACGCCGCGGTCACGCCGTAGTCATGCCATGATTTGGCCCTGCTCCAGCCACATCCAGCCCACACCAGCCCCATTCCACCTTCATTTCAGCCCACTTCCATCGACATTCCAGCCCGCAACAGCCCCCCTGCCACCTTCGAATCTGCCCGCACCATCCCCCCAACACCTGCAACCAGCCCCCTTCCACCAGCATTCCAGCCTCCTCCCGCTTCCTTCGCTCCTATCCAGAAGATGCTGCCCCGCGGATGTCATTGGATCGGGTCAACACGTTGTGGTCACACCGAGGTCACGCTGCGGTTACGCCGAGGTCACGCCGTGGTATTAATATTTTTCCCCTTCAGAGCATCTTTCAACGAAGTATTAATAGAGGATGTCTTGCAGAATTTCTGTACAATTCTGCACTTATCAGTGGCATGGCCTATCATCCTGCAATGCTCATTGTACTTTGGTATGTTTTCTAATACAAAACATACCTCAATAAGATGATCATTTATATCAATAGAAACACATTCCAGGGGGTGTAGAAAGGGGCAGGGGGAGGGGTGTCCGGCAGGGGGGGGTGTCCAGCAGGGGGGGAGGGGTGTCCAGGGGGTGCAGGGGGTGTCCAGTGGGGCTGTCCAGTTGGGGCATGGGGGCTGTCCAGTGGGGTGCAGGGGGAAGGGGGAAGGGGTGTCCAGTAGGGGGAGGGGTGTCCAGCAAGGGGAGGGGTTGTCCAAGCAGGGGGGGAGGGGTGTCCGGCAGGGGGGAGGGCTATCCAGGGGGTGTGGGGGTGTCCAATGGGGCTGTCCAGTTGGGGCATGGGGCTGTCCAGTGGGGTGCAGGGGGGCATGGGGGACTAAGGGGGCATGGGGGTGCAGGGGGGTGTTCAAGGGGGTTGTCCAGGGGGTTTCAAGGGGGGTGCAAGAGGGATGTCCAGGAACATAAGCCCATGCAGGTTATGAATGTCTCTATAGAGAAAATGTAGTGCTTTCCAGATCTGGAAAATATCATAAAACATCCCACATATACTTCACAAGCACCAGGTTTAACTATTTCACCACCTATAGATAGTGAGCACGGTGCTATAAAATCTGGGTAACTCTATTTCAAATCATAATTCCAATGTTTTGTTTAATGCAGTACTACATGAAATCTGATGATTTATGTTGATGACATGATTACAATTTCTAAGAACATGAGCCTCATAATTATTGTAAAATACCAAAATAATGGTAAGTTTGAAGTGAAAGACTTAGGCATAGCTAATAAAACCATAGGCATTGAAATTTTTAGAGATAGACCAAATAAATTTTCTTACTTATCTCAAAATGGTTAAATATTAAATATTAAAAATAGAAACATGTTTGAATCTCTCAAAATTTCCAATGTACTCCTAGTAAAACACTTTAAATTTTCTTTAACACAAAAACCCATTGCTGATGATGATATTCAATTTAGGTGTAAAATCCATTATGATAATATTTTTGGTAGCATTATGTACTCTGATTTCCATGGGACCTGATATTGCCTATGAAATCTACAGTCATAGCAGATTTATGACCACACCTGGGATGCCATATTTTCATGCCCTTAAGTGGATTCTTTGATACCCATCATGTAACTCTAATCTATCTTTGTGTTATGGTAAAGATGTCAACAATTCTGAAATTGTGGTTGGATATGTAGATGTAGACTATGAATGTAATATTTACACTAGAAAATCCTTGAATGGTTATGTGTTCACTTCCTATGGTGGCCTCATTTATTTTAAATGTAACATGCAGTCAATGTTTTCTATTTCAACCATGGAATATATGTATATTTCCTTGATTGAGGATGTGAAATAATCCATATGGATGAAAGGTGCATCTTCTAAACTTATCCTTTTCAATTCTGTTATAAATGTTTATTCTAATAGTCAATCAACCCTTTATTTTTCCAATATTTTAGTTTTTCATGGTAAACTAAAACACATAGACATTAGGGGGGGGACAGGTGCAGGTGTGCTGGGGTAGCAGGGGGGGCTGGGGAGGGGGGGATAGGTGCAAGTGGGCTGGGGTAGCAGGGGCTGGGGGGGGGGGCTGGTGCAGCTGGGGGTTGGTGCAGGTGGGCTGCGGGGGGGGGGGGGGGGGGGGGGTTGGTGCTGGGGGGGGCTGGTGCAGATAGGGGTTGGGGTTGGGGGGCTGGTGCAGGTGGGCTGCGGGGGGGGGGGGGGGGGGGTGGGCTGGGGGGTGGCAGGGGGGCTGGGGAGGGGGGACAGGTGCAGGTGGGCTGGGGTAGCAGGGGGCTGGGGGGTTGGTGCAGCTGGGGGATGGGGTTAGGGGATGGTGCAGGTGGGCTGCGGGGGGGGGGGGGGGGGACTGGTGCTGGTGGGATGGGGGGGTGGCAGGGGGCTGGGGGGGCTGGTGCAGCTAGGGGTTGGGGTTGGGGGCTGGTGCAGGTGGGCTGCGGGGGGGGGGGGGGGGGGCTAGTGTAGGGGGCTGGGGTTGGGGGCTGGTGCAGGTGGGCTGCGGGGAGGGGGTTGGGGTGGCAAGGGGGCTAGAGAGGGGGGACAGGTGCAGGTTGGCTGGGGTAGCAGGGGGCTGGGGGGGGGCTGGTGCAGCTGGGGGATGGGGGTTGGGGGCTGGTGCAGGTGGGCTGCGGGGGGGGGGGGGGGGGTGGAGGTGGGATGGGGGGTGGCAGGGGGGCTGGGGAGGGGGGATAGGTGCAGGTGGGCTGGGGTAGCAGGGGGCTGGGGGGGGGGGGGCTGGTGCAAGAGTGATGAGGGGGAGCTAATACTGAATTTCTTTACATTGTAGAGTATGCAGTAAAAGAATCTATACCATGTCCAGCTACTATAAAGGTATGGTGTTTATTTTTTATCTCTATTTTGTAAGAGTTAATTGGTATTGAAGTTACTCATTCTTTTATATCATCAATTTTAGTTGAAATGTAGTTATTAAATCCAAATACTATATAATTCATGTTGGATCCATACATGCCTTTAGTAAAGAGGTCCATGTAATGTTTTAAATTTCATGTGTGTTATGTGATGGTTTCCAACTTTTAAGTGGTGTGGGATCTCTTAGTGCATGATCTGGAGGTATTTGACATTATTATTTGAATAGATAGAATGATCGGTGTTATGTACTAGATTGAATTTTCTCATTTTTGAGTTCATTTTAAATCTCTTTTTGGGGTCTCTCTTTCATTTTAGGGTAAGTGGGATTCTATATTTGGGATAGTAAGGGGGTGTCCAGACGGGGAAGGGGGTGTCCAGATAGGGGGGAGGTGTGTCCAGACAGGGGGGATGTCACTGGACCGGGCCAACACGTTGTGGTCACGCTGCGGTCACGCCGTGGTCACGCCGCGGTCACGCTGTGATTTGTCCCTGCTCCAGGATGACACCCTACGACGGTTACTCTTCCTTAGAGAAACATTGAATGGTTATCTCTATAATTTTTCGTATTTCCTCATTCCTAAACTATATCTCCTCTCAACGCTTCCTCTCATCCATCTTTCCACAAAACGTGCATAGCAGGTGGTACAAAGGCTCAATTCAGCTGAAAACATTGGTTTGGAATTGTCTGGCATATTTTATTGTACATGTATCACATAATATTTGAATGGTTAGCTCTATAATTGTTGGATGCTGCCACTTGTAATGAGGTACTTAATTTCCTCCCCCTCTTTCTTCCATTAAATATTAGACAGATCCTATGTAAAAAAATCATTCTCCACCTCCGAGGAAGGAACTCTCAACTACCATTCTTATGTTTGTCTTCCTGCTGATGAATAAAATTCCCCAAGTATATTAAGAAAATTTTATTCATTTTTCTTCATTTACCTCTTCTTACTTACTGATGATTTCATCAGCCGGATTCGGTCTTTTAGAAATAGACCATGACATCCATCCGTTGTCTAGGGGGTCCAGTGGGGGGGGGTCTGTCCTGGGGTGTCCAGGGTCTGGGGGGCTGGCAGGGGGGACTAGCAGGGGGACTAGTAGGGGGTGGCAGGGGGGGACTGGCAGGGGGCAGGGGGGGGGGCTGGCTGGAAGGGGGAAAGCAGGGGGTGGCAGGGGGGAACTAGCATGGGGCAGGGGGACTGGCAGGGGGGACTAGCATGGGGCAGGGGGGAAAGGCAGGGGGACAAGCATGGGGGTGGCAGGGGGGGCTGGCTGGCAGGGGGGAAAGCAGGGGGGTGGCAGGGGGAACTAGCATGGGCAGGGGGCAGGGGGGCTGGAAGGGGGGGTGGCAGGGGGGACTAGCATGGGGCAGGGGGGAAAGGTACGAGGACAAGTAGGGGGTGGCAGGGGGTGGCAGGTGGGCTGGCTGGCAGGGGGTGGCAGGGGGTGGCAGGGGGGAACTAGCAGGGGGCAGGGGGTGTCTAGTGGAAGGTGTCCAAGGGTGGGGGTGTCCAGTGGAAGGTGTCTAGGGGGGTCTAGGGGGTGTCTAGGGGGGTCTAGGGGGTGTCCAGGGGGGTCTAGTGGGTGTCATAGGGCACAACAATGTGAGATTTTTTACTTTTACATCACTTCACAAAAAGATTTAACTTATTTATAGTTTACTGTGGTAGTTCTGTTTTATCTTGTTTCACCCCCTAATGTGTAACGTGAAAACGTAGATCGGAAGTTGTAAGACTTGCAAAATGTTGGGAGACATTGAGAGAGGCAGTAAAAGATACAATGTACTAGAAAAAAATTTGTTCATAGTGTGCTAGTTCTGTTTTCCTTTTCATCTCTTTTCCTTTGTCTCTAGTTTTGACCAAGGAAATTCTAGGAGGAAAAGTAGCATGGCGGGGAGTTTATGATAGCCCCTATGTCACTGCATAGTTTTTTTATTGTTATTTGTTTAAGTAGAGTTTTGGTTTTTATCTCCATGGAGTTTCAGGTCAGAACATGGAAATTTTTGAGGTTTCCATACTCTTCATGGTTAAGGTGCATGGTTTGAGGAAAATAGTATGACCTCCCTTCGTGAGGATAATTTTAAGTTCATTTTGAATTGCACACAATTTTTTAGCATGAGTTGCACATAGCCAAGTCTAAACCATGTAGCCCCTTGGTGAAAAAATGTAGGATCCTTGGGCCAGTGCAGGGGGGCTGGGGAGGGGGGACAGGTGCAGGTGGGCTGGGGTAGCAGGGGGCTGGGGGGGGGGGGGCTGGTGCAGCTGGGGGCTGGGGTTGGGGGCTGGTGCTGGTGGGCTGCGGGGGGGGGGGGGGGGGACTGGTGCTGGTGGGCTGGGGGTGGCAGGGGGCTGGGGGGGCTGGTGCAGTTAGGGGTTGGGGTTGGGGGCTGGTGCAGGTGGGCTGAGGAGGGGGGGGGCTAGTGTAGGGGGCTGGGGTTGGGGGCTGGTGCAGGTGGGCTGCGGGGGGGGGGGGGGGGGACTGGTGCTGGTGGGCTGGGGGTGGCAGGGGGCTGGGGGGGCTGGTGCATCTAGGGGTTGGGGTTGGGGGCTGGTGCAGGTGGGCTGCGGAGGGGGGGTGGAGGTGGGTTGGGGGTAGCAGGTTGCTGGGGGGGGGGGGTGCAGGGGGCTAGGGAGGGTGGGGGAGACTAGTGCAGCTGGGCTGGGGATGAACTAGTGAAGCTGGGGGCTGGGGGTTGGGGTTGGGGGTTGGTGCAGATGGGCTGCGAGGGGGGGGTGGTGAAAGTGGGCTGGGGGGTTGCAGGGGGCAGGGGGGATTGGCAGGGGGTGGAAGGGGGGACTAGCAGGGGGCTGGGGGGCAGGGGGCACTGGCAGGGGGCAAGGGGGTGGTCTGGAAGGGGGACAAGCAGGGGGGGCTGGCTGGCAGGGGGTGGCAGGGGGCAGGGGGCAGGGGGCAGGGGGGACAAGCAGGGGAGTGGCAGGGGGACTAGCAGGGGGCAGGGGGGGCTGGCAGGGGGTGGTAGGGGGGACTAGCAAGGGGTAGGGGGGACTAGCAGGGGGCATGGGGGGCTGGCAGGGGGACAAGCAGGTGGGTGGCAGGGGGCAGGGGGGACTGGCAGGGGGTGCAAGAGGGGGACTAGCAGGGGTGTGGCAGGGGGGACTGGCAGGGGGCAGGGGGACAAGCAGGGGGGCTGGCAGGGTGGGGGGGTGGTAGGGGGCAGGGGGGACTGGCAGGGGGTGTCTGCAAGGCAGTGGGGAGGAGGGTGGGGGGGGGGGGTCTACAAGGCATAGGGGAGGGGTGTATGAGGAGTTCAGGGGGGTGTCTAGGGGGTGTCCCGGCGGGTATCCCGGCGGGTGTCCAGGGGGTGTCCGGGGGGTGTCCAGGGGGGTCTCCAGGGGGTGTCCGGGGGGTGTCCAGGGGGGTGTCCAGGGGGTGTCCAGGGGCTGTCCAGGGGGTGTCCAGGGGGTGTTAGGGGGGTGTCAGGGGGTGTCTAGGGGGGTTTCCAGGGGGGTGTCCCGGGGGTGTCCAGGGGGTTGGGGGGGTATTTTTTTTATGTATGTGCACTCCCTATAGCCACGGTTTTAAACCGTGGCTATTTCTTTCTTGCTACAGTTTTTAACCATGGCTATAGACCTAACTCCACGGTTTCCAATCGTGGCTATAAAGCATGTCCGATGTCTAATATAGCCACGGTTGAAACCGTGGCATTAAGTATACAGCCACGGTTTGAACCGTGGCTCTAAACGTATAGCCACGGTTGAAACCGTGGCTTTAGGTATATAGCCATGGTTTGGAACCGTGGCTATAGGTCTAGGCCTATAGCCACACCAAACTTAGCCACGGTTCCTCAAACCGTGGCTATTACCTATAGCCACGGTTTGAGGGCCTATAGCCACGGTTTAGAACCGTGGCTATAGCCCGAATTTCCAGTAGTGATGGAATTCTATTTAGGAATAGGAAAATAGGAAGGTACCTCTTTATGGTTTCCTAATATTAGAACCCTAGATAAATTAAGTCATTTAATGGGTAAATTTGGTTTAGAAATCATAAATCTAATTCTATATTTGACATATAATAGAGATCACTCTTTCCCCAACCTCCTAATATAAAGATAAAAATAGATAAATTCTATCATGTTATACATTAGAATGTTAATCTCAGTTATTTTTGGTGGAACTAAAAGGTTAATGACCAACTTCATAAGTTTGGTGAAGATTGTGTTGATATCGCTAGATGGATTCAAGTTCAGATCCATGATAAATGACAAAAAAAGATAAATTTGGAATTGAATCATAAATTAATCACATATGTTGATTGTTTTATTTTGAATATTTAATAAAAAAATTTGCACATATGCATTTTTTAATTCAAGAATATGATTATAGGTTAATTTTCAAATCAAGAACCCAGTACATCGATATTATCCTATGATCTATTCTTGTAACAATCATTATAGTGGACATGATATGTTTTTTATTAATATTTTTTTTGATTCATTAAAAATAAATTTTTTGTCTTCTTTATTCTATATCTGATGGTCTCATATAGGCACAATTCTAGTTTTGATTTTCCATGAAAATAAAAACTATATATGATGATCAATGATCAATGTATATCCATATCTATTTCCCTCATATATAATAAATAAATAAATATATTAAAATTATTATATATTCATAGATCTATATCTATTTTTCATTGATCTGTGAAATGACAAAAAGAAAACATACATATTTATGAAAATACATATATATTTAACTTAGATATGTGAAAAAGATATAAGAAATCACATAGATATAAATAGATACATATTTATCATAGCCAAATATATAAACTAGACATAAGATTAAAAATATTTTAATAGATTCATATCTAATTCACAAATATCTATCAAATAAATATTAGAAAATTCCCATAGATATGAAAATTAATAATCTGATGCGTAAATCTACCACAAAATGAAGGAAGTACATAAATATGGTTTTGATTCCCCCTGAATAGGAGAATTAAATCTCGAAACTCAAACCTGATAGCCAGATATACAATCATAAAGGATATATAAAAAAGTATGAAAAATATCTACCTAGGTGGGAAATCAATGCATCACTCGATTAGTTCCCAATGAACAAGGAAATTACACAGACATTTCCCTAGTAATTCCAATTGTGTTTCATCATGACTACTTATTCCCTCCATTTTTAATGTAATTTAATATTATGCAGGTTTTTTTGATAACATCAATGGATTATCAACACTAATAGGGGTGAATCATGGTTGGAATTTTTTATTTTTTAAACAATATCACTCTCATACTAATTAGAAAATGATCTCTCAATATCACTTAGTGAGGATTATACATGGGTGAAAAAATAACTTTTAAAGTAGTTCATCCCAAATGTGAGTGAATATTCCCCTAGTGAATGTTGTTTTTATCCCCCCACACAATAATGATATTTCATTATAAAAATCAACCAAGGTAAAGGCTATGACTTTGAACCCCAAACTGTATGCTAACACAACCAACTTTACAGGAACCAACATTTTATAATAAAATTCACAAAACCATTCTTCTTGATGAATGTTAAATAAGGGATTATCGGGAATCTATAGTAATGGTTTGGTCCGATATTATTCCTTAGTAATCACACACTACAAAATAGTAATCAATACATTATTACCTTATATTTAAAATCTCAAACTTTCATGATGTGGGATCTAAAAATCCTTATGAAATAATAGAAATATTTTTTCCAATAATCTCTCATAAAACTAATCATCATGATCATTATTCATAGCTGGTAAAAATGATCACCCAAGTTGGATATGCCTTATTCAATAAAATAAGTAAATGAATCACTAATTTTAAATCTCTATAAATCATGTTCAAAATAATCTCAATATAGATTCTTCAAAATTCAGTTAAATTATCTTATTAAACCCACTTCTTTAACTTGTTAAAAGAATATTATGTGTGAGAATAATTTGTTCTTACATGACTGTAGAATTAAAAGTAAATCATATGCATCACCATACTTCTCATATTTACTCCTAAGAATCACTTGAAATTTCCATCAAAAATCATCAAAAATCATAAATAGTATGAATCTTTTTAAATTTTAGAGTTAATCTTACACAGATTATGACTAATATTTGATAGTTAATTCACCACAACATCTACTCTTACACAAGTGTAAATTTTTGTTGCATGAGAGTGGGTTACGCTAATATAACCTATGAAATGTACAATTTACTCTTACATAGTCTAAAAAACTTTGTAATTTCTATTGAACTTCCCATAGAAATTATAGTTTATTCATGAATTTCTCAAAAAAATTTATAATCTATAAAAACAGTAACTCATGATTTCTAGAGCTCAACTTCATCTTACTTAACTCATCTTAAAACAACTTTTGTCACCTTTAATCAACTCATAAAAATACTAGTACACATAATATGTATTTAAAATAAATACATTATCATCACCCATTGGACTAATATATATATATATATATGTGTGTGTGTGTGTGTATATTTAATAAAAATTTCATATATTTTTTAAATATAATAAAAAATGAAAAAATATAATTTGTTTGATTAATTTAAAAAATTTAAAAAATAGTGAAATTCTAATTTTTATTATAATATTTTTTGCGAAATTTTAATATACCATAAGTAGGTGTATAAAAAATTTATATTTATTTACTTAATTTTAATTCGAGTCCCAACTAAGCATGATAGTATTTTTTTAAAATATTTTATTTGATATATTTGATGGATAATCTTGAGATTGATATTGAACTATGTATTCTTTTATTTATATATTTTTAATTTTAGTTATTAAAAGTTATTTTTTAATCATTATTAAATAAAATTACAGACACTACAGAATGATCCCTCCCAATTTTATATACAATCCAATGTTTGTGTGATTATTTTTTGGAATCTCTTTACTAAAGACCATCATCCCCCTGATTTTAGACACCTATGTTTTTAATAAGAAGAGTTCCCATGAAGAGTTGGTTTATGTTTCAAGCTAAAGGAGGATCATAATTTGGAAAATAAAGTCAATAAAGACTCAATGAATTACTCCCAGAGGGTCTATGTTGGCTAATCATCGCTCAATAAACAAAATATTAGTTCATAATATCATGATCATTTCAATTCTTTTTCTATACATTCATAATTTTGTATTTTTCTTATCACATAGACTTTAAAATAGTAGTTATTCCATAATTGAATTTTATTATACTGAATATTATTTTATTTTTTTATTAAATATTTATATAAGAACAAAAATGTGATGCTTATCTTGAATGATTTGATAAAATTTGGTTTCTTATACCTAAATAAAATCCTTCACCATCAATATTAAGTCACCACTCACCTTCCATAATTTTATTGAGAAAAAACATAGATTGAAGAGGAATATTCGATTTAACAGTGATTTCTAATGATAATTATGTTTTATGTGAAGTGAATTAGTATTAAAAGACGTTTTCATAGCCTTTTATATTTCATTTGGAGGAATGTATTGAGAAATAAATAAGAAGGATTGGGAATCCACTAAAAATCAAGGAGATGTTATTTAATGTACATAGAAAGGGTTAATCCTACATAAGTACCATTTATTATTTTTCTAATTTCCTTGGTATATACCATAAAAATAGATATATGGATCCTTTACCACTAGGAAAACTGAGAGAATGGACATCCTAAATACAATATTGGGGGTTTCTATGAATTAAAGAAAATAGTGGGGAATAAATGATTATTAATAAATCAAAAATGAATTTAAAATGAAATATAGTAAATATAATAGTCTATATAATGGATTTTATATAATAAAATCAAAATTATGACCACATTTTCATTATTAATACAAATAATTTTAGAAAATAATATATCCTTACAAGTATACATTTTCAAGAGATACATGTGAACTTGTTCTTTGAAACATCCCATGAAAGAAAATTTTAAGTTTTGGAGTGCCATATACCTAATGATATACCTTTGGATGAAAGTAATGTTGATACAGAAACCTATATAGGCACATGGTTAATGCATATAAGCCTTATCACCTCATTTATTTATAAATTTCTATTTATATAGAATCATATAATGTGTACATGGATACATACACCATATTTTCAAATATCCAAGATCATCTCTAGGATAAAGTGAGGAAATACAGATATGAGATCTTCATTCCACTATTAATGTGTATATTGGGGGATGCAATTCTATCTAGCCATCATGTTATCAATATTATTTGGTATATATAATGATTAGAAAAATTATGATTCATGTTGGATAAATATATATCTACAGATATAATTCCTTACTTATAACCACCTAGTTTTTCTTGAAACAAACCTAATTATGAAATAAATAATATGGAGAAAACACATCCATACATTTAAAAAAAATTAATATTGATAAGGACATGAAAGAAATACATATCTTCAGTCCTTATAATGAACAAGAATCAATATATATTCAAGAGTTCAATGGAATGATCAATTTTAAAACAACCTATGCAAAACCCACTTAATAAGCCAAACATTAAGGGGGATAATAATGAACAATAAGTTTTATTCCTTTCATGTGGTTAAAAATTACATTAAAAAAGATATTAATGTGAAGTAAATAAGAAGTCAGTGGAAGATTCTACATCAAGTATATTCATCATTTCATATTTCTATTTATGTATCATGGGTATTAAATATAAATTATGTCTTAAACACTTCTTATTAAATATATAAAAAATAACATTGAAAAATATTTTTAAATATAAGGTGCATATATGAGTCACTGACTAAGAAAGACCTGCAACAATAGCTATAGAATATTATCATTGTATATTTCATCGTGGATTTATTTATATATTTGATAACAATTTTCATGTTTTTACCATTAATGAAACCATATTATGTTACGTTTATGCATAAATGGTTTTAATTTATGTAAAAAAATCTAAATAATGATTTAAATAGAAAAATAATTAATGGATATTATATTATAAATCAAAGATTAATACCAAATGACTAATTTTTTACACTATAATAGCCTTTTCATCTTGGTTATGTAAACTAAAGTATTTTTACTTATCAATAAAGGTATTTACTATTTATTTAAAACTCATTTACATTTTTTATGCTTTCTTAAAAACCTAACATATTATGTCACTATTTTGAAATAAATTTTAATGAACCATAGAGTATCTTGAGTTAGTTTATAAGTATTATGCTGACTATTTTAAGTATATATTAATGGTAAATTCTAATAGCTCATTATTTTTAATGATAACACTAATAGATATGTATATATATAATTAATTAAGGATAAATAAAATTAATTTAAGATATTATTAGAATATAAAATTTATTAACATAATAAAAATTTTAAGAATATAATGAAACTCTAATTAGTTTTATGTGGAGAAAATATTATCATATCAATATACATTAAAAACAAAGGAATACACACATAATCAATTCTTCCAACCAAGGAATAAAATGGGATCTCATATGGGTTGTAGTATATAAGGAATCATGGCTTATATCATACTCTTAGATAGGTATATTAAGTATTTCTTAAGGCTAATCCTAATAATAAACTTACATCTTGTAAAAATGTGATTCTTTATAAATTTTCCTAAATTACAAATGGAAAATTTCTATTATAATCCCTTATATTGAAAATTTAATAATCTATAGATAGACTATATTTATATTAATGGATAATAAATCTAAAGAATATAATTGGAGTAAGATAGATTTAAAAAAAGTGACGGGTCAAATATGTATAAGTGTTGGTATAAGAACATGCTTTATAAGGCCTTATGGAATTAAATGTTCTAGATACATAATTAATATAAAGGCTAATTAATGAATTTCAAAAACCTAGGTGATATACTTTTCATTCCATTTTTTAGAATGAAGAACTCTTATCCTTTAATAAATAAGTAAATGAAATCTTACCATGACTATAAGTATTGGTATATGGATTTTAGAACTAGATTATTGAAAGTAAACATTTGGAATATGTATATAAAATATTTCTAGAAGGGTTTATAAAATATAAGAAAACAATTATACAAGATATAAAGATCCATTTATACATTGAAGTATGAATTAAGATCATATGTTTATCATTATTGATTATGAAATAAAATAATTTTATTTCATTATAAATGAAAAAAAATTATGTTTATAAAAGATCAGTGAGAGTTCTATAATTTTCCTAGTGATGTATGGAAAATGGATAATAATCTTATAGTCAGTTAATATATGGTTGTATAAATTCTTCTCAATAAATTAATTAATGAAAAAAATAATATTTTGGGTTAATGATATATAAACACAAATCTAAGAGGCTCATTTTAATTACTCAAAGTACATACATTGATAAGTTATTGAAAAATAAATATAGAATAATTAGATAGATGATTGTTTCCTTTTCCATATAAAATAAATCTTTCAAGAATATATATTTTTAGACAAATTAATAGAAATATATAATGAATATAATCTTTTCATATTTTTATTAGATATATCATCTTTTCCATGCTATGCAAAAATCATGATCATATCAATTGAATTAATGTATAACTATAATAAAAAGTAGCTAAAAAATATTTAAGAGTATAAAGGATATAATTTTGGAAAATAGAAAGTGTAAAAAACTATAAAATAGTAGATATAATACTATTATGATATATCAATTTTATTTTTTAATAGAATTATTGGAAGTGGTTAAAAGTAGATCAAGCCATCATGTGGTTTATGATTCTTAAAAATCTGAGCGTATTTGCAGCTTCGATGAAGCTAAATATGTTATTTAAATATATAAATTTGAATTAGTGATTGGTGTGATACCTAAGTGTGTAAATAATATTATAGTGATTTGTGATAACATTGTAGGAGTGTTCCTTTTCAAATATCCTTAGAGCACACAAATATAAAAAAATATACATCAAAGGGATCAACTATTGAGGATATTTACTTTGATCAAAGAAGTTATATTTAATTTCCCTAGAGGGATTTTTGGTAGAGCCATCAACTAAATCCATAACATAAAAGAAGAATCAATATCATGTGAGATATAACAAGTATAATTATAAGAAATATTCTCTAATGGAAGTCGGAGATTTTTTTGATTGGCTTCATAGAACCAACATTGTTTATATATTCGATTGGAAAAACAAATGTATTCAAATTGATATATACATTTTTTATTCTTATTACTTATTATTTAATATTCTATGAAATTTATATATAAATTCCCTTATAATATTTTTTGTATCATTAGGTAATAGTAGTTCTATTTAAAATGATAACCTGTGTATTCCATGGTAATATTGTTAAATATATATCATATTATCTATGTACACCTATCTTATATGACATAGATGATATTTTTGACCCCAAAATAAATTTCTTATGTATTTGTTTTAAATAAGTATAAAATGATTTAGGGGAAGTTTCTTGATCTCAAAATGGATGCAGAAGAGCTTAGAATGAGATTAGAGTTCCCATTCTAGTTGAGAATATTCGAGCTCCCAATTAAAGTATTATTATATGAAGAACATTACTAATATTATGTGTGTTACTTACATTATTCATATATCTACAATTTAGAAAGTAGGAGTAAGATATTAATGTATAGTAAGAACATATTTGATGATATAAAATAGATATTCCTATATTTTGACTAATATACATAATTAGGTCAAGTATATTTGTTATGATCCATCTTTATAAAAATCAAAAGTATCAGATCATATGAAAATGTACTTTTATATATTTGGAAATAAATATTCATGATGATTAAATATATTTTTTAAAGGGAATAAAATAAAAAGTGTTATGATAAATGGAATCCCTAGTCTAAAATATATTCCAGTGAGAAATGATTTTTCATTAGATGTCATGGTTGATAAGACAAATATTAAATAAAGTTTTCCAGTTGTTTAGGCTTATATTCTTGATTTAAGACAAGTATTTATACTATAAAATTAATATCATTAACATGTTTTAGGTTTGTTTTTGATGTTTTTGATAATCCTTGAGATCCATTTAATATGTCTTCATTTTATTTGAAGAATTCTAGAATTCCAGGGATGGAACTCAAATAACGGAAAAGCCTCTACGCATGTTAAATTTGAGTCTCTTGTAATAAATTATATATTTTATGGTATATTAAATAGAAAATTCATGAGCCATGTACAATTTTCCCTCTATGCGTATAACATTTTATGGCCTATATGATATTTCTAGAAGCATATATGATATGTTTTCTTAAGATAAGTAATTTTTATTGATTTTATGTGGTAATGTTTCAATGGTGTATAAAATATGATAGGGTATAAAATATTTAAGATCCATATATGATATTTGTATATTTTTTATAATGTTTAAAGGTTTTTTATAATTTTTTTAAGATTTTAATATGATATGTTAGGCCCACATATGATATTTTTTCCCATTTAATTCTTTTCCACGGCATACAACATTGATTCACTATATTTGTTTGGCCCCTATAAGACTATACTGTCTTATAATAATATAGAAATATAGAATTTTAATATTCAAAGAAATTTAAATATAATAATTTTGATAAAATTTATATTAATTTAGATTAATATTTAAATATTATATTAAAAAAATTTAAACATCATGATCAATCCATGTTGATCATGATTTATGATGAGATTGAAGGAGAAGATAAACAAGGAAGCAGTCAGTTCTAAGATGAGTACTGCTCCATAGAAGAGGATTCCAGGTAAAATACACATGTTTCTTTTCATACATGTAATATTTTATGTTATTTAAATTAGGAGAGTTTATTGAGAAATAGAATACCAAGATATTCAAATATTGTGTTAAAATAAGGAAGGGAACAAGCTAATACTTCATCCAAATAAAGTGTAAAACATAAATGGAAATAAAGATTGGGAATACTGGTATAAAAGCCCAAAATTTTATGAACTTAAATGAAAAATATTATTGAAATAAAAATGTTTATATTCATAAGGAAAAAAATATAAAATATTAAATGATGAAGAAAGAAAGAGGAAATTATTTAATTTGTATGTAAAAAAAATCCGATAATTAAAAAGAAAAGAGATTAAACTAATAATGTGTTCATATTGTTGACTTGAAGTATCAAATAGAGAAGGTGACAAACAATTCATTTCTAACACACTAAATAAGAAGAAAATGAAAATGAATAAGTGAAATATTACTCTATATCCACATTCAAATCTTGAGTAGTTGAATAAATAATAGAATGATGAAAAGAAAGAGAGTAGTATCTGGACTTGTTTGTTACTTATCATATTCAAACCATGATACTTGGAGAACTAGACTATGAATATAGTCAAATTTAGTAGTCTGGATAAGATTTAGGAAAAAAATTATTTTTTTTTGTGGGAGGAAGATCATTCATATTTTCAATGAGGGATACCAGGGTTCCTTTTTTGATCAACATCACAAGAAGATAGTTATAACATTTATTATTTTGAGATTTTAGAAAAGCAATTCATTTCATTCCTTATACCAGTTCAGTGCCAGGATAATGGGTCTAAGTCTATAACCTTGTTCATTCTTATTTTTATAATAATAAATATATAGTTTCCATGGAAAAAAACCATGTGTCACCATGGATATAGTCATCCTTAGGGAGTAAAAACTTGTCCCCAAATCACGGTGCTCTCAGGTTTCACTTTATTATTCTATATCAATATTCATAACTACCAAAGTATGGATATATATAATCATATAATCTCCACTGAATAATTGAAGAGTTTAAAAAGGGATAAAATGTAAAATTGGAATATTATTTTACCAACACTGGTTAATCCACCTCTCTTAGTATTGGATTCATCCATCTATAATCCTAATAATTTGTATCATATCTAGCCACAAATCCATTGTTTTATCATATTTGATGTTTTTTAGGAATTGTGTTTCTCTTTTCAAAGGCTATATGAAGTCAAAATAGGAATAATTCTATTAGTTTTCTTATAATGGAAACATGGAAAGTATTTCTGTGAATACAATAATAATTAAAGGTAATCCAATAGAGATTATCCTAAAATTCATATTGACAA
This sequence comes from Viscum album, assembly GCA_963277665.1. Lineage (NCBI taxonomy): Eukaryota > Viridiplantae > Streptophyta > Magnoliopsida > Santalales > Viscaceae > Viscum > Viscum album. The sequence continues at coordinate 1,923,010,816 of OY728128.1, read as the reverse complement.
TATATATCTTAAAGAAACTTATTTTGATAATACATCTATCTTAAGTAATGAGGAATCAAATTTAGTCCCCCTATGTGGAAATATTGATGATAAAATATCTGGAATAGAATAAAAAGAACTATTGGGTAAATTATATACCAAATAAATAAACATAAATTTTTCCCCATGTAGTTTACCTTCTCTATAAGAATATGGGGTAACAAAAACTCTTTTCAAAACTATCTTATATGAGAACCATTTTTATCAGGAAAGAACACAATTATAATAATTTACAATAGTAATTAATTGGAATTTTAAAATAAAACTTCTGTAAATTCCCAAAATAAATTGTTTAATATAGTTTTTGTATGCATAGAAGTATTAAAGAGTAGATCATCCATTGTGATGATGAGTTTGAATGGATGGTTATGGATTTATAATAAATTAAATAAACATGTATTAAGCATTCTAAACAAATTGGAGTTATAACTATAATGGATTTAGAGATCTATGAAAAATTCAATTGTTTTTAAAATGAGTGGCTTAATACAATTAATACAATAGAATAATATATGAATGGTCTTTAGGATAATATCCAGGCATTAAAATAAGTAACAATTTTCCATGATTCTAATATATAGATTAAATTTAACATAATTAAAGAGCTTGATAATATTCTATGAGAGATGGAAAATATGCATGATCATAAGGTTGATAAAATCAAGAAATTAAGTGTAGAAAAATTGACAATAATGGGGGATGGAAAGTAAATTCCCAATAAAAAATTATTAAAGCTTGAAATTTAAATAATGAATATGGAAATATATCAATATATACCTTAACAACAATTTTAAAGTAATGTTTATACCACACAAACCACTAAAGTGTATTATTAGGATATAATACCTCTATTTGGGGGGAAATATCATGAGATCATCCAACTGATAAATACATATAAAATTTAAAAGTAAATTTACCATCCACCTATGAAAATAATATATGTGCTAAATCAATTTCCTTATATACTATATGTACAAACTCAAAACATATATAAAAATGTATGAGAAAAAAATATGAGGATCCCATTATTATATATAAGGTGGATGAAAGAACTATTATAAGATGATGTTATTCAATTAAATCCCAGGAAATTCAGAAAAATACGAAAATATTGAATGATCAAAATTCTATAAATTATAGAAATCATTAAGTGAAAATAATAAAAACTTGATTTATGGTTTTTTTTTGTACAATAATATTTTTGGGAATAAGGAATTGAAAAGTTTGAATAACATGTCATCCTATGAAATAATTTTAAATCCTTATTAGAGGAGGGTAAATCCTTTGTTTTTGGAATATTCACATAATAAAAAAAAGGTTTACACTTTTCAAATACATTTTAACAACTATAATATTTCTTCAAAAATTGAAAACTATGTGGCCACATTGAGGATGTATTTGAGTAAAAATAAATAAATCATAAATCCAAAAAATACCATAAAATATAAATAAGAAAGATATTAAATCCTCAGGGAAGCAATCTGGAGACAATTTATGAATAAGACATTCTTAAGAAATCAAATAAGGATGTTAGTGAGTCATTAATGAGTTATATGAAAAAGATGAAGAATTCCCAAACCAAGCCTAATAATTTAAAGGGGGTTAAAACTAAAAGGAAATGAAAATTATTTTTTTGGAAAAGTGGACATACCATGGGCACATACAAATAAACAATTGATGAATTTGTTAAAGGATGTTATACTAAATGAAATGAAAAACTTGTCTTGAATAAAAATTGAAGGAATTATTTTTTGATGAAATCTTTTGAGAAACCATGTGGGAGAAACAAAAAGTTTTTGAACATTCCTAATGTATTTTTGGAAATCTATCCACCTAATTTTAAGAAATAAAGATATATATAACCATAACATAACTCAATATCCAAAGGAAAAGAAAATATTCACATGAAGAAGAAATTAAATTTCATAATATTTTTTCAAAGGAAGGTAACCTAAGATCTCATGAACAACTATTTGGGAGGTGAAAGTAGGGTAGGTATAATTCAAATGGTTATATTATAATCATACCTTCCTAAGAAGGAATCCCAAGGATCATGAAAGTAATAGAAAGGGATTCATGTGTTTTGATGAATCATGATGAAATTAATATCCAACTGAAGTATAGAAGATAAAAATATATACATTCCATGATAGCCCAAATATCTAGAAATAAATGAATCAAGGGTTTATCCAGGGATAGAGTTTGAAAATAATAAGTTTTATAGTTGAGTGTAAATTCATACCCTATTTCTCTCACAATGGAGAAAAATGAGTTCAACATTATTCTTATATTATTTGAGTTGTATTGGTATTCTTATACTATAGGGAGTTAAAGGTGATACTTATTTTTAAGAGGAGAACTTATGAAGGGATGTAATTTTTAATAAATATTCAGTATTTTAATAAGAATTTATCTTGGAATGATCAATAAATTCATATTCTAAATTAACATTTGGTATCACATCAATGTATTAAAGAAGGTCATCTAAGATGTAGATGAATAAGCTTTCAAATCTTGAAAACAACTTGAAATGTTCCAAAATGGTGTCCTCTAAATAAAATACATCTTAAAATAGATATATGGAATACAACCAACTTGTTTAAAATCATGAATAATGTATCCTTACAGGGGATACAAGGGAATAAATAATAATAACCTTCCTGAATCACACAATTTAAGAAAAATCATAATTTTGGATTTTTTTAAAATACTATAATTAAATGGTATGTTTTGATACTATATAATCCTTGGTTTATAATGAAATAATTCTGATATTATGGTGTGAAACTTATATCATCAGTTATGATAAATATTTTTATGATTTGGTATCATATTAGGTTTATTTATGGGGAACCTTCATGTTTTAATCCAACCCAGTTAATTTTAAAATAGAGTATAGGTCAATTATAATAATAGAAAAATGATTGATGGAACATTTCTTAATAATTAGGATCCATATTACTCTATCTTATGATTCAAAAGAATTTTCAAATAGGGTAGAGATAAGAAAATTAGGATGGAGAATTAGTTGAGGTATATCACATCGTGATAGATTATTTTACAGGCAGCGTTGAAAACAAATACAAAGGGGGACATGGTTAAACAAACTTTCTGTTTGTGTTGTATTTGTAACAAATAAGGATCAATGCCATTAATTTAAGCTACATGACGGTAATGTGGATGAAAAATAAATTTTAATGAAATTGTAGGTCCAAATCATATTGAGAAGAATTGAGTTCCCAAGAAAGGAATTCAAATGCGCCAAACATTTTTAAAATTATGTGAGTTATTGCCCTTTTTCATATGTCTAAGAATGATAAAGTAGGATTAATATGTTAAGAGCTATTTGAAATATATTATATGTGATAAAATATATATTTCTACTTGGCGATGGATATACATATTTGTATTGAGCATATTTTTGAATATCCATCATTATAGATATCCTAAATACAAGATCATACAAAAATGTACTTGGATAAAGATGGGAATAAATAATTGTCTTGATCAGAGATCCATTCTCAAAAAGAATATAATGAAAAGTTTTTTGATTAGTAGAATCATTGATCAATAATAGATTTATATACAGAATAAGTTAGAATCAGATGAAATTATTGACAAGAGAGGTATTAAACAAAGTGTGGTTTTTTTTAATACATTTTATGATTTTAAAAAAGATTTATTGTTATGGAAGTAGTTACTAAAACATGTTTAAAGTTTGTTTTGGATGTTTTAATTAATCACTATGATCATTTAGAGATGTTATATTTTTATTTTCATAATTCCATAATGTTGGGGATATGACTTAAAAAATGGCAGTCTCGACAGATTTGAAATTTGAGTTTCCAATAAGATATCATATATGTTACGAGATAATAAATGGAAAATTTATGATCTATTTATTTTGTTTCATCTAATATTATAATATAATAGTCCATGTATTATATTCTAGAAGAATATATGATATTTGTTTGTAATACATTTTTCTTGAGCCCATGAAAGAAGTTAATTATGGCGTATAAACATTGGTTTGATGTATGATACTGAGGATCCAAGAATGATATTTGGATAATAAATACAATATTTTAATTCCACATATGATTTTTAAATATCTACATATTATGTTCGAAGGATGTGTATAGTATGTGTTTTCTCATGTGATGTTTTCAACTTAATATGACTTTGAGAAGCCATATGATTTTTGGTCCTCACAAGACGTTAATGTCTTACAATATTTGAGAAATATAGAATTAAAATAGTATGATAAATATCTGGATAAAAATTTGGATAAATTAGATATTAGTTTAGATATTTCTTTAAATTTTTTCTTCAAAGTTTCAAATATCATGATAAATCAAAGTGGATCATGATTCAAGCTGATAATGAAATAGAGGGTAACTAAGAAAATTCTATTGCTGAGATGAGTTCCACTCTACAGGAGAAGGTTACACATCATGGGAACATGATTCCATGCATACATGGATGATTTCAATTATTTTAAATGAGTTCCTTTTCTGGATAAATAGAATACCATGATATTAAAATATTACATGGAGAAAGATAAAGGTAACATGTATAAACTTATATAAAATAAATAGTAAAATTTAATTTGAAATTAATTTTTGCAATGCTAATATTAAAGGTTTATTTTTTAGGAACATGAATGTTCAAGAATATGTAAATTCAATGGAACATAGACATAAAGTAATGTGAATATAAAACATGATACGAAGAAGAAACTAAGGGGGTTATTGACTATGTGTGTACTAATGTCATGTAAATCCATGAAAAAAAGAGTAAACCAACACCATGCGCTTTTTACAAACCTGAAGTATCAAAGAAAGAATGAGATACCATGTGTGGTTCTTATACACTATATGAATATAAAGAGAGATGACCTTGTCTAAATCCACCAGATTATTTTGTATAATCGAGGAAAGATGGAAAAATGTAAGAATTAAAAGAGTTATAAATAGTCATGTCTATTACTTATCATATTCTAGTCTAAATATTGAGAGAACCAGCCTAGGAAAATTATATGTTGTCGAAATATGAATAATATTGAGGAGGTCTATTTCAATTATATGAGAGAGGGAAATGATTGTCTATATTTTCTTGAAGGGTCATCAGTGTTCCATTGTTGATCTACTTTACATGGAGTAGTTAGAAACATATATCTAATTGAGATTTCAAAACAAAATTTTGTTTCTTTCATTGTACCTTATCAGTGTCAAGATAATAAATCCTAGTCCATACACTTACTCATGATTTTTTTTATAATAATAAGAAAGTCATGTGCATGGGATAACACCCATGTATCACAAGAGATCTAGTCAACCTTAGGTATGTAGACATTATGAACAAATACATGATTTATTTTGGGATGATTTACTATTATATATCTGTATGTGTATTGACCAAAGGAGGGATAAATGGAAAGATATAATCTACCATTGAATAAGTGTAGAGGTTGAAAAGTGATAAAAAGGTAAAATTGAAATAAAATTTAGCAAACATTGATTCAACCCCTCTTGATGTTAGAAACATCTCTATGTCTTCCTAGAAGATGTATAACTATCAAGTAATGGGGTCTCTAAGCTTTGATAATTCTTATCATTAATAATGTACTTGGTGATAAGAAGAGGAGGTTCGCGTCGGGAGCTATTTCGCATCACCTTCCTCCCTAGGATACGGTGGTGGCTCCTGTCCCCATCCCTCCTCCTCCGCTGGGGGAGGGACCTCCAGCTTCCATCTCAAGAATGGCTCTATCCTTCTCTCCCTTCTCGAACCGTAACTTTCTTCCCTCCTTCCCTCATATTTCTCTTTTCCCTAAAGTTCCGGAATGATAAATGGCCTTTCGACCCTTTAGACCTCAACATCAGAGTTCAACGAGGCTTCGGGTCTCCTGAATCTCTCCCTGATTGTGCGCTTCATGTATCAGTATCCCTTGGTGGATTCTTTTGACTGGTATATTTTCAGGTTGCGGGATTTACAGGATTGAGAAACAGTGGGTTTTCTCGATTCTACGAATATTTGGATTCGATTCTAAATTGTGGAGGATCTAGTTAAATCCTGTTCCAGTGCCCCGTGAAGCTACAATAGTCTTTTTATCTACCTCTTCCGTTGGTCGTATGAATTCCACATACATCATGACTCCCCTTCCACATCGGTTTGGGTTAGTTTTCAGAAACTCCCTATACCATTTCAAAACCCCGCAATTTTGAGAATTCTAGGTAACCTTGTGGGTAGAGTTCTGTGTACTGATTCAATAACCAGGGCACTTTACCACCCGGTATGTCCCCGTATATGTGTGTATCTAGATGTCTCGAAAATACCAAGTGAGTTTGTGTGGATTAAAGTGAAGGGAGAGCTTCGGTATAGACAACATCTTGTTTATAAAACGTTTGTTTGACTTCTGTAATTTCTGTAAGAAGTTGGGTCATCCTGGGGTATTCTGAAGACGTGGGAGGATGGATCCTAGGAAGGTTATGGATTCAAGTGATGGTGGTAAGGTTTTGTGTTTTGGTGAAAGAGGCGGAAAATACATGGAAGTTGGGCTATTGTGTGCCAATAGTGGCTATGAATTTGGAAAGTAACAGGAGATGGAGGAGCCAGGACTTAGCTCCGGTCTTGCAGCATAGGACTATATGAGGAAATTAATATCCCCCCTCTACAAACCTGAAAGTTGCTATGGTTTACGATAGATTGAAGAGAGACCTGGGGGTATGCTGCCCAGGGGCAATGGTGTGCAAAGGGACTTCATCCGACGTGAGTGCTAAAGTGGTACCCCAAGATAAAGAAGTTTCAAGTTGTATTAATGAGGTAGGGAAATACTTGTGCTTGTTTTTGGTAGGCGGCTCAACTATAGGTAATAATAAAGGTGTGAAGGAGGCCCACCTGGAAGAAACAGCAATACATATGGTTCCAAAAAATGTAGCCAATGTTACAGAGGTGATTGAAGGAATTTTTTAGAACCATGGATCCGGTGGGAATTCCCAGTGTTTGGATTTGAAGGACAACTCAATGAAATTTCAATATATGGGTCGAGGCAACCAATAAGAAGGAGCCTCTGAAGAGCCAAGGTGGGCCATGCAGGCCCCCTTTCTTATGCGGAGACGTTTATAGCCGAGAGACCAAACATGGACCTTAAAAACATGTATGCAGTGTTGGGTGATGATTACTTTCAAGCTAGTGGGGATCAAAACAGGAATGAGGCTACACATGGGGAGGACAACTTGTTAGATGTGGGTGAGTCCCAAGATGATATGGATGATACTCTGGATGCATCTACTGAGACCAAGGAAGTGACCATTACAGAGTAATACCTTATATCATCCTCACATAAGGGCATGTTCACTACTACTAATTTTGATGGATTTATCAAGAACAACCAGAAGGGGCGACGTAGGAAGGAGTATTCTAACCTACATAGTCCTCCTATCACGAGGTCTGCAAATAAGGGGAAGAAACTCCCAAAGGATCCTATTACTGTGAGAAATTCATATGCAGTTGTCAACACATATAGAGACCTGGTGTCTGCAGGTGGTGAGGTTGGAGTCCCTGCCACTCCCTCGACGAAGATGAGGGATCCTGGACAACAACATGAGACTAGATCCACTGGAGACCCTCAGTGACAGATATCGTCAATTATGGAACATATGGATCTGCGTTTTCACTCATATGATGAAATGGGAGAGGAAGATATGGATATAAAATAATTGAAGAAGACATGAAGAACAATATGTGTGATCACTACTAAGGAACAATGAGAGTGGATTGATAAGCATACCTGCATTCTGCTCAGTGGCTTCAATTTGGGGAAGATTAACATGGAGGAATTCACAAAAGCATCGGACAACATGGTACATTAGTATGAATAGATCTTGAAGGGCTACCCTGAATCCCAGGTAAATTCTATTCCATGGATATTGTTTAGGGAAATTGATTCCAATCTACTCAAACTGTTTTTCAACAAATCTGTTGTTTCTTTTGGTGTTTAATTCTGTGAGGGTTCTTACTATCCCCTTAAAAGTGTTTGGAAAATAAAAAAGTAACATTGATGGAATGTACTTGGTGATCTATAAAAGAGTATATCATTATGATATACCCTCAAGTATGAATTCAATGTACTATGTGTCTATGTAAATTTTAATTTATGAGTGTGTATAATGGTCATTAAACATGAGATCATTGTTAATGTATATGATGAGTCTCATATTTTGATGCATAATAGAATCCTTTATGTATTCATTCTTATAAAAGAAGGTTATGTTGGTTGCGTTAAGAGTGGAGTTTCATTAACTGAGTGATCAAGAAAGGATTTATCCCTTCCAACTGTTGGAAATATATATATATATATATATATATATATATATCTGTGTGTGTGTGTCCCATTTCTTGAGATAAATGTGTCTGAATAAAATCCATTGTCATGTTGATCAAAAAAATGTTTATATTGTTTATTAAAATATATAAAGATCACTCATTAATTGATGGTCCAACATGTGTGTATCCTACATATTGAGGAATTAGGTAACAAAGGGATTATATTACACAATTAAAATACCTAGGATAGTTTTATTTGAATTGAATTTTCTATTTATCTATCGGTCCATGAGTTGTGTTTAGATATTGGCCTTGTTCTAAATTTCTAACTCCCTACCACAAACAAAAAATATTAGATTTTTGTAAATTAATTGTTTCTATAATCTCATCAAATTTAGGTAAACATTATTTTATAGAATACAATAAATCATAGTATTAGGATGAATTTCAATTTCAATTATTTTGATTACTATTAAGGCCCATTTTTATTAATGACTGTGAATTAAAAACATTGGAATTTTATTATCATATAAACATTCACATGTTTTTGAGTTAATAACTAAGTGGATATTTATTTATTTATTTATTTGAGATATCTCATACAAATTTAATTTCCCAAATCCATCATATTATATAATTTGATTAATTATTAAATGATATTTATTTAATATAACTTAAATAAATTTTTATTTTATTTATTATTAACCAAATATTTAATTAAAATTATATTTATTTTTATCATTTAAATAATATATATTATTATTTAATGAAAAAAAATTAATAATCATTAATGAAATTGTATTTAGTTTAGTATTTATAAAATAGTAGTGATTAATTTGTATTTTCAAAATTCTAAAACAATAGAAACATGATTTCATTTTACGGGTCTATTATGAATATCTACTATAAATCTCATAAAATTATTGATATTGAATTGGTATATATATCTCCCTTATCCTTTAAAGTTATAAATAGAATTAGAGAATTTATTTTTTGATCAACATAATAATATTAGAGTTTTCTTGGTTCTTTATGATAACACATAATGAATGAAGACCAAAATACATAACTTCTTGATGTACATGTTGATATACTAATATTTATTTATGTATGGATCCTTTATAAATGAAATAAATCACATAAAGTGTGAATTTAATCACATTTAAATTCCTTAAGCTTAATGTTTTATTTTTAATATTTAGTCAAAAAAGATTTGTGTTTCTTATTCCTTGAATTATGGATTTTTATTTTAGATTATTTTTTATATATAACATCCACCACAATAATATTATATTATGATTTGATCCCATAAAAACATCCAAGATTCAGAGACTCTTATTCTAAACAACATTTTATATTAAAATTTTATTCTATTTACTTTATTTTGAAACTCATCTCACAACAATATCACCTTATCATGGTTTTTATTGTCAAAAAAATAGTCGGTATTGTGAAGGAAAATTAATAAGTAGATATCCCTGAGATAAAATCCATGGTTAGTAATTTTTATACATTTGATTATAATTATAAATTTTATTTATATGGGCCCAGTAATAGGCCTTTATCAACTATCAATAAAAAATACAAGCCCATGGAAAATATAGATGATGAGTGGATAGTAATTAGAACAACACTATGCAAGGAAACTAATAGGGAGAGATATTTGGATGGTGGTTGAACAAAATCATTTAAAATTATCTTCATTTGGGAGACTATTGAAGTATGAATCCGATTTCTCTATTCAAACATTACTTAAAAGGGGTTGGTGGGTTCAGTTGTGAGATCTGGTGGATCAATTATGAATAACAACATGGTTATATCACATGATCACTAGAGGTAAAATATTTGGTTTTAAAGGATGATCTACCTGGTGCAAATAAGTACTTTGGTGGTGGAATTTTAGTGTTCACGGTATTTACTAGAAATTCATTACAACTGGTTGAAAATGTAGTTACTGATATGGAATATTTGAAGAGTATTTTGTGTACATTTTGAACAATGGTTAGTCACAAGGTCAGAGTTTTTCCTATTAATAGGTTTTCCATATAGAGATGATTGTATAGATCAACCTCATAATTAATTTTTGAGTAGTGATTAGTAATCACTTGTAACTTGGTAGTTTCTATCACTTATCTATACTAGTGTATTTTAGAGTCTCTTTATCTTATAGGGAATTTACTAAGCTAGGTTAAATTCCTAGATTTTTGAAGTAACATGTGTGGGTTATCTTCTTATTTTTCATCATCTGCTGATTTTCAATTTTTTAGAGTATAAATCGATACACGACTTGGAATATTTTCTAGACATGCCATTATCAATTGCCTATAGATATTATAGACTTTCCCATGTACTTATAGTCTATTGGGTGGGGTACAAGTTCTAGGGTAAATAATCAATGTAAATTATAAAAATAGAATTTATATACCATTACAATAATAAAATCTAGAAATTTAACATGTATAAATGAATAAAAATAGTGGACATAAAAGAGATATAGCATTATATTCCTCTATATGAAAAATTTAGAAAATACATTTATAATTTAATTTGGTACAATAATAAAATGTAACAAAAAAATATTTTAGGGTGATCAGTGGTTAACACAACCCACTCAAGAGAAAATTTATATATTTTATTATTTTTGAGATTTATTAGCCATAATAATTCCATGAAAACATACTACGCAGTGCATGTAAAGTGAAAATTTGAAAAATAAGATCATTTTATTTGAGTTTTTATTGAAAAATGAATCTTATAAGAAGAAAACCAATATGTTATTCATATTGAAAAAATTTATATGATGATTTATTATTTGTTGGGATCATTTTAAATTAAATGAGATCTTATAGGCCCATTAACAAGCACAAATAGGGGTCCATACTAAAATTAATTATTTATTAGAGGAGTAGACCATCAAATATTATATGTTAGGGAATAATCCTTTTTAAAACCAATTTTTTATGTGGGTTTTTACCCTAAAATAATTCCCTCGTACCGAATATCACATATCCAATCAAACCCTTAAATGATAATCCGCTTGATAAAAACATTTTCATAGCCATTTTCATCAACAAGAAACATCAATAAAACATTTATATATGGAATAATATCAACATAAGGATCCACCATTGATCCATATGTTCTTAACAAACCATTATTATTATTGAAAGATTAAGTGGGGGGGAATTATATGCACATCACATTTGTGATAAATCATGGCTATGTTATAATGGTCTTTCCTAGTTATTTGTATTATAATAAAAAAAGGTTTTGAATTTTGTTCTTGATTTTTCCAATATTAAATCTTTAAATCCTAACTTCAAAAAAATATTTATCAATTTATCCTATATGAAATCAATTTTTTAAAAGAAATGATAGAGAAAATAAGGAATTTTATAGTAGTTTGATGTCTCCAAGATAACCCCCTAATATTATCTAATAATACCTTTTATTGGAATAATAATTATATTAAAATTATTTTCCTAGGAATATTTATAGTTGAGTGAAAGAAATTGATTCTTAGTCATTATAAATGTAAAATAGATTTCAATCAATATTATTTTTAATAATACATACCATAAAAGCTACTACCTAATTAATACATTAAGTGTAAAAAAAGATAATAAAAAACATATAGAATTTAATAAAAATAATTATCAATATGATTGTGTAAAAATATAATTGATAGGTGATAAAACTCCTATAGAAAATATGCCTCTTAAAATTACTTGTTCTAAAGTTATCCAATAGTAATATATTTGTTTTTCATGAATACACCACATCAATGGGATTATATATTTATTATTACTTCTTTATTTTAGTTTTAATGAATATAGAACATGAATTTAAGAAAAACTAAAGAAATTTTAGAATTCAAAAACGAAAAATAGAAGAGTCATTCGTTAATATTGGTAAACTGATATTGCATATGTGTTGGTGTGTGTTTCATTTATTATCAAAATAATATATTTAAAAAACTAAATTTCAAAAAGTCAAAATTGTAGTTTAACTTATCCTTAAAAATCGGAAACCTTAATATATATTATAAATATAGTTTTTCTTCTAAGAGTAGTATCCAATAAAACATAAGATAAAATGATCACAAAATCCTCACTTTGTAAACAAACCATTTCAATGTTCATAAAATTTATCACATTTGATTCAAAAACCCCAAAATTATATGAAAATATATTTAAAATGATCCATATATGGAAAATCACATTTTCATACTTCGTGTAAGATATTTATTGAAACAAATTAGTTATATAAGAATAAAATCACCTTTTTCATGACTATACATGAATAAACTAGTTTCCATACATTTTTTAGAATAATAATTTATTTTCATAAGAATAAATTTGGAATATAATTGATTATGAATTAAATTTTATTTTATAAAATTTTCATTACATTGAATGTTTTATTATGAAGGGGTTTTTTAGTTTCTAGTAACATTTATCAGATCAAACAGAATCAATTTAAACACATGTATTAGAATCTCCAGGAAAAATAATATAAAAATTTGATAAATATTAATGAATAATTATTTTTGTAAATGACCATTCCTTAAACCAAACAATCCACATAATCCCCTGATATTCATTTGATGCATTTGATAAAGATCAAAAAGTGGAAAAAATGAGCATCTCGCCTTAATAGTTTCCCAAGGGTAAACTGAATCTCTTCTCATACATGAATGATTACCCTTTATCCCATGATGTTCAAGCATCTCAATATGCAAAAAAAGAATGATAATAGATATTCTAGTTTCAATGAGGTTCAATCAATGATAATCATAATATACTAACTCCATCATATGGAAGTCAATTATATAAGTAATCAAGTATGATCCTTAACTATGATTGAATTTATTCATGAATAAATGATACAGGTGATATACATTCATTATATGAATATTCCACCAACCATGAATTCCATCTCCTAAAATGGTATAATAATTTAGAGCTAATATCAGAGAATAATAAATGAAAACAATTTATCATTTAAGTTACATAGAATGATATAGAATGCATGTAAGCCAATGTTTTCATGCAATATATAAATATCGTATATATATACAAGAATTTAAGTAATTTAACATTCAATCTAACACTTTCACTAAATCCTAATAGAATTGTTTCTATTTCACATTATATTGCATCTTATAAAAAAAATTGAGAAACTATATCTAAAACTCTTTTTGGATATCCTCTAAAAAACTTTTTGAAAGCTACCATTAACTTCAACTAGTATCACATCATATGAAATACATTATGAATAAACATTCAAAACTCTTTTAGATTAACTGTAGAAAACGTTTAGGGTATATCTTTAAATAAAAATCAATCATCATTCTTTCAACCCCAAAGTGTGACCCTGCCGACCCACTCAACGTTGACAAAAAATATGAATTTCTAGATCCATATAAGTAATAAAGGAGTGTAATCTATCAAAGAATCAATGTTACTCAAGATATAAATGGATCTAGAATGATCTCCACCAAACACGCATGTCTTTATACCTATTTTCACGAATCTAAATCATATGAAAACATGAATTCTCATATTTTAACTTTTTCTAAGACATTGAGTGACAGAAGAACATAGAGCATATAAAACCCATATTTCAAACTAATTTATTCTCATCTCTCTGAGTATATATTAAAATAATAAATGAATATGAAGTGCATTGTGTTGCATTTGTTGTCAATGAGGCATGAAGTTGTCTTGGAATGAATGGATGTCAAGGAGTCAAGATGTGAATGTCAAAGGATGTGATGGTGATGGTGATGTAGGAGAATGGCCATGATACTAAGATGTATGTCACTTAGGAGATTCACTAAGTGACGTAGGAGATGATGGTTTGAAACATTCTCTAAGAAAATCTGACGATTGTTGAGCTGATCATTAAGTTCCAAGAACTTGTATCAACTGGATACAAAGTCACAACACCTTTAGAAGACCATGCATTGTCTTCACAATGCATGAGGAGATGAAGAGTTCCATCCACAACTACTAATTGGATGATGTGCATTAATGAAGTCCATGCACTATCTCTTAGTGCATGTGAATCAGAAGAAGATCCAACTTGATCTCTGATTGGGTCAATAAAGAACTTTGATGAATATGTTTGATTCAAGAGTTCGGTTGATGAAGAAGAACCTTCAAGAATTCACTCCTAAGTAATGAGTATATGTTGAGGAGATTTGAGGAATTCTGATGAAGAAGAGAAGGGAAGAAATGAAGAAGAAGAGAAAGGGCATTTGGCATTTTACACTTAAGTACTTTGTATACTTAGTGTATACTCAAGCAAAAAATATGCCAACCTCAAGGGCCAGCCTTAAGGGTTCAACCCAAGGCACATGTGGGAACCAGTCACCACGCCCAAGGGGATCCCATGGGGCCAGCCCAAGAGTGGCTGGGGCCGTGTATAAGCCCCGAGGCCACGCGGTGGTCAAGCCCGCGCAGCGTGGGCGCAGGAGCGCGCCCGAAGGGTGCATGGTGGGCGCCAGTGGCGCGCCCGCAGGGAGCAAGAGTGGGCGCAGAGCGCGCCCGCAGGGAGAACACGGTGCGGGGCGGCACCGTGGAGGGAGAAAGTTCAATTGCGGGGTTGAGGGAGCGGCATGGTAATAAGCCGCGGATTAACCGGGCCTCGTTTCGATGTGGGACGCGGATTTTTCCCGCGGGAGCAATCCTGGCCGCTCGACTCATCGCGCGCCAGATCCGAGCCGCTCATCTAATCCCGCGCGAGATCTTCAGATCCAGGCCGCCCGATGCATCTCCATCGCCTGATCCGACGGCCGAGAGCTCGTCCTCTACCTCGAGCTCGTCCGAAGGCTCCCGCGAGCCTCCGCTGAACCAGAGCCACCCCGATGACAGAATTTGAGCTCCCAGCCACCATTTTCGAAGCCGAAGGCTCCCTCGTGCTCGTCTGGCCACACTGAACACAATCATGCCTAAAAAAGATCTTGCATGCAACCAGTGGAGAATTTCGGATGAGGCCGAGGCAAGAGAAGCTGCCGAGGCCACGTGGTTGGTATTTTTGCATAGGATGAGGCTTAACCGAAGGCCGTGCATGCGTTATGAGTCGCATGCACGTAGAGGAATAAAAAATAATGATCCCTCGTGAAACAGAGGAAAGAAAATAAAGATCTGAAAGATCTTTGAAGATCCGAAGATTTCGGTGATTCAAGATTTATTGCACGCGGATAATCTGAGGCATCTCTCTGCCTATAAAAGAAGAGCCAGAGGCTCACATTTAGTTTGCTGAAAAACTTGGAAGACCCGCGAGAGATTTCTCTGCCTCGCGAAGAAAGAAGCCACCGCGCAAATACTTTGCGCGGCTATTGTTCTCGGTGCCATCCGAGGCCCGGAAGAGTTTCCTGTGCGCCTCTCTTGCGCGACAGGAAGGAGCCGAGCCGCATATTTGCGCGCTCGAGTCTCTTGCTCCCTCTCTGCCCGCACCCTTGCGCGGCAGGAGGAAGATCCCGCGGGTGTTGCACTTGAGCGCCCCGCGGGTAGGAGGGCTTGCGCGGCCTTTATGCACCCAAGTGCTTGCGCGGCTCTTACCTTGTGCACTCAAGCCTTGTGTGGCTGTTGAAGACAAGTGGAGGCCGAGACCCCTCTTTCTTGTGTGCCAAGTGAAAGAAGAAGACACTCCTCGGGCAGTAGGTGTGTCAAGTGAAGAAGAACCCGAGGGCCTTTGTGCCTTGTGTGCTAGGTGAACAACAGAAGGCCGTAGCCTTTGGGTGAATGTGCAAAATTGGAGAACACCCTACGGGCAGTAGGTGTGTATAGCAAGAAGAGCCGAGGCATGCCCTTGTGTATGTGCCAAATCGAAGACCACACTTTGTGTGTGTGTGATAGGTGAAGAAGGAAGGCCGAGGCCTTTGTGCCTTGTGTGCAAAAAGAAGAGAAAGGCCATAGCCTTGTGCAACCAAAGAAGACCCGAGGCCTTAGTGGCTTGTGTGAAAACTGAAGAAGAGGCCGTAGCCCTTGGGGGTGTACAAGAAGGAGAGGCCAATCTTGTGTTTGCAAATTGAACAAAGAAAATGTGTGTGCAAACAAAACAAGAAGTGAGCCGAGCCTAGTGTGTGCACTAAAAGTGTATACACGTTAGAAGAAGAAGAAGAAGCTCCACACTAAAGTAAAACACACTTCTAAGTGTGTGAGCAATTTGAATATAGTGTGTGAAGATTGTGGGAAGGTGTGTGCTTAAACAGTTTACACCCCTTGTGGGTTTATTGCACCAAGAGAAGAAGAAGGGAAGTGCATGCATGCATGCATGCACGTGCACACGTGAACAGTGCTAAATCAGTGGTGTGCATCTGAGGAGTCCAAGACCAGGTGATCTTGAAGATTTTGAGAGACCATGCAATCAGTGCATGAAGTTGATGTGAACTGAGACTGGACCAGACTGAAGTTAAAGATATCAGTTGTCTGAGTATTCAGTAGTTGGAGAGAGGCCAGGTCATCCTTAGAAGAAGGAGATAAATCCTGAGCAAGACGAGAAGACCTGTTCACCACAAGTGATCAGAAGAAGAGCAAGGCCAGCAGTCTCTATCCCAGGCTGCTGAAGTTACTTGAAGAACTTAAAGTGAAGAAGAGCTACTCGTGCGACTCGAGGAGCCAGGAGAAGACCCTGTGGGACTCAGGGAGAAGAAGTCTTCAGTGGGATTCTGGAGCAGGCCAGTGGGACTCTGGTAACACTGTGGGACGCAGTATAAAGACCCTCCTGTGGGACTCAGGAGAGATACAGTGGGACTCTGTATCGACCATTGTAATTTTAACAGGTTATAATGGAGAATCCATGCTTGGAGAGCATGGCAAGGATGTAGGCCTTTGGTGTCGAACCTTGTAAATCCTTGTGTCCTGTGCCTTTTCATTACTGCATTATCCGGGAAAGGTTGAGAGATACAAGAAGAATGGATCGAGGCTTTAACCAGCCATAGAGGTTTAATTGATTAAGAATCAATTAGTAAAAAGTTTTAAAGGATCACTGATTCACCCCCTCCCCCTCTCAGTGATTCACACTGATCTGGGCACTTCAGAATACATCACATGTTATTCATCCTTCTCTATAGGCACATCGCATGTCCCTTAACCAGATAGATATACATAATATCTTGGTGGTGATTCACACTCCCATAGTTTATCTCAATTGATATTTATATTGTCATACTCAATATGTGAGATGGAAAATATCATTTTGGTGACCTCTAACGGATGTCATGCTTTGAAACATACCCAACCACCCCTATATTATCTATATCAATATATAGATTTGTGTAAGTGAGGTATCAATGTATGAAGGTTCTTATTCTAGGTGTCTTTCTAGCATCAGGAATTGGGGAATCAAATATAACCCATTCACCCCTAGTAAAATAAATACATATTTATAGCCCTCAATGTGGCATAATTAGTGGTTCATCGAGTGAATAAAATAAATCTTTTTCTTTGTCTTCTAGCTCATGAAGATATTATATATACTTATACAATAATCAAATTCATTCTAACCTTAACTTTTTTTCATAACCTATAATACTCCATGACATACATCAGTTAGGTATAAAATCAAATTCCAAATTTTAGATTAAAATTCTCATTTCACTTCACAAAATGTGTATTTATATATAAATTTATCATTCCAATGTGAAAGAATGATAAAATGAAGGTTTCATTTAATATTATACATTTTAATATTCATAAATTATATAAGAATATTTCAAAAAACCAGCATTATCACTACTTTTTCATATCATATGTGATAAAATTCTAGATCGTCCTTATGTTTGATGTACTTTCTAGGTTTCTGTTAAAACATTTCATTATATGTAACCAAAGTTACTTCTCTATGTGACCATATGATAAAACCCTCCCACTAAACTCTTTAGTGAGAAACACATATGAAGTAAGATAGTATGAATATTTTTGAGACTTTGGAATCTAATTCCTAACTATTTAACATCTTGAACATATTAAAACATATTGACTTAACTATATAAAATGATATAATGTCATCATTTTTTTATTTACATAGAACTATTTCCCATTCCACCACCATCATCAATGGAAATTTATTCCAAAAAACCTTTTACAAGAAATAATGTAACTAATTACATTATTATTTACTAATACATATTAACTCTCTTAGTATATTAGGTAAAATTCACATTAAACATAGATTTTTTTCAATTCATTATTTATTAACATTGAACTTTTCTAAGTCCAAACATACTCCTAGTGGCCCCTAAGACACTATATTATTTTCAAATTATCTTTACAATATACAAAAACACTTTTTGTTGATGAATAACATTTGTTTCCATTCATTAGTAATATTAAAAATAATAAATTATATCATATATGGTATTATATGTGTTTGGAACCTTTTTATTTGAAAAGAAGATTTTATTAAAATCTACCAAGAATTGGTGGAAGGAACACATTCACACATATTTAAAAAAATATAAAGATAGACACTTTTTTCCTAGTTGATATGTTTTTATCCAATCCTTTTTCTAAAAAACTATTGTAGAAATATTTTAATCATAAAGCATGTTTATAAAATTAATCATCCTATACTTGTTCACCAAAACTCTTTATTATAAAAAAAAATTACATATCCAATAAGATAATTAAGATAAATATTAAATACTTTTACAAAGATTCATTTGAGCTTGATAAAATCTGTTAAATTAAAACCCTAAATATAGAAACTATTTACAACATCTCATTAATATAAACAGTAAGCTTAATCAATTATTCCTTTTATATTGAACTCATATATATTTACAAAACTTTATAAAATATAAATTCAGTATCAAATACATATTAAAATTTATGAAATATTTTCTATAACATTCGTACCTATTAAAGAAAATTCATGAAGTTTCCCAAAATCCTATTAGTTTATAACATTGATAATCCAATAATATTTAATTATTAATATTCAGTTCTGACAACCTTGGGTTTAAATGCCTTTGATTTTCTTCATGAAAAACATTTTTTAACTTTTGAACTGGGATTTTTTCTTCCAATTTGATATTTTACCCACTTATAATATCTGTAAAACACTTTGTAACCAAGTCTTTATATTTATATTTCATATCTTTTCCCAACATATTGATAATATCAAGTAAAAATTATTTCAATTCCATCAAATTTTCGAAACATTTCAATATATGATAATAGGATAAATTCCCGAATGAGAAAAATCCATTTTATTCTCTATTAAATCATTTTATAGAATTGATTTCTGTAACAAATAATGTTTTAAGGAAACTTTTTGTCTCACCAAGTCATTTTGAATATTTAATAATATTGAATATCATTTGAAATACCTAATCTTATTGAGTATATGATACTAAACTCACCATACCCAGTCAAATTTAGTACATGATGGGAGACTAAGATTAGTTTTTTAATTATTAATCTAATTATTTTGAAACCTTAAGTAAATCACTCAATAATTCTATTGGAATTTATATTTAGTTGTTAAATAATTTCAACACTTGGTTACCAAGGAAAGAAATATTCTAACTCATATATTTTTTCCTTAAAATATTTTCTTCAATAAATTATATTACATAATAACATCTCTTATGTTTTTTGGCCATAATATAAGCTTACATTAATTTTCTCCTTATCAAGTTTTAATTGAAAATGTTATCCTGATGATAATGATGATATCTATAATTGAATATTTTATTAGATCAGTATTATGTATTATTAAGCTTTTAATAAGGGATTATATAAAATGGACTCTAATAAAATTATCACCCCTTTTAAAACCACTCATAACCATTATCTAGCCAAGATGCTCGCTTCACCATGACTAACACCAGTTATCATCTTAATAATTCATCACTATTTATATTAGAAAACAATTTTCAATTATATCATATATAACTCTTGGATAGTTGAGTGTATAACTATTTTCCCAATCTATCATATAGATAAACGCATCTTTATTTTTTTAGTATTATAACTCTGAGGTCTTCCCATCTATTATAACCCATAGTAAATTAACTAAATAAGAAATCAAAGGATAATCACGTTATAATCATGTTGAACATTAAAATACCCAAAAAAATTAAAATCTACTTAGAAATTATTTTCTTTACACAAGATAATTCATAGTTAATCATGATAATCTCAACAATACCCATTTGAATGATTTGGGTAATTAAAAGTGAATATTTAGAAGGAATATCACACTTAGTATTTGAAGGGGATTTTCAATCTCAACCACTTATCTCTTGTTATTAACTTTTATGTTTTAATTATTCTATAAATTTTTGTTATAATAATATTTTCTCCAACACACCGACATGTTCAAACCATATTGATGTGTAACCTGTTACACAATAGAGAAATTTGTGTTACTCACCCAAAAATAAAATACAAAAATATTCATGCATATCCAGATGCATCATATGTATAAGGAACATGATCACATCATGTAAAAGAATAAAATAATATAAAATTGAAAATCGCCACATGAGTAATCCAAGAGTGACATATATAAATTCGCATTCCCTTTTGTAGAAAAATAATCACCCTCACTGTATAAAGGTAGTATGACACTAAGTCCCTCTATCAGGATACATTACTCAAGAGAAAATACAATTAAAAATAACTCTAACACTAATATACAGAACTTTATTATAAAAATGAATTCAATATAATAACATAAATTAAAAATTAAGTTCAATGTAAATGAAAATCTAAATTCATTTCAAAGCCAACCCTATTATGTAATGTAAGACTCTATCCTTGAAGCAACATCACATTTTAAACTAAAGCATACAAAATATTAACATCCCATAAACGACTTACTAAATATTAATATATAAGGGAATTACCACTAAATATATTAATAATTAAAAATTTTAAACAAGATATAATCATTTTTCAATAATTTATAAATAAATAATAACTATAAACATTTTATTATTTTTTCTTTATATTATGAAAATTCAATAAACATGAATATGAAACCTTTATATTAATTCAAATGTAAAATCTTTCATATTTATCAACACTTGGATTTAATATTTCAAATATATGATATTTCATGATTATAAACAATTTAAATTTAAATTTCCAATATGTAAACATTTTTACATAATCTAAATATTATGTACTTAATTATTATTTAAACCTTGAAGATATCAATAAAAAAAATTGGTCTAAATAATATCCGAAAAAGGCCACCTATTAATTTTGGAAAATTAAAATTAATTAATTATGAAAAATTCATAATTTAAATATGAATTTATTATATTTTGGTCTTATTTCATAATTTACAACCATTTATAAATTATTTCTTATCATTTTTAAATAAACAATTTTATTTCTATATTATAAGACATGACACATAATTAGTATGAGTAATTTTAATATTATCATTTAATATTTGGGAGTAATGTTTTTCAAAAAAAATTAATTAATTATAACGAATTTATAAATAGTTAATTTTTAAACCTATTATAAATTAAAATATCCTATGATACATTTTATAATGACCTATAAACATTTTATAAATCATTAAAATGATTTTATATATTAAAATAGTTTTTCTCTTTACCTTTATATAGGAACCCATTCATGCGTAAGGGTATCCTTAATTTCATCTCAAAGAATCCAACCTTGGGTAAGGGAAACCTCCTTTTACCCTTATAAAGATAGTCTACATAAGGTTTATTATGTTTTACCCTTTCACAGTGCATACTAATCAACCAAACTAAGCTCTCTTCCTTATGTGAACCCTTCATGTAAAGTTTTGACTCTGATTAGACACTTTATCATTGTGAAACAAGGTTAATAACTTGATGAAATACACCACATATAGGTAACCCACATGTTACCCTTATGTAAAAAAGTTTTACATAAGGGTAAGTGGTTAGTTACCTTTAGGCGACCCTTTTAAAACAACAACTACCTTTACTTAACAACATTCACATATAGATTAACCAATTGAAATCTAAGGGATTACTATTATGTGCACTACTCCATCTATGGGTATGTCTAGATAACCCTCTCAAAAAACACTTTTGTGTAAGGGAAATCTTTATCGACCCTTATTTTCAAATAAAGGTATGTCACATGTTTACTTTACATGACCACTCATGTATAGGTATCACCCAAGTTAAATAAACACTATTGATCTATATATGGGTAATGACTCTGTTACCTTCATAAATTCTATCTATATATATTTATCATAAATGTTACCTTAATTCATATGTTCAATAAAATAGTAAACTATTTTAAAAACCAAATTTCCATAATATTTAATTGTTACTCTTTATTTGGTGTTCTTATTTATTTCAATGAAAGTTTCATAAAACATAATCATAGACCACTCTAAAACCATCAAAGGGTTTTTCAGCATACAATAACATTTATAAGATTAAGTGGAAGTGATTTAAACCCTTATACATGAATCTATATGAAAGATACTATGAAACAATTGATAAACCAAAATAAATAAATGCTTCTTTAAATGATCATATCATGTATTAAAGAATTGACTACAACTATTGATCTTCATTTGATGCATTTGATAAAGATAAAAAAGTGGAAAACATAAGAATAGCATTTTCATAGGTATCAACGGGTAAAATGATACAAATGTCATATATGAAGGATTATCCTTTATCGCATGATGTGAAAGTATCTAAACATTAAAAGGAATAAAGAGAAAGGTGGATTTTGATTTCAAGGAGGTTCAAACAAGGATAATCACTTTATACTTCTACCATCACAAGGAATCCTGTTATATATAAAATAAAAGAGGATACTTAATTGTAGATTCATTTATTCATGAATAAATACTTATCCGGGTTTTCATTCATTATATGAATATTTCACCTTTGATGATCTTAAAATGTGTTTGTATTTTATTTTTGGTTAATAAGTTAGTAAATTATGAATCAATTTAATTCTATATGAATTTGGTAAATTAGTATAGATTGGATGTTTGTTGTTTTCCCAAATCATAGTTGGTTATGTTGTTGAAGTGGTTTATGTTTTGAAGAATATTCATCCCCAATAAATTCAATGGTCATTTTTTATGTTCTGGAATTATGTGAACTAAGTATGAAGATTTATGAAATGGTATTTATTTATTTAATAACATTTCATAGTGTGTTAATGATTATTCAAAAATTAATAAAAATCTGAAAGACCATGAAAATATTTATTTTCATGATGTAATGTTTTAAAGATATCCATGAAGAGAATACTATGAAAATATTTATTTTTCATGATTAATATTTTAATAATATGATGTTTTGAATTGAAGAGTTATTTAGAATTTATGGTGAGATTCGGGCCAACTATATACCAACTAAGACCACCTCAACCATATGTGGGACCTAGGGGGTCATCCATCTGGGAGGATGTCACCTATCATAGCCCATGGTGGTAAGTGTTTGAGATTTTTCATGTATTGTTCCCACATTTATGTATATAGAGGTGTGCATGGTGCATGAAAAGCATGCATGAGGGTTGACAGGGGACCATAGAAAGGGGTTGTGTGCCCGATGATGTGTGTGTGTGTGTGTCAGTATATCCCAGTGATGAATTCAATGCAGTCCTGAAAGGCTAAAGATATAGAGATGAGTTTGTTGGAGTGAGTAAATCAAGGGGTGAGTTAAGTTCCAAATAAAAAATCACGATTAAAAGTAATTTCAAATTAAATCCTCCCAATTTAATAAAAAACCTAGTTAATTAAAATAGTATAATTAAATTGTTTTATTTTTATTATAGTTTCTCAAAAAGATACAAATGATTAGTTAAAATAATATTTGAAATCAATTTATCTTTTGAAACCAAATTACTTGAGAAAACACAATAAATAAAACAAAAGGTTAAATTAACTATCAAATTAAAAGTTTTGATATATTTTTTAAAATTGATAACGTTTTAGAAATTTTAATATAAAAAAATAAAACTAATAAAGCACATATAAAAATAAAAAAATGGATCTGCCTCAAGTTGAGATTTAATCCCCTCCATTTGGAAATCACGAGATTCCAAGAGGTTTATTAAACAAAAAACTTCATCAAAAACATGTATCAGGTTTTAAAAACAACCAAACACAAGGTTTTCTAGGTACAAATCCTCTTCCACAATTATAACAAGTCACAAATGATCTCTTCCACAGTTTCCATGGGTATACAAATGAATGAGTTTGAGAGAATGTGTCAAACACACTCCAGTTTAATCACATGTGACAACATGTATAGAGAAATAGAGTACATAGAAACACTTCTCAAAAGTAAAGAATAAAAAGAGAGTGAAATGAGTAGAGATAGGAAAAATTATGTTGACTGATCTGAATAAAATTACATGTTTAGAGGTCCTCAAATAACTCTTTGAAAGGAGTTCAAATAGGTTTCTCAGAATGTGTAATAAATATAGTGTTATATTGTTCTTAAAATTCTTCTGCTTTTAGTCTATCAATGTCCGAAGTTGATTTAACATATGTAGTTTGTATCATTTAAGCATATATCACACTCATATATCTATTATTTGATCTATATATTTATATATGATTTGACAACTTTCACAAGAGGGAGTTCTGTAGAATTTATATTGTTGCAGGTCCAATTATCCATTGGGGCCTACATCCTTGTATTAAGAACAAGTTCCAGATTGACATACTTTTTCATTAATGGATTTATGGTGTAGTTTAAGAATAATTATTGTAAAATTCTTATGGGGATTCACTACATTAAATTTCATAAACTAGATATTGTAATAATAAATTTTAATAAGATTATGGACAACAATAGTGGTAGTCTTGATATAGATATCTGAATGATAGATCTATTATAGAGGTAGGTACTGATTGGTGGTAGATCTATTATGGAGGTATCTAAAACTAGTGATAGAACCAGTGAACAATATCATAATCTAGAGGTTTCATTAGTGAATTCTATTATAATATGGTGGTAGTATTAGTGAATGGTTTTATAAGTTAGAATTAATACAATCTAGTGGTATATGGATTCAATTGTAGATCTGTCAGTGATAGATCTGTTAGTTGTAGATCATCAGTGGTATATATTCAATGGTAGATCTATTAGTGGTAGATCCTTAGTGTTATATCTATTTGTAGTAGATCATTAATGGTAGATCTACTAAACTGATGGTAGATATTATTCAACTAACTATACATTTGTTCAACCAACAGTAAATATTTTTTTTACAATAACAATATTTTTATTGAATAGTACTGTCCAATCAAGACTAGAATAGAATAAAAAGTTATGAAGGGAGAGATTCATTTATAACAAATATCATTCCCTCAGTAGGAAAGGATGCAAAGTTAGAAAGGAAGAAAAAAATATTAATAGGGGATTTTGAAGCTAAGATGTCTAAAGTTTTATTACCCTCCCGCCATGTTTGAGAAATGATCACCTCTTTGTAGGGAAAAATTCTTGACTTCTGAATATAGTATGTGATTAACCATGGAGTGTGGTTGATCCCACACAAGGATTTGAACATCACCTTGGAGTTAGTCTCCAATGCAGCAAGCCATGTGTTCTTTCTTCTTCAAATATCCAAGCCTATAAACAATGCCTTAGCATCAACCTACAGGGAGTCTCCATGAACAAAGGAATACGGGATGGAAATGACCAAAAATCCATTACAATAAAGAACCATACCACCTCCCTGCATGAGACCCGAGCTCCACAACCCATCTATTTAAATTTTCATCCCTTTTCTACTAGGGATCCATCTTATCCAATGGTCTACAATCATACTCGGGGAAGAATAAGTAAACATCCCTACTTCCCTCATAACACAAAGGGCATGATAATATTTCCAATCTTTAAATTGAGATTCCCAATCATGTAATAAGAACATTTTGCATTATACCAAATCCATTTTAATCCTAGATATACCCTCAAAAAAGGCCCTATTTCACTCATTCCATAAACTTCAGCATCCTAAAACACTGATAATTCTAAAATATCTACTCTCCATACAATCATCTCTTACCCCATGAAATCACAACTCCAAAAAATAAGTACTGATATTGAATTCTGAATTAATGCATGTGAAAATACCTAGAGACCTCCACAACCAACTAGCCCACTATCCCTCAAAGAAAAGACGAATGAAACTTTCGACACTTAGAACACAACAACAATAAAAATGGTAATTAAGGTGAACAACTAACCTTTGAATGTTTTCATTAGTGGAAACTCCATTAGTTATGATGCAACATACCCTAATGTAAAATTTGGATGGGATAATATTGCACCAAATCCTTTAACAGCAGACATCACTTAGCTCTAGAGAATGAGACAGCTTGCAAAAGACCTTAATAAAAAAAAGAATTTGTATAGGATCCAGTAAAAACACACCTACCACGGTCTAAAGAAAGAGACACCATATCAAACACCCTACAATAATCTCTATTCATCACTGCATTTATAAAGTGAGGATGCTCGCATGCCTGACTAAAGGTAATGTCTATGATGGGGGAACCTAGAAAGACAATATTAGAGTTGAGACATATGTCAAACCAGGACTTAATATCTCCCATTCCAATGATCTATCCCGATTTCTCTTCCAAATCTGAGATGAATGGTAGAACTGTATGCTAAAGCATATAAACCTTCCCTTTCCTTGCACTTGAGATAGTCCCATACATCGACAAGGAGAAAACTCCCCAAAGGGTCTACCCATCAAAAAATTCCTAGGACCACTTCTTATACCTCCCATGCATGGAATCAGAAATAAAATGAACTCCAATGCCCCAATCACGAATATGTTTCTCCTTCAAGGACCAAGAAGCCCAGTGATGTTTTCACTCAGAACAGCCATCCCAAATGAATGAACCAATAAAACTCTCCATCCTCATGATGATAGAGTTTGGAACTTTTGATGTTGAAAGTTCAGGCATTGGGAATGAAACCAAGACACTTTTAAACAAGGTGATTCTTCCACCTAAGAAAAGGTAGTGGTTTCATTAGTTCAAAATATGACTCGAAATACTATCCATAACCTTGTCAAAGTGATGCACTCAGAGCCTGAGAGGATATACTATCCATAACCTTCTCACAGGTAAGTCAGAGGAAAGAAGTACCACCTAAAACCTAGGCTCTCTACTAATGTAGCCACTCTTCTATCAGAGCATCAGTTTGAGATAAAAACACCACTTTCCTCATGATTACCCAATTTTCCACTCCATGTTCAATACTAATCTAGGATCTCATGGATATCTCTTATTGAGTTCTTTATTATGTTGGTGAAAATTATAGTATCATATGTATACATGAGATGCAAGAGGCCTTACACTTGAGGCCTAATCCAAAATAGATAGAAACTACATTCATGTATCCTCTTTTTGATGAGTCTACTTAGGGATTCATACACTGAAAAAAACAGAGTGAGAGATAGGTAGGTTCCAACAATGATTTACTACAATAAAACAGTGATCATTTTAGAGACAAAATAATCATGATATCTGATCATTAAAATAAAGAGGTTTTAACAATATTTCCCTTTTTGATGATCACAAGTCATGGAATTTATAACCTTGTATGTGAAAACAAATATATAAACAAGTATATATTAATATGAAGAATATTATTATTAACGTGAAAAATTATGGATGTCATAATTACCCTCCTAAATATCATTCAAATATACTCCTCCTTTTGGGATTATAAAAAAGATAAAATAAAATAAAAGTAAAGAGATAAAGATGAATAACATAGAATCTTTATTAGATATAACAGTCAAGGTGTTCATTCCAAAAAGTAATAAAATGGAAAATTACAAAACCTATCAAATAAATCTCAAAATATAAACCACTCTTAGATCAGTGGGTAGAAGAAACCACCGTCTATTTTTCTTTTCTAGTGACAGGTGGTATATAATTTGAATCTAATGGTGTATATGTATATAGAGGAATCTCTTGGATGATGATAGGACTGAGATGATGAACAACCTCAACCGATGTCATGTTAAAAGGTTGAAAATGAGAAGGAAAAGGTGTTGAAGAAGGTGAAAAATTGAGAGCATACATGGGTATATATTTATATTCCACTACAATATTCAAAGAGGCATAAAAATAAACTTCATTAAGTTAAAAATATTTATAATTATTTTTCAACCATCGTCAATTTCTGTACAGAAATACTTTCTCTCCTCTATGAAAATATTTTGAAAAGGGGAAAAACATTGAGCTGATTTACTTACTCATTGAATTTCATGGGATTAGGAGGTATCATTATATTCATACTAAGAAAATTAAAATGGTAATTGATCTTGTTACTATTATAAATTCTAGGAAAGTATTACTTAATGGATTTTGTGACAGTCTTTATCTCACTCATAACTTCTTTCAAGAACTCCCTAACCAATTTATAGATGTTTTCACCATGGAATTTTATCTGTTGAACTTATTCATTTTTAGAGATATGAAGATTGGCCAAGATATCATGAATCTCCTCTCCCATAAAAAAATGGATCTCATTAGCATCAGCTGAAGAATCAAGAGGTGTATTTACAGAAGTAGAAGCACTAGCGATAGATAAAGACTCCAACCTCTCTAGAAGTGTTGTATAACATATTAAAATACATCCTATCATTTATTTTATATTTTAATTAACATATTCAATATCATTATCCCATTTCCTAATCTTAATATCTAATTATTTAATTTTCAGGATCATATTAAGATGGATATGTGAAATCATTAACTAAAAATTCACCTGGTATCATCTTTAATCAACTTGGTTTCTTTATGAGGTGTAGACACAATCATGAAAACTAAATCTGATAAAATCTTCACTCTAGAAGTATCAAGATAGTCTTTAGTAAAGTAATCCAAAGGTATATGAGTATATGTTAGATTATATGGTTTCATATCTTGGATGTGTAGGTAAGACACTACATTTGTAGACTTAGAAGCCAAAACATTAGAGGGAAAGACATAAAACTAGCTGGAATCATCTATCTATTATACAACATATACCTTAGGTTTTTTCCATTAATAGGGATGGAAAGTAAACCATTATCGTGTTGACTAATATGGTTATCACCATCATCACACCATTTTTATTTGGGTTTAGAATACTCACTACCAAGATGAAAATCTCATAGGGACATCTCTCCTTTTGTTTGTTCTCTCTCCATATATCTGTAAGAACCAACATCTTCAATGAGCTGATGTTCAGTTCTAATGAATTCTTGATATATATCAAAAAAATTTAAAAGACCCCTCAAAAATGGATTTCATATATCATTTTTTTCAAGAATGATATAATAGAGTATTAGAGATATTTATTGTGATTGTATTATCAAAACTTTCATGGACACGTCTAAATTGATATCAATAATATATTTAAGTGTGTTTCATCCATATAATCCACACAAAAAAACATCATGTAGATATGTGCTCAAGCTTGACAACAGAAAGTGAAAAAACATTATTTTTACTAAACCACAAAAATAGTGACATTAATAAAAAGTAACATGTTCCATAAGTTATTTTTCTATCCACCTTAAAACTACCTAAATATGTATCTGAATTACTCCCTAAAACAAATTCATCACTTTTAGGATACAACAATCCTAATTTTTTTTATTCTAAGAGTATTTAAAAAATATTTAGACAATATGTAAATGTGATTATATAGGATTTTCATGAAAAAAGGAACACATACGTAAAATAAAAATATTATATTTTCAGCTTGTAGTTATATACAGAAAAATTCAAATCATACCACTATAATGTTTTGGATAAAATGATTTTCTAGAATCATAAATATTTAGTTTACAAGTCGTACTAATAGGGGTATCACTATTGTCTATGATATCCATGAAAAAACAGTTTAAAAGTTACTTAGTGTACTTACTTTCATTTAAAAAAATAAAATATTTATATTGAAATATTTGAATACTTATAATGAATATTAATCCATCAATCAAACTCATTTCAAAATAACTTTTCAATAATTTTGAAAAATTAGTACACAAATATTTTTTGGAAGATTAAAAAATTATACAATGAATTTAAATTTGTACTACTAAAAAATATTTTTAAATTATTTTTAATTAAATTAGTATCATCTATTCATTTTTAAAACCCATTAAAAATAAGAAATGATCTAATCATATCGCAAAAATATCTATGATATTTTTTTAAAACATATAATACTTTATTTAATTTAAAATCATGATTAAGGATATGTGGATTTTGAAATGAAGGGGCTTGTTCAATAAAAATATCCTCAACTATATGTCCATTTTGAAATTCACTCTTGATATCCATCTGATATAGATTGTAATTAAAATTCACTACATAGGAATGAAACATTCTAATGGATTGAAATATATTAATTGGTGGAAAGTATTATTTATAATCAATACACACTTCATTACTATATTCTTGTTTAACAAATCTTTCTTTTCTTCTAAGTATAGTTTCAAACTCCTAAACATTAATCCTAAAAAATCATTTTGTGATCATGGTAAAAATTTCATTAGGCCTTTCAAACAGTTTCCAAAATATATTTATTTAAAATTTATTGAGTTCTTCTTGAATTTCCATTTCCATGAATTCATCATTTATTTCATCATTCATTTTCCTTGGTTCATGATGTGAAAAGAAATCTTGATGCTCAACCTGATTTCTAAGAGAATCTCTAGTTTGTGTTCCTCTATTATGTGTCTAGATACATGGGTGTCTAAAGAAGTCTTACATGCTACTAGATATATTTCATCAATCAGGATATGTACATATTCCTCCAAAGTATTAGTCATTTTATTAAAAAATCTATATGACTTACTAGTTTCTGAATATCCAAGGAAAATTTCTTCATCAGTCTTGGATAATTTTTTTTCAATATTATCCTTTGTATTAGGAATAAAGAATTTTTATCTAAAAACTCTTAACAAATTAACCTTGAGTTTTCTTCCATTCCATAATTCATATGGGGTTTTCTATAAAATTAGTCGTATAAGAACTCTATTGATAATTTAGAAATACATATTCTGTGCTTCAACTGAAAATTAAATAGGTATATCATAATCATTGGGTATGGTCTAGAAAATTTCTTATAGGGTTCTATTTCTCCATTATACTACACCAATATTTTATGAGGTTATAGAAGAAGAAAAGTTATGATTATAGTTTTTTGGAGAAAATATATTTTAAAACTCATTTCCATGATCACTTATTAAGGTTTTAATTCTATGTTCCCTAAGATTTTCTGTAGATTTAGTATATTTATCAAGATATGTAAACACTTCAAATTTGTGATATAGAAAGAATACCCAAGTTAATATAAAAATTCATCTACTAGAACACAAACATAGTTCTTACTATTTAAGATAGAAACTATATAAGGTCCAAAAAATCCTTCTTAACCAACACAAGGGGTTGAGAAGATGAAACGTTTTTGATTTAAAATAGATTTTTTTACTTTTCCCTTTTTTACATGGGTTAAAAACGTTATAATCTAGGAATTCTAGTTTAGGAATATCCTTGACTACCCATTTCACAATTAGATTTCTAAGTGATTCAACAATATGATGGACTAGTACTCTATTCCAAATCCAAGATCATTAAAGAAACACACTTAGACATGATATATTTTTAGAATATAAGGAATCTAAATTAACATCATTTACATTAGCATTCCTCAAAGTTGTAAAAAATATTCAGATCTAAAAACATTGCATTAATTGTTTAAAAATTTTAAATGTGAACCATCATTGAATAAATGTAAAATTTTATGCAGGTTATACTGTAATCCATTTATAAAATAAAAGTTGAAAATTAAAACTAAATTACAGTTACAGATTTTACCAAGACTAATTATATTTCCTTTATCATTTTTTCCAAATGTGACACTTACGCCGTCCAATTTTATTAGGTTTTTGAAACCCCAATCATTTTTTTGGAGTGGCAACTATCTAAATACCATAATCACTAAATTTATCTTTTTCATAGAAATTGACATTAAAAAAATTAAACTAAAATGACTTGTGTGTCTATATTTTCTTCCATCCAAATCTGTGGGTAGTAATGGATTTTGTAATCAATAATTATTTAATAGGTTTCTTATAGGATGATTTTAGACTATTACAAAACAAAAACATTTTTAGGTACAAGTGATTAAAAAATAGTAATATAAATAGTAAAACATGAGTTAGGAATAAATTTATTTTTAATAATCCTAATTTTTCTCTACAGATATCATATTTTATTATAATACTTTGATGATTTATTCTTTTAAATGATATAGTATAAATAAATTATTTAATTTTTGAATTTATATAGAACAATTTTAAATTTTTTATTGGTTTATTTTAACTCATTATTTTTAATTAGAAATTGGGGATTTTTTTTCTTTATTTAATAAAGATCTTATTCAATGTTTGTAGACATAGAAAGAGGATTATTTAAACTTTTATATTTATTTTTATGTTAATAGAATTTAACCTCAAAAATATTTAAGTATTCAAAAATTCCTTCCCTATAAATGTTTTCATCACTATTTTCATATCTAAAAAAGTTAAGATTATTGTAAAATCCAATTACTATTTTCATTTATTCTTAAACCCCTATTTTTAAAATGATTTTCTTGGGTTTCATTTGTGTTTTTTGGGAGAATACTTTGTAAATGTTTTATGTTTATGGGATATGAATGGTTGGTTCATGGTCTACCCAAACTGTGCAAACACTTAGGGAAAACCTTGTCAATATTGACACTGGAGTTTTGCATAGTTAGAAAATAGTTGGACAGGTCATGCACCCAACTAGGAGAAACTATAAAACCCAATTAAAAGAGGTGCATGAATAGGGTAGACATTTTTTTTAAATATGAATCCCTTCCCAAATAGCTATGCATATGGTATTTTTTAATTCTAAAATTATTTTTAAAAGTGACTAAACCCTTGTTTAAGGTTCCTGATGGACCTATTTCAACCAATTATGATCTCTTCATAAAAGGGAGATCCAAAGAAGTATTTTTCCCTATAAACCCTTCCATAAGTGGATACAATCTTGGTGAAAAACATTAAATTTCTACCCATTAGGTTTCCTCTTATTGTTCTCTTTCTCCTTCTCTCTTTCCTTTTATCCGTAGTGTTTTCTATATCTACATGTTGGTTGGAGGATCTAATATACTCTGTTATAGGTATTGAATATGCAGTTTATTCTCATAAATTTTCTTCTAAAATTGTTTATCAATGTTTTCTTATTAGGTATTTGTGATTAATGATGTAATGATCATGAGGTAGGTAGTTCCATCATTATAACTAATTTTTATTAACCATACATTGCATGATTTAAATTCAATTATTTGATTTAAATTAATTTTTTTGATATTAATGAAATTTATTTTGATTGGATAAATAAAAACCCAATTAAATTTAATTTGGATTTTAAAATAGGATTTTTGAATGAATTTGGGGAAAATCCCTAATTCTATTGAATTGGGGTGTGTTTGTGAAACTAATAGAATTTTGAAAATTTATTTTATGGAATTAAATTATGGGATTAAAATTATGGAATTTATATTGTGAAACTTAATTGTGAAATTGATTTATGGAATTTATTTCAAATTGGTATTTGATAAAATTGATTAAAACTATTCTAATTGAAACCAATTGGTTTTTTCAATGAAAAAAGGCATGATTTGATTAAAACCCTATTTTGGCTTTTAAATAGAAAATTGTATCATTTGAAATGGGATAATGGGAAAAATAATATTAAAGTAGTCTTGAAATAAATTTCACATAATTGATTTTTATTATAGTATATTAAATCTATGGTAGTTAGGGAGTTATTCATACAACACTCTATGATTTATGACACTAATAATACATATACAGCAGTCACATCCTCGATGGGATGGTGAAAATTTCTCTCCAATCGGTATCAAGGATGATGTGTGTACACATAATACTAAAAAAACTATTTGAGTTTGTGGAGTCCCATAGCCAGTAAATATTTTATCTTTTTTCGTATAACCATGTTTGTCGCTTGTTTGTATTCTAAATAATTATACATGTCAATGTTTATTGTAAAATTTTTTAAATTACTTTTGAAAATTTATAAAATATTTTATATAAAAATTGATAAGACATTTTTTAATGTATTTTTATTCATTTGAAATATATATAATAAATTGTTTTAATTATGTTTTTGAAATTTAAACCTATTCATTTAAAATTGAATGTCCCTTTGGTTAATTAAATGTTGATATCTTTAATGGGATTCTTCAAGATACACTACTTAGATTTTATCTCACAACCTACTTCTTCCTTTTGGTGTTTGTCGAGTATATTCATTTGGGATTGAGAATGGGTAAAGAGACACTTAGAGGTGGTAGTAGATGTTGATCCTTATGTTTATAGAGTTTTCTCTCTAAGGACTTGGAATTTTATACCATTTTTGGTACTTTTTAACATATTTGGGATGTTTATATCAGTTTGAAATATGGTACACATCTCCTTGTGAAGTTATTCTTTTATGTATAATTACCTGTTTATCTTGCTTCAGTTGGGTTTTTGGAAAATATGTTCCCACTTTCTTACTATATGATTACAAGTGCTAGTCAATAACCCATGGGGATCGGGAACGCCCTTCGGGAAATTTTAGGGATGACTTAGTTATCAGGTTACAAGGGTATCTGGGCTGGTTCATGAAAAAGTGTATTCTGATGTATAGGTTGGGAATATTTCCTTGATGTTAGTAAACAGTTTGAGTAATCATTTCATGACATAAAAGGTAGTTGTGACTGAGTGCTTGTCCATCTCTCACTGCTACAAACCTTTAGTCATCAGGGTGGTTGGGAATTTCATATTTAGGATTATTTAAAGTATTTTACCATATTTTGATTGGAATATGATGAAATAAGAATATTTTTTTATCTTTTTCAATTAATCACCCTTGTTCCTATGTTTTAGTGTTAATTTGATGTCTTCATTTTTGTTAGTCGATGTTTTATAGCATCAATCCTCCTAGAAGGACTGTGAATTGGATCTAAGAGTAAGCTACTAGTGAAACTCAGAAATAATATTCTCTCATTGAACCATGTATATTTGAGGCAATTCTGTATACTTTCCATGTTTTAAGAATGACACCACCAACAGTTCCAGTTCAAGATCCAGCTATAGGACCTCATAGGGATATTTCCTAGAATTGTTCTTAGGATTTACTTCACTAGAAGCCACCAACATTCAAAGGATCGAATGATCCTTAAGATTCTGAGGAATGCTTGAGTAGGATTGAAAATTTGTTTGAGTTATTGTAGACAATTGACAAGATCAAAGTGAAGTGTTTCACTTTCATACTATAGGGACTAAGTATGAGATGGTGGGACATGATGGTAATGGTGGAGAAACATGAGGGATTATAGTGGAAATACTTCAAGGATATTTTCACTGACTAGTTCCATCAAGATTCAATAGTGTTGGACAAATAAATTGAGTTTTTAAATCTTTCACATGCTGACAAGACTGTGACTTAGTATTCAGACCATTTTTCTGAGCTTGTTCAATTTTCATCAGATATATTATTTAAATAAAGATTAAGAGTCAATGGTTTTAGTTGGGGCTTTGATAATATATTCATTCTAAAGATTTATTACTAAAGCTTCCCTCTTATGTTAATGTGATGGAAAAGTGATGATGATTGAAATGGACCTGCCAGGAATGTCAAGGTTTTTTTGAAATCATTTCTCTCCCATTGGAATCATCGTTCAGTATCTCTTGAGACGTAGGAGGGGGAGGAATTGATGAAATATAAATGACCTAATATTTTTTTCATGGAAACTTTTGTTTATGATTTCTATCTTGAGTCTTTTTCAATAGTGGGGTTGTTATAACATACTATTACTATTTTTATGTATTCCTAAACCCGTATTTTTATAATTATTTTGTTGGATTTCATTTGGATTTATTATTGGTGAAATGTTTAGAATTTATTTAAGTTTATTTTTTATACATGGTTGGCACACAGTTTTGGAAAATTATGAGCCCACTCAGGAGAAACGGTGAAAACCCGGATTATAGGGTTTTGCATGGATGGAACACAGTTTGACAAGTCATTCCCCCAACTAAGAGAAAACATACACCCATGTTAAAAGGGGTTCTTGGATGGGGTGTATAGTTTTCTCTAACTGTGATTCCCTAACAAGCTAACCATCTGTACGATCTGATTTAATCTGAAAATTATTTTTAAAAGACCCAAAAACCCTCATTTAAAGTGATCGAGGGACCTATTTCAACCAATTATGATTTATTCTTCTTGGGGCGATCCCAAGAGGTTTTTTGGCCCCTCTACACCCTTTTAGAAGCAAACCTAAGCTTTCTAAACATCATTTGTTCTCTACCCAGAAGGGTTCCTCTTCTCATTCCCATTCTCCTGCTCTCTCTACTTTCCTCCCAAGAGGATGTTAGATCTCCATGTTGTTTAGAGGATATAATATATAATGTTTTAGATCATGAATGTAGGTTTGATTATAAAAACATTGTTTCCTGTATTCTTCATCGAAATTTCCATATTATGGAATTATGATTCGGGATCTAGTGTTCCTGAGGTAGGTGGTTTCATAATGATGTCTGTAGAGACCCGAAGCTTATCGTACATTAACATTACATTACTTTTGCGGAATACTTAGTACATAACAAAAACACACACTAAAGGATCGTAATAGTTTAGTGTCTTTGGAAACTCGGAACGTAATCTTCTAATCGTGGTGAAAGTTCTTCAATATCTCCCATAAAGGTCATCCCTTTTTTCTACCTAAAACCTTTCTTTATATCCTGGGGAAAAGAAAACATAAAAGGGTGAGCTCAAATGCTCAGTAAGGGTAAACAAAAGAAAAATCAATCACATCATATACATAGCTTTTGGAAATCTTAACCTGCAAAAGAGCTCATAATATCATAACATGGGATATATCATAGAAGTGAAATGTAATCCCAATAATCATAACATAAAACATGAAACTTTGTGGCATACACACATAATCATAGAAAATCATTTCTTGTTAGTCAAGACTCATTTCCAAGACTATCTTAGTGGACAAAGTCCCTTTCTGAATCGAGTAACCCTCGTTTCAGTCATGTTTCACTGAACCGGTATAACCTACCATTTCAGCCATGTCTATCTCATGAGATATAAAATCTTTACCCAATGAATTGGAGGGAGATATAGGTCCCACCCATCTTATAATGAATCCTTTCTTATGTGTGCCACGTAATCATAAAACATACATCATCGCATAACACATATAACAAAAATGGGATTCTTGAAACATCATGACATCATAAATCAATTCATATAAGATAAAGGAATTCATAAACATAATTCCATCACAACATAGTCAAATCAATGTAAAAATATAGATAGAAACAGAACCCTTTATTATCTTAGATGGAAAATAATTTTGATAAAACACTTGAATTGAATTCTTGAGGAAAATATCCTTTCTTCTTCAAAATCAATTTCTTTTCACAAAACATCATGCAATTTTAAAAGAAAGAGATTTTATTGAAAATAGTCATGAAATCTTTTAGAGGAAGCTTCATGAAAATAAGGCTTTATAAAACAGTATAAATCCGTTCGTGCCGTATAAATAAATAAAAACATTCTTCGTACTTTTGTCGGAAAAGTCAAAAAGTACCTCGTACGACAAAAGATTCCTTTCATACATATTACTAAAAACTCACCGAAGGGTAAAAATGGTTTTAAAAAATTGTAGGTGGATGGAAATAATATTACATTTTGATGAAACATGGATGTGGATGATAAAATACACCCCAGTAAATACTTACGAATAAACAATCTCGGATAAAAATGAGATTGTGATATTTCCCTTACCTTAGGTCCAATTTGCTTCGTATGTGTCTGAACCTCCTGTATAATGATTTAAATAATGTCATTGACTTATTAAAGAATCATATTCATTGTTATGATATCATATATGGTTCACTTATGACATTATATTACCCGTTCTTTTGTAAATTCCATGTTAAAGAAGCGTTTTGGGTAAAATCGTTTCATTTATCGTAGGTGTTTTGACTTGTTGTTCTTGACATCATTATTACTTATATCATGATTTACTTACTTCCAGAATATAAAATATGGTTTATATATCATATATATTCAGTATATATATATATATAATAGATATATAAATAAAATGAAAAACACCGTTCATGGAGACGGTAGTCCGTACATACGCATGAACGCTGTTTTTCTTTCCTTATTGTCTTGAAATGGAAGTAAGTAGATGACATACATATGTATATATATACATAAATCCAGTAGCTTTATAATGTCATATATTTAATTATTATTTCTTATATATACATTATAATCATTCTTAAATGGTTAACATGGAGAATGAATCTCATCGCGTCGTGGAGACGGTAGTCCGTACGTACGCACGAGCGATGATATCATTTCTATAAATATTGAATTGAATTGGAGTGGATTATACAATATATCAGAATCAATATGATGTTTTAATAACTATGTATAGTTATTCTTTACACCATTATACCCATCCATGTAAGGTGGTGGTGGAAAATAGATTACACCACGGCGTGGAGACGGTATTCCGTACGTACGCACGCGCGGTGATTTCTTTTTCCGTAGGATGGATAGATGGTGAAATAGGGTTGTTTCATACTTATAATAACATATCAGTATATGAGTGATACTGATGTTATTACTTCATAATGAAACAACCTAAGAGAAGAAGTGGAAGAAGAAATAAAGATGAAAGAATTGGTAACGGTAATTACCTCTTCTTTGAAGTGCCTCTTTGAGACCTCCTCTTAGGGCACTAGAATTTGTCTTTGAGGAAGACCAGAACCTCTAGGATGTTGCTAGGGAAGTGGAGAAGGTATTTTGGCAGGGGTTGGACGAGCTTGAGTTCTCAAATTGGTGTGAGGAGGAGGGGGAGGAGGTGTCCTTTTATAAGGGAGGAGAAGGGCACCTTAGGAATATCTCAAAATATTATTTTATATTAAAGTAAAACTCGGTTTATAATGGTTCCAAAGGGTCTTATTTCGAAGATAAGGTGGGGAGGGGTCGAAATCCTATCAACCAATAGAATTTAGACAAGTTTAGGATATTATTTTAACCTTATCAATTAAATTTAACTCTAAGTTAAATAATTTAACTTTTACCATGTCTTTTTGTTTTCTTTCACTATATGGTTAATAAACTTACTATAACATGCCAAACGAACCCCAAATTGTTTATTATTAATATATATATCATTATCTAAGTCATTTGGCCGAACCTTAGATTTTTAGGAATACAATAACAATTAATAATATAATATTTTATTTAAAAACTATTTTGTGTCAATTTTAACACTATTTGATATATGATTTTTGTGAAAGTCATAACAGAATTAAATGTTCGAACCAAGTTGATTAAATCAACATTAATATATCATAGTAACCTAGAAAATTAGTGGAATTCATAAAAAATCTCAAATTACATTTATTTTGGTGTTTATAACATCAATTATGTCAATATTTCATTAATAAGATAATTACTGCATCATCGTTGTGTCATAAATAAAATAAATTATTTTATGTCTAAAAATTACAAATAAAATACCATCATGTAGGAAATATTTTTAGCTTTCTAATTAATATTTAAAATCGAATTTATCTTATGTATAACCCCATATTAAAAATGATTTACTTATTAAACTTTGATTTTAACTATTTTAACCTTTCTTTAAATAAATCAATAATAAATGTCCTAATCTAATCCAAGTGGGCCTAAATGGTCATATTTTATTCCTAAGTTTGTTTTTGGTCGAATTAAACTTGTCCAATAGAATTAGGACATGTGTTAGGGTAATAGTAATATCATATTTACCCTTAGTTACCCTATTTACTATTAACCGCGGTAAAAAAGTAAAAAGTTACTATTCACCAAAAAATTATTTTCATCTCATTGAACCACATTTTAGTCCTTGATATTAACCGTGTCTCTCGGATTTTCGAAATTCCATTCACAAAAGCGGCAAAATTAAGTTTTATGAAAAATTCAGTTTTTTTAACTACCACTTAGTAGTTTCACTATTCATCAAAAATTGATGTTTTTCAGAACAATGCCAAAATTTCATCCTAAGCTATATTTCATATTCAGAATTCAAAAATGAAGTCTATTTTACCAAATTCATATCATAGAATTTGCATTAATTAATTTTATAATTAAATCCCGCTGTTAAAACAAATAGCATGTTTTTAAGAAACAATATCTATCAAAAGATTGACACTTGATTATGTCTGGTTTAAATGTGAAATTACATCCAATGACCAACATTGTATTAAATTGTAAAAATATATTCTAAATATACTTTAAAACCACTCAAATTAATAATTTATCACTATTAATTATTTCGATTAAAAAAGTTGTTTTTAATTATAATTTAGTAATTTTTCACTATTCATCAGAATATGAAAGTTATCTGAAAAGTACCAAAATTTCACCTTAGGCTAAATTCGATACTCCGAATCCAAGAATGAAGTTCATTTTGAAAAATAAGATTTACAGAATTTTAAAAAGTGGTTATTACTATTCATAACGGCTAGTTTTAATAATATTTTAATAGCACATCGTTGTTTAGTGAAACTCCGTATTGCGTATTACACACGCTATTGAGGAAGGTCGCAATTGCGTGTAATGCAATGCAAGACAAGGATGCGTGTTGTGCAAGCTCCTTTTGGTGTAGCGTACAACACAAGACATTAATAAAATTAAAAAGAATATTTCTTTATAAAATCTTGGGCCGTTACATTCTACCCCCCTTAAAATGAATTTCTCCCTCGAAATTCGTCGGGGTTATAAATGGTTTACTATTCGAAAGTTTCTTTAATAGAAACCCACATCGTAAAAAGGAATATCAAAACCAATCTTTAAAAACAAAAGTATGAAACGTAACGGTTACCCAAATAAACTAATCATTGGGTTTCCACATAGGTGAAAATATGGATATGGAAGAGAAATCTAACCATCATGTTCTGATGGAGAGTGGTAGAGAACATGGCTATGGAAAAGCCAGTAATCACAAATCCATAGATTTGTGATGATATAAGGTACCATCTGATTCATCAGGTATAAGATCACTAGGACAACATTTTTGGTTTTCAAGATCATTTCCCCTAAAGTTGAAAATTTGAATTAGAATAAATACTTACTTTATTTTGGTACAATCTCACTGTTGTTCGTGCCTTGAACAATTTCCACTTCATCTCTTAAATAAATGAAGTTGAATTTGTTCTTCGTGAAGTGTTAGCAGATCATGTGATAGAATGACGGGTCATTCCATCTGTCTCAAACAAAAGGTTAGCAAAAATTATATGCATAAATCGATCTATAGTGAGATTAATCATATATGGTTCCTAAAATGGACTTTATACTTCATATATCATACTGCTCAATATAATAAAACTAGTTTCTAATAAATAGGGACTTCTTGTAGGACAGTGGTAAGCGATAAAGGCCAGTCGCACTTCGGTTGTGGGTTCGATTCCTACAGCCTTGTCCGAAGCGATGGGTTGTCGCCCGTCCTGCAGGTTGTCCTTTTTCTAAAACTACATTACTATAACATCCCATCAATAATATCGAGAAAAAAACTTATATCCTTAAACAATACTCACTTATGTCCAACATAATCCATTTCAATCTTTAGGCTTATCCATAATACTGCAGTCCACTCTCATAACATAGTGAAAACAATTACCAGAGATTTAATACCATCGTTGATCCCCATATATCATAAGATATGTTTTGTTGGTCACATTCTAAACATTCAAAGTCCTTAATCATGTATTCTCTTGAATACCT
Source organism: Viscum album (assembly GCA_963277665.1). Taxonomy (NCBI): domain Eukaryota; kingdom Viridiplantae; phylum Streptophyta; class Magnoliopsida; order Santalales; family Viscaceae; genus Viscum; species Viscum album. The sequence continues at coordinate 1,922,968,582 of OY728128.1, read as the reverse complement.
TAGTGAAAACATGAATGCAGTTAAAAGTTAACACTTTCCACATACCAAAATTCTCAAAATTCTATATACTCAATCCATGATATCACTTAGTCCTTATATCAATCATGAGCTCATGAATACTATTAAACATTTCATTTTCTCGTCTTCATTATGCGCATATCATCTTATTTCCAAAAAATATCTCAATCACTTTGAATACCACATAAATAAATATTGCAATACTCAATGATAAAACATTATTTTGGAATCCCATTACAAAAACACTTAATCATTCCACCACATCGTTGTCATATTCAACATTGCCAATAGTGATCGCATGTGATTTCCCTTTGTCCTTTGCCTTCAGTGGTTGCTCATGTTGATCATCACTAACCCTTGGATTAGGGCAATTATTAGCATAATGTCCCATTTCCTTGCACTTGAAGCATTGAAGTGTTGGTGGTGCGTTCTCTGCAGTGTTTGCTTTATTCACATCATTAGAAACCCTTTTTCCATTACTTCGACACTCAGCTGCTCGATGACCTTCTTTTCCACACTTAAAACATTTTGTAGTCCCTTTAAGACAATCTCCACCATGCTTCTTTCCACACTTTGTGCATAAAGAAACATTCATATTCTTTTCACCATTATTCTGAGATTTCTCCTTGAACTCCATCTTTCGTTTATTGTCAAAACCATGAGATGGATATGTAACACCAACTTCCATTTCTACCTTGATAGCACAACGCACAATTTCTTCATAGCTACTGATGTCTCTTATAGCTAATGCCCTTCGAAGACTTGGTTTTAAGCCACTGAAAAATCGATCAACTTTACTTTCAGGTTGGATGATAATTCCAGAAGCATACCTTGCAAGTCTTGTAAAATTTGCTTCATAGGTACCAACAGATTCATCGTCCCTTTGCTTCAGTTCAAGAAACTCTTTCTCCATCTTTGTTCGAAGAATACGAGGGAAGTACTTATTGAAAAATAAGTTCTTCAACTCGTCCCATTCCATAGACTCAATTTCATCCCTTTGCCTTGTATTCTTAATAAGATTCCACCATTGATCAGCATCTCCTTCCAAACGATACACTATTAGGATGACTTTATCATGTTCAGAACATTGAAGAACTGAAAATATCTTTTCAGTAGTACTAATCCATTGTTCAGCAACTAATGGATCAGTAGACCCACTGAAAGAAGGTGGATGCTGCCTCATGAAGGATTCAACAGAATGTTGCTCCTTCCTTTGCTCGTTTGGAAGTCCTGCATGATTCATAGCTTGAGAAAGTTGTGTGAGCATGGATACAAGATTTTACATTCCAGCTCCTATATCGTTTGGTTGCTCAGGGGTACAATCATTGCATTGCCCATCACATTCCGCATTAACACGGTTCCTTCGGGTTCCAGCCATCGTCTAAAACCCCAAAAGAATTGTGTGAGAGGCAAAAATCATGCTAGGGAAAACAACATAATAAAGGGTTAGTATCCTCAATATCTAGCATCTTAGGTTAAATTCGAAGATCGTTAGCGCAATTCTAGGACTATAACCTATACGTATACTTAACCTTAGAGACATCCCTAGACATACCTTAGAAATATCTCTAGGGATCTCACTAAAGTTCTCGCATCCTAGTTTCCAAAGGTTGACTAAACCTTTCCTCCGATACCAACTGTAGAAACCCGAAGCTTATCGTACATTGACATTACATTACTTTTGCGGAATACTTAGTACATAACAAAAACACACACTAAAGGATCGTAATAGTTTAGTGTCTTTCGAAACTCGGAACGTAATCTTCTAATCGTGGTGAAAGTTCTTCAATATCTCCCATAAAGGTCATCCCTTTTTTCTACCTAAAACCTTTCTTTATATCCTGGGGAAAAGAAAACATAAAAGGGTGAGCTCAAATGCTCAGTAAGTGTAAACAAAAGAAAAATCAATCACATCATATACATAGCTTTTGGAAATCTTAACCTGCAAAAGAGCTCATAATATCATAACATGGGATATATCATAGAAGTGAAATGTAATCCCAATAATCATAACATAAAACATGAAACTTTGTGGAATACACACATAATCATAGAAAATCATTTCTTGTTAGTCAAGACTCATTGCTAAGACTATCTTAGTGGACAAAGTCCCTTTCTGAATCGAGTAACCCTCGTTTCAGTCCTGTTTCACTGAACCGGTATAACCTACCATTTCATCCATGTCTATCTCATGAGATATAAAATCTTTACCCAATGCATTGGAGGGAGATATAGGTCCCACCCATCTTATAATGAATCCTTTCTTATGTGTGCCACATAATCATAAAACATACATCATCGCATAACACATATAACAAAAATGGGATTCTTGAAACATCATGACATCATAAATTAATTCATATAAGATAAAGGAATTCATAAACATAATTCCATCACAACATAGTCAAATCAATGTAAAAATATAGATAGAAACAGAACCCTTTATTATCTTAGATGGAAAATAATTTTGATAAAACACTTGAATTGAATTCTTGAGGAAAATATCCTTTCTTCTTCAAAATCAATTTCTTTTCACAAAACATCTTGAAATTTTAAAAGAAAGAGATTTTATTGAAAATAGTCATGAAATCTTTTAGAGGAAGCTTCATGAAAATAAGGCTTTATAACACAGTAGAAATCCGTTCGTGCCGTATAAATAAATAAAAACATTCTTCGTACTTTTGTCGAAAAAGTCAAAAAGTACCTCGTACGACAAAAGATTCCTTTCATACATATTACTAAAAACTCACCGAAGGGTAAAAATGGTTTTAAACAATTGTAGGTGGATGGAAATAATATTACATTTTGATGAAACATGGATGTGGATGATAAAATACACCCCAGTAAATACTTACGAATAAACAATCTCGGATAAAAATGAGATTGTGATATTTCCCTTACCTTAGGTCCAATTTGCTTCGTATGTGTCCAAACCTCCTGTATAATGATTTAAATAATGTCATTGACTTATTACAGAATCATATTCATTGTTATGATATCATATATGGTTCACTTATGACATTATATTACCCGTTCTTTTGTAAATTCCATGTTAAAGAAGCGTTTTGGGTAAAATCGTTTCATTTATCGTAGGTGTTTTGACTTGTTGTTCTTGACATCATTATTACTTATATCATGATTTACTTACTTCCAGAATATAAAATATGATTTATATATCATATATATTCAGTATATATATATATATATATAATTAGATAGATAAATAAAATGAAAAACACCGTTCATGGAGACGGTAGTCCGTACGTATGCATGAACGCTGTTTTTCTTTCCTTATTGTCTTGAAATGGAAGTAAGTAGATGACATACATATGTATATATATACATAAATCCAGTAGCTTTATAATGTCATATATTTCATTATTATTTCTTATATATACATTATAATCATTCTTAAATGGTTAACATGGAGAATGAATCTCATCGCGTCGTGGAGACGGTAGTCCGTACGTACGCACGAGCGATGATATCATTTCTATAAATATTGAATTGAATTGGAGTGGATTATACAATATATCAGAATCAATATGATGTTGTAATAACTATGTATAGTTATTCTTTACACCATTATACCCATCCATGTAAGGTGGTGGTGGAAAATAGATTACACCACGGCGTGGAGACGGTATTCCGTACGTACGCACGCGCGGTGATTTCTTTTTCCGTAGGATGGATAGATGGTGAAATAGGGTTGTTTTATACTTATAATAAAATATCAGTATATGAGTGATACTGATGTTATTACTTCATAATGAAACAACCTAAGAAGAAGAAGTGGAAGAAGAAATAAAGATGAAAGAATTGGTAACGGTAATTACCTCTTCTTTGAAGTGCCTCTTTGAGACCTCCTCTTAGGGCACTAGAATTGGTCTTTGAGGAATACCAGAACCTCTAGGATGTTGCTAGGGAAGTGGAGAAGGGATTTTGGCAGGGGTTGGACGAGCTTGAGTGCTCAAATTGGTGTGAGGAGGAGGGGGAGGAGGTGTCCTTTTATAAGGGAGGAGAGGGGCACCTTAGAAATATCTCAAAATATTATTTTATATTAAAGTCAAAATCGGTTTATAATGGTTCCAAAGGGTCTTATTTCTCATATAAGGTGGGGAGGGGTCGAAATCCTATCAACCAATAGAATTTAGACAAGTTTAGGATATTATTTTAACCTTATCAATTAAATTTAACTCTAAGTTAAATAATTTAACTTTTACCATGTCTTTTTGTTTTCTTTCACTATATGGTTAATAAACTTACTATAACATGCCAAACGAAACCCAAATTGTTTATTATTAATATATATATACGTATCTAAGTCATTTGGCCGAACCTTAGATTTTTAGGAATACAATAACAATTAATAATATAATATTTGATTTAAAAACTATTTTGTGTCAATTTTGACACTATTTGATATATGATTTTTGTGAAAGTCATAACAGAATTAAATGTTCAAACCAAGTTGATTAAATCAACATTAATATATCATAGTAACCTAGAAAATTAGTGGAATTCATAAAAAATCTCAAATTACATTTATTTTGGTGTTTATAACATCAATTATGTCAATATTTCATTAATAAGATAATTACTGCATCATCGTTGTGTCATAAATAAAATAAATTATTTTATGTCTAAAAATTACAAATAAAATACCATCATGTAGTAAATCTTTTTAGCTTTCTAATGAATATTTACAATCGAATTTATCTTATGTATAACCCCATATTAAAAATTATTTACTTATTAAACTTTGATTTTAACTATTTTAACCTTTCTTTAAATAAATCAATAATAAATGTCCTAATCTAATCCAAGTGGGCCTAAATGGTCATATTTTATTCCTAAGTTTGTTTTTGGTCGAATTACACTTGTCCAGTAGAATTAGGACATGTGTTAGGGTAATAGTAATATCATATTTACCCTTAGTTACCCTATTTACTATTAACCGCGGTAAAAAAGTAAAAAGTTACTATTCACCAAAAAATTATTTTCATCTCATTGAACCACATTTTAGTCCTTGATATTAACCGTGTCTCTTGGATTTTCGAAATTCCATTCACAAAAGCGGCAAAATTAAGTTTTATGAAAAATTCAGTTTTTTTAACTACCACTTAGTAGTTTCACTATTCATCAAAAATTGATGTTTTTCAGAACAATGCCAAAATTTCATCCTAAGCTATATTTCATATTCCGAATTCAAAAATGAAGTCTATTTTACCAAATTCATATCATAGAATTTGCATTAATTAATTTTATAATTAAATCCCGCTGTTAAAACAAATAGCATGTTTTTAAGAAACAATATCTATCAAAAGATTGACACTTGATTATGTCTGGTTTAAATGTGAAATTACATCCAATGACCAACATTGTATTAAATTGTAAAAATATATTCTAAATATACTTTAAAACCACTCAAATTAATAATTTATCACTATTAATTATTACGATTAAAAAAGTTGTTTTTAATTATAATTTAGTAATTTTTCACTATTCATCAGAATATGAAAGTTATCCGAAAAGTACCAAAATTTCACATTAGGCTAAATTCGATACTCCGAATCCAAGAATGAAGTTCATTTTGAAAAATAAGATTTACAGAATTTTAAAAAGTGGTTATTACTATTCATAACGGCTAGTTTTAATAATATTTTAATAGCACATCGTTGTTTAGTGAAACTCGGTATTGCGTATTACACACGCTATTGAGGAAGGTCGCGATTGCGTGTAATGCAAGGCAAGACAAGGATGCGTGTTGTGCAAGCTCCTTTTGGTGTAGCGTACAACACAAGACATTAATAAAATTAAAAAGAATATTTCTTTATAAAATCTTGGGCCGTTACATTTTACCCCCCTTAAAATGAATTTCGCCCTCGAAATTCGTCGGGGTTATAAATGGTTTACTATTCGAAAGTTTCTTTAATAGAAACCCACATCGTAAAAAGGAATATGAAAACCAATCTTTAAAAACAAAAGTATGAAACGTAACGGTTACCCAAATAAACTAATCATTGGGTTTCCACATAGGTGAAAATATGGATATGGAAGAGAAATCTAACCATCATGTTCTGATGGAGAGTGGTAGAGAACATGGCTATGGAAAAGCCAGTAATCACAAATCCATAGATTTGTGATGATATAAGGTACCATCTGATTCATCAGGTATAAGATCACTAGGACAACATTTTTGGTTTTCAAGATCATTTCCCCTAAAGTTGAAAATTTGAATTAGAATAAATACTTACTTTATTTTGGTACAATCTCACTATTGTTCGTGCCTTGAACAATTTCCACTTCATCTCTTAAATAAATGAAGTTGAATTTGTTCTTCGTGAAGTGTTAGTAGATCATGTGATAGAATGACGGGTCATTCCATCTGTCTCAAACAAAAGGTTAGCAAAAATTATATGCATAAATCGATCTATAGTGAGATTAATCATATATGGTTCCTAAAATGGACTTTATACTTCATATATCATACTGCTCAATATAATAAAACTAGTTTCTAATAAACAGGGACTTCCTGTAGGACAGTGGTAAGCGATAAAGGCCAGTCGCACTTCGGTTGTGGGTTCGATTCCTACAGCCTTGTCCGAAGCGATGGGTTGTCGCCCGTCATGCAGGTTGTCCTTTTTCTAAAACTACATTACTATAACATCCCATCAATAATATCGAGAAAAAAACTTATATCCTTAAACAATACTCACTTATGTCCAACATAATCCATTTCAATCTTTAGGCTTATCCATAATACTGCATTCCACTCTCATAACATAGTGAAAACGATTACCAGAGATTTAATACCATCGTTGATCCCCATATATCATAAGATATGTTTTGTTGGTCACATTCTAAACATTCAAAGTCCTTAATCATGTATTCTCTTGAATACCTTAGTGAAAACATGAATGCAGTTAAAAGTTAACACTTTCCACATACCAAAATCCTCAAAATTCTATATACTCAATCCATGATATCACTTAGTCCTTATATCAATCATGAGCTCATGAATACTATTAAACATTTCATTTTCTCGTCTTCATTATGCGCATATCATCTTATTTCCAAAAAATATCTCAATCACTTTGAATACCACATCAATAAATATTGCAATACTCAATGATACAACATTATTTTGGAATCCCATTACATAAACACTTAATCATTCCACCACATCGTTGTCATATTCAACATTTCCAATAGTGATCGCATGTGATTTCCCTTTGTCCTTTGACTTCAGTGGTTGCTCATGTTGATCATCACTAACCCTTGGATTAGGGCAATTATTAGCATAATGCCCCATTTCCTTGCACTTGAAGCATTGAAGTGTTGGTGGTGTGTTCTCTGCAGTGTTTGCTTTATTCACATCATTAGAAACCCTTTTTCCATTACTTCGACACTCAGCTGCTCGATGACCTTCTTTTCCACACTTAAAACATTTTCTAGTCCCTTTAAGACAATCTCCACCATGCTTCTTTCCACACTTTGTGCATAAGGAAACATTCATCTTCTTTTCACCATTATTCTGAGATTTCTCCTTGAACTCCATCTTTCGTTTATTGTCAAAACCATGAGATGGATATGTAACACCAACTTCCATTTCTACCTTGATAGCACAACGCACAATTTCTTCATAGCTACTGAAGTCTCTTATAGCTAATGCCCTTCGAAGACTTGGTTTTAAGCCACTGAAAAATCGATCAACTTTACTTTCAGGTTGGATGATAATTCCAGAAGCATACCTTGCAAGTCTTGTAAAATTTGCTTCATAGGTACCAACAGATTCATCGTCCCTTTGCTTCAGTTCAAGAAACTCTTTCTCCATCTTTGTTCGAAGAATACGAGGGAAGTACTTATTGAAAAATAAGTTCTTCAACTCGTCCCATTCCATAGACTCAATTTCATCCCTTTGCCTTGTATTCTTAATAAGATTCCACCATTGATCAGCATCTCCTTCCAAACGATACACTGCTAGGATGACTTTATCATGTTCAGAACATTGAAGAACTGAAAATATCTTTTCAGTAGTACTAATCCATTGTTCAGCAACTAATGGATCAGTAGACCCACTGAAAGAAGGTGGACGCTGCCTCATGAAGGATTCAACAGAATGTTGCTCCTTCCTTTGCTCGTTTGGAAGTCCTGCATGATTCATAGCTTGAGAAAGTTGTGTGAGCATGGCTACAAGATTTTGCATTCCAGCTCCTATATCGTTTGGTTGCTCAGGGGTACAATCATTGCATTGCCCATCACATTCCGCATTAACACGGTTCCTTCGGGTTCCAGCCATCGTCTAAAACCCCAAAAGAATTGTGTGAGAGGCAAAAATCATGCTAGGGAAAACCACATAATAAAGGGTTAGTATCCTCAATATCTAGCATCTTAGGTTAAATTCGAAGATCGTTAGCGCAATTCTAGGACTATAACCTATACGTATACTTAACCTTAGAGACATCCCTAGACATACCTTAGAAATATCTCTAGGGATCTCACTAAAGTTCTCGCATCCTAGTTTCCAAAGGTTGACTAAACCTTTCCTCTGATACCAACTGTAGAGACCCGAAGCTTATCGTACATTGACATTACATTACTTTTGCAGAATACTTAGTACATAACAAAAACACACACTAAAGGATCGTAATAGTTTAGTGTCTTTGGAAACTCGGAACGTAATCTTCTAATCGTGGTGAAAGTTCTTCAATATCTCCCATAAAGGTCATCCCTTTTTTCTACCTAAAACCTTTCTTTATATCCTGGGGAAAAGAAAACATAAAAGGGTGAGCTCAAATGCTCAGTAAGGGTAAACAAAAGAAAAATCAATCACATCATATACATAGCTTTTGGAAATCTTAACCTGCAAAAGAGCTCATAATATCATAACATGGGATATATCATAGAAGTGAAATGTAATCCCAATAATCATAACATAAAACATGAAACTTTGTGGCATACACACATAATCATAGAAAATCATTTCTTGTTAGTCAAGACTCATTGCCAAGACTATCTTAGTGGACAAAGTCCCTTTCTGAATCGAGTAACCCTCGTTTCAGTCCTGTTTCACTGAACCGGTATAACCTACCATTTCAGCAATGTCTATCTCATGAGATATAAAATCTTTACCCAATGCATTGGAGGGAGATATAGGTCCCACCCATCTTATAATGAATCCTTTCTTATGTGTGCCACATAATCATAAAACATACATCATCGCATAACACATATAACAAAAATGGGATTCTTGAAACATCATGACATCATAAATCAATTCATATAAGATAAAGGAATTCATAAACATAATTCCATCACAACATAGTCAAATCAATGTAAAAATATAGATAGAAACAGAACCCTTTATTATCTTAGATGGAAAATAATTTTGATAAAACACTTGAATTGAATTCTTGAGGAAAATATCCTTTCTTCTTCAAAATCAATTTCTTTTCACAAAACATCATGCAATTTTAAAAGAAAGAGATTTTATTGAAAATAGTCATGAAATATTTTAGAGGAAGCTTCATGAAAATAAGGCTTTATAAAACAGTAGAAATCCATTCGTGCCGTATAAATAAAAAAAACATTCTTCGTACATTTGTCGGAAAAGTCAAAAAGTACCTCGTACGACAAAAGATTCCTTTCATACATATTACTAAAAACTCACCGAAGGGTAAAAATGGTTTTAAACAATTGTAGGTGGATGGAAATAATATTACATTTTGATGAAACATGGATGTGGATGATAAAATACACCCCAGTAAATACTTACGAATAAACAATCTCGGATAAAAATGAGATTGTGATATTTCCCTTACCTTAGGTCCAATTTGCTTCGTATGTGTCCGAACCTCCTGTATAATGATTTAAATAATGTCATTGACTTATTACAGAATCATATTCATTGTTATGATATCATATATGGTTCACTTATGACATTATATTACCCGTTTTTTGTAAATTCCATGTTAAAGAAGCGTTTTGGGTAAAATCGTTTCATTTATCGTAGGTGTTTTGACTTGTTGTTCTTGACATCATTATTACTTATATCATGATTTACTTACTTCCAGAATATAAAATATGATTTATATATCATATATATTCAGTATATATATATATATAATAGATAGATAAATAAAATGAAAAACACCGTTCATGGAGACGGTAGTCCGTACGTACGCATGAACGCTGTTTTTCTTTCCTTATTGTCTTGAAATGGAAGTAAGTAGATGACATACATATGTATATATATACATAAATCCAGTAGCTTTATAATGTCATATATTTCATTATTATTTCTTATATATACATTATAATCATTCTTAAATGGTTAACATGGAGAATGAATCTCATCGCGTCGTGGAGACGGTAGTCCGTACGTACGCACGAGCGATGATATCATTTCTATAAATATTGAATTGAATTGGAGTGGATTATACAATATATCAGAATCAATATGATGTTGTAATAACTATGTATAGTTATTCTTTACACCATTATACCCATCCATGTAAGGTGGTGGTGGAAAATAGATTACACCACGGCGTGGAGACGGTATTCCGTACGTACGCACGCGCGGTGATTTCTTTTTCCGTAGGATGGATAGATGGTGAAATAGGGTTGTTTCATACTTATAATAACATATCAGTATATGAGTGATACTGATGTTATTACTTCATAATGAAACAACCTAAGAAGAAGAAGTGGAAGAAGAAATAAAGATGAAAGAATTGGTAACGGTAATTACCTCTTCTTTGAAGTGCCTCTTTGAGACCTCCTCTTAGGGAACTAGAATTGGTCTTTGAGGAAGACCAGAACCTCTAGGATGTTTCTAGGGAAGTGGAGAAGGGATTTTGGCAGGGGTTGGACGAGCTTGAGTGCTCAAATTGGTGTGAGGAGGAGGGGGAGGAGGTGTCCTTTTATAAGGGAGGAGAGGGGCACCTTAGGAATATCTCAAAATATTATTTTATATTAAAGTTAAAATCGGTTTATAATGGTTTCAAAGGGTCTTATTTCGAAGATAAAGTGGGGAGGGGTCGAAATCCTATCAACCAATAGAATTTAGACAAGTTTAGGATATTATTTTAACCTTATCAATTAAATTTAACTCTAAGTTAAATAATTTAACTTTTACCATGTCTTTTTGTTTTCTTTCACTATATGGTTAATAAACTTACTATAACATGCCAAACGAACCCCAAATTGTTTATTATTAATATATATATCCTTATCTAAGTCATTTGGCCGAACCTTAGATTTTTAGGAATACAATAACAATTAATAATATAATATTTGATTTAAAAACTATTTTGTGTCAATTTTGACACTATTTGATATATGATTTTTGTGAAAGTCATAACAGAATTAAATGTTCAAACCAAGTTGATTAAATCCACATTAATATATCATAGTAACCTAGAAAATTAGTGGAATTCATAAAAAATCACAAATTACATTTAGTTTGGTGTTTATAACATCAATTATGTCAATATTTCATTAATAAGATAATTACTGCATCATCGTTGTGTCATAAATAAAATAACTTATTTTATGTCTAAAAATTACAAATAAAATACCATCATGTAGGAAATCTTTTTATCTTTCTAATGAATATTTACAATCGAATTTATCTTATGTATAACCCCATATTAAAAATGATTTACTTATTAAACTTTGATTTTAACTATTTTAACCTTTCTTTAAATAAATTAATAATAAATGTCCTAATCTAATCCAAGTGGGCCTAAATGGTCATATTTTATTTCTAAGTTTTTTTTGGTCGAATTACACTTGTCCAATAGAATTAGGACATGTTTTATGGTAATAGTAATATCATATTTACCCTTAGTTACCCTATTTACTATTAACCGCGGTAAAAAAGTAAAAAGTTACTATTCACCAAAAAATTATTTTCATCTCATTGAACCACATTTTAGTCCTTGATATTAACCGTGTCTATCGGATTTTTGAAATTCCATTCACAGAAGCGGCAAAATTAAGTTTTATGAAAAATTCAGTTTTTTTAACTACCACTTAGTAGTTTCACTATTCATCAAAAATTGATGTTTTTCAGAACAATGCCAAAATTTCATCCTAAGCAATATTTCATATTCCGAATTCAAAAATGAAGTCTATTTTACCAAATTCATATCATAGAATTTGCATTAATTAATTTTATAATTAAATCCCGCTGTTAAAACAAATAGCGTGTTTTTAAGAAACAATATCTATCAAAAGATTGACACTTGATTATGTCTGGTTTAAATGTGAAATTACATCCAATGACCAACATTGTATTAAATTGTAAAAATATATTCTAAATATACTTTAAAACCACTCAAATTAATAATTTATCACTATTAATTATTTCGATTAAAAAAGTTGTTTTTAATTATAATTTAGTAATTTTTCACTATTCATCAGAATATGAAAGTTATCCGAAAAGTACCAAAATTTCACCTTAGGCTAAATTCGATACTCCGAATCCAAGAATGAAGTTAATTTTGAAAAATAAGATTTACATAATTTTAAAAAGTGGTTATTACTATTCATAACGGCTAGTTTTAATAATATTTTAACAGCACATCGTTGTTTAGTGAAACTCGGTATTGCGTATTACACACGCTATTGAGGAAGGTCGTGATTGCGTGTAATGCAAGGCAAGACAAGGATGCGTGTTGTGCAAGCTCCTTTTGGTGTAGCGTACAACACAAGACATTAATAAAATTAAAAAGAATATTTCTTTATAAAATCTTGGGTTGTTACAATGTCCAATTTTTATTAACCCAAATTTTTCTAATTTAAATTCAATTATTTGATTTAAATTAAATTATTTGATATAAATGAACTTTATTTATAATGGATGATTGAAAACTCAATTCCTTTGGATTTGATTTTTTAAATTGGATTTTGGAATGAATTTGGGAAAAACCCCCCAATTCCATTGAGTTGTGGTGTGTTTGTAAAATTGATGGAATTTGTGATATTTGATTTGTGGAATTAAATTGTGGGATTTATGTTGTTGAATTTAAATTCTAAAACTTAATTGTGAAATTGATCTGTGGAATTGATTTCAAATTGGTATTTTGAGAAAATGGATTAAAAATTATTTTCATAAAAACCCATTGGGTTTATCTTAGAAAAAGAATGTTTTGATTAAAAACTCGTTCTGTGTTTTAAATGGAAATTTGGTATATTAGAAATGGGAGAATGGGATGAGTAATATTTTAAGAAGTATTGAAATAAATTTCACATCATTGAATTGTATAAGAGAATATATAAGCCTAGTAAGTTAGTGAGTTATTTGGATATCACTCTATGATTTACAATAATAACAATACATATGCAACTGTCAGATCCCTGATAGGATGATGGTAAGTTCTCTACAGTCATTATTTGGGAGGATGTGTCTACTCTTGATTTTAGGAAAACTATTTGAATGTGTCTATTTCCATATCCTGGATCTATCGTAACTTTTGGCATATAACCATGTTACTCACTTGTTTTTACTTGAAATTAATATATATTCCAATGTTTGTTGTAAATATTTTTACATGAATTTGGAATTTATATAATTTTTTTATATAAATTTTTTGTTAATACATTTTTTTAATGTATTTTAAAAAATTTGAAATGTAAATAATAAATTATTTCAATTATAATTTTAAAATAACAATCCTAACCATTTAAAATTGTATATCTCTAGTAAATTAAATGTTTGCATATTTTGTAGAATCCCTAGTGAGACTCTACTAGGATTTTAGATCACACCCAACCTATGCCTTATGGTGTTTGTATATTATCTTCTTCTATGTTCGATCAAGGTTAAGGGGCCACTTGGTTGTGGTAGTAGATGTTGATCCCTGGTATTAGAGGGATTCATTAACCCATAATTGAGTTTTTAATCCAATTTTCAAGTACTTTGAGACATAATTTAAGTTTTTTATGTACGACTACTTTTGGTACACTTCTCCATATGGAGTTTTTCTTATATGCATACACACTTGTTTATCTTGCCTCTATTTTGTTTGTGGAAAATTAATTCTCACTTTCACATTATATAATTTAAGGTGTTAGTCGCCAATACATAGGGATTAGGAACACCCTTCGAACTATATGAGGACCTGATCAGAAATCAGGTTAACAGGGTATCTAGGATGGTTCATGAAAATTATGAATTTTATATATATGGAAAATACTAGATATCTCATATCTGTTTGTCATAAAAAAATTGGATATATCATAATTTTCTTACCTATTTGAATTTAAATCACTCGAACTGTCCTTTGAAGAACTCCTAGTTTCTCTCATAAATTTATTATACCTATTATCTATATCCTCAAAAAATTTCAAAAATTTTAGCTTAGGATTGTCTTCTTTGATATGACCTTTTCTCTTCCATTAATAACAGACTATTTCATTTGTGGTACCGTCCTTTTCTATTATTTTCTCTAGTTACCTCTATTTTCAAACATGTATTTTTAGTTTGGATTCTTGAATCATTTATTAATTTTTTAAAATTACTTGAATAGTTTTCTTAAGTGGGTCATTTCTTCATCATTTTTAGAATATGAATCTCTCTAACATGAGATATTTTATTTAATCTTCTCTTTGTAATTTGATTCAGAATTCATGAATTCTACTAACTAACTATTTGGTTGTTCTTACTTTCTTTTTTCTATATTGATTTAATCTTCATAAAGCCTAATATTTCCTATTATATATTTTAAAGGAAACTTAATTATATCACGTGACTCTCAAATTGATATTGAAGTACCACTATATCAGACTGGTAAACATATCAACAGGCAGATCACTTGATATTTTTAATAGATTGGTTTCCCCAAGGAATGTATCATTTACAAAAAAACATATAAAATTTGATACATATCATGAATTTAATAATTAGGTTTCATCTTAATGTTATCTTACTTCATAATATATCTATTCAAACACATTTCTTTTTAAATTTGAAGTTTCTTCATGAGAAACATCCAAAGTATCCCAAATCTCAAATGTAGTGGTACATGAAGAAATCATATTAATCTTTTCATCTAATAAATTTTAATAAAAATATTTCATTACATTTCAATTATTATTATAAGATTATTTAGTACTATCACTTGATCTATCTCAAGTAGTTTAGTGGAAGTTACCTTTTTCAATTATTATAAATAAAGATATAGATTTAAAATAAACAAAAATTTAAGATCTTTAAAAAACAACTAGATCATAGTAAAAGATATTTTAAAATGTCTCTCTGATATCAAATGTTAGTCAGTGTGAGTAACTAAAGATGGGGGTGAATTTAGTTCCCAATAAAAATTTATATTTAAAAAAAGTAGAAAATTAAAACCCTCTAAAAGAACAAGTTAATCAAAATAGTATAAGTATATCATATTATTTTTCAAATATATTCCAAAATTGGGATCAATGATCATTTAAAGAAATATTTGGAATCACTTTAACTTTTGAAACTAAATTAATCGAACAAACAATCTATATAAAAAAATTAAGATTAGTTGTTTGTGTAAATGATTTAATATAGATATTAAAACAGATACAATTTTAAACCATTAAATATAGAAAACACTAATAAAACATGTATCGGAAATAAAACAAGGGGTTCAGTATCAAGATAGTACTTAATCCCCTATACTGGTAAGTTGCCTAATTCCAAGAATTTTATTAAACAATAAACATGATCCATATCGTGGATTCAGTTTTACAAAAAAACAACACTCAAGGTTTTCTAGGAACAAAGATTCTTCCATAGATAAATTTGGGATGAAAACAAGAGCAGGTCACACACAACCTGTTCCACAGATGTCATGGGTATACAAATGAATTTTTCTTGAGATAATTTTCCAATAATAATTTAATTTATGTATAATATACTGTGTGTATAGATAAATAGAGTACATCAACACTTTTTTAAATACTAAATCATAGATATAGAGAGAAAATGAGTATAGATACTAAAAATTAATGATGATCAATATGAATATCTTCAGATGTTTAAACATCCTCAAATCTATTTTGAATGTATATATAATTGGTTTCATTGAACTTTCATGAAAACAGAGTCTCTTAAAGTTCTAAAAATTATTCTATTTTATGTTTTTCAATATCTAAAGTTTATTCAACTTATGAATTATTTAATATTTATTCTTGTGTCACTATTGTATCACTGCTATTAGACCTCTATAATTCTATATGATTTTCCATTATGCGCATTATGGAGTTATACAAATTTATATAGTTGTAGGTCTAATTGTTCATAGGAACTGTATCCTAATATTGAGTAAAAATTTAATTAGGTCTAACTTTTTCTTCAATGAATACATGAAGTAGTTTAAGAATAATAAATATTAAATTCACATGAGGATTGACTACATTAGCTTCTATAATCTAGCTCTTGGAATACTAAATTTGATTGACTTTATAGATAGTAATTGTATTATTCTTGTGGTAGATCACTGAATGGAAGATCTATTTGGGTTGTAGATTTTCAGTAGTGGTAGATCTATTCCGTAAGTATCTCATCCTGGAGGTATCATCAGTTAACGGTAGCATAGCCTTTCATAAGAATCATTTAATGGTAGTATAATTTGGTAGTATCACATTCCAATGATAGATGGATTCAGTGGTAGATCATTCAGTATAAAATTATCAACAGTACCTCTTTTAGTGGTAGATCATTAGTGGAATATCTTCTAGTAGTATATCTTCAGTGGTAGATCCACTAGTGATATATCTTCACTGGTAGATCCACCAATGGTAGATCTTCAGTGGTAGATCTATTAGATATAGATATTCAGAGGTAGTTCTTTCAATAGTAGATCTCCAATGGTAGACCTTATGAACTAGCGGTAGATCTTCATGATCTAATAGTAGTCTGGATGAACTGATGATAATTCTTCTTAAACTAATTTTATTTCAACACATTACAAAGTATTTTCACAAAGTTACTTTGAAATTTATTTACTATCATAAAAAATTTATCTTGTTAAAAATATAATAATCATTATTTTTTATCATTAAAATAAGGAGGTTCCAATAAGATGTTTATTAATCTAAGGATGACCTAAATTTTTTTGACAATGGAAGAGTTCCATGCGGGATACTTTTACCATGTTAAAGAAGTTATGAAAAAATATTATCCATTCATAATAATTTCGTTAATCTAATCACTTCATTTGGTCACTTTCAACCATATTTTTAACATTAAATGGATAATGGATGATTCAGTCTACAATTATATAATTGATATAAACCACAATGTTACATGATGGTAGGAGACGTCTAGTATCTAGTGATCATTTTTAGCATGTTTTTTATTTTTCAATCATGAGATAAAAAGTATTAAAATCACTAAAAATAGTTTCTATGATGTTCATGTGCTCAAGAGATCAAAAAAATATTTATACTATTGAATATGATATGAAGATACAGTTGGGTGTTCACACATAAATTCAGGCAAGATGATGCATGTGATATGATCACAAGTACGTGTGTCCAAACTTATAAAGGAAGAATCCAGCTATGTGAAAATTCAATGATTTTCAACATCATTTAAGAGAAACCCACATGAAGTTTAAAATCTTGAAACATTTAGTAATATTAATATGGATTAATGAATCCGTATATTTTTTTTCCATTTTAAGTCAATCCATTATATGTCATAAAACTAGGAGGATATTTGATCATTCCCCATCTATAAATAACAAGGGACCAAGATGAAATATATTGTTGAAAATATTGAGAGATATTGTTTTTCAAAAAACAATGTCTCAAAAATCCACTCAACTATTCCATGGAGAATTTATGCACTCATTTATTGCATAAAGAAGAATCTTATTTCCATGATCCACTTTTCTATGTGAAGAATAAGTTCCAGAAAATCTTACTTGCATGAATAGGATTAACAAACTCTTACATATTCTAATAAAACGTTTTGTTTACCAGAAGAAATAGAAATTTTAATATGATTCAATAAATATACACAAATACATAATTAATTTAATATTATTTGAATAATATTTTACTTTTATGAATAAAAAATTTTGTTTTTCACTTTGTCTGTGTGAAGGAGTAAATACCTTGTGTTTTTTTCTCATGAATGAAATGAGTAATAACTTGTGAAATTAATATCACATCATTATTTGGGTCTGCACAAGGAAGGAAGTTAATTTACCCATGAGTTCATGAACCTCAATTTCAAAGTTAGAGAACTTCAAAAGAACATAAAATAATATGAATAACAACATGGTTATGTATAAGAGACATAGTTTGTGCAAGGTTTATCTAGTCTAAAAATAATATCAAATGTGTACTGTGATTTAGTTTCCTACATATTTTTTCATGAATCATCCCAATGGGGCCCATGAAACAAATCCCTAAGCCTTCCTCCAAAAGTAAAGGGGATAGAAATAGGTTTTGAGTTGGAATATCACTAATATGGGTGGCCTTATCCTGATAACCTATACACATACACACATCTCTAAACTTAAACAATGCTGAAATCAAAAACAAATGAAAGAAAAAATGAATAAATACATATAATCCCACAACTAGAATAATAAAGGGAGTAATGAAAATTAAATAGGTCCAAATAAAAGACCACAAAATAGTCTGTAAAAAATGTGAACATGAAATTAAATTGTTGACTGCTATCAAGAAACCACAGGAACATGCCTCGGTCTTTCTGGTATCACTAAGCACTTCCTTGTACTAGTCCCTCTAGGACTCTGTAAAAGGGTTTTTCTTTTTCACATTACATGATATTTTTGGGAAAATATCATGCATGGTAGTGTATAATAATACCCAATACGACACCCAAAAAATATAAGAAAAATAAAAAAAGGATGACAGTCAACGATGCACATGTATATGTATACAACACATATAACATGAATATTCAGATATACTAAACAAATAAACGCAATTTAAAAATTAATGACACAACTTTAATACCATCCAAGGATTCTAACTCAAATCATACACAAATCATTCATCTAGGAGGACACACTCTCTGAGTTTGATAACACTTATGATGTCTTTGTGAGAGATAGTGCTTGTCGGTCTCACCATTAAAAGTATACACTGTAAGTCTGATGAGAATTGATACAAAGATGGAGATCACTCCCAAGGAAATAGGGTATACAAACAACTAAGTCTGGATTTACATGAAAAGTAAAGGAATGTTCCCTGCATAGTTTTGTTCATGATGATTCCATGAACTCTACATAGGTAAAGAAGGTCATAGAGTGTCTCATTCTAGGCCTCACGGAAGGATTCCAACAACTCTATCTAAGAAGTTCTGCGAAATGGATCACTACCATATTTGTTGGGGAGGTTCCATACCAACCATAAGAAAATGAATTTGGGGAATGCATCCTAACAATTGTTTTTTCAAAGATACATAGGAAAAGGGATCCATGAAATATTTTAACTATGTAAAGTGTATAGTATGGGGTACACACCATGTCCCCTTGACTACAGGTCCTACCCATGTAAACAGTCCATGTATATGTTCTTATCTATGTAATATCACACAACATGCTTCTACCCATGTACTTTTTCTAGTGTATTGGTACATGACTTATCCCATTTATGCATAGCTAGGTTGTGTCCATTTAGTGGTACACATTATTCTTATGGTCATATACCTCAAGTAATGTTCATGTACCCTATAATGTAAACACCAATCCTACAAAAAATATACCACATACCATGTGTCAAGATCACATGACTTGTGATACTCAAATACCTCCTATATCCCTAGGGACTACTGGAATGGTCCCACACATTTTGTACCCCTGTAATATACAATGAAAATAAAAAATGTCTAGAATTACATATTTGAAACATTGTATCTTCTCTTCCTATCTAATGACCAATATGGATGCTTTGCATTTTGAAACCAATGATTATCATCAGTCAATCCATTCTATCAGTGAATCATCTAAAACCATCCAGAAAAACCATTTGTAAAATACATTTGAACTTTATTCTTCATTGTGTGATTAAGAACACAAAAATTAGGTATCTACATCATCTTACCCACTTCCACTTCCATCATAAAACCATCGTCCCATCGTGTAGAACATGGATTTATGATTTTGAACCACTACGCTAAGAAATAGGTGAAAAACCTTCAATTTTCTCATTTACATTAAATAGTAGAACAAAGGGAATCTCCCATAATGAATGAAAAAAAAGGGTAGAAAAGAATAAGGAATAATCATGAGCAATGACATTTAGTTTATGTTCCTGATGAACTTGATTCATTTTGGTTAGAATGAAGAATGAAGATATTGAAAATAATCATAATGAAATTATCCCAACAAATCCCTATAATAATCTCATACCCAAAAAACAACTGATCCTTGAATTAATTTGTTGGTCAATTGGTTTGCTTTCATAATACAAATAAATAATGGGGAAGGAATATAATTAAAAAAAATGTTCTTCCTTAATATTTTTTTATTACTAATGATGAATGGACATGTTTCATTATCATTGGGGAGATCTTAGAATCTAATGCACATTGATCTTCGATCTATGATCTCTGTGATGTTCATCTGAAAGAGATCCTGCAAATCTCGCTCTAATGGTTATAAAATAGATCTAGGGTTATTAGGATATCCTTGAAGATTTTTTATAACTGTATAATTACAAGAATATTTAGTTCAGTGAGTCAACTGATGAAATCAAATAAATTATTTTTTATTTTATTTATCTTATTTATTTTATTTATTTTATCCTTGAAATGACCATTAAAAAAATACCCATGCTAACAATGCTTATGTAAAGACTAAGGTAAAACCAGTATTCAGATCTCAATAGTGCCCTCATATTTCCAATCAGAGCCCCTATTTAGATGTTATTCAACATTTTCAATAAAACTACTTTTCTGTTCAATTTAATATATTTGTATATTTCATAATTTTATTCTGAGCACACTGAGCCTTGAAATCACTAGATAAATCAACATCTGGTATAAAAAATAATCCATACAATATCCAAATATAATACATAGAAATTCCAAGTTAATATATTCTCCCCACCTTGGGGATTTACATCCCAAAAATCAAAAATAAGGGCTATACAAAGAGATGTGGGTACTACGCACAAATATGTGTATCCTACTCATAGGTTTACTCCTAAAGATTCTAATGTTGTCACCGAACACACCCAAACGAAATCGTTCATCCAAAAAGGATACTATCTTTATGATCCTCAATTTGAACAATGTAATTTTCAAATTTATATCCATCGTCAATGTGTAGCTTTCCATAGTTGATAATTTGTGATGGTTCATTCACGAACCTCTTCAACTATGATAGATCAAAGACATCATGTACCTAGTCTAATTATGATGATAGTTCTAAGTGGTACACCACCTCACCAAATCTATGTAGTATATATAAAGGGCCAATGAATCGCAAAGATTTCTTTCCACTCTGATGAAATTGTTATAATCCATGTCCAGGTGAAACTTTTAGGAACACGTGGTCTCCCACTTGGAATTCTACATCCTCCTTCATTTTTTTCACACAGGACTTCTGATGGTTCTATATAGTCTTAATCCACTCTTGGATGACCTTCACGTTCTCAGTATTATCTTTCTCCAACTATGGGCCCATGAGTTCCAACTCTGTTCGGTTAGTCTAGAAAAGTGGTAACCGTTAGGGTCCTCCCATACAAAGCCTCAAATGGTTCCATACCAATGAAAAAAAGGTAGTTATTTTTGTATTAAAAATCCACCAGTGTTAGGCGATCCTCCCAAAATTTACAAAATTATAACATGAAATCACATAGAATTTCCTCAAGAACATGAATGGTATACTCAGTCTAGTCATCAATCTGGGGGTGAAATGTCAGGCTCAAGTGTAATTGAGTCCCAAAATCCTCCTATAACCCATTTCATGACCAATATATGAAATGATAATCATTGTAAAAATTTATCATTGAGGTAAATATATTTATTTATATTATATCCTACATGTATTGGAATTCCAAGATCTCTAATGAACTATGCTCTTAGAGAACTAGAATTTGGTCCGATATAGTGAGTCGGTATATGATCACCCAGATGGAATCATTTTTCCTGGATGTACATGACAATAACATCACAAATTCCATGGATATCCTATCCAAGTTACACTATATAACCTCATGGGGTTGATCTATACATGCTGGAACTTAGTCCTCAACCTTCACTTACTGATAAGTAAGGCATTGATATACAAACTATACTACTCCATTCTTCATTCCTATCTACCAAAACTGACATCGAAGGTCCTAGTACATCTTTACAACATCAGGATTTACTTCCAAATAATATTTGTGAAACTATTTCAAAAATTCATCTTACAACATAATTGGTACCATCACACATCCTCTAAAAAGAATTACATGCTCCCCACCTTTAGAAAATCTATCATGATCATGTCATATTGATATTTGAGAACATAGGGTGTCAGTATCCCCATGATGTGACTCCATGAATTTATATAAAATAAGTGTTGTAACAACCATTGAGTAGAGAAAAAATAATACATATCCATCTATAAAGGACAATAAAAATAAGTCCAGTTGCTCGAAATCCTTACTCAGTAGCTACAGACAAGATCTCCTGATGAGAGAATATGAAACCATGTTACCCATCCCATGAGTATAGAAAATCATAATGTCATAATACTAGAGTAACTATATCCATAAATTATATCTCAATTTAGTATAATTCTAATTTAAGATATATTTGAGAATTTTGTGGCCGGAATAGATGATAAACTGCTCTCCCTTCAAATAGTGATGTCATATCTTTAGTGTGAAGACTAGAACTACTAACTCAATATCATGGGTCGGGTAGTTATTCTCATGTGGTATCAACTATCATGAATAACATGAAATCACTTCCTACCTTTAAATTAGAACAATACCATTTCTAGTACTTGATGGATCATAGAACACAACATACTCGACACCCTCCTCTGGAAATCTTAAGATTATTTCACTAATCTATCTCTATATCAACTACTAAAATTCCTACTAGTGCCTATCTATCCTTATAAAATGATTATCCTTTCGAGTTAAAGATGTCTTGGTGTTGATATTCAGTAGAAATTAGGTATGAATCTCTGGTAATAGCCCTCCAATCCAAGGAGTCTTCGCACCCCCATCATGAACTTGGGAGTATCCCAAGCTAATGATGCCTCGACCTTTACTAGGTCCACCACGACTCCATATACTGAGATAATGTGTCCTATAAAGTTGATATACTAAATCCATAACTAGAAATTAGATATAATCCTATAAATTTTGTGCTCTTGAAGTACGCCTATATCCATCCTAAAGTGTCTTGTGTTCTCCTCCTTGGATGACAAGAACATAAGGATATCATCGATGAATAGTACCATGAAACGGTATAAGAAGGATTGAAATATCCAATCCATGAATCCCATGAACACTTACTAGGATGTTCATTATGCCAAATGGCATCCCCAAGTACTCATAGTGATAGTAGAAGAATATGAATGTCATCTTCGACACACCCTCGTCCCATACTCACAACAAGTGATATCCTGACCTGAGGTCAAGCTTAGAGAACCATTGTTCCCCTATTAGCTGATCAAAGAGGTCATTGATTCTTGGTTGTGGATACTTATTATTCATAGTCTCCTAATTTAAGCACTGATAGTCAAAAAATAAACTCAATATCAAATATTCCTTCTTAGTTAACAAAACTGGGGATGTGCGGGTGAAACACTAGGTCTAACTTAGTCCTTCCTTTACAAGTTCTCCAACTAAAACCTTGGCTTGAAAATCTCTACAGGAGCCATATAATATACTTCAAAAGATATCTTGGTTTTACCGGGGTGTAGATCAATGAATAAGTAAATATATCAGTGCGAAGGTAAGACAAAAACATATATAGGAAAGACTCCCTCATACTCCTCTAGCACTGTAGGAAACTGAAAACTCACAACTTCAACTGCTCAAGGGTCCTACTAGCTAAATGAGGAGGAATACGCTACACCATCTTTTTTATGATTCCATGTTTCACTACCTCGGTTCCCTTTTCAACCCTTAATGAAAACTTGGTCCTATCTTTATGGAGACACTACATCATATTGCTGAAACACTCAATATGGGAATAAACTATGGAGAACCAATCAATAACTAAGATGATTTCAGCAGATATATTCCATGCTATAAAGTGATCCAAATAGAAACACATGAGTACAAGAGTCAGGGTACACTGTCAGCACCCTATGTTTGATCACTGAGTCATCTCTAGTAGGAGTCTCTAGGTGCTAAGGTCAAGTCGAGGGTTCAACCAGAATCTCTAAGTATCAAACTAGATAGGGTTAAATAAAGGAATGACTAGCACCTATGTATATTAATATTTTATCTACATTATAAAATTCATAGATCATATGTCATATAATTATCGGATCCTGAGGTTTATATGCCTCAAACACCTATTTCTTCACCCTCCCATGTCCTCCAACTCCTGGTTCCTGGCATGGAACACAAGGGGGTGGTGTTGGTAACAAGCCAAAGTGTCTATCACCTCCAGCTACTCTCTTATATCCACTTCCATGTTTTCCACCCTATGGTCATATCATATCCTACCACTACCTCTACCTCAATGAACCAACCACATTATACCTATCATCCATATTGTGGGTCAGAAAACCTTATACAAGTTGTCCCTTTTTATCACATGAGTATCAGCACCTCTCCATGGGTGGACTAGACCCATCCTGCACTCCCTACACCATATAACCTCTCTCCTAGGACATCCTATTAAAATTTGTAACATTTCTAGGTCCCTAGGACTAATGTCAACCCCCTAATTTAAATTTCACTTATCTTTCCTTCCCACAACCGACAACCACATTTTATGTCTGCGTATTGAGGAATATCTCAACCACAAAAACACTATCTAGAACATCAGTATAGGTAAGAATACATAGATGTGTCATTATATCCCAGGTGTCTCTATGTAGTCCTCACTCAAAAGTTAGATCCTTGAAAATAATATCTTGATCCATATCGATCGATTACTTGGAGAGGTTGGGGAACCTCGATGAATACTCAACTATTGTCGCGCTGCCTTACTATAGTGGAAGAATCTCTTGGACACAAACAGTCATCAGCATAGCTAGACAAAACTAATCATTGAATGGTGATAAAACTATGAAAATTATAGAGTTTCCTCGTTGTATTACTGGGTCAAAAAACCCCACCATCTCCCTAATGATCCATGAATAAAGCTCACCATTAGGACCACCATATGATCTATAAATGTCCCTACTAGATCAGAAACTCATGTCACCACCTCAAACTAGTCCTCAGCCGCCTATGGGTCGGGCTTACCTCGAAACCGAAGGTGTATCTGTTATTGGAACACATTATGTTCTCTCATCCAGTTCACCTCATCCTCTAGTAACGTCAGTACCATCTTCTTCTCAACATGTGCTTTTATATCAAGAGCATGACCTTGTGGTAACACCTATAGAACTAGTCCATGTATCTATACGTCATTTCTGATTGGATCATCCTCGTGATCCTGATGCTAAATCCTAGCTAGCATACATTAAGGAGGCATCATGAAATAGAAAATTTTTTACAAGGTGAATGAGTATTTTTGGATATCTAAATCAAGAATGATATGAAAACCACAACTCATTCCTATATGATACATTTGCCTTTATTTTCACTACAACCAGTGTTCTCAAGTACTGAGTCAAAATGAATGTATAAAGAGTCCTTGTGTGTGGATACGTTATCCTACACACCATCATTATAATCCCAATCCGGAAATTGAACTTGAAACAGTTAACATGTTTTTCCAAAACCAATCTCACAAAATCTGGTCCTAAGGTTGAATTGATTGCCTGTGATACAAATTTTTCATGATGCTACCCAATAGGGCTCATGTCATGACTCCCCAATCCTATCTTTAATAGGCCTATGGTTGGATAGTTACACATAGTATTCATATCACTAACATGGGAGGCCTTATCCAAAGTACATGTACACATGTACACATATCCATGCCCAATCAATGCTGAAATGTAAAAAAACTAAAAGACACCATGCATGAATATATCTAATCCCACAACCAAAGTACGATATGATATAAAGGAATGTAAACATGGCCTAAAAAAATCCCACCAAAAATATTATAAAAACTAGTCCAGCCTAAAAGAAAGCTAAGAAATGATGTCAAGATACCCTAGAAACAGGCCTCAGTCTATCTAGTAACATGAAGCACCACCTGGTCCTAGTCCCTCTATGACTCTGTGAAAGGATTGATTATATACCCAAGACATAACATGTGCATGAAAATCTCATAGTGGGGTGATTATTACAATACCGAGTAGGCCACCTCAAAATCAAAAATAATATAACTAAATAATAACAGTCAGATCTACACCTGTATATGTCTACAACATATAAAACAAGAACAACCATATATACTCAACAAATTGACACAATCTCATTGTTAAAGTCACTACTATAATACTAGACTAGGATCCTAGTTCAAAAGTTCCAAAAATCACTCATCCTTGAGAACACACTTCATGATTTTGATGAAACTAATGATGTACATTTGGGAGATAGTTCTCATTGGGTCTCCCCATTATAAGTATATAGTGAAAATATGAAGAGATAAGATAAAAAGATGAGGATAACTACCAAGTACATGAGTTATACCAACATGTAAATTTCGATTAAACTGCCAAGTAGAGGATCGACATCTACATATTGTTGGTCAAAATTATAAAAATAATTTTTCCAATAAAATAAGATGATAAATGATCTCACTCTGGGCCTCATGGAAGGATTTTAACCACTCTATCCAATAATTCCTACAAAAGAGATCATTTTACAATGTTTAAGAGACGATTCAATAATAATCCTTTGACAATGGATATGGGGAAAACAACCTAAAAAACCATTCCAATATATATAGGATAAGGGATCCAATCCAACTTTGAAGGAGTACATAGTGTGTATTATAGGTACAAATAGTGTCCTTTCAACCTTGGGTCATGCTTGTATAAAGGGATCATGTTTGTGTCTTTATCAGTGTAATATTATATGTCATTATTCTACCCAGGTACTTATTCCTATGTACCACTACATGACTTATACCATGTATTCATAGCCTGGACACATCTGTATAAGAGTACACAGAGTGCTCGTGGATGTATACGTCAAGTCGTGTCAGCATACCCACTAAGGTACATACTGAGATTCAAAAAAATTCAAAAACACCCCAGGTGACAAGGTCACACTCTATGTGACACTAAAATCCCTTCTAAAACCATATCCACCACTAGAAGTATACCACATTGTGTTCATACCTTAGTGTACACAGTGTAGACAGAAAATTTCTAGTATTCCAGATCAAAAACTACATGTCTTCTCCACTTCTCCGGTGACCGACCTAGTTGTGCCTCAGGCCAGAACCATGGAGTGCCATTGGTTGAGCCATGCCATCATTGAATCATCAAAAACTAGACTTTAAATTTCGTCATAAATTATTTTTTAATGTATTTCATCATTACACCCTTTATAATGAAAATATTGGGTATCTACATCATCTGATCCATTGTCAATCCCATCGTCGAACCACCACCATGTCATGCTGAGTCCGGAACAATAGTTTGGAACCATTGCACAAAGAAACTGGTTCACAATGTTTGATTTTTTTAGTATATGTTGAACCATGATCCAAAGGAAATCAACCACAATGAAAGAAGAAAGAAGTTTAAAAAATAAAAAGGAAAAATCATGAGGAACGAACCACAGTTAATTTTGGTTTCAACCTTGATCTATTTCCTCTATAAAGAATAAAAAATTGATAACAAATAATCATTAGTAAATTCTCCTAATAAATCCCTAGAACAATCCAATTACACAAAACAACTAATGTTGGAATCAATCCATTGGTAAATTGATTCGTTTTCCTCGTAGAAATCAATAATAAGGGAAATAATCTAATCAAAACAACATACTACCTCAATATAGATTGATCATTGATGAATAAAAAGTCTCTATAATTATCATTAGAAAGATATCCAAATCCATTTCACATTGATTGATGATATATGATCTGGTTGAACTTCGCTGAAGATAGACATTCCAATACCCTCTCTAATTATTATCTAATAGATCTAGGGTAATCCCGCTAACCCTGATGATTTGTTTTAACCAAATACTTATAGAATAATTTAGTTTATCGCATCAAAAAATGAAATAGAATAATTTATTTAATAATTTTAATAATTTTATTCATTTTATACCTACAATAAATTTTCCGAAAACATCTCGCACCAACAAAGGTTATGACACACGTAATGTAAAACCAACATTCTAAACTCAAAGATACCCTCAGATATCTAATCTGGGACCCTATTTAGAATTTATTCCATTTTTTAAAAAAAAATCATGTGTGAGTATTTAATATATTTAATATATTTAAATCATTTCTTTTCAGAACACTAGGCATTTGAATCACATGATGTATCATCACCTAGTCTCAAAAATAATCCATACAATATCCAAAAATAATAGATGAATAAACTGATTCATTATATATTTTCTACACCAATAAGAATAGAAAAGAACCGATATAATAATAATTATTGATATTTCGTGTTGATAAATTCTTAAATACCAAGTCTAATAAACATTAATTTTAATATAACTAAAGATGAATGGGTATACCCTTTGATTGTTGTGAAGTAGATGCATAAATTTGATTGCTACATTCCGAGGAAGTTGATAAGAATCATTATTTTATATGGAAGAATAATTGTTATACATTATTAATGAATTCATAAGGGAAAATTCAATATCTTAAATTCTGGTTCCTTAAATTTTAATATTGCATTATACCTGGTTGGTGCCAGGAGAATATATTCAAGGTTATACAATTTCCCAATATTTTCATGATAATAACAGAAATGGTGTGTGTGAGTGACATAATAACCACCAAAAACTGAGTAAGTTGTCATCCCTGTTGAAGGGTAACCATATTAACAAATAATGGTGTTCATTAGGGTTTATTGTTTTATGTGAATTCCTTTTAACTAAAGGTGAATAATAAAAGAGAAAAATTCACTAAACACATGATAAATGTTAAAAAAGGGTTAAAAGTTTTAAAGTGACAAAAAATCATCATACACTGATTCAACCCCTCTCAATGTGGTCATACCAATGTGATCCAAAGAACCTCTCAAACTTTTCATCTCACTAATTAGTATAATAAATGATATCTAATATGATAGAATAATAAATGATAATAGTTTATCATTTAGGTTACATGGAATGATATACCATGCATGGAAATCATAATTTTAATGATGTATATATATATATATATCATATATACACACACACACAATGATTTAGAGAATATATCATTAAAATACATCATGCATGAGGGAAAAAAGTTTTGTGTATGTTTTTGCTAATATGATTTTCCTTGTACAATAGTAATCTTAGAATTTCACATATCATATGAGAATATCTAGTATCTATGTAAGAAATTTTTTCATCAATAAATTATTAAAAAAAATTACGATTTTTTTTCTACCTTTATACAAATAATACAAACTTTATGTAATTTAATATACTTGTAAAATTTTCTATAAAAAATTTTAATAGTGACTATATAAATATAGTTAAATACTGATAAAATCATTAATATGTTACTAAATAATCCATCAATCAGTCAAAGTAAATTCATTATAAAAATAAACATCGACTTTTGTGAGTATCAAAACATAGGATATATTAGAGTATACTGGAGAAAAAAACTATTAAAAAATATCTTCCCATTTTATGATCACAAAACTAAAAAATTTGAAACATTTTTTTACATATTACGGAACTTAATAGTAAACACACTAAATCTAATAATATAGAAATAAAATTGAAATTAAGTACAACATAGTGATTTTTTAATTAATATACTTCTCCCCCTTTTATGATATCTACAAAAAAAAATAGATATAGATGAATTATTGATTAAAATTTTCACATTGAATTAAAAGTTTGAGAATATATCTCTAAAAAATGTAAAACCATTCATTTAATTGTTTTATATTAATAGAATAGAAAGAAATAAAAACACATTTTTTGGAATAAAGGATGTTCTTTGCTGGGAATGTTGTATGGTTTGTTTTTGTTTTCAATCTAGATAGGTTTGATCAAGTATTTTTCAAGGAATGTGGTATTATGATTGAGGATGAAATTAGTATTGAAGTTGTTGTAGTTTCCCAGTGTTTTCAATTTTTTTATCCCTCAAAATCAGAAGTTTGTTTCTTTGGAAAATTATATTTTTGGAAAAGGAAGCGCAGAATATGAACCACATTCTAGGAATAGTTAGTAGATCACAATGTTGGGTATGTGGGATAGAAAACCACAAACCAATAAGCTGGGATGGTATGCGGACCATGTAGAAGGAATGGTGTGCAGAGTGAAGGAGGTTTACGGAGAAGGCATGCAGTTCGAGGGGAGGCTCACTATACATGGAAGGAATGGTGATTTGTGGTATGGCGTTTCATTCAAGAAATTGAGGGGGAGTTTTTAGAATCCTAGAAGGGTGTTGTTTGTAGAAATGAGGTCGTGATTTGTTCTAACACATAGGGAGAATGTCAGTGCGTGGACCGTGTAAGGAAAATGGTTCACAAAAGATGTGTAGTACACAGTGAAGGCGATGGTGAAATGAATATTTAGTAAATATTCATTTAGAGGATTATGCGGATCAATTTTACTATATAGGGAGAATTAATACCTTCATTTTGGTGTGGCTCTGAGATTAAAAACATGAGAGGAATTTGGAAAAATCTAGTAGTAGTTCGCATAAATAAAACCCCACAAAGACATTAATTAATAATACAAAAGGAATTTAGTGAAGGCCAGTTTGTAGGAATACATGTCCGCATAGGGGAGCCATTATGCCGAGAAATAACTCAGTCCAGATATTTCTTGTAGTACCTAGAGAGGATGTGGAGATAGTCCATGGACTGGAGACAATTCACAGAGTCGAGAAAGTACATGGAGAATGGGTTGTTCATGGAAGGTGGTTTATGGAGGCAGAACACAAAGGTGTATTATAGAGGTGCTTCACAAAGGAAGCATACTAATCTCATACATGGTGAAGACGTAGTATGCGGTGTAGTGTAGTACACAAAGTACGAAGTCCAGTTCAGAGAGGAGACATTTAAAACCTATCAATACGTTGAAAAGTGAACATCATCTATGGGTAAAAACAAAACTTCAAAAGATATTCTATCTACATTTGAGGATGCATGATTTAATTCAAATCCATTAAATCAAAATTCATGTCAATAAAGTGAGTTCATATTCTTCCCAATATAGTGAGAAAGGGGATTCAATATAAGTGATTTAAGGGAAACATTGTTCTCCCCCTAAAACCATTTAATGGAAGTGTGCCTAGCACATAGTGACTGTGTAAAAAACTTGTACTCCACAACTAGTGAATATAAGTGAACTTTGGTACGTGTGACAACTTATCGACGTATGCCCCTTAGATATATTCATTCATGGTTAACCATGTCAAATTTTTGTGCATTTTTTTTGCATTTGATTTTTTTCATCACTTTCTCATCAGATAGGTTTAATATGTTCCTTCCAATGTAGGAACAGGATGCTTTAGTTTGAAAGATAAAAGTTGACACCCAGATTTACCCCTCCCCTCTTAAGGTGTTATAGGGTCCTTCACACATAATAGAGTTATGAAAAATAATTCAAAATAATTAAACATAGAATCAGTTGGACTTGGTATCAGTAAGGTTTATTTAAGATGGTTTGGGATTGGTGGGATCTCGATACGAGGATTTCATTAGTGAAGAATTTAAATCATGTTTAAAAAATGAAGATGTGTGGGGTTTCCTAAATCATCAAAGGAACTGGGTGGAGATTTTAAATAAGTAAATTACCATATCTATGAAAATGAAAGATCCTCCGTTTTCAGGTAATGAAAAGATCTATATAAAACCAACTCCAATTGAAGTATGGGTATTATAGAAAATGTGGTATCTTTTTAAATTTTTTCAAGAACTATATTATATCTCATATCATACAAGGATTTTCCAAACATATACTACCTAATTATAACTTCAACCTAATATAAATTTAATAGAAATTCATATCCTTGTCTTTGTACATAAAAATACCTTATTTTTATCTATTTCCTATATATAAACTAAACAGAGGAGTTTTTCATCTCTTGACCTACTAATTCCGCATATTATTCAATGGGTTTATAACCCTTTATTTAAAATATATCATTATAATATTAAAAAAATTGAAATATATCCCTACCATTTTTAGCCTTTTCCAAATTCTTCCATCAAAGTGCATGATTTTTGGACTTCTCTATCTAACTACATACATTTTTTAAACCTTTCAGATTAGTTAAATATGATATTTAATTAATTGTTCCCTTTTAAAAAACTTCTTATCCAGGAAAATATTTTGTTATAACTTCATATGGATCAAATTCAATTCAATCATCATCTTTATCATGGATATGAGTTTGATATAGATGATCATTTGTGTCAATCAGGACCAGATGGAAGTATCTTGGTAAAATATGAATAATGACTAATTACCTTTTCTCTTTACTTATAAACAACATTTATTCTCAATATTTAATCAACTATCTCATTTTACATATTAGTAGATGATTAATATTTAGGCATATATTATAATTTAGATTCTAATGTAAAATAACACAAAATATAAATAAGGATCTGTTGTATAACATTAGGGTCCAAAAAATTCTAATAAGTGTAATATCATATATACGAAATGACTCTATAATAGTCATAAAAATTTCTACTAAGATGAATAAAATCACAATATCTAGAAACATGAATTCTTGAAAAATAAACATATTGTGTTTTGGTAAATAAATACCCATTATTTAATTAAAATATTCATTCTTCAAGCCTCCCATTTATTATTTGATTTACCAATGACATATTTTCTCATATCAGATAGATTTTCAATTTTTACAACATTACATTATTTTTATGAAACTATTCAATTGAGATCATAAATATAATTTTTATAAGATAAATGACACATTAAAGTCATCACATACTTTAATCCATTCTATGCTACTTTAGATATAGATTTCTCGAGAATTTTATAAACCTTTAAAAAATATTTTTGATCCATGTGAATCTCATTCTTATTAATGAAATATTAATTTGAAACTAGAGATATTTAAATTATTTAAATTCATCGTTGGATAAATTTTTCTTCATCAATATCATCATATCATCTTTTTCTTCCTTCAATCCTGCCTTTAAATCACTTATCTCCTCTTGTAAATGTTGAAACTATGATAAAATACAATTAAAAACTAATGTAATTTATCATCAAAAGTAGAATCTCACCATTTAAAAGTATATGTAAACTAGTCATCCACCACCACTCTAGACCTCCTCATGGTTATGGCTTCAACATTATCTTTCTTTAAATCTATATGATTATATTTCATGTTCTTTTATAGTTTCATCAACACTTCCTTCTCTATAGGTTCCAAGGTTTTATTTATACCCTATTCGCATTCTCCAGTAGTTTCTTATACTGCTATAATATCAAAATAATCATTCGTAAGAACTATTTTGTCTTATTTAACTGACATGATTTATAAGTAAAGGGTTTCAGAAAACTACTATATTTAAAATCAGTTGATGGAAATAAGGAATACAAGCATAAAACACAATACATAATGAGTAAGCCCAAGAAAGTATAATTTGTCTCCATTTTAAATATGATTAAGTCCCTTTAAGATTACTAAACTAATATACCTATATATTTTAACATGATTAAAAAAAATTACAACGATAAATGATCCAAAATAGTCCCATTCTAATTCATTAGTTGATACCTATATCAATTTAAAAAATATATATATTAATTTTTAAATCATTTATGAGATTACACAAACATAATATATATATATATATATTAGATTATTTTACAGGATTATTCATTACATATCATAGTAAAATTCACCCCAAAACCTATAGGTTTAGTGTATTTGGATACTAGATAAATAACCAAATTATTTTCCAAACATTCTTCGACATCTCCCACGAATAATATTAATACATGATACCATTATGAACATATTACAAAAAATATTTCTATTAATTACCTATATAATGGAAACATAAGAAAATGTTAACTCAGATGCTCAGTAAGAAGTGAACATAAATGATATCAATTGAATATTATATGTGAGAATAAGACAAACATGTGTTTATGAGAACATAAATAAGGCACACAAACAAAACATAAGTAAATCACATCCACTAATATTTAGATCATAAAATATTATTCATTCCAAGATTCATGAGTCATAGGAGTGTGGAAACATGATTGAATAATCATAAGTAAAGTGAATATTTCATTGATATATTACATGAAATTAGAATGTTGAATGATAATAAGAATTGAAATCGTAACATATGTTAGGTTTTTCCACCAAAAAATACATATCACAATGTAAAATTCTAACCACATTCCAATAACATAGATGAATTGGGATAACCACCCATGCACCTTTCTGATATCATGATATATAAAACATTATCAAATTCGTTTGGGAGATATATGGACCCCACCATCACATAATGATAAAATCATACATTTTTACAATATATTAACAAGAAACAAATGCATAATCCCATCATATCTTAATTAATTCGGGAGAAATAAATTTGTTTCAAGGATATTTCTAAAAAAATTATTATAATACATCCATTAAAATAACGATTATTTTATCATTAGATTTTATCCCTAATAAATCATACAAATTATTAGGTAGGTTCTATAAAAAAAATATTATTTATAAGATCATCATAAAATTACATTGAAAAAGTGAATAAATACTATTTATATTTTTAATAACTTTTATTTGAACTAAAATAATTAATAAATCAATGAGAATAAAAAAATAACTCAAAAACCATGAAAATTTTGGAAAGTAATATTCTTAAATAAATTTGAAAAATGAAATGATAAAATACATTGTTTGTAAATTATTAACAAATATTCATTTTACACTTTTTTAATAAAACACATGATCAATAAAAAGGACCCATAGAGAAAATATATTTAACATCTTTGTAATGAAATTAAATTTTAATAAAAACTTCCCTTATGAAATTATATAATTATAAGGAATTATATTAATATAATTATTATAAATAATATGGTTGAGAATGAAAATTAATCTTGGCCAAAATTATGAGATAAGGTTGGATCACCATGTTGGAAACTGTTCGATTTAGTGGTGAAAGAAGAAGAGAATAAAATGTAAGAGGATAATAAATTCATAAAAATAATTATAAGAGAATAAAATGGATGTGGTTTTAGAGATAAATAACATATAAATTCTACAATAAGGCATTTGGATTTTTATAATCAAAATTTTCAAAGTGATATTAGAAAAGAAACCATTGCCTCAAACTTCTACATGTTTGAAAGTACACTAATTCATGTATAAAAAATTAATGTTTATTATTTAGCGCTATCAAAACCATATTATTATTTATTTTACATTATACCATTTATTTATAATTTCTTATTACCCATTTATTAATCATTCTTTAATAAAATAAATATTCATGTAGTAATTATCCTATTTATTTTGTGCTAGCATGTGTATTGATATTACAGTCCTTTCTCCTTAATCATTGATTAAAAAAATCTATTAAGTTAATGAGTATTTAGTACATGTGTTTGACACATTTTTATATATCCCGATAATCATTTCATGAAACTTACTATGACGGTTCACATGAAACGCTTATAAATAACTTTTTGTGAATTTCGATTCAATAAAAAAATTTCTTTTATTAATGAATATAATTATATATATATATATATATATATATATATATTCATTACAAAATTATGAAATAAAATTAAATTCATCATTATTATATATTATTAATAATATTTAATTCGTCTTAGTAATTCATGATGTCAATGTTATAACATTTTTTATTTAGATTATGAAACCATTCTAAATAAGAATGTTTTATAACAACTGAGAGAATAAGAAAATTTTATTTCATAATAATAAAATATATTTTATAGAAGTATAATTATTAATAAATAGATTTATTAGTCTTTTAAATCATATTTACCAAGAGGTTTATGAATAAAATAGAGAATAATTATTAATAAGAGGATAACACTTACATTGAATACTTGAATCTTCATTTAGAGAGCCTTTTGAAAATGAGAGATTTAGGACTCATTGTGACATGATATTACCAAAAAGGGATATGATTTTTAAGGAGATTATTTGAGAATAAATTCACGGGGAAACTTAACAAAATGTGTGCATTGATGTGGATATGGGTGGGGTACTTTTATATGTGAGCTTGAGTTCCATTTTAACAAATACATGTTCCCTAATGAATGGGGAATGTGATTTCTCAAGGAAAGTGGATCCAAAGTGGACCAATAATATATATAATATAATAGGAAAAAAATAATTACCTCATCCGTGAATTTATATATACATTTTTTAGGTATTTTACGTATTTACATTTTGTTAAACCATTTTACCTGATTTTACATTTACCATGGTAACTAAATTTTTACCTCATGAAATTATTTTTATGAATAAGATTAAATTGACCATATAAAAAAAATTATATCTAATACCTAATTTGAAATACTTTTGATTTTGTTAAATTTAAAAAAGTCTTAAATTTTAATTTTCAAATAATTAATACATAACGCGTAAAAACAATTTTTAGACAAAAAATATTTTTAATCACAATAATAGATTAATTAATATTAACTAACAAATAATAATTATTATATAAATGGAATTTAATTTTATTATTTATATATATAATACATTTCATTAAAACCATTCTTCATTGATGATCAATTAAATTTATTAGTACTAAATTACCAAAAATAATGGAAAGCATTTCTTTAAAAAGTGTCACTTTTTAAATGAATTTAATCATTTGTAATTATTTATCTTTAAACCATTAAATTATATCAATCCATTTCAATTATAATATTTATTTGAAATTTATAATCACATAAAATCATTATTTAGAAAATTCATAATTAATGAAAAACATAATTCAATGATAAAAAATATTATAAATATTTATTTTTTTAATTTTATTCCAGGATTATTTGTTATGTATTAATTAAATTATTTTTAATTTACTAAAAAATACACAAATTCAATGTACATATTAGATACAAGTATATACAAGGTCTATATGTCCAATTAATATATTACATTCATATATATAGTTTTACATACATATCTAAAATCATTCATCTTACTAGTTTATTTACTTATCAAAATGTATATTATATTTATAATGTTTTTAATTATTTCTATAATTATAATAAGAGGAATTATCATAATGGAAAACCATAAAGATAAGGAATTCATGTTTGTGGCATTTTTATTTACTTGAGGTTTCATTTCACTTGTAGTTTTCTTAATGATTTTTTATATTACGTTCTCATAATGTATTAATGTTTATCTTACATTGTAATGTTTTTTATCAATAAAATATAATATGGTTCATTTTATTTATGTTTTCATATATTATAAGATTATGAACACATGATACTTATTTTATTGGAAATATATACTAAAAGCATAGGATGTGACATTCTACCACCTAAAATGATTTTGTCTAATGGAATTTCATTACTCTAATGAAAAAAGATGAGGGTACTACTTCCACAATACAAAATTAGGATCTTAAATTTCAACCTAAAACTTTTGACTGCTCCATGAAATTTTAACCAAGTCTGTGGAATTATTTCGTTGTAATTTATCAATATGATCCCATATTTCTACCAGTTGTTCCTTATGATATAGATTTTGTTCTACTTGTACCACTTATGATTCAAAATAGGGGAAGTATCAGTTATTTACATCATCAAAATTATTAAATGGAATGTATAATTCACTTGAGAGAGGTTCGACATAAGTGTTAGGTTATAGGCTACGTTCCCCATGTGGTCAAGTATTTAAAAAAAGATATTGTATAGGTCCCAGATTTGTTAGAGTTCCACAGAGGGTGAATCATTGGCATAGGTTTTTAAAAATTATTTATTTTGAATTGGAGAATTTTGAAATGTTAAATTCATTAACAAATCTCCTAAAACTCTTCATTAATTATATGCATTGATAAGAAACACAAGAAGCACAGATGATATTTTTTCATGGTGCGGCCTGAATGCGATAGCTTACACCTTATCCTTCATAATATTTTATAGGTCCAAGGATTTTATGGTTACTATAAATTTATAGTGATAAACAAATATAGTAAAATACATATAAAAGGCTTGAGTAGGTATCATCAACATCTAGATGGGGGTGTATCATACACTTCAAACAAATGATTCATTAAGTTTTTTACACTAGGGCCACCACTTATTTAGCATTCCTATACTTCTAAATAGGAATAAGATCTGAAAGTAACCCTTAGAAACCTTAAAATCAAAGAGTATATCTTCTTTAAGAAATATCAAAGCCAACATAGTTCAATCCCTTTTAGTTCTTCTATTTCTTGATTAAATATGGTCTTTTGTGTTGTTGGGTAATGAATTTTGAGTTCTCAATTCATGAACACTATTTACTTCTTTAATTTCCACTTATAAATTCAAATTCATTCATGATTTATATCTCAATAAATATTTACAGAAACCTCCCATGGTTATTGGATGCACAAATACTACATGAATAATAATAGGTATATTCACAAATAAATGAATTCCAATTTTAAATTAAAGTTCTATGACAATTTTACCTAAATATCTTATCCATCTTTCTCCATTTAAATATCCACAATTTAAAACATGGATACTTACTTTTGACTAAGAAATTGATATTTAGAAAGTAATCTATACCAATGAAGCATCATTTGAATTATAGAAATCCACAACCACAAATTTCATAGAAAAACACAAGCCTTATGAAATAACAAAGTTATATACAATATATCAAATTCTTATAAAAATTCTTAAAGTCTTATTTTTATAACATTGTCTTACGACACATAAAATTTTTATTCATAGAAAATTCAGTCACAATCCCAACCCAAGTCCTGTGAAATTCTTCAAAGGATTATATGTCCACTTAAGAAGTCTTATGAACAAAAAGTGAGTTTCATCCTTTTTCATTTTTCAATCTTATAAAAAGTCATATGAGTTTCCAAAGGCTTACAAATTTTCATCTCCAAACTTATAAAACGATGGTTCATTCAAAAAATTATTGGATTTCTCCCATTAAATTATTACAATGTCTAAAACACTAAAAAAAATCCTAAAAATAACAAAAATAACTCCTTTAACAAGTCTTAGGCCATATCAATCTCTCCATTTGTATTTTTTTCAATATCATGCAACTAAATTTCTCAATAAATAAGGACCAACTGGAATCTTTTTTTATATTAAAAACATATTTACATCACACCCCAAGTCAGAGAAGTGTTTTAAAGAGAACTCTATCTATCAGTGACGTAAATTATATTTTAAATGTAATAAGATGCTCTCCCTCTAAATATGGGAACTCTCCTTTAAATTCTCCCAATAAAATGTAAAACTTTTTCTAGTATTAAAGTGAAATAAAGAATATTAGTACCTTACACCAAGAGGAAAGTGAACCTTTTGGCCCACATTAACCATAAAATTCAAATCTATATGTTTGTTGCTTCTAAAATTCTCTTAAGAGTGAGTGAAGCGATGAACATTCATGTTTATCTTGAGTTTTAGAAACTTATATTTAGACATTACCTTGGTGAATATGTTAGATAAATAGTCTTGGGTAGGAATAAATCCCACCATGAACTTTCTGTTGCTAAATGTATTGTTAATAAAATAAAATCTTGTATGAATTTGTAACCTTTTTAATTTGATATGAATTTTATAAATATATCCTATTAATACTTCTCAATGAATTTTTCTATATTTATTCCAATCATTTTAATTACTTAAGGACTTATTAATCCCCCAATGTAACTCAATGTTGGATTCTTTATATACCACATTTTAGATGAGGTTAGGTTTTAATTTTATCATACTATAAACCTCTTCTGATTGTGTACATATTTTGACACATATTCTCGACATAAAAATTATGATATTTCATAATCTATAAGCAATGTCGAATGCATTTCGACAATATTTCTATTCATTATATCAAAAAATCTATACTATTATGGTGTACATGGAGTACGGTATTAGATCATAATTTCATACTTATAAATATAATAATGAAAATATCTTATTTTAAATTCTTTAGCATTTTATTTCCTTAGATTATTTATTTGAACATATAATTCTATTTTATCCTCATATATAAAAAATTTGAACTTTTATAATTCTTATGACTTGGGTTTCATAAATAATTCCATTATAATTATTTTATAATAATAAATTATTATAATTAAATATAAGCCACCTCTAGTGGATTGGTGTCTCATGGGTCCACCAAAGTCTCAGTGAATCAACACTAATTTTATGGTAGATTTTATCTCCACTATTTTATTCATACCTTGAACCATACACCACTTTCAGAAGCAGAACAAATTAGATCTATATCTCCACAAACCTGGGGTATATCTCTCCCAATAGTTTCTATTGGAACTATGCTCAAATTCTTTTGGTTAAGGAGGTCATGTATTTTATGCCAAAGGATATTCTCTTTCTTAGAACCAAGATACTAATAATTTCATGGGTATACAATTTAAAATATATTACCGTTGGATATTTATAATTGGTTGATACATTTTACATATTTTATTATTTTATTGAGGAACTAGTTTTTCTTAAAAATTC
Source organism: Viscum album (assembly GCA_963277665.1). Classification (NCBI taxonomy): domain Eukaryota; kingdom Viridiplantae; phylum Streptophyta; class Magnoliopsida; order Santalales; family Viscaceae; genus Viscum; species Viscum album. Next base: position 1,922,927,641 of record OY728128.1, on the reverse strand, counting down.
CCTCAGTAACATCATCAGAAAAGTTGACTCCCACTTAGAAATTTATGCTTAAGTTCATTAACAAATAAAACATCCGTAGAGTTCAACAAGTGTTGCTCGATTTCAATTGATCTAATTATCTGAATGTTCAAAGATCACTCATTTACAAAAATTCAAAGGACCACCATCATTTTATTCAATATGTTTATGAACATAGTTTCAAATATCATGTGTGATGATAAACCACTCTAAAGTATCCATGTCCTTCTTTTTTTGTGGGTTTGAGTGAAGCATCAATGATTAATAACTTCTTAAACCTGGCCTTATAATGAGTCTAATTTTCATTAGAAATATTTTGTGGTTGAACATGAATCAATTCTACTCACTCTTCTTCATGGTGACATTTCTAGTCATGTCATCAACATATCTCTCTAATCCAATCAAACCTATTCTGAATAGGTACCACGGGTGATCTTATATTGGCATTTTTTTCTCACACCTTTTTTACTTATATTTTTTGTATAGTCCCAATTAATTTATTCCTTATCTAATTACAAGGGATAGACATATTATACTAATAAACATATTAATTGTGTGCATAAATACCAAAAAACAAACAGTAGACCTTAAATCCAGTTCTTCCCTGAAATGATTAATTCTATTTCAAATTTTCTATATTTAATTTATGAATATTTTTAATGTTTTTATACTTGGGTTTTGAATTATTTACCTTCTTCTAAATTTTATGAATTTATTTAGCTATACATCTCATATTTTAAGGGGTTTAATCAACCCAAGATTTTCTAGATTGGTATATATAACCAACACTCTTACTTATAATATGTTTTTTTATTTTCATATAAAACTGGTTTAGTTTTTTCTCAATATTATTAAAATAATATTAATTTTATTTATATGAATTATATTTCAATACAAAATCCTTTTAATAGTCCTCTTTAATTCTCCCAAGGGTGTTCACATCCTTGTTAAACCATTAATTAATCATATTGAATTCTTCTTCACTATTAGAAATATTTTTCCCAAACTCCTTTATAATTTTTACTACTATGAAACTATTACATTTAGAAGTTTGATCTCCTCAATGTTATCATATTCAATGTTATGAATCTCATTCCAAACATTATTCAGCTTGTTAAATTACTTCATAAGAGTATTAACCTTTTTTAAGATGAATGTTTCTTTCAAGAACCACATCAAGCAAAGTTCCCTATATGTTTTTATAATAGGTTTCATCTTATTATTATTATTCACTAATTAAGTTATAATATATCTTTTCAACATGTTACAAGTAATTGGTATCTCTTATAGCACAATTTTATTTTTATTCACTTCTTGAGGAAGAACATTACGATTTCTCTTTAGTCAACATTTTTTATTTATTTCTTCTATTTAATATATTTATGCCTATATCAGACCTCTTATACTATTTGAATGATTTGAAATTTAATATTCTCATAATATTATATTCATCTTATTTCTCATCATACACCACACAATTATTTCATCATCAGATGTCAACTAAAAGTTTTCCAACTCCATCACACTTGAATCAATTAACTATGATTTTTTCTCTGGTATTTACCCTTACCACCTTTATCATTTTAATGATGAAATCCATAAAATTTTGGAGATTTTAATGGATTTAATTATATTCTTGGAAGTGTCATGAATATTTAAACTCCTATTCTTAAATATCGATTCTATTCATGTATTTATATATCATCCACTCCTTATCCATATTATTAAAAATAAGTACATTTCCCATCTCATAATTTTGAAGATCATTATGTAACCAATTTAGAGATTGGTCATATCAATTTTTAATATTTGAATCCTTTGGATCAAATCATCTTAGAAATTATCTCAATAGTTTTTTAGAACTATAAAATCTTCTAGTCTTTCTCAAAATACTATAACTTGACTGACTATTTCCTTCACTATAGTTAAATAGTCATCAATATTGTCATCTTGAACCACCGTGATATCATTAAATTTGGTCCTCTAAATCAATATATTGGATTCCATGATCTTGATATATCCCTTATAAATGTTTTCCAGTATTTCACATATTTTTTTGCCTATTTTTATCCACATCACTTTTGTTTATATTTTGTCAAAAAAATTATGATAGTATATATATTTTATCCTTCCAACCAACCTCTATATTTCTCTTTTCAAAACAACGCATAGGATTATTTCTTAAAACTACTGGATATACCATTTTAATTACATAACTAAACTATAATACTTATGATATAATATAGGGTATCTTTTAGTTATTTTATCCAATAATATTTTTATCATTGAGTAAATCATTACATTTGTTTTTTATATAACATTAATTCTCCATGATTCAATTTTTTAGATTTTACATTTATTGGGAACATGGTTTTCTATCATATAACATGTAGATCCCATATTAGTTAAGGTAGCACTGGGGGTAATCAATGGTCTAAGTTTTTATGTACTATTTAGATTCAATTAAACCTATGTGATTGGTTAAATTAATGATCCACTTTCTTTGAAACTCTTCCCCACCTATATGAAAAAAATATGAAACAACAGAAATACACAAGATATTTTTACAAGGTTTTTCCTCAATGTGAGAGCCTAATCCTTACCATTTCCAACATATTATTTGGACATGGAATTTTTTATCACTATAAATTTGTATACCTAAAAAAATTACATGTTAAAAACATGTTTTGAGGGGGTATCATCCACTTATCAAATGGATGAGGTATTGCTCCCTTCATACAAATGATGTATGTCATTACTTAGACTAGTACCAATAGCTCTTTATGATTCCACATTATATCATGAGTATGAATTGGATCTTAAAATACTAATTGGATGAAACTAAAACAAGTAATATATATTATTCTAGTAATAATTCATTTGGAATAATGATGTGAATAGTAGAGCATCCACATCAGATCTTATCAATATTTCATTAGGATGATATAGTATCTCATAAGAGAATGTATGCATGACAATGATCTTCATCCTCCACATTATCAAGATCCTTCACAAGTATTAAAAAAATAATTTTTGTCAACATCTTTTAAAAACTAAAATAAAATAAAAGACAATCTCCTTTATTTATTATCTTTCCTTGATACAGATGATCTACATCATAGTAAGGTACCATCTTCTTGCATTCTCAATACTCAAACACCATATCTATATTCATTTATTAATTTTATATTCAAATTAATTCATTAACTATATTTCAATTTATATTTATGGAAACCTCCCATGATTCTTGGTTTAACATAAATTCAGTGAATAATAGCATATATATTTTGGAATAAATGAATTCCAATTTTTAATTCATGTTCTCAAAGAATTCCACCTGAAGATCTTATACTTATTTATATATTTAAATTTTTATAATTTATATCCTGAGTTACTTATTTGTAATTTTCTAGGTATATTTGGAAATTAATCGAGACCAATGTCGAATCATATGAATTATATAAATCCTTAGCAACATATTTTTTTAACTTTACAATTATTATAATATAATGATGTAATATACATTGTCTCAAAGAATTAAAATATATTTCTAAGTAAAACAATGTAAATTTAAATTTTATGAAACATAAAATTCATACATCCATCAAAGTGATTTTCAATCCTAGCCTAAGTATTATATGTCCCTACAAATGATTATGCACACACAAACAAAGTATTATACACACAAAGTGAGTTACATCCTTTGTCATTTTATATCTATATAAAAAGTTTCAAAACATTCATATAATTAACAATTATTATCTATTAAAAAAAATCCATTATTCAATAAAATAATAATAGAAATTATAACATTCAATAATGATCTTATAAAAATTACTAAAAATAATTCAAACAAACACCTAATAATTTTTATCATCCTTAAATAGATGGATGATAGAAAATACACCTCTTTCAACAAGTAAAATATAAATTCACAATATAACAGGGTCTCAAATTTCCCTTCTTCTTAAATATACTAACCCTTTTCCATAGTTGAATTCTATCAAATTCCTTGTCTTAAACTTAAAACTCCAAATTTTAGTTATGATTATCAGGATAATAAAACATCCAATTTTTATTGTTTTATTGTGCCACTAAGTGGTTTGAATCTTATTTGACATATATATAGAATGATCAAGTCCCATAATATTATGCTCTATCACTTTATCCCAACATGTTTTAGTTATACATCGATTTATATATATATATATAGACTCATATTATTCCAATTGAGATCTATAATTGAAACTATTGACATATGATAAGTCTATCAGGGGAACGTATTGATCCCAAACTTCATTAAAATTCATTTAATAAGATCTTGGAATATCTTCATTTTTATTAATAGTCCTTTTAGAATATCTATTATTCTATTTATGATAAGTGGATAAAAACATCATCTTTATATCCAATTCATGATGAATAATTATCTATAAATTCAAGGTAAATCTCATATATTGATATGATATAATAGAAAGTAGAACCCCATGCAGACTTACCGCTTCCTTTATGTCTATCATAGAATGATGTTTTAGAAATAAATATTATGAAATATCAATGAAATTTACCAGAATTTTAAGGTGATAAATTATAACCCCAATGGAATTATATCCATTAGAAGTATTTTAATGTTATATGATGAAATCCATAGTAACATTCTTCCGTTTAAATAGTGGTATTGGTAATGGTTCCAAAACACTCTTACATATTTGAAATTTATCATTAAATTATTCAAAAACAAAGCACTGGGATAAATACTTTATATTATCCCTCTTTATCTTTTCCAACATATAATGAATCTTGTGATCTCTATACATAATTGTGCTTCTAGGATTTATAGATAATGATGAGATATCTAAATCATCCTACATATCTTTTATTTTACTTATGGGAAACATATTCATTTACAAAATCCTATAATTCCACCATTGTCAAGGTTGAACTTTGTAATATTCCTTATATTATTATAGAGATCAGTATACTCTTTAGGCACCTATTTGGTCTTCACATGGATGGATTGTTGAGAAGTCATTTAGGTAAGGTAGTATTTCTCCCATTCCTTTTTCATATAAAGGTATATCATTTTAAAAACCATGAGTATTAGGTCGCTTATAATCCTCGTCATGGATAAGGTATTATCATGAATCCTACTCAAAGAGTCATCCACCTTTTCCACATTATCATGGTGGTAATTTTGTAATAACTCATAGTACTTGATCAACTCTAACCATCACCTTCAGTGTATGTTCATATTTTTATATGTGAATATATAATTCAAGATATTATACTCAGAATGGTCTGATGCCCTTTTATTTTTATTAAATTTTTTATAAACCCCTTTTAAGGGTTGAAGGGTAACCCTTACATGGCCGGTGAAATTTTTAAGATTACATGACCCAAAGATCTTAGTGGAAATCATCTAGACTATAACAACTTGGAACCAATCCTCCTCAGCATCAACATCATGATTTTAAATCTCCACCATTGAATGGATATTAAGCAAGGCTTCATGGGAATTCACAGGCTGGTCTTGATGGCAATTGCAATACCCTCTCATTATTCCAAATCCATTAGCTTCGCTCTAGTTAGTACATCAAGATATTATTATTAATATATATTTCACACTTTTTAGCACATATATAAATCCTCAATATTTTTTTTAAAAACATTACCACTTATAACTCCAAATAATGTGTGGGGTAGTCTTTATCATGAACCATGAGGCATATGCTTCCACTATATCATTTTTTCATGCGAACACACCCCAATACCTTACATAATTCATAAAAAATCAAAAATACTTCTATGTTTTAGGTTAGTGTGAGTATAGGGTGAAAAATATTATATTTATCTTCTTAAAATATTATTCACACTCATATTTATGAAGTTACATGACTCCATTAAGAGTTGACATTTTTAGTATATTTGACCACCATGGGAAATTTCTCAAAAAAACATAGATGCTATTAATTTAATCAAACAAAAATATGGATCTCAGTTATAGTGGTTAATATAAACCATTCATTAATTACCTCTTATATTGAAGGTTCTAGAGATATATCCTCTATTATTATTATATAACCTAAAAAATAATACTTTTTATATACATAATTCATACTTTCGAAAGTATGAAAAAAGAACTTCTCCTTTCTTGGGGTATTTAGAACCATCCTCATTTGATATTAATTTTATTCCCTATACTAAGAATATATAATAATATCATCTACATGTACTATCAAAAATTAATCATGGTAATATATACTGACTCTATTTATCATATCCATGAAGATATAGGATACATTTATTTTTCCGAATAACATCATTATTAATTACTAGTGTCTATATATTGTTTGGTAGGTTTTATTACATATATCCTTCATTTTAAACCTTTATTGATGATATATAAATTGAAATACAATCATTTAGAATTATTTACCCCATTTAAGTTTATCAAAAAAGTTATAATTATGGGATAGGGTATACATGTTCCTAATCATAATCTTATTTAGTTCAAGGCAATCAATGCATAGATGCATTGATCTATATTAATTTTTAACAAAGAGAATGGGTGAAACCCATCATGAATAAAATGGGAACGTAAAAATATTATCCAAATTTTATTGGAGTTTCTTCTTCAATTCATATAATTCAATTAGGTTTGTTATATAAATACTCCTTGATATAATTATAACACTAAGTATGATTTCAATTAAAAACGTACCTGCATGAACTATGGGAAGATAATAAAAAATATTATATAAATACATAAAAATATTCCAAAACAATAGGTATATCTTCAATATTGATTTTATTCCCAACAATTTGAGCCATAAATATCTAATATTTAGGTAAGAAGACTCGTATAAGGGAAGAAACTACCACTGAAAGTTCATGTTTGGATTTGCACTAATAAAAAATCATAGGTTGATATAGAATATGAAATGTCATTTCATTATTCAAAAAAATTAATATGGGATCTATATACAAGGCGTCAATACATTCCCAAAATCACATAAAATATAACTGTGGGAGAAAATAAGATTTATAATAATCATATTCCTACAAACATCAACCATATAAGAGTAATAAACATGAAATTGAACCATCTCTCCACTAGAGGTTTTCACTGACAATCGAATATCTAACCATTTAGTTGGTTATTTGAGGCTTTTGTCATACTTTTCTGATATAAACTAGTATTTATAACTAGAATCAAATAAATCATTTGAATTTCTTCTGTTTATGAAGAGTGTAACTTTCAACACATTGTTTTCATGAACCACTTTAATTATAGTGATTGTATAAGACTTTCCTTTATCCATTTACTTTGCAGATTAATCACTTTGGTTGTCATCAATAACACCTATTTTGGTTCAATTTTCTAGATAATTTTGTACACTCCTTAACATAGAATAATTTTACTGTGGGTGGATAATTTGGTTGATCATTATCTTTATCCGTTTTATTTATTATCTTCCGTATATATCTTAAAAATTTATGTGTTATATGGACTTATGAGATATACGTCAAAAATTTACTTATTTTTTTGAGAACATCCCCCATGATTTTCATACTATTTTTTCATGAAATATGTTTTATCTCTATTACTCCATAGGTTTTATCAATTTATTTTCCATGAAACTTCTTATTTATATTTTTTCCCAAAACTCTGAGAATAAATAGTGTCTCTAATTTTCATTTCTAACATGATAGTACATCAGTAAATTTTTTCATAGCTACCAAGATCCATTATATCTAACTAACTTTTAAGACGTTATTTTATGACACTAAAGAAATTATCAATTTTAATTTTAGTTCCAATGACAAAATAATAAGTATACCTTGAAAATGTTGTGAATTATGCTTCATATGTACCAATGGATTCATCATCCTTTAGTTTTAGCTTATGTAATTCCCTATCCACTTTAGTGTATAGATTTCAAGAAAAAATATATAATATAATGTATCTTATTAAATTCCACTCATTCTATATAGAATATTTCTTCCTATTTCATCATGTTCTTGGTTAGGGTCCACGATTAATCTTATTCACCTTTAAAATGACAAGTAGAAAAAATAATCTTTTTATTCATTGGGCACTAGATAATGGAAAATATATTTTCTATTTTGAAAATCCACTTCTTGGAAATTGGTTGATCATAATACACAATAAAGTTGGGTGGTCGTTGTAGCATGAAGGATATAATGGAGAGTTGTTCCTTCCTTGTAATGTTTTTAGTTTTTTCATGGTTTGTGTTATTATTTATATACTGAAAAAGTTATGTGAGAGAATCCATGAAATTTTTCACTCTATATCCATTCAAAAATGGTTTATCATTGGGAAAGTCATTAAATTTAACATTTAATTATTTTTTTACTTGATTACTCTAAACTCCATCCATTGAATATAACTAAAAATGTTTCTTTTGGTATCATTAAATAATAACTAGAGTAAAAAATAAATTGATAAGGAGAATAAATCCTATAATTTCCAAAATTATTACCCATTTTTTATCCAATCAAAGTGTAGGTTCATTATAAATAACATTTAGTTTAATATAGTTAAATTTAAGTACTAAAATATTATTCATCACAACCTGATCCCAAATTAAACTAAAGCTCATTTTGGTACCAATGAAGTGTTGTACTATTTTATCTAGATCCAAGGATGAAGTTAGTCCAATTATTAGTGGACCATACTGTAAACTAGGATAAAACACTCATAATTTGACATGAAAGATCCTAGATAATCTTATAGGATTTTGTGGATGTAGAAAAATAGAGACTATGTAGTTGGAACCTTGATGTTATCACATGCTGACTATATTAGAATGGTTCTGAGAAAATTTTTATACTAGAAGAAAATACAGTTTCTGTTCCATTGAATAACCATTTCAAATTTTTATATGATAATAAAAAACCATATTAAATGTCTTTGAGTATGCAGAAATGTTTTATACACATTATTTTTTGGAAGGTCGATATATTCCATAGTTTGTACTCATCCTGATATTTCTTATACAGTGGGAGTTGTGAGAAAGTACATAGATAACCCTGGAAGACAACATTGGGAAGAAATGAAGTGGGTTCTAAGATACCATAAGGAAATCAAGGAAGTATCTCTAAGGTTATTTAATTTAAATTAATTGCATAGGTATGTATATGATAACTTTGGAGGTGATGTCAATAGTTGATGCAGTTCCACAAGTTATGTGTTTACCTATGGAGTAACTATAGTAATATAGGTATATTGGTTTTATAAGGTCTTGGATTTATCCACCATAAACTAATAATATATTACTGTAATAGAAATTGGGAAGGAGATTGTTTGGTTGAAGATCTTCTTGGAAGAGCTAGACAGAATGTGAGAGGAAAATGTGTGGTACTGTGATAGTAAAAGTGATTTATATATTTCAGAGAACTTAGTGATTTCCTAGAAGAATAAAATTTATGTTAATTGTAATTTAACTAGAGTATTGTTAATTGAAGTATTTATGACATTAAATAAGATTTATGAAACCAAAAATTTGGCAGGCATGTTGACAAAGCCAATGGTAATAGATAAGTTGAGGAATTTTTGTGCCACTTTCGGTCTCTACTAAAAAATATAGTATCATAGGAAATAAATAGGATAAAACTATAGGATCACAAAATGGAAAAAAAAATACTATTTTAGGAATCATTATCTTCAAATTGAATATTTTGATGGAAAGAACATACCATCGAGTGAAGAAGATAAGGAACTTAGATTAAGTTAGTTTTATGAAAATAATAGTCTTTATTACACATTAATTCATTATTTATTTCATCTGAATATAAATCATACACCCAAGAATATTGAGAATTTTAGTGCCTTTGTATAATTAGGAATATTATATAACAACATAAAATAAGATTTGCACCGCTATTATTGAAAACTTCCTTAACATGATCATAATTTTACATCAATCTTAAAATCGTATGAGATAACCTAGGGACTTACATAAGAAATGAGTGATCTATAAATCCTTTAAATGGAATAAAGAAGTCATAAAATTAATAAATTATTACATATTATAAAATATGAATTTAAATGGGACTACAGAAGTTGTGATAAAAACATCATGAACAAAGAGTCATGATATATCATTGCAAGATAAAAATTACATGGGAAATGCGACAACACGTTGAAAAATGAAATCAAAAACATGTGTCAAGGTGAATCTCCAATACATCATAAAATGGTGGAAAAAGTACCATAATGGATTAGGTTCATGACCTAATATAATACATGATTTCTCATGTGACTAAACACATTACCTAATTCATTGGAGTGCAATATTAATCGGGGTGAACCCATCACTTTCCTATCATGAACATGCATAAATGAGCCACAAATATTGTAACCTTCCAAAAAATATAAGAATATGAAATTTTCATATTTAATAATATTTTGGAATTAAATATTAATTTATTTTAATGGGTATTCGATATTCAATAACGTGCATGACACACGACAATGGGTTTATCCGAAGTCTTATGTTTCACACAATGTTGGGTCTTACAAAAAAATAATAATATATTATTATTTAAAATGGTAGTTAATGCCTAGATATTGTCATGGAGGAAATTAATAGAACTAAAAAAAATATGATTTTATATGTTAGTTAAATGTTTTTACATTTATCCAATAAAAGTAAGAGGCTTAAAATGTAATGAATATAATTTTAAGTAAATTCTCTAATATTCTTTAAAAGGCCAATTTACTCCCTTTTGATGGTGAACCCACTTTAAATATATATTTGGTCACTTTTAAATGTTATATTTGAAAAAATGAAATTATTATTTAGAATTGGGACAACAAATTTTACTTTGGGTAAATTTTTGGTATTTTTCTGATAAAGTTCCATTTAATGAATTGTAAAAAATACTGCATTTTAATTCCAAACTACCTTTTAATCTAATTTAGTTATATGGTTAGATTTTATTTTCAAATATTTTTTAAATGTAATTAGATTATATTTTTACAATTTAATCCAATTTTTGTCATTGTATGTAATTCCACTTTGAAATTGGGCTTAAACAAGTGTCAATATTTTGATAATAATTATTTATTAAAAACACACTTTTTGTTTTGACAACGAGAATTAATTTTTAAATAATTAATGAAACTTCTATATTTTGAATTTGGTAAAATAGAAATAATTTTTTAATTTGGAATTTCTAATATAGCTTAGTCTTAATTTTTGGTACTTTTCTTAAAACCTTCAATTTTTATGAATAGTGAAAACACTTAGTAGTAGTTAAAAAACTGATTTTTTCATTTAAATGGTATTTTACCACTTCGGGAATTGAATTTATAAAATACTACATACATGGTTTTTATTATTACCTAAAATTTGTTTCAATAAGATGAAAATAATTTTTGGTGAATAGTAAATTTTGACTTTTATTTACTGCAGTTAAAAGGTAAATAGGGCAATTCAAGGTAAAAATAATATTATAATAATATAAAATTACCTTAAGACTTGTCCTAACCTTATTAGATAAGTAATGTCTGACCAATAAAATCCTTGGGTAAGACTTTTGGAGTTTCAAATCCATTCGGTAAGATAATGACATTAATAACATTTTATTTAATGTAAAAATAAAAATATCATTAACATGTATTGTTTCTCTAAAAAAATATTAATATAGGGTTGTATAATTGATATATTCAACTATAAATATTAATTATAAAGGTAAAAAGATTTAATTTATCATGTAATTTTATATATAATTTTTAGACATCAAATGAATAAAATTATTTTTGACACAATAATGAGGCAGTGTTTACCTCATTAATGAATGACTTAAATAATTATGATTATAAAAATTAAAACAATATCCAAAACCTATTAAATTCTTATTGGATGATTTTATTCCAAACAAAAGTAATTTTAACTTCTACTTTAATAATTTTTGGATCATTTGAACCCGAAAATCATTATATAATAAAATAATATTTTCAAGCTTTCCTGAAGAGCCCATCCTATCCCTTATAAAAAGCCCTCACATATAACCCATTACATACACCTCTCAATACTCTTGTATCATCAAACCTCTGTCCAAATAAGCTCTAAATATCCCTATATTCCACCTATAAGCCTTACCTTAGGAAGAAGGCACTTCAAGAAATTCTTTTGGTTCAAACCAAAGGGAGTTACCTGATTTAAAGGTAACATCTTCTCTTAAGTTATTTTCTTTTATTTTACTTCTCCAACATCCTAAAATATTTTTTTTTATTTATTTTATAAAAAAACACCATTATCCTCAATATACTCGGTTTTTGTTATGATAATTATTTTAACTACACTTACACACACCTCTATCTAATGGGTAAATAACATACTGTTTCTAGGGATGACATACTACTGCCTCACGAAACAATGATTCTTCAATATTCTTCTACCACCACTTATAGTGTACATTATGATGTAATTGTATTTATATCTGATATATATTATATTTCTATTTTCTATATTTTTTTTTTATTTTCCATTTATATCATAACATTATGGTTTCCAAAATGGGTAAATGCAATAATTTCATTTGAGAAAGTGTGGAAAACCGCCCCCTCAAAGTGATATGACTCATTCATATCCAACATAGAACTTATAAAAGATGGAGTTAATGAAATTATATATGATATTATACTATAATTATATTAAACCTATTTATCATTAATTTTTCATTACATTAAAAATACGAAATAGAAATGAAAGTAGTGTCCATGCATACGTACAACTTACTGTCTCCATGATCGATGCATTTCATTTCTTACCTTAAAATGTTATATACTATTATAAATACATATATATACTGGATATATATGATATATATGATATCAAAATCATTAATATCATTCTAATTATAATGGAATCTTGACCACATGAACAACTTGTAATTATTAGAAGTTCATTTTTGACTCAAGTACCAAATATCAACAAAATGACCGTTATTAACATAAATGATTCCATAATGATTATAACATGGTAATAATTGATATAAAGGGAATAATAAACATGAAAAAGTTTCTTAAGAAAATATAAATTAACTGTAGTTTATTATTTAGAAAATTAAATAACGAACGGGTCATGTCCGACACGACGTAAGGGGTTTCTTATCTCACTTTTAATTCCATGAGATTTCCATTGTTCACCACTTATTTACTACATGTGGTGTATTTTGTACTTACATTTGATATATATTATAATTAATCTCTCTATATTCATGGTATTTTGTGATTAATTTGGTTGTTTTTAACTTTTTTCCTTACAACTCGATTGATTACAATATGGTAAGGGGTTTCTTATCCCACTTTTAATTACATGAGATTTCCATTATTTTCCACTTATTTATTTCATGTGGTGTATTTTGTACTTCAATTTAATATATATTATCTTTATTATATTTATATTCATGGTATTATATGATTAATTTGGTGGTTATTAAATTTTGGTCATACGACTTGATTGATTACAATGTTGTAAGGGGTTTTCATCTCACTTTTTATTCCTGTGAGATTCATACTATATTTGTCACTAATTCCTTTAGTATGGTGTATTCACTTCCCATGATTGTATTATTTTTGTAATATAATTTAATTTATGGTTATTTATATCTTCATTTTATGATCCCTCTTTCTTGTGGTGTACATTTCATAAGCTACGAAATCGGTCAGGGAACTTTTTAACCCAATTTCAATTCCTTAGGTTAATATTCTAATTCATAATTTTATCATGCTATGATTATGTGTGGAATCACTGTTTATTTATTTATGTTGTAATTTCCACTTCCCTTTGTCTGGATATACTTTTTATACACATAATCACTCCATTGATAAATTCTCATGTTATTGATATGAACTTGATAAGAGTAATCTAAACTCAATTTCGATTCATTGAGTTGAACATCCAAGTCATTGGTGTTGTTTTTTCAAGAATATGTGTGAATGCCCTCTGATTTATTTACACTGAATATTCAATCACATTGATTTTATTTATATTTTCCACACATAATTACATCACTTATTTATCCTTGACTAAAGTATACGATCTTTTTAAGGGATTTCATCTCAATTTACCTTCCATTGAGACTCCATTATTGTTATGCACTAATACACTTTTATATGGTGTATATACTATCATTTGACATATTATATCAGGAATCCATTTATTCTCATGATATTATAATGTTTTGATTAATGTTATTCCTCAATTATTTATATTCAATCGTCTCTCATTTGGTTAGGAACTCCTTAACTAAAATATATTTTTAAATGTTTTAAAGATATATTCTTATAAATATTTCTCATTAATGTACATGTTTTAAAAATGGTTTTAAGGATTTATTTATATAGACATGAATTTTTTTAAATTAAAATTTCTTCCAAAAGCTTCAAATTGGTATGAGACACTTTGATTCAAAAATATCTTTATTAAATATTTAAAATGGTTCTGAAAATGGTGTGATAAAGCATTGATTATGTCAATATCTTGAAATGATATATTGTGATTGAAATGTAGAAATTTTATCTCTTCTTTATTCTTGTTTTATGTGTGGTGAATATTTTATGGTTATTGGGAATTGTTTACGTATACAGGTGGTTTTGTGATAAACCTGGGGTGAAGGAGCCCGATATAGATCTATAATGCATTGGGTAACTTGAAAAAGGTTAACATTAAGGTTTCTCCATTTAGATTTAGGGAATATATTATGATGGGTATTCCAAACATAACTCCCTACATAGTTGTGAAAGCTAAATTTTTAGTATGTTATGTATTCCATAATTTTCCTTTATGATTTATGAATTATGTGTGTTATTCATTAATCTTATGATTTCATAAGGAATGTTATGATTGAAAAGTATGGTTTCATTTATTTTTATTTATTTATGGGATAAAATTTTCTTTCCTTATAACCCTTACTAACATTTTTATGCCCATCCCATGTTTTGAAATGTTTTTCACGGGACTTAAAAATGAATAGGGTCAAGGAGGTGATCAAGGAAAAGTCATGTTGTCTAAAACATGGAACTAGAAAAGTCTCTGTTTTTAATAGTTTTTATTTTATGAAAAAATGGAAACTAAGAAGAAGTGTCTAATTTGTAATTTTTGAGATATAATAGTTATGGAATAATTCTCTAAATCCCTAAACCTAAAAATATCCTCAATATAAACTATTCACTAATTCAATATTATGAAATGTTTAAGGTAGGGTCCTTATAGTTAGTATGAGATTTCAGTTTAGAAAACATTATAGGTTAGGTTTTCATTTAAGAATATGTGACATAACCATAACGGTTAGCATATTAGAAAGAGTCATAGTTATTTTAGAGCTGATAAATGGTTATTACATTTTGTGGTGCAAAATTAAAGGTATTAGATAACCTTTGAGGATAAAATATGTAATGGTTATTTTTGAGGAATTTTTATTGTTTTTTTGGAATGTTATAAAATTGTATAGTTTTTTAAAAAGGAAAAAAGTAGATCGTGTGACAAACCGTCACATCAAACAAAGCTGCAGGATTCGAACCCACATCCAAAGTGTGATTGGGATTTATCACCTACCACTAGACTACATGAAGTCCCTAGTTATTTTTACTAATTATTTTTAGTTAAATGATTTTATGGATCAACAATAAGTTTATTTGGGATATTATGGTTTATCAAATTGACATACTTAGTATAGGAATATGATTTGGTGATTAAGTGATAAAGGTGATTTTAGAAGACATACTATCTTTTGGGAACACTATAAGCTTAAGGAAAATATAATACAATGGGATTTAATTTGTGGAGTATTGGTTGAAATATTATTTATGAAGAATCTATGTTTTTATAGTGGAAATAAATATATTTGGGTTATTTATGGAAATAATTCAGCTATCATAGAAAATATGTGAATAGGTTAATTATACTTCAGTATGAGACTTTAAGAGTATTCAATGTTTTTGGAGAAAAATGCTGAGATTTACTGTGGAAGAATATGTTATTAAATCTTTGTGAGTTTTGGGTTTTAATATTAGTTTGGATTATATTGAATAATTTTAAGGACAATTGTATATTGAATTGTCTTTATTGATCTTTGGGTACTTTTTTTAGAATTTTAGAGATTAAGAGTTGTATTTCTTTTTCTAAAGGAATATATTTTTGGGATTATCTGATCTCTTTCTAAACAATTTTGGGTTTGGTTAATGTATGATGATAGGGGAAATATATTGTTCGTATTTTTTGGAACTTGTTATTATATAGAAGTTGATTCTAACACTTTTTATGTGACCAAGTCATCATGAATACTCATCATTTGGAGAAAAGATGAGTTTCTGGTAGAAGTTTTTTAAATGATGAAAGTCTACAAGTCAAGTAAGTAAGTTTCCTTTTGTTCTTATTGAATGTCATAAATAAATTCTCCAAACTTATGAATATTATCTTTAAAAAAAATTCTATTTACTTTTCCTACTGGGAAACCAATGACTGTTTAACCCATCAAAAATTTGTGGTTTTCTTGTAGTTAACTTTCTCCTAATCATGTTTTCTATCACTCTACATCAGAACATGACAATTAGTTTCTCCTCCATATCCATGTTTTCAAGGAATCCAAGTATAGTTTATCTTGAGTGACCTCTGTACTTGTCTTTCTTTCTTTTAAAGTGACAGATTTATATACCCTTTTTCTGATGTGGGACTTTCAATGAAGTTTAAAAGCCCAATTTTAAAATTGAGGGGACGTAATTTTCAAAATGGGGGAAGGATGTAACATCCTAGGAAAATAAAGAATATGAAATTTTCATATTTATTAAAAAAAATTATTTAAATATTAATTTTATTTTAAAGGGGATTCTATATTCAATATTATACATGACACGCAACAATGTATTTCTTCTAAGTATTATGTTGCACACAATGCTAAGTCATACTGAAAAATAATAATATATTATTATTTTAAATGGTAGCTAACACCTAGCCGTTGTGATGGCACGAATGAACAAAACTTACTACAACATTATTATACATATTAGTTAAATGTTTTTACATTTATCCAATAAAACTTAGAGACTTAAAATGTAATGAATCTAATTATAAACTTAAATACTATAATATTCTTTAAAAGGTTGATTTACAACCGTTTGATGGACAACCCTATTTAATTCTAATTTTGGACACTTTTATATGTTCTATTTGACAAAATAAAATACTTCTTTATAATCGGGACATCAAAATTTACATTGGGTAAATGTTTGTAATTTTTCTGATAAAGTTCATTTTTTAATGAATAGTAAAAAATACTGCATTTTAATTCAAAATTTCATTTTAATCTATGTTATTTATATGATTATATTATCTTATTAAACGGTTTTAAAGTGTAATTATAATATATTTTTACCATTTAACCCAATTTTGGTCATTAGAAATAATTTCACTTTGAAATTGGACTTAAAGAAGTGTCAATCTTTTGATATTTATTTTTTCATAAATACAATAATTTTATCTTGACCACAGAAATTAATTTTAAATTAATTAATGAAACTTCTATGTTATTAATTTGATAAAATATAAATCAGTTTTTAATTCGGAATATCAAATATAGCATAGGATGGTTTTTTGGGATTTTTCTAAAGACCTCCATTTTTTTATGAATTGTGAAAACACTTCGTAGTAGATAAAAAAACCAAGTTTTTCAT
The DNA here is from genome assembly GCA_963277665.1 of Viscum album. NCBI lineage: Eukaryota > Viridiplantae > Streptophyta > Magnoliopsida > Santalales > Viscaceae > Viscum > Viscum album. The sequence goes on along the minus strand of OY728128.1, from coordinate 1,922,909,919 downwards.
TTAAATGAAATTTTACCACTTCTGTGAATTCAATTTTGAAAAATAAAACATACATGGTTGTTATTAGTAAGTAAAATTTGGTTTAATAATATAAAAAACATTGGGTGAAAAGTAACTTTTGTATTTTATTTATCGTTATTAAAAGGTGAATAGGATTATTAAAGGTAAAAATAATATTATAATAAATTAAAATTACCTTAACACTTGTCCTAACCTTATTTTATGATTAGTTTATAACCAAGACAATATTTGGGTAAGAATTTTGGCCTTTTAAATCCATTTGGGTAGGATAATGGCATTAATAACTTTTTATTTAATGAAAAAATAAAAATATCATAAACATGTATTGTTTTGCGGAAATAATTTTAATGTGGGGTAATATAATTGATATATTGGAATATAAATATTAATTAGAAATATAATAATATTTCCTTCATCATGGTATTTTATTTATAATTTTTAGACATCAAATGAATAAAATTATTTATGACACAATAATGATGTAGTGTTTACCTCATTAATGAATGATTTAAACAAATAAGATTATAAAAATTAAAAAAACATCAAAAAAATTTCCAATTCTTATTGGATGACTTTATTTATTACAATAGTCATCTTATCTCTGACTTTAATATGTTTTGGACCATTATAAACTAAAAATCATTATATAATAATATAATATTTTCAAACATTCCTAAAGAGCCCATCCTCACCCTTATAAAAAGCCCAAACCTCTAACTTATTAATCACACTTATAAATCCCCTTGTCTTGTACAAAATCTTCCCAAATAATCTCATAATATCTCTATATTCCACCTAGAAATCTTTCTTTAGTCATAAGGCACTTCAAGAAATCCTTTTGGTTCAAACCAAAAGGAGTTGCCTGATTTAAAGGTAACATCTTCCATTAAGTTCTTTTCTTTTATTTTACTTATCCAATCAACTTAACTCTTTTTATTCCTTTATGTTATTAAAAAACCAGTATAATAAATATACTAGGTTGGTTTTATGATATTTATTCAAACTAAACTTACACATACCTTCATCTAATGGGTAAAGAACATACTGTTTCTGTGGACGGCGAACAACTGCCTCATGAAACGATGATTGTTCAATCTTCTCCTACCACCTCTTATGGGGTCCATTATGATAGAAATGTATTTATATGTGATATATATTATATTTATATTGTCTATATAGTTATGTATTTTTCATTTATAGCATACATTAATGGTTTCCATAATGGTTAAACGCGATAATTTCATCTGAGGAAGTGTGGTCCACCACCCCCTCAAAGTGATATGACTCTTTCATGCCATACGTGAAACATATAGAGGATATAGTTAATGAAATTATATATGATATTAAACTTTAATTATAATTTAAATATTTATCATTTTGTTTTCAATCCATTAAAAATAATAAATAGAAATGAAAGTAGCGTCTTTGCGTACGTACGACTTACTGTCTCCATTAACATTGTATTTCATTTCTTACCTCCAAATGTTATGTACTATTATAAATACATATATATATATAGTTTATATATATGACATATATGATATCTAAATCATGAATATAATTATGTATATAATTTACTTTTGAACACATGAACAACTTTTAATTATAAGAAGTTCATTTTTGACTCAAGTACCAAATATCTACAAAATGACCATTATTAACATTAATGATTCCATAATGTTTATAAATTGTTAATAAGTGATATAAAAGTAATAATAAACTTTAGAAAGGTTATAAAAAAATTTAAATTAACTATTTTTTATTATTCATGAAATTAATGGACGAACATGTCAAGTTAGACAAGACGTAAGAGGTTTCTTATTTCACTTTTAATTCTGTGAGATTTCCATTGTTTGCCACTTATTTATTGCATGTGGTTTATTGTGTACTAATATTTAATATATATTATAATGTTTCTATTTATATTCATGGTATTTTTTTATTCATTTGGAGGTTTTTAACTTTGGGTCTTATGACTCGATTGATTATAATGGAGTAAAAGGTTTCTTATCACACTTTTAATTCCGTGAGATTTCCATTGTTCGCCACTAATTTATTGAAAGTAGTGTATTGTGTACTTAAATATGATATATATTATCATGATTATCTTTATATTTATGGTATTATATGATTAATTTTGGGGTTATTAACTTTTGTTCATACGAATCGATTGATTACAACGTGGTAAGGGGTTTTCATCTTAGTTTTTATTCCCATTAGATTCATGCTACATTTGACACTATTTAATTTTGTGTGGTGTATGTATGGACTATGATTGTATTATTTGTGTAATATAATTTAATTTATGTTTATTTACATATTAATTGTATGATCCTTCTATCTTGTGTTGTATGTTTCATAATTTACCAAATCAATCAGGGAACCTTTTAACATAATTTTCATTCCTTGGGTTAATATTTTTATTATTAATTATTTCATGATTTTATTATGTGTGGAATCACTATTTATTTATTTATATTTTAATTTCTACATCCCTTTACGTGGATATACTTTTGATACACATAATCACTCCATTGATAAATTCTTATGTCATTGATATGAACTTGATGAGAGTAATCTTAGCTCAATTTATATTCATTGAGTTAAACATCCAAGTCATTGGTGTTGTTTTTACAAGAATATGTGTGAATGTCATCTGATTTATTTACACTGATTATTCAATCACATTGAGTGTATTTATATTTTTCAAACAAAATTAAGTCATATATTTATCCTTAACCAAATGATGCTGTCTTTTTAAGGGATTTCGTCTCAATTTACATTCCATTGAGACTCCAGTGTTGTTATGCGCCAATTCATTTTTATATGGTTTATATACTATCATTTGACATATTATATCAGGAATCCCTTTATTCTCATTATATTATAATATTTGGATTAATTTTATTCCCCAATTATTTTTAGGCAAGCATCTCTCATTTATTTAGGAATTCTTTAACTAAAATATCATTTTAAATGTTTTAAATATATATTATTCTAAATATTTCTCATTAATGTCCATGTTTTAAAAATGGTTTTAAGGATTTATTTATATAGACATGAATTTTTTGAATTTAAAATTTCTTTCAAAAGAATCAAAGTGGTATGAGACACATTGATTCAAAAATCTCTTTATTAAATGTTTTAAATGGTTTTGAAAATGGTGTGATAAAGCATTGATAATGTCAATATATTGAAATGATATATTGTGATTGCATTGTGGAAATTTTATCTTTCCTTTATGGTTGTTTTATGAGTTATTAATATGTTATGGTTACTAGGAATTTTTTAGTTATACGGGTGGTTTTGTGATAAACCTTGGGCGAGGGAGCCCGAGATAGATCTCTAATGCATTGGGTAACATGAGGAAGGTACATGTTAATGTTTCTCCTAAGAGATTTAGGGAATATACTATGATAGGTATTATAAACATAACTCCATACGTAGCTGTGAAATCTATAATTTATGTATGTTATGTATGTCATAAGTTACCTTTATGATTTATGATTTCTTTGTGTTATCAGTTAATCTTATGATTTCATAAGGATTGTTATGATTAAAAATTTTGGATTCATTGATTTGTATTTATTGATTGGACAATTTTTTTCATTCCATATAACCCTTATTGAACTTATTATGCTCAGACCATGTGTTGAAATGTTTTTCACTTGATATAAATATGAATATGGTCAAGGATGGGATCAAGGAAAAGTCATGCTATCTAAAACATGGTACTAGACAAGATTATTTTTTAAAAAGTTTTTATTTTTTGAAAAAAAATGGAAACTGGGAGGAAGTGTATAATTTTTAAATTTTGAGATTTAATAGTTATGGCCTAATTATCTAATACACATAACCCAAAAAGATCCTCTATGTAAATTATTCACTTAATTTAAGATTATTTAGTGTTTATGATTGGGTCCTTATATATATCATACAATGCATGGTTTTATTTCATTAATTTTAACCCAAATGTAAATGATTATGGGTTAAATACATGGAAGACCCCAATAAATGAGGTTTAGTTACATCTATGTGAAAACCCTTCAGTGAAAACAGGTGGTTCATATTCGTGGCAGAATCCTTTAGAATGAAAAACCGCAGTGAAATATTAGTATCATAACAGTAGTAATTAAAGATTCATAAAATGATTTAATGATATTTATAGGGGAATATCATCATTTTTTTATTAAAAATTAAGTAATAGGGATGTAGAAAAAACAGATCCCAACACTATGATTTGGAATTAAAAAGACATTAAATTGAGAAGATACTTGAAAAAAGAGGAGAAAGAAATGATCATTTACTAAATTTAATCCTACTAAAAACATAGGTAAAAAATAAAATGGGATGGTATAAATGATATATCATTATTTGGATGTAAATTAGAAAATATATTTATCTTTATAAATTCATTAAAACATAAGAAATCGAGATTCAAAAGTCTAGCAATAAAGAAGGTGATTGAATTGAAAATAAGACTGAGAGGTCACTTACATTGAAAGTATGATTCCAAAATATTAGGAGGAGCATATTGGGAGCTTGGGGGTACCATGGATGAATATATAGAGGTTATAAAAGAGAAAGAACATTATCCAATTTTTTTAGTGAATATGAAATGATAATTGGATGAGTTTATGTAGGTAAATATGTGGTAGTTATTTATTATTTCCCAAACATAGGTTTTGGGATCTAGAAAATAAAGTAATCAAAACCACACACTTTACCATGGTTATTACCCATTGTTTCTACCAAATAAGATATATTTTAATTATTTTAGAATTTAAATGGGTGAACTCAATTAAATAATACCCATGGTGTTGTGGATGTGAGTCATGTTTATAAAGAAATGAATTTAAAATCATAAAATATAATACTGATTTTATAGGATTCATAAAGGGTTTATAAAATTAATCAAGTAAACTCTAAAAAATGTAAGAAGAAACATAATTTTTTTCTTTTATACCCTTTATATCATTTACTAAATCCCTTTTTGGTTCTTATATTGTCATAATACACAGAGTATATTCACACTGTATATATTTTTTACCAGAAGATTCAATTCTCATAGAAATTTATAAAAATTTACTTTTGGATAATTTTGATTTGGTGATTACAAAAAAATATTTATTTTATAAAAATAATTTTCTAAATATGTGAATTTCACTTTTAAAACAATAATCCATAATTTTTGAAAAATGATGATTTTTTTGACAAAAATAGTTTTCAAACCCTCTTAAAATTATATTAAACTTTATAAAATATATATTACCATTAATATTTAATAAAAATTACTTAATTTTATTAATTTAGTAAAATATCATTTTTTAAATAATATTTTCGTAAAAATGAATGTATTAATTGAAATTTTATAATAGACAAAAAATAAAATTTGTGTTTTGTAGTATAAAAATAAAAATCATTTGTAATGTTATAATAATAAGAAGTAAATATATTAATTATTCTATAAAATAAACATATTAATATTATTTGGGTCCTGATACATATAATTTTATTAAAACATAACACTCTCTAGGATTATGGTGCATGATTGTGAAATTTTCATAGGGGGTCAGCTTACATTGTTTTGTCGTGATCTTGATGAACTTGACCTTTTCTTATAAATATTTCAAATCTTTCTTAAATTAAGGGATCATAGCTTGGGATAGATTATAGTAAAATCTTAGTGACACTATCTCTACCATAAGCTCTAATAAATGGGCTTAAAATGTAACGATCGTACTGGTCGAGGTCATCACTTCCTTTGTCTCTGTTAGTTGACTTTATCAATACCCTATATTTATACTAATCAAACGATATTTCTTCAATAACTATAATATGAGAAAATATAGTGATTAATGGTATTTTAAATTCAATAGGATATAATTAAAAAATAAGTTCATGTGTTTTCTATAACCATAATACATAATAGGTCGTTTAAGTCAATCGCAAAGGTAATTTTATTTATAAAAGTTTGGTACATTAATGTCACGAACCGAATCTGGTCGCCTTCAAACTCGGCACCCGACCCGGTCCATGGAAAGACCCGAAGGGCGTTCCCGATCCCCACGGGCTGGCACAAGTGCCCGGGTATCATAAAATGAAAATTGGGAACGATTTACCCGAGTTTATAAACATAAAACAACAAAAGAATCCAATGAAACAAATCTGGATTTTTCAAACCAAACAATCTTTTACAAAAATTCAGAACTGAATTACATGGCTTAAAACAAATCAAAAGGTCTACACAAAAGTTAAAAATCCAAATAAGGACAGCCCAAGAACCCTCATGGCAAGGGGCACCTCCCACAAGCCACCTCCACAAGACTTCACCACCAAGGACCTGCTAGAAACCCAAACCACTGGAACAAAAAAAACTGTACCCAACCTGCGACAAAATAAAAACATGTCTACTTACACCCAAGGGTGTAAGTAGGGTGTGAGCCAATGCCCAGTAGGATACCACCACTAAGAGATTCCATGTGATAAACATTTAAAGACGAAAAGCATGCAAGTTTTCAAAAACATGAAAAGCTAGTTACAATTTCTAAAAGATGCTACATTGAATAAAAACAGTTTTCAAGTGGGCTATCATTAAGAATCAACACTTTTAAAAAAAATGTCAACACTACTGAATTTTCCAGCCAACTATACCGTATGCCGACGGTAAGTACAAAGTAAACAATGAGCACAAGAAATAGGAAGTAACACCTAGGCACTAGCTAGCTGTGGGTCCCAGGTACCTCGTATCTCGGTGAGAGTAACCATCACAAATATCCATTCTCGTGCACGAGCCACTAGTAGGGAACATACCCATAACCTAGTGGTCCCCAATCATCATCATCATAGTTTAGTTAGAGTTGTAAGAATCAATCTTGCTAAGTGAAACTGAGGCCAAACCCCACGGATTCACTAGCATACTAGTACACGTCCACCCACCTAGATACCCAGGTTTTCCCCTTGTTCTCAAACATGTTCAACACATCAAGAAATGTACATTGAACATGAAAATATCATTTCCACATCAAAAATTCACCAAACATCCCATATTTATACCACACAAGTCACAAAAAATCCATTTTTCATTCAAAATGATTTTGAAATCCGAATCACACCAAAATAGCCCACAACACATTTCACATTTCTTCAACACTTCCACAAAACCATTAAACAATTTTATAAAACAATTATATGATATTTAAACTCATATAACAGCCCACACACATGGAATATAACACTTCTTTCATATTCAAAAATACAATTTTTCACATCACACTCACACAAAACACTCCACATCACTTTCACATCACTTTCACTCCAAAATATCTCCTTCAAACAATTTAATAAAATATTTCCAAGATGATACATATCACATAGCAGCCTTTTCACAAATTAAATGGACCTTTTAAAAATATACTCCTACCAAAATAGTTTGCTGATATAGTTTCACCTATTACACAACCCAATAAAGCATTCAAAACTTTCATAAAACAATTATAAATAGTATACCCAAACTTTTCACATAAAATCCATTTCAAAAATCTCTTTTTAAACCAAAAGCACACCAAGACCCTACCAAAACAGAATTGGCATCCCAATAAACATGAAATAATCCACATTCAAATGTTATATAATCACGTTGAATAATATCACAAAAGATACCCATGAGAACACACAAATCCATAAAACACTTTCAAGGAGTATAACAAGGTTATACAAATAAAACCATTCAAATACACCCCATTTTTAGGCCCACATGGAACTATATCATTACCTAACCATAATTGTCAGCCCCTTTCAACAACTAATAAATCACTTCCACATTTTACAAAACTACCACAAGATATAACACATGAAATACATTTGAAAAATACACACTTCAAGAAAAAATGTAACTCTAAAAACAAATGCTTTACTATTGCAACCAAAAATGGTTTTCACATAATTCACAGCACATAAGGAACATTCAAAATTATTTAATCAAGCAAACTAACTCATCATTAAATGGTTACCCACGGAATCACCTACCGAATGTGTCGAAACCCTCAAAACTTGGTGCGAAACCTTAAGCGCACCACTGTTGCACCAAAAGGAATACAAATCCAGACCTAAACCACAAACATTTACCCAAAAGACACCAAATCATACATTAGTATCGAACCCCAACTTCTGGACATGAGGAACTTCAAGAAAAAGGAAATAAAACTAAGAGAGGATGGAAGGAACCAAGAAGGAATTCCCTTACTTGAAATATCTTGGAGGAATCGGCCCCAATACACAAAATAATGAATCACCAAGTACCCAAAACTGGTATGGAGGTTCGAAGGATTCACCTTAGGTCATGTGGGGACTGAAATGGGGGAAAAAGGATGAAAAATGAAGGAGTTATGAAAGGATCAATTTACCTCTCCAAATCTGCCCGATTTTTGAAACCCTAATAAGTTCAGTAATAAATCGCGATGAAGAAGAGCTCCAAATAGAGGAGAAAGAGCTTGGGCGCGTGTCTGGGTTCAAGGGGCGCATATGAGGCTTTGAATCACCGAAAAATACTTAAAAATGAATAAGTTATTAATTAATCAAATTTTATTTTTAAAACTGGAATTGGGCTTTCGGGCAGGCCCAATCCCTTAAATAAAAACCAACATAAACCTTGGTTATGGATTTCCAAAGGCTCCAAATTTTAATTGTGGTGTTAATATATCAGGGGAGGACATTTAGGAGTTGGAATGAAGGAAAACTATTAAAAAATGATAATGTTATAAAGGAAACAAATTTTATTTTTAAATATGGAATTGGGCTCGCGGTTTGGCCCAATTCATGAAAACTCATCTATTTCTCCATAAAACCTTTGGAAACCATCCAAAACAAAAAATGAAAGGAAAAAAATGAAATTTAACTTCAAAATAATTCATGTATGTGACAATTCTCCCCACCATGAAAACTTTCCGTCCCCGGAAAGCTACAGAAAGGCCAGATACGAAAGCCAAACCGAACTGATAAACCAAGATGTACTCCCTTTCCAGGTTTCTCCCCCCCAAAGGCCAAAACACCTCCATTGATCAATTAAGGAAGGAATAATTCACAAAAAAATCATACACCACTTTCCTGAAACAATCAATCACATTCAGGCTTTATCCCAAAGGAAAACACCTCAAACACTATCAGAACAAGACTCAAGCAATTCACTCAAACGAACAACAACATCGAACAAGGTTACACTTACCTTACTTTAACTAATACATTGGGCACTCTCCAGTCCCAAAGTTTACCCAAGGAATATGTAAGTAGTTAGATATATCCAAATGATATTACCTACTTCCCATACAATACCAAGGAAAAACATGAGTTACTTGTATGAAGAGACACAAATGAGCTCCCCACCATAAGAGACAACTTAATTTTTTTTTCACGAGACAGAATCAAGACAGTAATAGGGGAAGGCCCAAACAGACTCCCTAGTACAAGGGGTATACATCCATTAGAAATTTACAAAATAATATGCACGATACCCATGGTGGGTCTTCCCACCACAAGAACCAACCATCTTAACCGACCGGCGTGGGCCGACATGAAAAGACCCCAAAATTAAGGAGTTGGGACGGTCACACAGTTAGTCTACACAGTTTGAGAAATTGTGCGATAACTATGTGGATCCTTATATCTGCATGGTTATTTTTTTTTGTTCACGGTTAGAACTAACCCTGTGAAAACAGTGTGCTCAACTTGTCTAGCCAAATTTCCAACCATTCTCCAAAGACTCAATGGAAACCAAAGGGGGAGGGAATAACATTGTGTGATGACATGGGTACAAGACCCTCCACCTATTTCCACCGAACATGAACAACAGAAGAAATATGATGACACCATAGGTTTAAAATCTTCCTATCTTTCATACTGAGGATAGGACTTTTTACAAGGGTTTAAACGACACTGGGGTTTCCCCTGACTATGCGCCAGCTTCTCTCCGGGACCTATGGCTGGAGCTCAAAATATTGAAGCATCTTCGGCCACGCAGGTTGGCTGTTGAAACCCCTATGTGGAACTTCTTCTTTCGATTCCACAAACAACTACACCGCATACCCTGATGGGTTCATCAAGACATAACACACTCCATAACTCACTTTACCAAAACCATACATTTCACTGAAACAAGGGATCAGAATAAGCACACACATTGCACCTTGTTTCTTTGGGTGAGAAACAACAGAAGGGTAGGACACGTATAAACACCATCCACTAAGATAGAGGATTTGATGTTTTTCCCAAGGGATACATACTCCCAATATAACAGAGAACCTAAGAGGATTGTGTGACCTTGACCTTTACAGTCAAAAGAGCACACAGCATCACAATGCGTCACCAAACAGGACCTTTGTGATTGATAGAAACAATACATGGAACATGACCATATACCAAGTCCCCAAACAACAGACAATTCCAAAAAGTGGACACAATATCCTATCAGGACCAAAATCTCAAAATTTGTGGTTTAATAATAACTCTTGCTTCAAGGAAACTATGAAGAACCCAGAGGCCCTCTTAGACACCATCCAAATACTCATCCATGCTAACAAACCCAGAACACTTCCACCTTCGAAAAATTAGGAAACTTAAGAGGCTAAAGTCACTTTCAACCATCCATAATCAATCTCCCACTACAAGAGGATAAACAAAACCAATAAAGGAAAGGGTGTATACTCAATCTAAAAATCTCAAGAAATGGATTCCTTATATTGATCAACTGGAGGATTTTCCAATGGAGAAACAATCTGGGTTGCGCTTCAGTTATGCATTAACCTTTAATGGGGGTGTACCTTATCCAATGGGAGAACCCAAGGACCCAACCAACCTGGTCCATTGGTCAAAACAAGCCATAAACCAGATCCAAACACATGAAGGGAACTATCGTAAAGGCATCCCAAAACATTTTTCAAAAGAGACCACTAACCGTCCCTACAACACAGCTTACCGACCAAACACAAACCCAAGACACAGTTCAAACAGGAGAGGTTATTAGACTAAAAAAAACATCCCACAAAAACAACATCTTCAAAGACCCATAATACAAACCATCCCAAAACTATTCATCAAGACATAATGTTTTTTTTCTTTAAAACCATTTCTTTGAAATCAAGCGGCTCAGCGGTAAGAGTATCGACCAATGGTACCCCATGGGCCTCACACATGCATGTTTTTGTGCCACACCAGACACCCTCCTCATATCCATCCCGGAACTCATCTATTCATGCCATCAACCATCCATCATCCCATATAACCCCATGCATGTGGTCACTGAGGGAAATACCAAAGGTTAAAACAAAAATTCTTTCCACTTTTCAAAACCAACACGGTCAACCAACGCATCCCTTTTTTTCATAACCGCTAACCACGAGATCAAAATCCCAACTCACATCTTACAAAAATTTTCAGAAAGTCACAACCATTTAGAAAATAACTCACATTCAAGATATTCACATCAATTTAAAAACATCTCATCCCATTAAAACACACTCTGATTGTTTAGAAAACTCTATTGGAAACACTTTTCAAAACCACCTTCAATACAGTTTCTGCCTTCAAAAGAGGTGTAATCACACCATTTTCTATTTCAAAATAATTCTGAAAATTAAGTTCCGCCATTTCATAAACCAAACCATTCCCTCTTTATTTGAAAATCATTTCACAAAAACTTTACACTTCTTAAAACCAAAGTGCTAAGGTTTCAAAACCTAAGCACAAAACAGTGCAAGAGGAAACTAGTTTCAGTGGGTGACTTGGACATATGGTTGGCGGCCATATTCAAATCACTTCACTGTCACAGAGAGTGTTCTAGGGAATATACCCATCTCCACATGGCTTTCCAGACCCTGCGAGCTCATTGAGACCATTAACCCAACTCTCTTTTCATTTCCCCTAATCAGCATCAAACCAAGAAAACCAAAAGACATAGACAAATCCCAACTTCCCCTGGCGACTTGAATCGTGAAATGAGGTGTGGTGATCAAGCACACTACCCATAACCAGAATTCCATGTCCCAACAATCCTAACTCCATACTATCCTGACTCTTCCCCAAATAACATGACCCAAAGAGTTAACCAGAACCTCCTCTGATACCATTTTGTCACGAACCGAATCTGGTCGCCTTCAAACTCGGCACCCGACCCGGTCCATGGAAAGACCCGAAGGGCGTTCCCGATCCCCACGGGCTGGCACAAGTGCCCGGGTATCATAAAATGAAAATGGGGAACGATTTACCCGAGTTTATAAACATAAAACAACAAAAGAATCCAATGAAACAAATCTGGATTTTTCAAACCAAACAATCTTTTACAAAAATTCAGAACTGAATTACATGGCTTAAAACAACTCAAAAGGTCTATAACAAAGTTAAAAATCCAAATAAGGACAGCCCAAGAACCCTCATGGCAAGGGGCACCTCCCACAAGCCACCTCCACAAGACTTCACCACCAAGGACCTGCTAGAAACCCGAACCACTGGAACAAAAAAAACTGTACCCAACCTGCGACAAAAAAAAACCATGTCTACTTACACCCAATGGTGTAAGTAGGGTGTGAGCCAATGCCCAGTAGGATACCACCACTAAGAGATTCCATGTGATAAACATTTAAAGACAAAAAGCATGCAAGTTTTCAAAAACATGAAAAGCTAGTTACAATTTCTAAAAGATGCTACTTTGAATAAAAACAGTTTTCAAGTGGGCTATCATTAAGAATCAACACTTTTAAAAAAAATTTCAACACTACTGAATTTTCCAGCCAACTATACCGTATGCCGACGGTAAGTACAAAGTAAACAATGAGCACAAGAAATAGGAAGTAACACCAAGGCACTAGCTAGCTGGGGGTCCCAGGTACCTCGTATCTCGGTGAGAGTAACCATCACAAATATCCATTCTCGTGCACGAGCCACTAGTAGGGAACATACCCATAACCTAGTGGTCCCCAATCATCATCATCATTGTTTAGTTAGAGTTGTAAGCGTCAATCTTGCTAAGTGAAACTGAGGCCAAACCCCACGGATTCACTAGCATACTAGTACACGTCCACCCACCTAGATACCCAGGTTTCCCCCTTGTGCTCAAACATGTCCAACACATCAAGAAATGTACATTGAACATGAAAATATCATTTCCACATCACAAATTCACCAAACAGCCCATATGTATACCACACAAGTCACAAAAAATCCATTTTTCATTCAAAATGATTTTGAAATCCGAATCACACCAAAATAGCCCACAACACATTTCACATTTCTTCAACACTTCCAAAAAACGATTAAAAAATTTTATAAAACAATTATATTATATTTAAACTCATATAACAGCACACACACATGGAATATAACACTTCTTTCATATTCAAAAATACAATTTTTCACATCACACTCACACAAAACACTCCACATCACTTTCACATCACTTTCACTCCAAAATATCTCCTTCAAACAATTTAATAAAATATTTCCAAGATGATACATATCACATAACAGCCTTTTCACAAATGAAATGGACCTTTTAAAAATATACTCCTACCAAAACAGTTTGCTGATATAGTTTCACCTATTACACAACCCAATAAAGTATTCAAAACTTTCATAAAACAATTATAAAGAGTATACCCAAACTTTTCACATAAAATCCATTTCAAAAATCTCTTTTTAAACCAAAAGCACACCAAGACCCTACCAAAACAGAATTGGAATCCCAATAAACATGAAATAATCCACATTCAAATGTTAGATAATCACGTTGAATAATATCACAAAAGATACCCATGAGAACACACAAATCCATAAAACACTTTCAAGGAGTATAACAAGGTTATACAAATAAAACCATTCAAATACACCCCATTTTTAGGCCCACATGGAACTATATCATTACCTAACCATAATTGTCAGCCCCTTTCAACAATTAATAAATCACTTCCACATTTTACAAAACTACCACAAGATATAACACATGAAATACATTTGAAAAATACACACTTCAAGAAAAAATGTAACTCTAAAAACAAATGCTTTACTATTGCAACCAAAAATGGTTTTCACATAATTCACAGCACATAAGGAACATTCAAAATTATTTAATCAAGCAAACTAACTCATCATTAAATGGTTACCCACAGAATCACCTACCGAATGTGTCGAAACCCTCAAAACTTGGTGCGAAACCTTAAGCGCACCACCGTTGCACCAAAAGGAATACAAATCCAGACCTAAACCACAAAAATTTACCCAAAAGACACCAAATCATACATTAGGATCGAACCCCAACTTCTGGACATGAGGAACTTCAAGAAAAAGGAAATAAAACTAAGAGAGGATGGAAGGAACCAAGAAGGAATTCCCTTACTTGAAATATCTTGAAGGAATCGGCCCAAATACACAAAATAATGAATCACCAAGTACCCAAAACTGGTATGGAGGTTCGAAGGATTCACATTAGGTCATGTGGGGACTGAAATGGGGGAAAAAGCATGAAAAATGAAGGAGTTATGAAAGGATCAATTTACCTCTCCAAATCTGCCCGATTTTTGAAACCCTAATAAGTTCAGTAATAAATCGCGATTAAGAAGAGCTCCAGAGGGTAGAGAGAGCTTGGTCGCGTGTCGGGGTTCAAGGGGCGCATATGAGGCTTTGAATCACCGAAACATACTTAAAAATGAATAAGTTATTAATTAATCAAATATTATTTTTAAAACTGGAATTGCTATTTCGGGCAGGCCCAATCCCTTAAATAAAAACCAACATAAACCTTGGTTATGGATTTCCAAAGGCTCCAAATTTTAATTTTGGTGTTAATATATCAGGGGAGGACATTTAGGAGTTGGAATGAAGGAAAAATATTAAAAAATGAAAAATGTATAAAGGAAACAAATTTTATTTTTAAATCTGGAATTGGGCTCGCGGTTTGGCCCAATTCATGAAAACTCATCTATTTCTCCATAAAACCTTTGGAAACCATCCAAAACAAAAAATGAAAGGAAAAAAAATGAAATTTAACTTAAAAATAATTCATGTATGTGAAAATTAATTTTTTATAATTTTATAATATCACATTAAGTTATAATTTCATATTA
Organism: Viscum album; assembly: GCA_963277665.1. Lineage (NCBI taxonomy): Eukaryota > Viridiplantae > Streptophyta > Magnoliopsida > Santalales > Viscaceae > Viscum > Viscum album. Next base: position 1,922,894,791 of record OY728128.1, on the reverse strand, counting down.
GGATCAAATTAGGAGATTTTATTACTAGTGTCTCCAAATCTTTGGATGAATTTAGGCCACCTATTAGCGACCCATACTGCATGTCGAGACACAACTCCTATAGAAGTTGCATGAGTGAACCCATATATTTATTATAATTATATAAATTTTGAATCGTTGTCAAAAGATGACTAGAGACACCAAAAAGGAACTATATTAGAGGATAATGGGTTAAAAATGAACATTATAAGCTTATAACTTGGTGATGGTGGTATTATAGCATATTGGACTTCCTATTACCGGTTACTATAACACATTATACTTATAGTGTAGTTGGTGCCATAATTTCATCATATTATTTATGAGCTCATTAAAGCTAAGATTTATGGATGCGTGAAGCTATAGAATCTCCTGGTAATTATGCTTCTGAATTTGTGAAGTTATTCATCCTCTCTATGGATGTATGGAACATTTCCCAAACCATATATAACTTTTTATCTCTTGATATTCATCTTATTGTTTTGTTTTTTCCCTTTCACTCCCATTTATGGAATTGTACCTCAATGTTACTCCAAGTTTTTTTTTCGCAACACTGAGAAGAATTAACATTAAAATAAATACATATTACATCATTATACATGAATATTAATTAAAAAATAAATAAATCACACCCAAGAAACTATAGGTTTAGTGCCTTTGGAGACTAAAAATATAACCAACCTATTATATAAAAAAATCATCAATATCATCAACAAATATTATTCATAAATGATACCATAATAGACATATTAATCCTAATATTCCTATTTATTTCTTGGGGAATAGAAATATTAGAATTTTTGACCTTAGATTCTCATTAAGGGGTGAAAATTAGTGATATAAACCAAATATCATAAGTGTATATATAATGAACATGTGAGTATGAGAACAAAATCAAGGTATATGAAAAAAAAATTAGGAAATAATACCCAATAAAGCATAGATCATAAAATAATATGCATGAAATGAGGATTTTGGAATAACATAAGAAATGGGTCATTATAGTATAGAAACATTAGTTAATAATCATGATTCAAGATACCAATACATTGGTATATGAAATGAAATAATGATAAGAAAAATAAATAAGCATATAAATCATAACATATTTCAAGTTTATCCCTAATATAATCATTTTATAATGTACTGGGATAACCACCTACACATAACATAGTGGATTTAGGATAACCAAATGCACCCCGTAACATTTTGGACATAGTTTAACCACCCTTCTCCCATCCTGATATGAGGGGATATAAAATTTTATTCAACAATTTTGATAGATATAATTGACCCAAATTCCATATAATAATAAACCATACATGTTTTTTTCATATCAGGATTAAAAAATTCATAGTCACTTCACAACATAATAAACTAAGAATAAATATATGGGTTTTATGGGTATTTCCATGTAATATAATCATAATTCATCCAATGAAATATGGTGGATAGTATCATTAGATAATATCTACAATAAAACATAATATATATTAAATTATATTAACATATATTAAAAATACTTCATAAGGGAATTATAAAATTACTCTAAATATTAAAAAGTAATTCCATTTATGTTGTTAATCACTTTTATTTCAAATGAAATAAGTGTTTAAACAATTATAATAGAAATTAATTTAGAAAACCAATAAAACATAGAATTAAATATTAATAAATTAAACTACATAATATATTTGATAGATGAGACCTTTTAAATAACATTAAAAAATATTTTCATCTCACTTTTGTAAGGAAATAAATATTAAAAAAAATAACCCTTGTGGAAAACATTAAAAAGATATTCCTTTCACACTTTTGTAATGAAAGTAAAATACAATATAAAATTAACTTAATAAACCATATATGTATAGAGAATAAAATTTATAAAATATTATAAATAATACAGGTATGGGGGAGAATGATTCCCAACTGAAAAGATGTTATAATATTGGCTCTGCTTATAGGCAATCTTTAAGATGAGTGGTTAACCAAAGAGAATTTATATGTAAATAAAATAATTAGAAAAATAAAATAACCACATCAAAAGAAAATAGTTGTGGTTTTACATATAACTAACATTAAATTTCTAATATTAGTAACTTTTATGTGGGAAACCACAATTTTCAAAGTGAGAATGGAAAATAAACCCCTACCTTAGACTTCTTCTTGGCCAAATGTGCCCTAAATCAATGTATAATAAATGTATCTTTATCATTCATCAATACCAAAAAAAAGTTTTATTTATTTTTCTTTATATAATTCATCTATAAATATTTATTATTCATTTATTAATCATTATTTATTAAAATTATTATTCATTTGTTAATGATCCAAATTATTTTGTACTACTATCAATATGGAGATTATAGTACTTTCCCATTAATCATGGGTTCATAAAATTGATGATGTTCATGAATAATATTTTTTGTTTTTTTTTATTTGGTTCTATATTCATAGGTATATTGCATGGAAATTATAACGATGATTCTAAAGGAACACTTAAAATATTTTTTTATTTCAATTCAATAAAAATAATTGAGTATATTAATGAGTATACCAATATATATTAATATTCTAGAGTTATGAGAAAAACTAAATTTCATAATTATTAAATACTGTTATAATTACTTGAGTTTTATTATTAATTCAAGATATAAATGTAATAACATCATTCTTGTAGGTGGTTAAACAAAAATAAACAAGAAAACTTTCTTTCATAATAACAGTATCAACTTTCCAAAAGGTTAGGATTCTAATTTTTTTTTATTAAAGAATTATATTAGATTTATGAATGTGTTGATGAAAAATATAATGAATTATTATTATGGATAGGATGAATCTTACATTTATGATGTGAATCTTCTCTTGGAAAGAATCTAGGAAATTACGGATTTGGGACTCCATTTGACCAAAGATTACGGAAAAAAATAGATAGTATTTTTAAAGTGATAATTTGGGTAAATATTTAATGGAAAACTAATGTATAGGTGTGGGTTGAGGTGGGTAGTGGAGGGACCCTTTTATGGGAAGTTGGAGTGGTGTTTTCCCAAATAATCATTCATTAATGAATAAGGAATGTAATTCTTCTTGAAAATTGGATGAAAAGTTGAATAATAATAGAGATATTATAAGGGGAGTAAATAATTACCTCATTACCTAATTTAGAGATAATTTTTTGTGACATTTTATGACTTTACCCCTTAGTTAAACCATGTTACCCCATTTTACACTTACCGGGGAAACTCAAATTTTAACTTACTAACTTGTTTTTATGCGTAAAAATAAAATTGAAATTATTAACTAATTTTTAAATTATGATAATAAATAAAATGTAACTTTTATTCCATTCAATTTTAAAAATTGATAAAAAAATAATTTTAAAATAATTAATGTATAAAAAAATAGTTTTCAGAAAAATATATTTTTTTATTTCCAAAATTATAATTTTTTCTTATTCCCTACAAAATAATAATCATTATATTAATTTTAATTTAATTTAGTTTATATATAAATAATAAGCTTCATTAAAATAATTCTTTAATAGTGATGGATTTAACATGTTGATATAAAAATAACCAAAATAATGAAAATAATTTCTTGAAAATTAACCGTGTTTAAATGAATTTAATCATATCCATTTATTTATAAATTAACCATTAAATTATATGATTCCATCAATATTAAAGTATTTCTTTGAATTTTATAAACGCATCAAATAAATATTTTAAAATACATAAAAAAATTAAAAATTTTTTAATAAAATATTCTAATTAATTATTATCTTTTTATTTAATTATTGTATTATTTATTATGTGTGAAATGATTTATTTTTAATTTACTAATAATTACTAAAAACTTCAATATATATATTGGATACATATATACACAATAACCACATATCCAATGACCATAAGTCTAATAGTCGTATGTCCATTGACCATATTACATTTATATATGCATCCTTAGATGCATTTCTAGAATAATTAATCCTATTAATTTACTTCTTTATCAAAATGTGTATTTTTTTATATTGTTTTAATTTATTTACACATTTATAATTAAAGGCATGATCTTTAAGGTAACCCTGAGGATTAATATTTCATGTTCATTGTCCTTTTATTTACATGTGGTGTTATTCATATTCTAGTTTTCATAATGATTTTTCTTTTTATATTATCGTAATGTATTAATTTTTATATTAAATTTTAATATTTTTTCTCTAAAAAATATATTGTGGTTTTTCTAGTTTAGGGTTTCATGTGTTTTAAGCTATCAAACACATAATACTTATTTAAAAGGAAATACATACTAAATTCGTGAGGTGTTACACTTTGATTGACCTTAATAACTTTTTCATCAAATTATATTACATAATTATTCAAATTAGAGAATTTTAGAGTATGAATTATAAGGTCGTGAATATACTTTTTCATCTATAAAATCTCCTTATAGAATATTTATTTGATTTAATATTTCACATGATATATTATTTAGTTAATGAAGGCACATTTAGTTGACCTATATAGTTCATGTGGATGTACTCAATTGATATATAATGAAATTACTGGAGAGATAGAAATGAAACAAGTTATTTCTAGGGGAAACAGTTATAAAGGGATATTAGATATATGGGTATATTGTTTTTTATATTATATCGATTGATGAGTTTCAAAAAAAATTATATGATTACAAAATTCATCATGAACCCTTTAAATATAGAACATCATTTGATATGGATGATGTTGAATAGATTCATTTATACTATTATGTTTTGTTAAACACACAATCAATTTATATATTTATCATATACATAAAAAATAGTAAAATATATAAAATTTGGTATGAATTATTTAAAAAAAACTAATAATTAATTAGTTAATATTCTTAATTTATAAAACAAACATTTTAACGCTTTAAAGAGAATTTCCACACACTAATCATCAAGAAATTGAAATAGTTCATAAGAAAAATTTCTTGATTGGTGTAATAATTTTGTATATACTTATATAATACTTTCATTTTTAATTCATATATTTGTATTTTTTTATCAATACATTTCACTAGACCAAATATTCATTTTATACGTGTTGATAGGCTTAAACATTCAACTAGTCATTATTTTCATAATGCATTTAATTAACCTAATGATAGACCATTTTATATAACATTAAATTATATAGATTTTTCTATAAAAATACTTTAGTTATACATTATTATTGTCTAGTATAAATCAAAAATACAAAAGTTTTGTGTGTTTTTTCCTTCTATTGATTTTGGATGTAAATATGAATAATAAATGGACACCAAAGAATCTATATATAGATTTGTGTTGAAAGATTTATTATTGATGTTTTATTGGGTAAATTTGGTTCATAGGGAAAATATTATATGTTTGAAATTAATTTAGTCGATTTAAATAATTCATTGATAATTATGAAAAATTAAATCATAATATCTTCATATTGGCCTCACGATATGAGAAACTATCATTTGGATACTAGATCGAATGATGTGATTAAAAATTCAAAAATGGGGGTACTCATAATTAACCATTATTAACTAAATATTAATGTATTCACATTAAACAATCTGGAAAGTAACATAGTTTTCTATATGATCAGGACATTCATTGAGTAGTGGATACCATTTCAGGACATGTAATAAATGTTAAAGACTAACGAAATGTTTTTTATTTCAATCAAACAATGATTTAAAATCACTTTACATGTACTTGATATATTCTCATTAAATTGTATATTATTATTATTTATTATTTATTTATGCATGCTGAGATATATTCGAGATAGGGAAAGTTCAATCGTATACGATGCATGATTTATTATGTTTTCCTACACAAATTTATTTATTTTATATGATTATAATGTCTTACACCAGAGAGTATTAGTGGAAATGAAGAAAATTAGTATTCTAATGGATGTTTAATTGTGTCTTTTTTTAAATATTTTTATCATGAGTGGAAATTAGAATTTAATTATGTGTTTTAAATGTTCTAATGGATGTTTTGAGTTTTTTTAGGAGTAATAGTCCTGAAGTGTGATTTTTTGCTGTTAGTATAGGTAATAAGGCATGGTGGTTATAGTATAAAGCTACTAAAACCCTAATATAGGACCCCTAAATCCAGGTGGTTGGGATAATGGCCACTTCCACCCCATCACGAGGCTTATGGGGGCCAGTGGAACGTTAGTGTGGGATAGAACTACGATGATAGTCAAATAAAGTTCTATTACACTAGGAAGTGGGGGCATCCAACAACCAAGCCACTAGAAACACTATGGAATGCCATTGATATCTCTTTATTCTAAATGGAAATATGTTGAGGTCACCAAACATCCCATGGATAGTAGAGAAGTTCTTTTATGAAGTGAAAAATTGTAAATTTTGCATCTTTTTTAATTAGTAACCCACTCAGGTTCCCTAATTTTGGTGGGAAAATAGAGAGGGGTGGTCAGATCCCCCTTCCTCCTACTCTTTCCCTTTTAACCCGAGGTGAGCCAATGATATTTTGTCCTAGGATTAAGGTGATTTACTCCATTTTAATTACTCTAATTCTTCCTCCGAGAATGTTCTGATATTTTAGGTTTGTTAGAGTTGGGGATTATAAACTGATTCCATGGTAGCATGGTGTAGATGGGTGTGAATGATGGGTCTTTTATTCTTTTTGGATAGTGGAAATCCATTGGGGATAAATATTTGAGGTTTAATATTTTTTATCTTGGGGGGATCCACATCCTAAGATATTTAGAAAAATATAATTGTTATTTCTTTGATTCATGAATTAATGTTTCTTGTTAGGGTATTGGTCGGTGCGGGTCTTAGAGATGTGTTGAGAGTGATTTCCACCCCATTTATCAAGGTTTTGGAATTGTTAAACTATTTTATTTTTCATTATTTATTTATTCAACATTTAATAATTTTTTATTAATTATGTTAGTTAATTTTATTTGTTTTATATTAACTAAAATTGATGTTTGGTCGAGATAGGGTCTCATATAGTTGTATGATGGCCATTAGAACAAGAATGTGCTAGAACGAGCATAGAATATGGTGTAAAGCTTCTTTAAGGGGTAAAATATATTTTTAGGTACTTGTTCCCTAACCATTCAATTTATTTAATGTATTATTAAAGTGAAACTTGTAAAAAATTTCACTCTTATGTTTAATTTACCTAAATTAGTTCAAAATGTTTTCCCTTAACCCATATGAGTTGGGTAAGTATGTCTAGTGGCATGATGGAAATGTTGTTTACTATTCACTAATGACATGACTGCTAATGGTTGTGGGCTTAAACCTAAGTATTTGGGATCTATACTCATGACCCATTGGGGGATTTACTTTAGTTATATTATATTATGTTGAACCTTGATCAGGTTCTTTATCTATCTATTATATTGGAGATATGTGTAAATAAGGGAGACCAGTGCGACACCATGAATGAGATATTTTCCTTTACCAATTGAGAGTGAATATGAGTCATTGGTTCTATTTATTATCTTTTTATGTCATGTAGAATGATTCTATGGCCAGTGACTATTCTAGAAGAAAATTTAATTGTTTGTAATTATGGCCACTAGAACAAATAAGTATGTATCCATGGTTTTTAATGACTATGTGGTAATCTATGGTCATGTGGTTGATTTGGCTTGGTTAATATTATATACTTTGTGTCTAATATGGGGTTCCTAGAGTGTTATTTTGATACAATAAACCTAGTTAGATGCCTTTTGAATCTATTGAGTATGGAATTGTGTGAATATAATAGGGATTGCCTTGGGTTAACCTCTGAGTGATCTCTAAAGCTTTTAAAAGCACTTTGGATTTGTGTCATAGGTGTGGGGAAAGTGTCACCTTATTCATATGAATAGTTTCTAGGGCTAGGGACTTTGGGTTTTGATTTTGGTGAAATGGTTGAGGAGTAAGGACATACCAAGTATTCTTTCACTGAGGTATAGATGTTAATATCATAAATAAATATTTTAATTAATTATGTTATTTTTTGCACCATAATGTAAAAATATAGTGGGTTGAGAAACCCGAGATTTGAGAATGACATACACCTAGGCTACCACTCCTAGGGTTTTCTTCTAGGTGTACACTGGATCAAAATGATTTTGACCTAATATCACTATGGTCCATACAATAAATACATATTTTTCTTTTATTAATATGGATTTGGATCAGGATTCTTGATGTATAAGTTCATTCAAAAACTAGATATTCTTTCCTATTTTTCATCGTTTACTTGATCAGGGGTTGATTCTATTATTTATTTAATATTACCATTCTATGGTCAAAATCTTAATGGGGTGAAACCTTATGGATAGGGGTTTCTTCTACCCATTTTTATTGTTTCTATTCTATTTTTGATATTCCCATTGGGTCATAATATAGAAATAGGGGCCACTTGTATGTTTTTTCAGTTATTATGATCAACATACCGATGGATTGAGGTCATTCTAGACCTATTTTATATTTCGATTGTTATTATTGTTATCATGGTTAATGTTCAAGATTCCCATGGGGTGAGACCATGTAGACCAAGGTTGTGTTTCCTTTTTTCATGATAATCATATATGTGATAGAGATACCGATTAGTTGAGATATTAAAATCCATGATCCACCTTCTCATTGGGAATATTCTAATTGCACTTGTGATAAGAATCCTGTTAGATGAGACCATTCATGTAGAGGATTATTTTTTCCTTTAACTCACATCATCATTTCTTGTACAAGATGTCTGTGACTTAAGACAAACACTAACATAGGGCCACCTCTCCCATTGTCCTAACGTCAACTAGAGTTGTGGTCAAGATGTATGATGACTAAAGATGATATAGGCATGGGGAAACCTATCCCAAAATCTATTAATAATTATATATAGTGTTCAATAAACCTTGTGGGATTAAATACCTACCTTCATTGGAGTTGTATCTCCCCATTATCTTTGAACCACTTGACAATGTCATAGTTAGGGGTTTCCTAAGACCCTAGATATACCCCCCATATTTGTTTGGTATTCAACTAGTGGTGAGGGTCTAATTTTTGTTTTGGGGAGACTATAACCTCTTATTAGAGTAAACAATAAATGAAATATCATACAACATCCATAAAAATAATCAGAGTATATAGTATTAATAAAAATACAAGAAAAGATATCAATGTGAATCATAAATGTTTACATCCCAAAAGATCACTCACTAGGCCAATCACATAAAAAAAATACAATGAGTATCTACTACCATCCCCAATCCTCATCATATCCCACTCTCCAAAATCCAAATGTGATATCACACATGGTCTCATAATACCATTAATCTTCCGTAAATAAACCTATGAACATGTGGTCTTCTCAAGTAAAAAAGTTTCAATGATTAATGTATCATTTGTGAGTAAGAATTCATAGGAAACCACAAATGTTTTCATTTATATAAATATTAAATAGAGTGTATGCACATGTGATATGATAAGAAGAAGAAAAAAACAATCTGAAAAATAAAAATTTAATGAATCACAATCAATCCTTGGTTTTTAAAGTGACACTTGGGATTGAAATAACCGACTTCATAAAATGATTTATGTCTCTTATAATAAAATATACCACCAAGGGGTGGACGATGTCTCTCCCAAGAATCATAAAGAAACATACACTTAGTGGGAATCTCATCTCACCACCAAAACATATCATATACACCCACGGGAAACTCAACTCACCCTATAACCATATAAGTATCATATAACTTGGGGGAACTCATCTCACCAAAGAACCATATATGTAAAGTACAATTGAGGGTATCTCCGTTCACCCCAGAAATATATAATTAATATAAAATTGGTAGAAACTTAGCTCCACCCGGAACCATATAGGTAATATACACCTAGAGTTAACTCATATCGCCCCATTATCAAATCACATACACCCAGGGGGTCATTCTGCACCCTATAATAGGTACCATGAATCCATTACACATGGAAAATACCCTCCTCGGTGCCTCAAACCTCATTCAAATATCACACACACACACACACAGATACATATATATATATATATATACACACATATTTCAAATACCCTAGGGTACATTGTAACCAAATATCATGTCATGCCACTTCAGTTGGATACCCACCAGAACCCATCACATTTCTCCAAGGATGTCGTATCAAGAAAAAAATACATCCCAGTCTCGATATCCATGTTAGACTCACAATTGTGATCCTCATGTTCAAAGATGATATCCAGGATTAACAAAACCATCTTCCCTTCACTACACCTCACTTGGTTTAGTATAATAGCATGGAATCCACCGAGGTCCCTAAGGTCAAACGAGAGTACATATACTATATATGGGACTCTCTACCCCATTTACATCTCTTAGGACAATCCCTTCACTCATAGGGTATAACGTTCCCCAATACAACCTTGTTCACATCAGTGATTAAATATCCCCATAGGTAATACCATATGATATCATAGAATTGAGATGGAATATTTCCCATCTCACATTCCAAGTAAACTAGGTTAGTCCTCATGCTACCAATTAATCCATAATTCTACATGGGGTATACAAACCTAGGCACTCACAAGCTAGTGGGGGAGAAATACTCTCCCCACCCCCATTTCAACTATTCTAAAGGATATAAGGAATCATAAGGTTCTTATATGGTCTCCCACATAGGCTAACCGTTACCAATCCATCAATAACCCATACTTATGAGAAAAAAGTTATCCTAAACCAATGTCCACTAAGTTAATTCAATGAAATTCTACCCTGATCAGGTCCAAGAACTTCTTGTAATGTAATTGAAATCAATACCTTGACTATCAGTGGGGATGCCCTCGGTCTTCATTACTTTAGACCTCCATAGTTTGCTTAGTGTACTTTCTTCTTCTCTTAATAAAAATTTAATTTGGATGGAATAACTTTACCATCAGTGGTTGAGGCATCATGCTAGTGCTTTAAGAACCATCGTGTTTCTTTTCACTTCCTCTCTATCTATATGCAGCAAAATAATAATTCATTTTAAATATACGGTTGATCTCACATGCTTGGATAGACCATATATATCATTCACCTAAACATCCTGTATAATTTTAGGAAAAAATAATGGGGAGTACCTACCTCAGTTGAAATCATTTCCTTTTATGTAAAAACGTTCATCACCACTTACAAGCTTCCAAGCATCATCCAATATTGTATCAAATATCAATATTATATCCCAATCTATAACATCTAAATTAATAAATTATTAAAATTTATAATTAATTTTGAAATTTAATTCAAATAGACATAATTTCCTAATTAGTTAACTAGGTCTCTCACTATATAAATACCCTCACCAACCACACTCTGTATATCCATATTTCACTCCTGAAACAATCATGAGAAACATTTCTACCACTGATACTCATTCACTCACCAAATTCATCCAATTTAATTAAAAACTCTAGAAATATAACATTGTAGAATACCACTATTGAAATGAAAATAAATAATAAGCAATCAACCTCAAGGGATAACATATACCCATAAAAAATAAAATCGACATCATACTTACCAGATTCAACCATCCTCTAGAGGAATGGACGGAAAAACCCATTCATGAATCACAACTAAATCAATGTTTATGATTTGATGGAAGATTAAATGGGGACATAGAGTAACTCATTTTAAACCTCTATGAAACTTGATAACAAAACACCCCATATTGAGGGTTTTATAGTGGGAAGCAAGATTGGGGGACTAGATAAAATGAAATCCCATGCATGGTTGTTTGTCTATGAACCTGAGGTACCTATCAAAATTTTATGGGTATTAAATTATATAAAAACAAGGTAGGGGACTGGTCATGGAGTGATCCTCCTCGGTCTTAGCGTGGAACCCTTAGGAAAGGGGATTGATATCCTTTCCTATCTATATTGATGCATGAACCCTACAGATCATAACATGAATTAAATAGGCAGTGGACTCAATCCTCAACATAGAATCATCACAAAGCGATACATATGGGTCACAACATGACACCACTTTAATAGAATATACCCAAGTCTCTAAGTCATGAACTCCCCTCCCAAGATGTGGATCCTTCTCTCTATAAACCATGACACCCCTCATGATAATCCATCATGAAATAACCTAATATTAATTGTTTTATTTTATTTTTCTTATGAAAACCCAAAATGAAACCCCACAAGGGTCCTTTGTCCATTCATAAGATTCATCATCATGGTACGACACCCTTTTCGAAGTGCCTCCAATTTTACAAGAGTCTTTCCCATGAACATAATGCACTAAAAGACTTGATGAATTATGAGGACCTTGGTAATGGAATGACCATATCATCATTAAATACTTTTTTTGGAATTATCCTCACTCATCATGACTTGATGACTTCTCTATAAAAAAATCAATAATCTGGGTCCCCATGACCGCACACCGATGTTCACATCAGCACTTGTAACACCTCTTCACCCATAATAAACATAAAAAACATCTTTTATACATGTTTAAACCATAGGAATTTTGGTATGAATATATATTATCAAAAAATCCCCTACTATAGGATCAAAAATTAAAATTTCATCTAAATTTCACAACCCATAATGATTCAAATCTATACAACCTTTCCACCATAACTATAACACCCTGATATTTTGGAATATATTTTCCTCTCAAATAAATGTGATGTGTTTTATATATATTTTAAAGAATGAAAATTGAAAGAAGGTGAATAATTATTTATTATAATAAAAATTAAAATTTATTATGAGATAATTAAATAAACAATAATTATTAATGTCAATTAATTAATTATAATAAGTACTATTTAAATTATTCATGGATGAAGAAAAATGTTTTGTTTCAAAAATTATTATTATTATTATATATTATATATGTTTATTCCAAAAAATTTATAATTTTAATTTTAACAAATGAACTTCATTTTTGAATAAATCATGTTTAAATTAACATGTAAAATGTTTTGGGATTTTTTAAAATGTTTGATTTTTAGGTGAATAGTGAAAATAGTAATTTTACAAATATAATTACCTTTATAACACCATTATCATATAATGATGAAATTAAAATTTATTGAATATTTTTACTGACCAAAGATATATTTTAGGAGTTAAATATATAATTTATAACTATTATGTTGAATTTGAAAACCCATGATTGTCTATTTAGAATTGAAGTCATATTTTACTCTAATAAAAAAACTATTTTAGCCATATTACATTAATTATTTGTTCAAAAAGATCAATTTAGTTATGGATTACATTCATATTCATATAAATCTTATTTTTATCCATAATTAAATAAATGACATGGATATCAATTATATATTTTCTTGTAGGTTAAATTTATTCTTATTCTTAACATTACATTTTCTCTAAATATTTTGTTTTCCATACTTATATTAAAATTAATTTATTACACCTTAGAAATAAAATATGATTACATGGAATTAATATTTGAAATCAACTTCTGAAAATTAATTTATAAGGTCAATTTCTATTTTATTCACAAATAATAGTTACCAGGTTTAAAGTTAAGTCATTACGGTAGTTGAGCCCATCGTGTGGCCTATATTTATTTTTCAGGAGTTATTATCAAGTCATGTCAATATATTGATGAAAAATAAGTAGCCTGGATATTTAATGAAGATGGTGATGATGAAATGTTGATTATTAATAAGGAGGAATTATTTCATGTTGATAAAGATATCCAAAAAAACGTTTTTGATCATATTGACTGAATTAATATTGAAAGATATATCTTGTTAGTGGTTTTTGGAGTTATTTCCTTCCTATAGATTCATATATAGAGTTGATATTTATGAAACTCATGCTATTTATTACACATTAATTCATTATTTTTTACATAAAGTTTCACATGATATAACAAAGAAGATAGAGAGGTATAATGTCTTTGGTTATTAGGTACAAAGAATAAAAATTTGAATATGGGATACCACAACATTATAGAAGACTTAACATGTTCCTAAAATTCCATGGCCATTAAAACTACATGGGATAACCTAAGGGAATACATAAGAAATAGGTAAGTCAGAAATCCCATTAAGAGAATTAACATGAACTAACATGATGAAATTAATTCAATTTAGATAATTGGCATGTCAATGAGACAAAAAAAGGTAAGAATCATAAAAATGAACAATGAGGCATGATATAGTATGATTATCATAAAAACATTTCAAATGTTGAAACAACATAAAACACTACCCCATAAACATAGGTTAATGATAAATACCAATACATCATTATGGAAAATGTCCCATAAATTAATCAAGTTTACTACTTGTCCCAACATGACATCTCATGAGACTAAACATTATACAAAGCATTGGAGAACTTTATAAATTGGGGTGCACTCGTCACATTCATTTAATTCTCTAGATTTAGTGTGCCACATAGATTATAAAACAAATCAGAAATTGTCATAACATTTTAATCAACTATCTAAGAGTATGGGAAAATAAATTAAAGTCCCCAATATATTTTTATAAGTGTATAATGGGGAACACCCTTGATAGGAAATCGAAATGGGTATTCACTTCATAATTATTTATCAAGGAAAATCATGGTGGAATTTTAGCAGCATAATGATGTCACATAAATATTAATAAAATGGGTTGATGAGAGAGAAATGGATCTCTCATCATTTGGATAGAAAATGGGTAGTTATAAGGACATTAAAAACTATATCCCAATAATAGGAATTGGAAATTGAAGGCATAAAATAATGTAGAAACTTAAATAAAGCGGAGTAGGAAAAGATACCTTACCTTGAGAGAGTGACTTAAAATTCTTGGGAGGACCTACTTAAGATATTTGGGGAACCTTGGGAGGACTCTAGAGTGGCGATGGTAGATTAAGGATGAGCTCTAAATATTTTTAGTAAAAAAGCAGGATATTGGGTGGTTTTATATAGGAAATGAGTGGGGAATACGTTATCATTTCTCAAACATTACTTTTGTCCTATATATAATAAAAAAATTAAAACCAAAATCATTACTATATTTTATTCCTATTTTTTCCACCAAAGGAGAGTGATTTACATTATTTTATATGTCTGATGGCAAAAAATATTAGAATAATACCCTTACTGATGTGGAATTGAGTTATACTCTTAAAGAAATTATTTTAATGCCTTAAAATATATATTTTTAGTTTTTGAGGATTTATAATAGCTTTATAAGATAAATAAAATAGTGTAAATATAATATTATTTTAATGGGAAAACATATATTTGGTTGTGGATACTATTTATAGTATTTATTTCATCACTTTTGGGTCATTATGATGTCATAATACAAACCATATATTTATACCAAAATTAATTTATACTTGAAAAAATCATCTATGTCAGAAAATAATGAAAAATTAACCATTAGATAATTTTAACATTTTTATTCCAAAAAATAATATTTATTTTTTTAAAATAAGTTTCTAAAAATATGAATTTTCAATTCAAAAATAGTAATTGATATTTATGGAGAAATTATTGCTATTTTGACAATAACAATTTTTCACCCTTTTAAATATTAAAATTTACTTCATAAAAATTATATGATCAATTATAATTAATAATAATTTTTTATTGAAATATTTTTTATTTTCTAAAGACATAAATTAATCAAAAAATCGAAATTAAAATTTAATAGCAATTAAAAATAAAAACATAGTTTTATAGTAAAAAATTTATAATATTTTTTAAATAAAGGATAAAAATTATATATGGACATTATTCCATTTAAAATAAAGTATATATATTCATATTATTAAGGTCTCGATACATATCCCTTTAATACAACAACAAACCCCGTAATGGTAAGGTGTGTGATGTGGAGACTTTCATGATGTGGTTTGGCATACATGGTTTGGTTCGTGATCTCGATGAGCTTGTAATTATCCAATAAATGTTTTTTCTCTTGATTAAGTTATTGGATCTCATCTTGGTATTGGTTAGGGGAAAATCCCAATGATATCATCTCTCTCAAAATCTTGAATAAATGGCCTTAATATGGTTTGATTCTACTGGTTATGGTCACCACTTCCTCTGTCTGTGTCAATTTGATTTGTTAAAACCCTATAATTATAATAATCTTTTGATCAAAGTTAAAAAAACTATATTATCAATGGTAATGATGCTTAATAGTATTTTAAATCCAATTGGATATTATAAAACAAAATAAGTTCATGTGTTTTATATATCAAAAATATATTATAAGGCATTTGATTAAAATTCAAGGAGGATTTTATTTATAAAAGTTTAGGTCATTACAATCCCCCCATTATAAATACCACCTTTGAAATTTTTATTTCCCTCACTAAAATATATGGGTGTAATTTTTCTTCCTCACTACCTCTGGTTCCTACATCACTTCTTCAAACTTGTGGTTTATCCACCGAACTTTGACAAGGTGCATTTTTTTATTTCTTAAAACATTGTATCTACGATCTATGATCATCACCGGATTCTCCTCATAATAGAGATAATTCTAAAATAGTACAAACTATATATAAAATACATGTGAGGGGTCTGGTATATATTTCCTCAAGAGGTACATATGTAATAAATCATGTACATGAGATATGTTAAGTGGGAGTTATAGTCGATAAGCCACGACTTTGATGTGATCAAGGATCTCAAATGTGCTGATGTATCTTGGACTTAGTTTTCCCTTCTTCCCAAATCTCATCACTTTCTTCTATAGAGATATTTTGAGGAATAATATATTTCCAACATCAAACTCTAGGTCTCATTGATGATTTTTATCATAGCTATTTTGTCAACTCTGAGCATCCTTAGTGTGATGTTGAATAGTCTTGATATTTTCCACCATTTTCTATCCCATTTTTGGAACTAACAGTTTTTGTTCCCCAATATCAACCCAGCATACAGGTTCCCTAAACCTCTTCTCATAAATTTCTTCCTATTGATCCATTTATATTCTTGAGTGGAAATTTCAATTTTATTAAAATTCTACAAGAGTAATATGTTGATCCCATCCTCCTTTGTAGTAAATTGATATTTCTATCAACATGTCGTCAAGTTTCTAGATAGTTATATTAGATTGGACCTCAGTTGGGGGTGATATGTCTTGATGGTGTTCAGCTCAGTATTCAAATAATTTTTAAGACTCTTCAAAACATTGTGGAAAATCATAGATCTTGATTAGTTATAATTTATAGTGTTGTTTTCTTCATCCTCACCACTTCTTTAATGTATGTCCATTCAAGTTGATCACGAGAAAAATCCTCTCGAATAACCAAAAAGTGTTCATTTATTGTATGGTGATCCAACATAACCTAGATAGCATTATTTTGTATTGATGTTTTCATTAGACCAATGAACAATTCTATAGTGATGTTTTCCCATTTCCATGTCAGTATGGGTAATGGTTGCACCATCCCCCTTTCTTTTATCCTTTATTTCATCACTTGATGACATAAAAAACATATTTAGGTATATTCTAAAGTTTCTTTTTTTATTTTATTCCACTAATAGTGATCTCAAAGATCTCGATACATATTTAAAATTCCTCTGTGTATAGAGATTTTTGAGCTATGTTTGTCATCCAACAACACCTTATTTAATTAAGTATTTGAAAGTAGACATAATTGTGACCCAGATCACAAAACAATTTATTAATTAACATTGAACTTTGAGGATTTACCATTTTCTATAGTTTAATCTTTCTTTTGAATTCATGCACAATCTCTTGAGTGGTCCATTATTTTTTCCAAAAGAGATGTTTGAGAAATCATTTTTGAAAGGAATGATGATGTTCCCTGTTTTATGATACCCATGTCTATCCTCTTCTAGTCTAAGAAGATCGTTTCCTTGTTGATTCTCATTGATGATAGAATTACTTGATCCTTTCTACTTAGAGAATCTTACACTTTATTTTCTTTCCCATTATGGTAGTGTATTGTGTATTCATAGTCTTTGATCATCTCAAACCATCTTTGTTGGTGCATATTCATCTCTTTCTATGTGAATATATACTTGAGAATTTTTTGATCCATATATATTTTACAATTTATAATGCCACTATATTTTAAAATAAAATATCACTACATCCAAATATAGATCTTTTTTTGGTAGTTTTGTTCATGAACCTTCAAATTCCATGAATAATATGCTATCACTTTATCATTTCTTATTAAAACATTAACCAATCCCTTCTTTGAAGAATCAGAGAATACCATGAAAAGTTCTCCATTTGTAGGTAGTGTGAGTACATTTGCAGTGATAAAACTCATTTTCAAATCCTTTAATCTCTATTAACATTCATTGTTCTAAGAAAACATGACTCCCTTTTGAGTTAGCATAATTAGAGGGTTTTAAAATCACAATAAATTTCTTACAAATCAATGATAGTACTCGGTTAATCCTAGGAAACTATTATTATCTATCACAAATATTGGCCCCCACCATCTTTCAACAGCTTCAATTGTCAAAGGGTCTATATATATCATATTTATTATGATAATATTCCCCATGAATGATACTTCCTTCTACCAAAACATGTGTTTTCTATAGTTTTCATAAATATTCTCCCTTTTTATGGTTTTTAGCATAGTGCTCAGATACTGCTCATGATCCTCCTTTCTTTGGAAGGATATTAAACAATAATCTATAAATATTACCAAATATTTGTTGAGTTAATCTCTATAGAATCTAGTTATAAATTTCATGACGATTTTTGGAGCATCAATGAGTCCAAATGTCATTACTATGAACTCATAGTGCATGTACATTGAAAAAAACATTCTTGGGGATATCATCCTTGTCCCTTACTTGGTAATACCCTAATTGTATACCCACCTTAGAAAATTATTGTGATCCACGGAGGTGATTTAATAAGTCATTAATCTAGGGTATAGGATATTTTTTCTTTATTGTGATCTTCTTGAGCTCATAATAATCAATGCAATGGTACATTGACTCGTCCTTTTTCTAAACGAAGAGGTATGGTACAACAAAAGTTGAAGCACTTGGTCTTATGAACCCTCTATCTAGATTATATTGTACTTTTTTATTCATCTCCTAAATTTCCACAAAATATATTCTATACCAATTCTTGGATAATGGTAACACCCTAGTTATAATCTCAGTTGAAAATTCAACCTCATAGCTGGGAGGAAGACCATATAATTATTTAGGAAACACATCAGTGTACTCCTTCATTAAGATAATGTATTAAAGGATGATTATTTCATTATAATATATCATTTTATATAGATATTATTGGTCATAGGTCAATAATATCTATTCTTGGGATGTTGGTGCAAAAGAAGATTCATCTATCTCCTTTTATTTATAATAAATCGCAGGACAATTCATGATTCAGAGAGTGATTTCTTTCTCATGGAAATTTATATCTTC
Organism: Viscum album; assembly: GCA_963277665.1. NCBI lineage: Eukaryota > Viridiplantae > Streptophyta > Magnoliopsida > Santalales > Viscaceae > Viscum > Viscum album. Next base: position 1,922,875,340 of record OY728128.1, on the reverse strand, counting down.
TCTATACATTTAAATCCAATCCCCAACCATAATAGCATAAAATTACACTAAAGGTAATATCACAAGGTTGTATAGGTATTTCCTCTCACAAATTTTGATAGGGGAGGAGTTATATACCTGGGATGCAATAATTTCCCCATTTTCTATTTTCACCAACAAATCTACTTCCATGCTTTGTGGTGGTGTTTCAACAGTGAAATTAAACTTTTGTAATGTGAAGTAATATATAGAACAATAATTAAAATGTAATTTCACTATTTTTAAATGCATAACTAGTTTAGCTATCACTACATCATTTTCAGAATCCACCTTGGTAGTTTTAATGAAAAAATATCTCCCTTGTTTTCTTATAGGTTGTTTTTTCATATGAAAACCCTTTTCATAGTGCATTGGTTTAAAAATTTATTTGGTTCCTTGAAGTAGAAGAAATGACCAATGCTTCGAGTGCTGACTAGAGCATTTCATTTCTCCACTGCATTGGTAGGTTTCTCCTATCGATAATCACTTTCTAGGTTCCCTTTATTCCCACACCTATAGTATTTTATCATCCTCGTTAACTAATTTCTATGGTGGTTCTTTCTGCACCTTTAACAAGTGGGATGTTGAAATTTCATAGCACCTTTATATTTATCCCTAAGAAGGCCATAATTAAAATCCACTTTCTTCTTCTTATACCCAAGAGACCCTTGATGTTTTTCGATCTCAATTTCATCTTTGAGGTAACATCAGACAATTTTCTCATAGCTACTAAAGTCTTGGTTCACCAAGGATTTTCATAGATTGGGTTTTATTCCACCAAAGAAGTAGTAAAATGTTTATTCAAGGGTAATGAAAAATTTGGATGCATATCATGAAAGTATTGTGAAGTTTACCTCATACACCTTGATAGATTTTTAATCTATTTAATTTAGGGAAAGAAAAACCTTTCTGTTTTTAGTAGGAGAGTGTGAGGAAAATATTTATCAAAAACTTTTTTTGGAATTCATTCCACATTATTCCTTCGATCTCTTCCTCTGGCTTAATATTCTTGATAATTGTCCACTATGGATCAGATTCTTCCTACATATGATAAAGTGCATGTAGAACCTTTTCTTGCTGAGAACATTAAAGGATAGTGAAGAGCTTCTCAATAGAGATGACCCATTTTTTCACGATTAAGGTATCATATGATCAATTGAAATTTAGATGTCTTTATTTAATAATGGTCTTAATCATATAATGTTCTATCTTAAGGAGGGTTTTAGTTCTCTACCTAATTCAGGTTTTTATTTATAACCTAATTCAGCTTGGAGAGTATCATCACAAAGTTCGTGATTCCTACTCTCATCCGGTCAGGCATCTCTTTCGGGCAGTCTTCACATTTCCCATCACAGTGATTGTTTTCCCAGTTCCTCATATTTCTTTCCATTGGATAGACTAAATGGAAAACTAGGGATGCATGTTTTAATTTATTAACCAGAAAAATGGTCATCCAATGAAGGTAAAAAAGAAAACTTATAAATTAAAGGTATTTATTATTCATTTCTATGCTCCAATATATATTATCCATGATATATTTTTGAACATATATTCTTATAGGTATTTTATTTCCTTAACAATGGTTCATAATGAGAAAATGAATTTAACAAAGCATAAAACCCAATATTGTCAAACTAGTTGTGCATCAAGGCTCATTATCATGCACTAGTTCTTAGTCGAGTCTAAATCAACGTGGTGTTTTTGGGTTTAATACCTATGAACATATATGCTAGATACACATCCAATTTTCATTTCCATAAAGGGATTTATTTTCTTTATTACCCACTTACTAAATCCTCACCATAATTTAGGTATGTTTTCTTATAGTTATTCTTATCCATAAGGATTTTACAAGACTTTTCTAATCTAAACTTAAAAAATAACTAAAATTCTCCTTTGATACCAACTAAGAAAACCTTTCTCTTTATTATACATTAATTTTGTATTTATCACATAAAATTTCACATAATACAACCTATAATATTGATAGGTATATTGTATTTTTTTAATTATTATCATAGAATAACAATATGAACATGGGATACAAAAAAAATTAGAAACTTTCTTTAACATGCTTCTAAAATTCTAGGGCTTCTAAAACTGCATGGGATAACATGGGGACATATAGAAGAAATGGCTGACATATAGAGCCCAATTTGGGAATAAACATGAAATAACATATATAAATTAATACATATTAGACAATAAGAATATTAATCCAAAAAAAGTGTTTTTATAATCACAAACATTTATAATGGGGCATGATATAACATGATAATAATAAAGGCATGATGGAAAATGTGGAAACAACTTAAAACACTCCATAACAATCATATGTCCTGGATAACTACCAATACATAATGATGGAAAAGGTTACATAATGAAATAATGTTTACCCACTATCCCAACATGACATCTCATGAGACTAAACATTACCCAAATATTTGGAGCAGTATATAATTCTTGGGTCACCTATCACATTCATTTCATTCTCCTGCTTAAGTGAGCCAAATAGATCATAAAACATGGTATAATTTGTCATAACATGTTTCTACCTGATTAATTATTGTGGAATAAATATATTTTCATCCCCATTAAAAATTTATATGTTTATAAAGGTGAAAACCCATTATAATAAATGGGTACGAGTATTCACAACACAATCGTTTGGCATGGAAATCACGGTGTAATTTCGGCAGCATAAAAATTCATAAAATGGGTTAATGAGAGAAAAATTGCTCTCTCATCATTTTTTAAGAAATTTAAAGTAATTTTGAAATTTAAAAACATATTACACCAATATTAATTGAAAATATAAGGCATAATAAAATGAATAAAAATTAACAAAGAGGGGTGGGAAAAGAACCCTTACCTTGAAAGTGTGACTTCAATGGCTTGGGAGGAGCTCGTTGAGAGATTGAGGCCACCATGGGTGGATGTTATAGAGGGGATATAAGAGAAAGTATGTGTTATGAGTATTTTAAGTGAAGATTAGAGGTATATTTTGTTGGTCTATAAAGGAAATTAGTGGGGAACTTTTTTTCATTTCACAAACATAGGTTTTAGACTATATATAAAAAAATGACCAAATCCACAAACCTTCTAATTGTTTTCCCATGTTTTATAAAAAAATGGATTTTTTTCATAATTTTATAAGGACAAGGTAATAAATTAATAAAATATTAAACTTCTTGATGTAAAAATGAATCATACTTTTAGAGAAATTATTTTAAAACCATAAAATATATTATATATATTTTGAGGATTCATAATGAATTTATAAAATAATTAAAATAACATAAAAATCATATTTTATTCAAGTTAAAACATATATTTAGTATTTTATATCACTTATAGTATTTAGTAAATCACTTTTGGGTCATTATGAAGTAATAATACACACTGTATATTTATACCATATTTAATTTTTACTCAAAACCCAGACTGCCTTAGAAAATTATGGAAAATTCAGCGTTGGAAAATTTTTACATTATGATTCCAAAAAATATATTCATTTTTTAATAATAATTTTATAAATATTTTAATTTTCACTTTTAAAATATAAATCAACATTTGTTGAGAAATACTGGGTTTTTTTAAATAACAATTTTCGAACACATTTTAAAATTACATTAGACATCATAAAAATTACATGATCAATTATATTTAATAAAAATTATTTCAAAATATTATTTTATTAAAATATTATTTATTTCAAAAATAATTTAATTCAACTAAATAAATATCTTAATTTATTTTTAATAATAATTAAAAATATAATTTGTGTTTTATTGTATAAAAATCAAAATTATTTCTAAAGTAATGATAAAAAATAAAATATAAACATTATTCTATTAAAAATAAAATATAAATATACATATTATTATTTTATTGATAAAAATCCATTTAATACATCATCAAACTCCCTAAAGGTAAGGTGCATGAAAATGATACTTTCATGGGGTGGTTCATCATACATGGTTTGGGAAGTGGTCTTGAGAAGTTTAAACTTTTCTCGTAAATGGTTTCCCTCAGGTGTAAGTTGTTGGATCTTTTCATGGGAATTGTCAAGGTAAACTCCTAGTGATTCTATCTCCCTTTCAAGACCTAGTAAGTGGGTTTCATAGTGTATGATCATTCTTGTCTTGTTCATCACTTCCTTTATCTGTTTCAATTGTATTTGTTAAAACTTTTATTTATAAAAATCATGTGGTCAATATTCAACATATATATTATCAAAGGTAATGATGCTTAATAGTATTTTAAATTTGATAGAATATAATAAAACTAAATAACGTAATGTGTTTTCTAAATCCATAAAATATAGTAATTCATTGGATAAAAATGCAAGGGGAATTTTATTTTTAAAGTTCAAGTCTTTATAATATTGAAGGTAAAAAGTTATTTGAATATTTTTGGGGTCATATAGAAACTTTCTCATTATGATGAATATAAATCTGATGATGATTGGTACACCAATCTTCAAAGAATAATATCAGGACATTATTCATCATGGTCCCTGATAAATTTAATTATTATGTAGTAATAAAACATATAAAAATAAGTAAATAAAAGATGGCAATGTTTAGGATTCTGTTTGAAGAAGTGAAAAGCCACATATGTGATTCCACATATAAAATCCACGTAAAGAATTATATGTGTATGATATTTCCTGTAAAGACCCATAGATTTACATACATGGACATTACATTACTTTTTTGGAATACTTAATACAAAACAAAAACAGACACCCAAGGACCGTAATAGTTTAGTGTCTTTGGAAACTCAGAACATAATCTTGTAATCATAGTGAAAGATCTTCGACATCTCCCATAAAGAACTTGAAATTTTGTTTTCTTACCTAAAACCTTTCTTTATATACTAGGGAAAAGAAAACATAAAAAGGGTGGTCACAAATGCTCAGTAACGGTAAGCATGGAGAATATAAATTAATCCATAAACATTTGAACGTAAAAACATGAACATAAAACATCAAAATCACTAGTAATGACATAAATCTTGGCAGTACATAAGGCATTGATCACAAAGGAACATTAATCATGATAAAATTTCATGGGAATAAAACATGTAATTGTGGCTTCCATTAAGCACATGTTATAATTTCCATAGTAGCCAACACATTGTTGCCAAGACCATCATAGTGGATAAAGTCCATTACTAAACCAGGTTTACTTGTCATTCCAGCCCTGTATTACTGAACCGAAATCATTTGTCATTCCATCCATGTCTATCTCATGAGATATAAATATTTACCCAATTCATTGTAAGGAGATATAGGTCCCACCCATCTCATAATGAAATCATTCTTTTGTGTATCACAAAATAAACATAAATCGTTCATCATAACCTAATGAATTAAATGGGTTTCATAAACATCATCCCATCATTACATAATCCATATAAAACAATGTATATAATTTCATCATAAAAAAAATAAAAACATGTAAATAATAGAGACATTATTCTTGAAACATAACCATATTAAAAATGTCATTATAGATGGATAATAGTTTTGATAAAACACTTGAAATGAATTCTTAAGGAAAATATCCTTTCTTCTTTAAAATCATTTTCTTTTCCCAAAATGCCACGCAAATTTTAAAAGAAAAGTATTTTATTGAAAATAATCATTAAATCATTTAGAGGAATGTTTATGTAAATAATGTTTTACGAAATCATAAAAACCCATTCAAGTCATATAAGTTAAAAAACATTCTTCTCGTACTTTTACAGGAAAAGTCAAAAGGTACCTCGTATGGTAAACAAAATAAATATTCCTTCCATACCATGTGGTAAAAGTCAAAAAGAGGTCAACATGAATTTAAAAATACATGGAATAATATTAAGAAATTTATGAAAAACGTTTTTAATAAAACATGGACATGGATGATAAATTTAACCCCAGTAAATACTTACGAATAAGCAATCTTGAATAAGAACGAGATTGGAAAAATTATCCCTTACCTTAGGTCCAATTTCTTCTGTATGCTTCTGAGACTCTTGTATAGTGGGTTTAAACATATTATTAACTTATAACAGAACCATAATAATATTTATTATATCATATATGATTCACTATGACTTTAAATTTCTGTAAATTTTTCAATTCCATGTTAAAGTAGTGTTCTGGGTAAAATCGTTTCATTTATCGTACATATTTGGACTTGTTGTTCTTGATATTATTACTTATATCCTAATTTACATAATTCCAGAATGTAAAATATGATTTATATATAATATATATTCAGCATATAAATATATATGATAGATCGATAATTGGAATTAAATACACCGTTCGTGGAGACGGTAGGTCGTACGTACGCATGAACTTTGTTTTCGTTTACTTATTGAATCGTATGGAATTAAGTAAATAAAATATATATGTACATAAATCAAGTATAATTATTATTTAATATCATTCAGGATTATTTATTATATATACTTTATAATCATTATTGAATTGTTAACTTACAAAATGAATATCATCGCGTCGTGGAGACGGTTATCCGTATGTACGCACGAGTGATAATATCGTTCCCATAATTATTGAATAGAATTGGAGTGGATGATATAATATATCATAATTAGTATGATGTTATAATAACCATATATAGTTATTCGTTACACCATTAAACCCATCCAAGTAAGGTTGTGGAGGAAAAATAGATTACACCACGGCGTGGAGATGGTATTCTGTACGTACGCACGCGCGGTGATTTCATTTTCCGTAGGATGGATAGATGGAGAAATGTGGTTGTTTCATATTTATAATAACATATCATTTTATTAGTGATACTGATTTTATTACTTTATAATGAAACAACAAAAGAAGAGTAAGTTTAAGAAGAAAGAAACTTGAAATAATTGGTAGAAGAGATTACCTCTTCCTCGATGCACATTCTCTAAGCTTCCTCTTAAGGGAATAGAGTTGTTCTTTCGAGAAGCCCAGAACCTCCAGAATGTGACTATAGAAGTTGTGAAGAGTAATGGTCTGGGTTTGGCCGAGCTTAGAGGCTCAAAATTGTGTGAAGAGGAGAGGGAAGGGATTCCCATTTATAAAAGAGGACAGGGGCGCTTTTGGAAACCTGCAAAATATTAATTTAAAATAAAATCAAACCCCACATAAAAACATCCAAAGTTTCTAAAATTCAAATATGAGTTAAGATAGGGTTTTAATATCATAAAAAATAAAATTTAGACATGTTTTTATTTTATTTTAAACCTTATCATTTTAATTTATCTTTATTTAATCTATTTAATTTTATTTGTGGTAATAATATTCTAATTTCTATATTATTATAAATACTTACTTATATGGTATGAATTTTCCATAATTAGATACATTATTACATTTTAGACAATATAATTTTAAATTTTAAATTTTTAAACAATTTTTTTATTTTTAAACAATTTAATAATATGTTATTTTCATAAAATACCAATAGTGTCAATTTTGACACTATTCAATTATTTGAATTTAAATAAAATCCACACAGAAGTTATATTCGAGCCAAAATATTTAATAGATTCCTAACATGTCATATGAATCTAAAAAAAGTCATTGAGCACATTAATTTGTTCATATAATATTTATTTTAATATTTTTAAAACTATTAATTTTATATTTTTCTTAATAAAATAATTACTACCACATTTTTGTATAGTTATCTAATATAATTATTTATTGCATATAATAATATAAATACTATGATGAAAATAAATATAATATATTTAATAAGAATAATTTTATTCTAATTTATCATCTTAAAATCACAACATTTAAATTGTTATATTTATTAAATTATGAAGGCGACAACTTTGGCATCATTTAAAATAACATATTATAAATGTCATAATCTATTTTATAAAGCTCCAAATGGTCCACAAGTCGACCCTTGGATGCTTAGGGTTTATATATACTCTACCAATATGTTTTGGTTAGGTGTTTGGGCTTTTAATGGGTAATATATTATATTAATAGAAACTATATTATTGATTTTTCACTAAATAAATAATTTATGCATCATTAAATTATAAGCTATTAAGGTAATTAAATATTTCATAAAAATTACAAATAAATTACCATAAGAAATAAAAACATTTTAGATTTCAAATGATTATTTGTAATAGAATTATTATTCTATATAATCTTATTTTAAAAATACTTTAATTATTAAAGTTTTACTGATACATATTTCACTTTCTTAAAATAAAATAAATTAAGGGTCTTAATCACATCCAAGTGGGTTTCAATAGATTCCATTTCGACCCAAGTATGATTTAGGAAAAAATATAATCAACCAATTATATTAAGACATGTGTTAGGGTAATTTTATAATATTATATTTACCCTTAATTACCTAATTTACCTTTAACTATGGTAAATAAAATTTACCATAGTTACTATTCATAATTCCTAAAAATAAAAAAGTAGGTTATTAACATAATTTGGAACTACTTATTCCAAATATAGAATCCAGATTTCCAAATCCAATACACCTAAGTTTCAATTTTTAATGTAATATTTATCCCACTATTGAGAAAATGGGTTTTAAAAGTTAAAACAATGCAAAAGATTGAAATATTTTTACCTATGAATTCAGTGTAAAATTAATTCTAATTACTTAAATTATATTAAATTATAAAAATATATTATATTCATACTTTAAAAGGATTAAATTTTAAAATTTAACCATATAAATTATGTCGATGAAAAAAGTTGTTTTTAAGAAATATTTAGCGTATTTTTACTATTCATCAAAATATGAGAGTTAATAGAAAAATATAAAAATTTATCCAAAGTAAATTTTATGTTGTTATTGTAATGAATAAGATTATTTTGACTAATTGAACTTATAAACGTGTCAAAAAATATATTTAAAGTGGATGCACCATCAAAAGGTGGCAAAACTGCATTTTTTTAAAAATAATAATTTTACCTGAAAAAATTATTTTGTTCTTGTACCATATTCTATAATATGTGTAAGAATAATTATTATGTAATAAAATTCAAAATTTAGTTAATGCTATTCATAACGGCTAGTTCATAACAATATATCATTGTTTAGTGAAACTCGGTATTGCGTACAACATACGCTATCGAGGAAAGTCGCTCTTGCGTGCAAAATAAGCCAAGAATAGAGTTTGCATATACTACAAGCTAATATAGTGTTGCGTATAGTGAAATATAATCTTTTTGTAGCTTACAACACAATTCATCAATGAAATTAAAAAGAATATTTCTCATAAAATCTCAGGGTGTTACATTCTACCCCCCTTTAAATGAATTTCGCCCTCGAAATTCATCAGGGTTATAAATGATCTACTACTTGAATGTTTATTTTATAGAAACCCATATGAAAAAAGGAATACTAAAACTTAATTTTAAAACTAAAGTATGAAACACAACGGTTAACCAAATTAACTAATCATAGGGTTTCCACATTGGAGAGCATAGGGGAAAATATGGATATAGAACATAAATCTAACCATCAGGTTCTGATGAAGAGTGGTAGAGAACATGGCTATGGAAAAACCAACAATCAAAAAGCCATAAATTTGTGATGATCTATGGTACCATCTGATTCATCAGTTATGAGGGCACTATGAAAACATAATTGGTTTTCAAGATCATTTCCCTAATGTTGAAGAATTTTTTAATTAAAAGAAATACTTACTTTATTGTGGTATAATCTCACTATTTTTCATGCCCTAAACAATTTCCACTTCATCTCTTAAAGAAATGAAGTTGAATTTGTCTTCCGTAAAGTGTTAGCAGATCATACGATAAAATGATAGGTCATTCATCTGTCTCAAATATAAGGTTAGAAAAAGTAATATACATAAGTCCATCTATGGTGAGATTAATCGTATATGGTTCCAATAAAGGACTTATACTTCACCTATCATATCGCTTCATAAAATAAAACTAATTTATACTAACTAGGGACTTCCTGTATGCCAGTGGTAAGCGATAAAGGCCTATAGCACTTCGTTTGTGGGTTCGATTCCCGCAACCTTGTCCGACATGACGGGTTGTCTCCCATCCTGCAGGTTATCATTTTTTCTAAAACTATACTATTATAACATTTCAGAAAAAGTTCTATCCTTAAAAAATACTATCTATTTTCTAACTTAATCCATTCCAATATTTATTATTATCAAAGATACTTCTATCTAATCTCATAGTATAAAGAAAACGATTACTAGAAAGGTCATCTACCAAGCATGTGAATACCATCATTTATCCACCATTTATTATAAGATATATCATGTTGGTTGGATTCGAAACATGTGAATACCTTAATCATGTATTATTAAAACATGAATTACTATAGAACCTTAGTGAAAACATGAATGTTGTCAAAAGTTAACTCTTTCGACATACTAAAATCCCAAAATTTCTATATACTCAAACCATAATATCATTTTGTCCTTATATCCGTCATGAGCACATTAACACTACAAAAAATATTATTTTCTCCTCATCCCTTAATTATCCACATATCATCTACTTTCCAAAAATATTTCAATCACTTTTCATGATTACTGGTACCATATTCTTATAGAAAACCACAATGGACCAATACATAGATATTTCAAAATACCATAAAAGTACCTCAACAACATTATTATTCAATTCCAATACATAATACCTTCAATCCATCCTCTTTGATGATTGTCATGGAAAAGGTCCTTCCTCTATTTAGAAGTAACCGATTAGGTATGGGCATTGAGTTGGGTAGTGCCCTGGTTCTCCACAAATAAGACATTGAACTCCATAATAGTCTATCACTCTATGACCCTTTTCTCCACACAGATAACATCTTTCCCGCCATTTGAGGTATTCCTCAAGGTTCTTCTTCCCTAATTCTTGATGTGTAGAAATCTTCATCTTTCTTATTATATGTTTCTCTTCATTAGAACATGCAAAAAAGTCCATCTTCCTCTTATTTGATGACTTAGGAATACCATAAAAGTTCACCTTGTTAATCATATAACATGATGACTGATTCGGCATAATCACAATATCTTTCTATCCATGCGTTACACAATTTTGTTTATCATAGTCCCAAATTTTTCTATTGGAATCAATGTTAACGAAATTCCTTCTCGTTCCCTCCATTGACTAAAACCAGAAACCATAGTGTAAGAAATTGTTAAAATAACGAGGAACCAAATAATCATAAAAAGTCACTTATGGGATGTCTAACTTATCACACATTCTTTAATCCATGACACCTTAGGTTCACCCAAGGTTATTCATGATCGTCAACATAATTCTAGGACTTTAACCTATAGTTATACTAAACCTTAGATACATCCCTAGACATTCCTTAGAAATATCTCTAGGGATCTTAGTAAAGTTTTCGCATCCTAGTTTCCAAAGTCTAACTAAACCTTTCCTTATATACCTACTGTAGAGACCCATAGCTTGACATACATGGACATTACATTACTTTTGCGGAATACTTAGTACATAGAAAAAACATACACCCAAGGATCGTAATAGTTTAGTGTCTTTGGAAACTCGGAACATAATCTTCTAATCATGGTGAAAGATTTTCAACGTCTCCCATAAAGAACTTCCCATTTTGTTTTCTTACCTAAAACCTTTCTGTATATCCTGGGTAAATGAAAACATAAAATGGGTGAGCTCAAATTCTTAGTAACGGTAAGCATGGAGAACATAAAACAATCCATAAACATTTGAACTTAAAAACATGAACGTAAAACATCAAAATCCTGAGTAGTGACTTAAATCTTGGTAGTACATAAGGAATAGATCACAAAGGAACATTAATCATGATAAAATAGCATGGGAATAAAACATGTAATTGTGGTATCCATTAAGTACATGTTATGATTTCCATAGTAGCCAAGGCATTGCTGCCAAGACCATCATAGTGGACAAAGTCCATTATTGAACCGGGTTTACTTGTCGTTCCATCCCTGTATTATTGAACCAGATTCACTTTTCATTTTATCCATGTCTATATAATGAGATATTAATCTTTACCCAATGTATTGGAGGGAGATATAGGTCCCACCCATCTAATAATGAAATCATTCTTTCGTGTTCCACAAAATAAACATAAATCATTCATCATAACCAAATGAATAAAATGGGTTTCATAAACATCATCCCATTATAACATAATCCATATAAAACAATGTATATAATTTCATCATAAAAAAAATCAAACCATGTAAATAATAGAGACATTATTCTTGAAACATAACCATATTAAATAATGTCATTATATATGGAAAATAGTTTTGATAAAACACTTGAAATGAATTCTTGAGGAAAATATCTTTTCATCTTCAAAATCATTTTATTTTCACAAAATCCCATGAAAATTTTAAAAGAAAGGGATTTTGTTGAAAATAATACGGAAATCATTTAGAGGAATATTTATGTAAATAAGGTGTTATGAAATCATAAAAATCCATTCATGCTGTATAAGTTAAAAAATATTCTTCTCATACTTTTAATGGAAAAATCAAAAGGTACCTCGTTTGGTAAACAAAAGAATGATTCCTTCCATACTATGTGGTAAAAGTCCAAAATAGGTAAACACAATTTTAAACATACATTGAAGAATAGTAAAAACTTTATGAAAACATTTTTTTATAAAAGATGGACATGGATGATAAATGTAACCCTAGTAAATACTGATGAATAAACAATCTCGGATAAGAACAAGATTGGAATAATTATCCTTTACCTAAGGTCCAATTTCTTTCGTATGTGACTGAGACTCCTGTATAGTGGGTTTAAACAAATTATTAACTTATAATAGAACCATAATAAAATTTATGATATCATATATGATTCATTATGACTTTATATTTCTGTACATTTGTCAATTCCATGTTAAATCAATGTTTTGAGTAAAATCGTTTCATTTATCGTACGTGTTTGGACTTGTTGTTATTGATATTATTACTTATATCTTTATTTAATAAATTATAGAATGTAGAACATGATTTATATATAATATATATTCATCATATAAATATATATGATAGATCGATAATTGGATTGAAATACACCATACATTGAGACGGTAGGTCGTACGTACGCATGAACACTATTTTTGTTTCCTTATTGAATCGAATGGAATTAAGTAAATGAAACATATATGTACATGAATAAAGTATCATTATTATGTAATATATTTCATGATTATTTATTATATATACTTTATAATTATTCTTGAATGGTTAACATGGATAATTAATCTCATCGCGTCGTGGAGACAGTAATCCATATGTATGCACGAGCGATGATATCGTTCCCATAATTATTGAATGGAATTGGAGTAGATGATATAATATCTCAAAATCAGTATGATTTTATAATAACCATATATAGTAAATATTTACACCATTATACCCATCCATGTATGGTGTTGGTGAAAAAATAGATTACACCACAGCATGGAAATGGTATTCCGTACGTACGCACGCGCGGTGATTTCGTTTTCTATAGGATGGATAAAAGGTGAAATGGGGTTGTTTAATATTTATAATAACATATCAGTATATTAGTGATATTTATGTAATTACTTTATAATGAAACAACTAAATAAGAGGTAGTTCAATAAAAAATAAATTGAAAGAATCGGCAGAAGAGATTACCTCTTCCTCAACACACCTCCTTTAATCTTCCTCTTAAGGGACTAGAGTTGGTCTTTTGAGAAGAACAGAACCTCCAGAATGTGACTAGGGAAGTTGAGAGGAGTAATGGACAGGGGTTGGATGAGATTTAAGGTTAAAAAATATGTGAAGAGGAGAGTCAAGGGGTTCCCTTTTATAAGAGAAGAGAGGGGAACTTTTGGAAACCTCCAAAATATTAATTTATAATAAACTCAAACCCCACATAAAAACTTACAAAGTGACTCAAATTTAGGTATGAGGTAAGATAGGTTTGTAATATCATCAACCAATCAAATTTAGACATGTTTTTATTATATTTCTAACCTTATCATTTTAATTTATCATTATTTAATTAATTTATTTATTTTTTGTGGTAATAATATTCTAATTTTTAAATTGTTAGAAATACTTACTTATCCATTTTGAGTTTTCCATAATTAGATATATTTTTACATTTTCGACCATAAAATTTTAAAATTTCAATTTTTAAATATTTTTGTGATTTTTAAACAATTTAAAAATATGTTATTTTTATAAAATATCAATAGTGCCAATTTTGACACTATTCAATTATTTGAATTTAAATAAACTCCACATAGAAGATACATTCAAACCAAAGTATTTAATAGGTTTTTAAAATGTAATATTCATCTAAAAAATTTCTATAGCACATTAATTTGTTCATATAATATTTATTTTAATATTTTTAAAACCCTTTATTTGATATTTGTCTTAATAAAATAATTACTACAACATTTTTGTATAATTATTTAATATACTTATTTTTTGCAAAAAAATAAGACACAACGATGAAGATAAATATAATAGATTTCATAATAATAATTTTATTCTAATTTATCATCTTAAAATCACAACATTTAAGTTTTTATATTTATTAAATTATGAAGGTGAAAACGTGGACATCATTTAAAATAAAATATAATAAATGTCATATTTTGTTTTATAAGGCTCCAAATGACCCAAAAATCTACCCTTGGTCTCTTAGGGTATAGATATACTCGACCAATATGTTTTGGTCATGTGTTTGGGCTTTTTATGGGTAATCTATTATTTTAATAAAAACTATATTATTGATTTTTTACTAAATAAATAATTTCTACATAATTAATGCATAAGCTATTAATGTAATTTAATATTTCATAAAAATTACAAATAAATTAGCATAACAAAGAAAAACATTTTAGATTTAAAATGAGTATTTTTAGTCGAATTTTTATTTTGTATAACCTTACTTTAAAAATACGTTAATTATTAAATTTTGAGTGAGACATATTTCACTTTCTTTAAATAAAATAAATTAAGGGTCTTAATCACATCCACGTGGGTTAAAATAGATTCCATTTAGACCCAAGAGTTCTTTAGGGAAAAATATAATCATAAAATTATATTAAGGCAAGTGTTAGCGTAATTTATTAATATTATATTTACCCTTAATTACCCAATTTACCTTTAACTATGGTAAATAAAATTTACCATAGTTAGTATTCATAATTCCTAAATATAAAAAGTATCTTATTAACATAATTTGGAACAAATGATTCCAAATATGGAATCCATTTTTCCAAATTCAATACACAGAAGTTGCAGTATTTATTTTAAAATTTATCCCACTATTGACAAAATGAGTTTTAAAAGTAAAAATGTTGCAAAAGATTGAAACATTTTTACCTTTGAATTGAGTGTTAAATTAATGATAATGACTTAAATTATATTGAATGGTAAAAAAATATTATATTTATACTTTAAAAATTTTATATTTTATAATTTAACTATATAAATTATCTTGATGAAAAAATTTGTATTTAAGAAAAATTTAGCATATTTTTACTATTAATCAAAATATGAATGTTAATTGAAAAATATAAAAAATTTATCCAAAGTGAATTTTTATATCATTATTTCAATGAATGAGTTTATTTTGTCTAATTTAACTTATAAACCTTTCAAGAACTAGATTTAAAGTAGGTGTGCCATCAAAAGGCGGCCAAACAACATTTTATGAAAAATACTTTTTTTAACCGAAAAATTTATTTTGTTCTTATAACATATTCTAGAATATGTGTAAGATGAATTATTATATAATAAAATTCACAATTTAGTTAATACTATTCATAACAGCTACTTCATACAAATATATCGCTGTTTAGTGAAACTCGGTATTGTGTACAACACACGATATTGAGGAAGGTCGCTCTTGCGTGCAACACAAGCCAAGAATAGTGTTTTCATATACTACAAGATAATACGGTGTTGCGTATAGAGTAAGAGACTCTTGGTGTAGCATACAACTGAAGACATTAATAAAATTAAAATGAATATTTCTCATAAAATCTCAGGGTGTTACATTTCATATGTATGAGAATTTGTGTACCCAAACAGTCTAATATATATGTGAATATCTATGTTTAGTTTTTTCTACATAAGTGAATAATTAACATACTCCACTTCATCCAGATACATTAATGTGAATTTATACTTATGGGAATTATCCATGTAGTCAATTCTTCTATAAACATGCATTTGGATGATTAATGGGTCACCAAAGTGAATAAACCATGTATCATAATCCAGGATAAAGAAGAAATCCCAAAAACATAAACAAATCTATGTATCATATTCATATAGGTATTTGAGTATGACATAATGGATTTTATCCTTAAGCACTTTGTGATAATCCTTGAATTCAATGCTCTGAAATGTATTTTCAGATGATGCAATATGAAATATGGTTTAGTGATATTTATATAATGATATGGTTATCATGATAGTTATGAAACAGGTAAGTGAAGTTGAATAATGGATGTGTAATTAGAAGTTTAAAGTATGGTGTTGATCAATAAATGGGACTCAGTGTAATCATAAGACATGGATTAGGGGAATTAGACTCTAAAACTGAGCATAATTCTATGAAGATGAGAATAATACTCTTAGAATAAAGCTTCATTGTGGCTATAATAATGATAAAGGAAAAATTATAGGACTTGGAATAAGTGTATAAATTCTATGTAATTCTACTGGACATAAAAAATTTTAGTTTTCTGTAGGATAATTAATATATAGTGGATTTTTCGAATGAAGAATAAATAATTCATGATGAGTATCTGATGTAAATGAATCCATGAACATGTCAATTCTTCATTCATATATTAACATATTCACATTTAGATTAAATGAATGCATATTTATCATAGAGAGATGAATAATGAGAATCTAAGAAATTAGAAATCAAAGAGTGTGAGGTTTATACAGTAAATGATGAAGGATACACAACAATATTTACTAGAGAAGAATGCATATCATGTTAGTGTCTTTATATTGACATATAGTTTCTATATCCAGTGATTATAGTTTTAGTTCTATGATAATGTTTTTTATCATGCGAGTAGTTAGTGTTTAGTCTTCTAATGTTTTAAATGATAAGAAGATATGGCCCCAAAATTTGTATATAGATGAAGATAATGAAGAACGGGATCTAGGTGTTTTTAATTATTGAAAATATTAATAATTCAAATAAATTATTCACATTGGATAGTGAATACAGAATTATAGAATAGAGAGTAATGAATAAATAGAAACTATAGTAGTTATTTATATATATTTATATACTTATATAGTGAATAAGATTGTATCTGTTCAGTTTGAAACTGTGATTGAAAAATAAAAGATAAGAAGAGAAGTGAGTACATTTCATATCTTTTTTTCATGAATGAATAATAAGATGAATTGGATGAGTTAGTCATGAGGCTCACGAGAATAAGAAGGTTTTGTATGTTATAGTTTTTAGATATTGAAGTGAGGTTGTGAAACCTGTTCAACAAGATGAATTCTTTAACCAATGATAGATAATTATGATTTCATTGTTCTACTATGAAATGGAAGAAATTTGTGTTTAGAGTTGTGTATATAAGAGAAGAAGATGATTTTCATGAATTCTACTATTAAATTAAAATAATACAAAGATAATAACATTACAACACTACAACATTCAACAAAATTAACATCTTGTGTAGGAATCTTTGGATGTGGTAAAGAACTTGAAGAAGTTTAAAACTTTCAACATAGACTGCATAAAGATCGAGTGGGAAGATAAAGGTTGGACTAGGTTAACAGTATCCTGGGGACTCATGATTATTTTTTTATCACCCCTACTAATGTATAAGGGCCCACACCTATATTCAATATTTTTTAAATCCAAACCTCTATAATTGGTCCCTCATTATAGTGAATAATTACTATATTGGTCACTGCCACATAACCTAAAGACTAACTACTCTTATTCAGTAGAGATCCTCCAAAAACCACATGTTCTATCCTTTACTTACTTTCATCTACTTTAATATGATAATTAATATATAATAAGATAATAAATATTCTAATATATATAAGGGGTAAAGTGATAAAAATATTAAATTAAATTAAAATTCCCTAACATTGATTTTTATCCACCCCCTCTCAGTGTTGAAAATATCCCAAAGTGGTACTAAAAAGTGGCATAAAAGGGAAGGTTCACCTCTATTGGATTATATATTTTAAGTATTTCTCTTTTTTAATATTTTAATTTCTTTCCCTTTTTATAATGACGTGTAGTTTTAGGGAATATTTTTATGTATTAGGTCGGAATCTAGTTTCTTCTAAGAATGTGTTAAATATGTGTAAAAAGGATAAAACAAGGTTAGATAATATACACATCTTATTTATAGAAAATAGGAGATTCAGGTTCCCCATTCCATTATATTAAAGAGGATATATCTAGTTTGGAAAGAGAATATAAGTTAGTTGGTGTATCTTCTACAAAAGAAGTCAAGAATCCCCTTTACCTCAATTGGATCAAGACACTCAAGTGATCAAAAGGTATTTATTAATTGTTTTCAAAAATCAACTTATGAAGTTCCAATCACTAGTGGTTGTGATAAGATGTCAGTTGATTTTTCAATTGATTTATTAAAGTATATGATGCATGGATTTATAAATAGTTAGTCTACATTGTCTTTTTGATATTTGAAATCATACAGGATGTGATCACTCATCTTGAGATGATCCCATAATTATTATATAATTCCCTAAAAGATAATATTTTATTATATGCAAATATCTCAAATAAATTTGGAGCTAAGGAATCCAAAACTATGATCCTTAAAGAAAAGTTCTACATGTTTGAAGAGGTGAATCTCAACACAATCCAAGAGAAGTATGAAAACACTAAATAAATTTAATAAATTACAATTATATTCGAATAAGATAAAATAGTTTTCATTGATATCAAAAATTCTTTGTTGGATGTGAAGTAAAAAAATGAATCAATGAACATGAAACTACTATTTAGGGAAAAAATATAATTTCTGAAATGTAAAATGAATGAATGAAGAATGGACATAAAGATAATGTAATTATGAATGAATATTAGAAAACCACCCTAAATATGAGGTGTCTATAATTCATAAATTATAAAAATTAATTTACTGAGTCTTCAAAAATCAAAGCGAAAGGTGATGTTATAACAAATGATTAATATAGGATTATATTGATAAAAATACCTATAACATGTGATAATAATATCATGAAAATTTTTAATGATCATTCTAAACTAGTGATGATGAAATAGGTAGCAACCATATTAAATTATAATGTTTATTCTGAATCTATATTTAAAAATTCTAGAGGAATAAATAAAAGCTTTATAAAATTATGGGTGTGGAAAAGTTAAGGTAAATATAATACCGTGAAATCTATGGTTAAAATAGGAATTTTGTGTTTCGGTTACCCAAGAAGATCAAAAGAAGACTAAAAACATTTTGCTTCCAAATATAGATAGTAATCCATGAATGAAAAAATAAAAGTATATAAAGGATCTTATTAGAACAGTAATAGATTCTAGAATTGTGCATTGGATTTTTGGTACAATCCCCTAAATTATAAAGAATAATGGAAGCCCATGTTAAGGGGGATCAATCGAGTGATGAATAAGAAACGTCCACATATTAAGAGAAAACAGAATACTTTAAATAGATTAGGAATTCTCAGAAATATTAATGGTGTATCAAATAGTAGTGGTCATAGGTGGGTGGATTTATATCTCAACATGTATCAAATCATTATGGTAAGAAAATACCATAAAATTTGATGTAGAAGAAATAAATATCATTTTGATGAAAACATAATAATGTTTCCAACCAAAATTACCCCAAGAAGATATAAAAGAAAAGGATGTCATCGTGTTAAAAAACATTAATTTAAATTGGATTAAAAAAAAGTCTAATAAGACGAGAAGGAATGTCACATATAAAATGTTTGATGTGAAAAAGAACACACAAAATATTCCATGTGGATACTCCATGAAGTTTACCAATTTTCTTATTAGTTTTCTTGTAATAAGGCTAGTATATTTGGAAAAATGAATGAAATTTGAGTTATAAAATCAAAAAATTAGTGTCAAATGTATAGATAATAACCCAAATTAAAATATAAAACTTCATGATATTTTTTAATAGGAGAAAAATCATATGACAAAGAAGCACTATGTATGAGGAGTGATATTTCTAAACACACTTTAATATATTTCTCGACAATAATTCCAATTCAACAATAATTCCAAAAGAAGTGGAAATTTGAAAAGGTTGATATAAGTTCCATAATGACTCTTAAAGATATGAATTTTGAACAAAAATAAATTAAATATGTGGTTAGTTACATTATACAAAAGGTTAAATCATATTTAATTTTTAGATGTGATGTATTGATGAGTGGAGTATATTGAGTAACATGGTTGATAAAAACGTCCCAAACTTGTTGCTTACATTAAATAATAAGAAGAGTCACTTTCTTCCATTAAACTTTGTGTATATTTTTTTTATTACAATGTATAGTTAAGGAAAAGTGATTTATAATATTAAGGGGAACCTCTGTAGGAGGGATAGTTTTCCATTCTAAACATCCCATATGAAGATGTCACCATCTAATATTGATAGCTCATTTTGAATTCTATAAAATATTATTATAGGGCCAAATTTGATGAAATTGAAGGATGTAGTTACTATCAACACATAATATGAAATTGAATAACATGTCATCTTGGTATGATCATTCAATTGTTATTCTAAACTAAATCTAGTGAAGAAGATCATCCTTGTAGAAATTGCGGAAGTTCTAAAATCTAGGTATCCAAATATTAAAGATCCATTTTGTTGATTTATTTACAAGGAGATCCTAAATCATATATATTTTATAGATTAATAATTTTTAACATTTTTATGAATTTATACTTTATGGGGATATAATAGGATAATGTATAAGAATATTCAAAAATAATTATATCATGAAAATATGAATATTTTGGAAAATGTCTAAAGAAAATTTCATTGAAAATTTGTCTATTTCTAAATTATCTAATCATCGGTAACTAAAATACAATAATTTTATAAAGGGGGAGATATTAAATAAAAATAAATGGAAAAGAAATATCAATTTTAATAATATTGAGAGTTATTTCTTAGAACTGGCATCCTTCTTTGTACCTGAATGTTTTTACCTACTTTTTGATGTGAGTACGTGAGTTTCAGGCACATTTATTTCAATGATTAATTTAAATCATAATTGGTTTCAAGGGATTATTTCATCATTTATTTTTTTGGAAAACTATAAATAAAGATAAATATTTCTCATCTTATTTGGTGTCAGGGTTAATTGAAAATGGATATATTTCTTATCTATATCAAATCCTCTACTTCTCTACACTGAGAATGGATCATGCAGAATTTGAGTGAGATGATTGATCACACATTTATTAAAAATGAACTAAGAAAATTTTACCAAGTAATTTATATTTATTTTTAATTAGGGGGTGTGATAGTGAACTTAAAGTCTGATTAAGAAAGTATTATAGTGGAAAGGAATAGAACATATATTAACACTTTATTTTGAAGCTATTTCCAACAAATAAGAAGTGTTAAAATTGTAATACAAAATTTTTAATGATGCATTTTTTCAAGTAATTATTGTTAAGGTATTTCAAAATGTTGATGAAGAATAAGTATCTTGTATGTTTAATTAATATGGTGATTATGAAGTATTTATTATGAATTATATGGAATCCATGCTTATTGAAGAAGATATCCTAAGAACTACGTATGGTCATACTAATTGAATTAAGACTGGAAGACACCTATTTGGAGTATTATTTAGTGTTAATTACTCTTATATCATCTTAGATGTATTTGATATTGAAAGAAAAGGGTTATTTAAATATTTGGGGACTTATATGAGTAATTTCTTTCTATGATGAATATAAAACAGAGAACACTTGGTACACCAATTTTAATAGAATCACATATCATGATACTAGTCATTGTGATCCCTGTAAAATTACAATAATAATAATATTGAAACAATATTGAGTAAATAAAAGAGAAGAATATAATGTTAGAGATGTTTTTTGTAGAAGTGTAGAACTACATATATAAATCCGTATACACATTCCATGTACTAAAATATTTATGTATTGTATTTTATGCATAGGAGAGTCAAAAAATTGAAATAGTTTGATACATATGTAAATATCTATGTTGGTGTTTTCCTGCATTTGTAAATTATCAGCATTAATGAATTTATATGGATGTACATATGTGAATTTTTACATATGGGAATCATATGTGTAGATGAATATTATATGAATGTGAAATTATACATGTAATGGGTCACAAAAGAAAAAATCCCACATGTATGCTTTAGTGAGGCTGCTGAAATCCCAAAAAAAATCTATAATCCACATATGGGATCTACATGTTCATTTGATTATGATGTAAGAATTTATATCATTATACAATGGGTGAGATTATAAAAATATAAAATAATGGAAGATAATTTTAGATGATTCAATGTGATATGTGATTATATTGTGATATGATTATCATGATGATTTTAAAATATGTATGTGAATGAAAATAATTTAAATTGAATTTGATGCTTCAAGAATGGTGATGATTAGCATAATTCATTAAAACTGATTATAATATATTGAGTAGGAGAATAAGGCTCTAAAGTTGATTGTATGACTCTGAAGATGGGGATAATACTGTGAAAATGTGAATAATAATTTGATTATATAACTTCAATGGGGTTTCAAAAATGATAAATTAATGATTGTAATATCTTGTCTAAGTTAATGAATTCTTCATAATCCCACAAGACAAGGATAATTTGAGATGTATGTAGGAAAATGAATGTGAAACAGATTTTGTGGAATGAAGAATGAAGAATTTGTAGGGGGTATCTGATGTATGAAGTAATATGTGAATATGTCACTATTTCATCCTTATATTGGTGTATATATGATGATATTAAATTCACACATATTGATCATAGAGACATAATGAAGGTGAATTTGGGAAATGAATAAGAAAAGAGTGTAAGTATTATGCCACAAATGATAATGGATCGACAATAGTATTTACTAGAGAAATATATATAATGAAGGATTGGTTTTAAAGAATAGTTAAGTTACATCAATTAATATATACTAAAATACTCTTATTATGTATATATCAAGTAGTGCGATAATGTTTATAATCAAGATAGTACATAATATTCATCTTCATGCATTTCAATTTAGCATAATATATTGTTGAAGTTTGTGGATATAGCCGAAGACAATGACAATTGAGATCCATGGGTTTTGAATTACCAATAGTCTTTGTAATAAAAATCATATACTCACACATGAGAGTTATTACATAACTATAGAATAGTGACTGATAAATAATCCTATACTATAATAATTATTATTATATATACATTTTTTTAGATCGAAGAAGACAATATGGGTTTGGTCCAACACTATGATTAAATATTGAATATTGTGGTGTTATGATGAAAATGTTTTGACTCAATTGTAATCTTGATATATTCTTTGAGTTGAAGAAAATAAAGAAGAGCCATTGTCAATAATATTCAAAAAACATGAAAATAGAATAATATAAAAGGGTATTGTACATATCTCTTTACATAAGAAAAAGAAGTAGAATAATACGAAGAAGAAGAATTGATCGTGTTATTAGTGAGGTTCAAACAATAATAAGGTGTTGTTTATTGTTGGTTTCATATATTTTAGAGAGGGCTTACAACTAGTATATGAGGAATAAGTAATGGTTGTAAAAAATCTTTTAACACTGATGTTTTAACATTAGATATTAACTAATTTGAGTTAAATTGGTTTTAACATCAGTTATTAAAATAATATATTTGAAAAAACAAAATAGAATAGGGTTTTGAATTTGGTTATATATGCACAAAATGTTAAAAGTATAATTTCAATCACACGAAATTTATTTTAATTTTTTCACAGTGTGATTTAAAATTTTAAAAGTCTATTTAAATTTTATTACATCATGGGAAAAAATATTTTCATGTACATTATATAACATTTCATTTTTTCACTTTTAATATCTTCAATCTAGTCCTCTTAGTTCCACATCAATTTTCCATCACGTCTTTATTCGATTATTTCAATATTGTATTTATCCCTATGCTCTCATCATTTAATTTCTTCATTATTGGTTTTCTTCAATAGTAAATTTTTTGATGATTTAATTTTTTTAATGAATAATAATTCTTATGATCGAGTGAAGAAGATAAATATTATTCATAATATTTTCCAATTATAGTGAAAAATTATATAGCAACAATCATTGTGCATTTCACACAAGATATCACCTCAAAAGAAGTCGAATATCAATAAAAAAGCTTATCAATTTTAAGGACACTACCACAAGAACCGAAATTAAGTCCAATATTTAGGTTTATTTTTTATCATTTTTTTATAATTTTTAGTTTATATAGATCTTATGTTCTTCCAAGTGAGTAATATTAACGTATTATTAAAAAAATCATACACTTTTGATGTTATTTTTTTTATAATTGATGTGGAAGGTGATTTTCAATATCAATTATCTAGAATACCAACATAAAAAGTTGAAAAGTTTCACTTCAGACATCAGTTGTCAAAATAACTGACAAAAAATCCTAAATAATTATTTAAATATCTATTTATTTAATCTATGTTATCAATACCACTTTCAAAGTTGAATGAATTGGCATCATAATGAAAAATCATGGTAGAGGTCAAAACACAATATTAAAATATAATTTTTTTCTAGTGAAAACATGCACCTATATAATAAAAGTAGCATTCTTGTTTTCTTATATAAAAAGGAAGAAGGTTGTGTGAGCAACAATGCATACAACAAAAGAACAAGAGGAGTTCCTTGTGTACTATTGTTGTAACACCCCCCATTGATAAAGGGTTAAATGACTAAATGATATGACTCATGTCAACAAGGTACACCTTTATTTTCAGGATCCTGACTGATTGGAACTCCACAGTTAAGCATTCTTGTCCTGGAGTAATGATCATAATGGATGACCTTCCGGTATGTTTCCCAGGGCTTGTGTGAGTGAGGACAAAACACAGTATAGAAGATATGTGTTGGCCTGTGGGGACTAGAATTAGTCAGATGACCCTTTCGGGCATGTGGGTGGGACCCAGGGTGGAAACCACATGTCTGCGGGGAAACAGGGGTACGTGGAAGGCCGGGACCCGATGACCATGTTAATGCAGGGTTTCTATGCTATCACTATGACCAAATTGTTACATTTGGTATCAAAGGTGGTACCCAGCCTTAAGCGTGCTTGACCTGGAGTAGTGATCAGGATGGGTGACCATATAGGAAGTTTCCTTGGGTGGGTGTGAGTGAGGAAAAACACACTGGAAAGGACATGTGTTGGTCTGTGTGGACTATCATTAGTCAGATGACCCGTTCGGGCATGTGGGTGGGACCCAGGGTGAGGACCATGTGTTTGTGGGGCAACTGGGGTACTAGGCGGGCCGGGACCCAACGACCTGATTAAAACTCCACAGTTAAGTGTGCTTGGCCTAGAGTAGTGATCAGGATGGTCTATATGAGTATATGGTTATGTCGTTCAGTCTAACAAATGTTCATGCAGTCTTCAAGGCTCTGATGAACCGATGGTTCCATCCATACTAGGATTCCTTCATGGTTGTCTTCATGGACGATATCTTGGTGTACTCTCACACTATACACAACCATGTCACGCATCTTGAGATCGTCTTGAGTACACTCATAGAGAACCAGTGATATGCTAAGCTCTCAAAATGAAACTTTTTGATGGACCAAATTCACTTCTTGGGTCATGTAATATCAGAGAAAGGAGTATCAGTAGACCTAGAGAAAGTGAGAGAAATAGTTTCCTAGGAGCAGCCGAAAAAAGTTTTTTAGGTACCGAGTTTTATAAGGCTGTATGGTTACTACAAACGTTTCATACAAGACTTTTCACACTTAGCAGTGCTGCTAACGGGCCTAATTAAGAAGGGTGTGATGTACTTGGGGCCAAATTCTTGTGAGTCAGCCTTTCAAGAGCTGAAAGGGAGGTTTCCTTCAGCACCGATACTGGTATTTCCATAGCCAAGCAAGGGATATATTTTGTATTATGATGCATCAGGTATCGAGTTTGAAGTAGTGATTTTGTAGGAGGGAGGATTCGTTGTGTACGGGTCTCTATAGTTGAGGCCCCATTTGAGGAATTACCTGACACACGATCTCTAGTTGGAAACTGTTGTTCATTCTTTACACTGTTAGAGACACTACCTATTGGGAGAGAATTTTTTGGTTTTCACTAACAACAAAATTCTCAAGTATATCTTCACTCAGCATGACCTAAATTTGAGATAGAGAATGTCGGTTGAGTACCTTCAGTCTTTTGACATTGATATTGCCTATATGCCAGGAAAAGGCAACACAGTGGCTGATGTATTGAGTAGGAGGAATCAGATACAAGCCGTTCAGGAGGCCAGTATTGAGTGGAAGCTTATGGCTATGTTCTCTGAGATGAATTTGGAGGTGCACGATAGATCAGGGCAGATGTTTCTTTCTTCTGTAGTTGTTACCTCTACTATACTTGATCGAGTGCGAATGAGGTGGCCATCAGATTCTGAAGGCCTATTCCTATGGGAATGTGTGACTGTAGAGAACCAAAATTCTGGATGGACCATAGGTGAGGATGAGATCTTGCAATTTCAGGGGAACGTGTGGGTGCCAGAAGACATACGTGAGGAGCTAATGTGAGACTTTCATTTCTCAGTTTGGTTGCCCATCCAGCTGTCACAAAGATATATCGTGATCTACACAATCATTATTGTTGGCCAGGTATAAAAATAGGAGTTTCTAGTTTTGTCATGAGGTGTTTCACCTATCCGCAGGTGATGGTGGAGCACCAGAAACTGGTAGGTCTTTTACAATATTTACCCATTTTTGAGTAGAAATTGAATGATGTCATCACAGACTTTGTGACAGATCTATCGAGGTCTCCTTGAGGTAATGATGCAGTTTGGGTTGTCATTGATAGACTCAATAAGGTTGCTCACTTTTTACCGATTAAGGTGACCTTTAGTGTTGATGAGTTGGGAAAGTTTTACATTCGATAGATTGTACAAATACATGGGGTTCCACACTCCATTGTTTTAGATAGGGATGCATGTTTTACTTCTCGGGTCTGACAGGGACTTCAGAGGGATTTGGGTATACAGGTACATTGGAGTAAAGATTACCATCCCCAGACAGACGACCAGTCTAAGTGTACGATTCAGGTGCATGAGGACATGCTTCGAGCATGCACCCTAGGTTTTGAAGGTTCTTGGGAGAAGCACATACTTCTTGTGGAGTTTTCCTACAACAATAGTTTTCAAGAAACTATTCGTATGGAACCATATAAGGCTTTGTATGGTTTGCCATGACATTCACCCTTATGCTGGTTGGAGGCGGGAGAGGCAATTATGTTGGGTCCTTGTCTTGTCAAGGTGACCACATAGAAGATTGAGTTGATTCAAAAGATAATTGCAACTAAATAGTCTCAATATAAGTATTATGTTGATCGATGAAGATGACCTCTAGAGTTCGAGATTGGAGATCAAGTTTTTTTACATGTCACACCGAGGTTGGGACACAGGATGATAAGGAGGCAGGGTAAGCTTTCACCATGGTACGTTGGGCCATTTGAGATTTTGGAGAGAGTTGGACCAGTTTCTTATCAGCTACAGTTTCCTTAGAGTTACCGGGCTATTCATGATGTTTTCCACGTTTCTCAGCTTAAATGTTACTTCTTAGACCTGTCTCATGATTTTCATCCTGAAGAGGTTGAGTTAGAGGTGGACACCTCATTCGAGGAGCATCCTATCTGGGTTGTTGATCGAAATACAAAGGTTCTCTATGGCTGGTATGTTCCTCTGGTACGAGTGCTATAGAAGCATGGGAAATTATATGACGAGACATGGGAGAGGGATACTGAGGTACGATTGCAGTGGTCATATATTTTTATGTATTCTTCTTCTACGCTGCCTTACTAAGAAAATTCTAGGACGAATTTATTTAAGGGGGGATGTTTGTAAGAAACCAGATCTTATTTTTAGGTATTATTTTCTGTTTTCTATTGTTTTTTAGAACATAGGAGTTTCTGGAAATTTTGGAATTACACATCGTGTACTTATATGTACACGTCGTGTACTCTTTTTCCGCACGTAGTTTTGTGCTTTCTATGTAATGGCTGAGCACACAGTCGTGTCTGGTGACCTGAAGACCGCCTAATTCGGGGTCTAGTTAAGGAATGTATACATCGTGTACATAAAAAGTACATGTCGTGTACTTCCTTTTTATTTCATTAAATGGATCAGGGTCGCGTCTAATTGGAAGAAGCATCTTCTTCTTCACCTTCTTTATCCGAGAGCATCTGTATAGTGAATATCTTTGTCAAGCCCTTGATCAAGCATCTATTATCCGAATCTAACTCCATTAGTTGTGTTGGAATCACATTGGTGAGTTCTCTCTTCTTCTTGAACCTCGTTTCCTATTTTCTATTCTCCCATGAGTTATCCTTGGTTGAATGTTTTATACATTTTTGTATATATACTATGTTCTAGGGAAATTCAAGGCCTGAGGTTCACGTATATCTATCTCTCGATGCTGAGGTAGGAGGTTTGTGCTTTTTCATAGATAGTCTTTGAGTTAAATGTGAAAAAGTTCCCAATACCCTTGATTAGGGTATTGCGTGTTTATGTTTTTAACCCTATTATTGGAAGCAATGATTTATATGATTGCGTATAGGTCAATTGAATGTGATTATGGTTAATTGCTATGTGTAGGAAGTGTTTGACCATGCATGTTTTGTTTATAACCATTTGGTTTTTCTTATCCTGTTAGGCTGCTTTATTTCCTTTCCTAGTGCTGATAGGATGGAGTAATATTATTTATCTGACATATTTTTATGTTGTGTACTATTTAGTCAAGTTCTTCTTGAGGATTACTTTGGATTCCATGTATCGTTTGTGCATGATTGACTTACACAGGGTCGTGAGAACATGGTTTAGTAGACCATCGAGAGAATAGATGTGGTGGGATTCTCCAGAGTGTCTATTATTACTATTACAATGTGAGATCATAGGGTAAATTGATGTAAGTGTTTCATCGGAGTGTCTATAGTTCATCAATGTAGGCCACAAGGGGGATGAGACATTGAGTGCTTCCTCAGAGAGTCTATAAGGGAAATTGACAGTGAGTACTTCCTCTGAGAGTCTATCCTAAAGTTGAACCAAAGGGGTTAGACTCTGCGTACTTCCCAGAGGGTTTCTTCTATTTGTTTGGTTGAACAATAGGGGTTACGCTGTGAGTACTTCCTAGAGGGTTACATTATTTTATTTATCTGCTTTCTTGATATATGAAATGGAATGTATTGATTATAGCCTGCCACATATATTCACTGACTGTTAGGCACAGTTCTTTGAGTGGTAGACTACTGGGATTTAGTCTCACACCATGTTTGGGTTATTCTTTTGGGACCAAATGGATTATATTTATGAAGGTATATACAAGGGAAAGAGCCCTTCTACTTCAGGTACATGGCTGCTTAGAGCTCGAGAGCATGGGACCAATCTGAGGCTTGCGATGTTGAGGAGTTGTTAATTGTTTTATTTTTCAATTGGGTTCTGTATAGTATTCTAGCATTGTGACTTTTATGGCTATTTTCCTTGACATATTTATCATGAATCAATTATATATTTTCTCCAATTATTTATATCTACAGTCTTCCGCTATTTACTGTTGTATGGTATATTTACTGCTTCAGCTATTGTTATCTGTTTTACTTCCACTATGTTACTCTGCCAATGAGGGAATAGTTTCCCCACTATCACACCCAAGGACCTCGCATCTAGTCAGAAGCCTCTAGCGTTCGAGGAAATTCCCTTGAGGCCATGTGACCAACTGGTAACGGGGCGCCTCGGGGCAGCTCCCAGGACTGGGATGTTACAATTGTGTAATTAGAATAAGAAGAAAATTTGAAAATTGAAGCACTAATATAAAGACCCTAACCCTTGTATCTTAGAGCCAGTGGTTACTTTATTACATAGAAACAAGAAAAGGGTAATTACATACCAACATACAAAATAGTTTAGTAGTCTTGGTAAAATAGAAACAATCATGAATATCACATTACATACTAAAATATTAAATAGACAACATCGAGAAAGTAAATATTCTGCATCCTTAAACTCAATAAAATATTTATTTCTCATATATTGGGGAAGGAGAAAAATAAGGGTGAGCTCAAATTCTCAGTAATGGTAACATAAAATGGATGATATCATTTTTAAATAATAAATAATCAACATGGAAATGAAAATAACCAGAAAAAACATGCCATTTAATCAATAACATGAGTATAATGAATAATATGGTAGGAATAAATGATGATAAAACAATAGAATGTAACTGATCACATGATCTTTAAACATAGACATATATAAAACAACTACTCAAATAATTATACGGACATAAAGAATTAATCATATACTGATGTATTTCATAATACCAGACATCTTAAACATGATATCACAACCTCATTCTAAAATATAATACATAAATGGGAAAGACCACGTCCAAATACCCAAACTAGTTTGTCTAATAAAACCTAATGAAGAATCTAGGGCCTATAGGGGGCCTTTAAAATCACTTACTAAGTTCAATGATTTCATTATATGAATTGAGATAATATAAATTAAATACATAATCAACAGAAGCATTCGTGGTAAAAAAAATTCAGACAAAATGTTAATATTTTCATAGTAAAATTGATCACAAACCATCTAGAGAAAGTATAATGATGTTATCATTACAACATATCTACAATAGATAATATGTATACTGAAGGGTTATTGAATTTAGGGATTATAAATATCATAAAAATATTATTAAAATAATATTGAGGAAAATACCATTCTCATTTTGAAATCATATTTTAAAATAAAACAATTTATAAAACTTTAGGGAAAACTTTTTCTTTGAAAATGGCCACATAAACTTGTAAATTAATATTTAAATAATTGGATGGCTATGATGGTGGTAAATTCTATTCCTAATATATAATTAAAGATAGTCCTTTCACACTTTTTTGAGAAATGTAAAAAAGTATCCCATTCGGAAAAAAAAGAAGATTCAATTTAAAAAAAATAAAAATGTTAAACAAGGGTTAAAATTAAATTAATAAATCATTTTATAATAGATAAATTATTTTTTAAAATATTTTAAATAAAATATGGATATGTAAGAAAAGTACTCTCATATGAGTAGAAAAACAAAGTCAGATATACTTAAAATCATTATATTAGTATCTTGGGTAAATAAAGAGAGTAAAATGAAATAAAGAATTATAATTTATAGAAATTAATAGAGCAGGATAAAATAGATATAAATATAAAATATTTTCCCCAACAGAGACATAAATATGAACAATCTTAAAAAATGTTTTCATTTTGAAATAAACCTTTGTCGCATTAGTAACTTTTGAATCATAATCCCCCTGGAAGAATAACTTAAAATGAAAAATTAAGTTATGTGGATATAAAATATTCATATTGTAACATGTCAAGGGGAATTACATACACCACAAAAAATAAATAAGTAGTATGACATATGTCTCAAATAAGTAAAAGTGAGATGAGAAACCCATACTTCAAGTTCCTCTTACTTAAAATGCATTGTAAACTCCTATATGATAAATGCGAATTCATGATAATTAAAAAATAGAATAATTTACGCAAATTTAATATAATTTATGATCCCTTTATAACATTTGAACTTAAATTTATCAATAGTTCCTTATTAAAATCATAATTTCCAAATATTAACTATTTTGATTTCTCATAATAATTTAGGTTTCATAGTTTTTTTCCTTGTAATTTTTCTATGGTTCCGTCATATCCAGAATGAAAATAATGATATAAATCTAATATATATTAATTATATAGTAATATGTATTAATATTAATCCATAAAGTTTGGAGATAGAAAAAATTAATGTGACAGCAAATGGAGGTGGTAAGCCGTACATATGCATGGATGCTGTTTTCACTTTTCAATAGATGAAATAAAATAAATTTAAATAATAATTAACCTCAAAAATAAAAATTATAAAATATATATCATATATATTCATTTTATATATCCTTACTACTATCTAATTAAAATAAAAATAAAAATTAAGCACATTGCTTCATGGAGGTGGTGGGACACTTGTACGCAAGAGTGACGTTATCATTTTTCAATAGATTGGAAGGTAATAAGTTAGATATGATATTATCATTATCAAAGAAAAATAATTCATAAATATAATATTTAAACTTTAAAACCATAATAATACCCATGAAAAAATATTACGAAGAAAAATGAATAGAATTGCTACGTGGAAATTATAATTCGTACGTACGCACAAGCGATATTTTCACATCCCATTTGATTGGAAAGATGGTGGATAATGTAGATTTAAACATCATAATAACATTTTAGTATATTTAAGTTACATAATTTAGTATTTTATGATAAATACTATAGATTTAGAGGAGGTAAATAAGAAGTAAAAAATGAAATTAATCAGTCAAGGTGATTACCCCTTCTCTAAAAGAACTCATTTAGATCTCCTCTTAAGGATCTCAAGGATGGTATTTTGGGGGTACCACAACCACTATAATGTGGATATGTTTTTAGGGTATGTTAAATATATAAGGATTAAGGTGGTGTAAAAAATAGATGCATGGGGTATCCTTTTATAAGTTAGTGGAGGGGTATTCTTGTAATTTTTTATAGAATTAAATTAATATAAATTATCTTTTATTACCAAGTGGATAAAAATTAATATACTTTGAATATAAGATGTGTAAGATTCTAAATATTATCATCCAAAATAATTAAATAATTTTTTTTATTATTTCACCCTTAACGTTTATTTTTAACCCTCCATTATCCCTTTTGACAATTACCTTAATATTAATATTTCTTACCCTTTAAGGGTGATAAATGTTACCATAAAAGGACATACAGACTATAAATTTACCATGGTTGACGGTTTCAACCATATCCAATTAATTTGGGAAAAAAATTAATTTATTTATGAATATTAAATCATTTAATAAATTAGTGTTTTTTATAAAATATTATTCATGTCATTTTTAACATGATTCATTTAATATTACACTAGATATATCAAGAAAAAGGGGGAATTAAAATCTAATACTTTCACACTTCCATAAAATGTCTTATATATCTATAAAATTTGTGAGATACAATACTTCATTCAAATTATAAAATTTTTTATATTGTTAAAATAGTTTATTCGATTTTTCTATTAATTGAAGGAATATTCTGTTAGTGTTATGTTAGCATTTAATGTGATTATTTTATAACTAAAAATTATAAATAAATTATAAAGATAAAAAATTGTTTTTATTTAATATTAATATTTTTTACTGAATATATCCTATGTGTATCCTTATTTAAAAAACATAAAGATTATTAAACAAAGATATTGTCATTTTTGACTTTTCATTTAAAAAAATAATATAAAGATAAAAATCACAGATAAATGAAAAAAATATTATATATTAAAATATTTGATGATTATGGATGAATTAGGCTCATAAAATAAAATTAATGAAATTTTTAGTGCAATTTTATAGTCCATATCATATTATTTTTCACCTTAATTACTAGATTTACCCTTATTGTGCAGATAATTATTTACTATACTTATTATTCATAATGAAAATAAATAAAGGGGACCTATATAAAAATTTTATAACAACTAATTAAAAAAATTAGTCCCTTTTTAATGGTTTAGTATCTATAATTGGTATTAGTTAATTTAAAATCAATACATAAAACATAATGAAAAATGGTTTTTTAGAATAATACATTTTATGTATAAAACGATTTTATACAAAATTCCATTATAAAATTGATTCTGATTCACTTTATTCGGTATTTAATAATAAAATAGAATTAATTTTACTTTTAATTCATTTTAAAACAAAATTTAAATGTGTAAATTTTGGAAACAAAAATATAGTTTTCAATAAAAATCTATATTTTTCACGATTCATTGGAAAATCAATATTTTTCAGAAAAATATGAAAATTTCCCCCTAAGATAATTTGGGTATTCTAATTTCAAAAATTATATTATTTTTATAAAATATAATTTATAATGTTCTATAAATTGATTATAATATTTTCTCCCAAAAAACATTAAAATTAATTTTGAGGAAAAAGTACTTCCGA
This sequence comes from Viscum album, assembly GCA_963277665.1. Taxonomy (NCBI): domain Eukaryota; kingdom Viridiplantae; phylum Streptophyta; class Magnoliopsida; order Santalales; family Viscaceae; genus Viscum; species Viscum album. The sequence continues at coordinate 1,922,840,951 of OY728128.1, read as the reverse complement.
AGTATAAAACACATTTACTAAAAAGGGAGTACATGATAATTTTAATTCATATATATATATATATATATATATATTTTGAAAAAATATATATTCAATTTATATTCAATTTTTTTAATAATTTAATGTGTTTTTAATGTTTTCTCTAGAAATAAGAAATTAATTCTCAAAATAGGAGGTTCAATAATTTCAGCAATTTTAGACATAATATATCATGAAACTTGTTCATGACAAAAATTCCTTGATCACATGAAACATTAAAATTGAATTCCAACTTTTGAAACCAGTAAATTTAGTGAAATCCTCCAAAAAAAATAAAACCATGACATGAATACATTACTAAAGGTGAATGTTATAATTCTAAACCCACCAAAAGATACGAGCTATGAAATCCTAGAGATGGATGCTTTATCAAGATTTTTTTCATACTTGATTTCACTATGTGAATTTATATTATACATAATAAAATATTCAAAGTAAAATTTATTTTATGCTAATACATTACATGATATATTAATATATCATTAGATTTGTGGTCTTATATATAATCCATCACCCTAACACTGGAAAAGAACAACCCAAACAACAAAAAAAACTCTTATTTTATTTTAATTTTTTTTCTATGTTTTGTTATATAATTTGTCTTCATCTATTATTTCATAATTTGGTAATAGTTTACTAATGTGAATTATTCCAAAATATATGTTATTACTCATTTCAATTCCAATTTCTATTTCAATATTTATTTTCACTTCCTTATCCAATGTTTTAGTGCATTTCTTCTTTTGTTACTCAAGAAAGAGTTTTGTTTTGTTATCATATTGCTTTAATCAAGGATTTAATTAATTTGAACTACATAATAAATGTGTTACGCATGGTAAAAATTTATATTTCTTATAATATTGTAGTTATCATGCACATCTAATCATCTGAGGTTACAGGTCGAGAATTGGGGTGGCTTAGATCAAATGAGTCCTTAAATAAAAACTTTTGTAACACATTAGATATTAATTAGGTTAATAATTTTGTTAATAATATTTTTTTGAACAAAATTTCTCTGCAGAATTTCAATAGAAATACCCAAACCTAATTGGAGTTAAGAGGGATAGGACCAATATCCAGTAATTCATTCTTCCCTTGAAGATAAGCATATTGAACCTAGGTTTTTTACTTCATCTAGACCAAAGAGTATCTTTCATCATAGGTAGATACAATTGGTTTGACCGAAAGCAATTGGTGACCTATATAATAATTATCAACCTAAGACATTGGAATATCACAATCTAGATCTCATAATACCTTTTTCTTAATCCATGAAATTGATCCTTATACCTTATCTTTATTCTAAAGTAAAACCAAACTATATATGCCTTATAAAACCAATCTTTTGAGTGTCATATGAGGAGTCCATCTTTTGGGTTCTAATCTTTGGGGTACCGTATTTTCCTAATTTTCTCGACGGGTTCGACGTAATTTTCAATTTTGTTGTGCCTTTGTTGATAACATACTTTGGAATTTATAAATATCTAATCTAATCAATTCCTATGTGAAATCAATGAGATTTTGTAGGTTGGTAAAATTTTGGATCCATTTCATGATATCAGTTATCTATTAGGCAGGGTGACATTTGGTGCAAACCTAGGATTACCTCACACCTCATTTTCTCTTTCCCAATTCCTTTTACAATTCTCTAACATGGAATAGAACCTACATATACTTTGTCATCTAGTGAATTATCTAGGGCCATATGACTCATTCAGGGAACATTGACACTCAATAACTTTTTTTATCCAAATAATAAAGAGATATTTTTATGTATTTTGTTGTTATATTAAGGCTGACCAGAACAACATTTCATCGCTTAACCCTCAAAATCTTCAATATACACCACCTAAACATCATGTACAATGTCCAGAACTACAACATAGCACCATTATGGACTATGGATTTCCATCCATTGGTGGTGTTTCTCCCAACATAATTCCTCCACCAATCTAGGAGAATACTTTCAAAATACAACATATACTCATCAATATGAACCCAATCCTTGGAAAATTTAGTGGAATTTAGTGAAAAGATTCATATGAGCATATTTCATTTACATTGGATGTTTTTTACACCTCTAAGAGTTATGGTGTGATGTCTGATTTGATAAAAATTATTGTTTTCTAATTTTCCTTCCATGATAGATCCAAATATTGGCTCATAAGTGAAGCTATTGGGTTCATTATGAATTTGGATGATTTATCCAATATATTTTTAGAGAAATATTTCTCACCAATACAGACCTATAATCACATAAACAATTTCCATAACATCATCCAGGTGGATAGAGAATCAGATTATCAAGCTTGGGATTGAATTAAAGAGTTGACTCTAAATTACCCACATCACGAAATTAATGTGTGGCTATGGATTCAAACATTTTTTCATGGATAACAACAAGCTTCATGTAATATATTGGATACCACCACTGATGGGGGACTCCTGATCAAAATTATATTGGTTGGGAGAGAACTTTTAGATGAAACCTACAACAATTATAGTTTGTGGAAGAGTGACCAAGGACTACCTTGATGCAGAATTTAGCTGGTGGAAGAGAATAATCGTCGTACAGCCCAAGTTGAAGCCCTCACCAAGAAGCTGTAAATTTTTTCTACCTTGTCCACTCCAACCTCCTCTTGTCTCTATTATAATAATTCAATCTTATGAAATTTATGGAGTCCCACACCCATACAAGGACTATTTTAAATGAATTGAAAAACCCTAAAATAAATATTGTAATTACATATATTATAATCAACAAAAATAAAAAATTAAACAACCCCAACAATACCAACATTTGTATTATCAACAAATATCATCTCAGCATCTTCATTAATATAATCAAGGCTACTACCAATAGACGAGTGGTAAATCACCCCCACAAAATCTTGAAACACCTGGTTACCCAACTCAAACTATAGATCCTTGACCTCAACTTCCATTTTCTCAACAACCTTTTCCCCTAGAGCCCTAAAATTTCTACCCCAACAATAGTTTCAGTAAGCTCCCCCAAGGAGGCCACAACATGACCCACATCAACAATAAAATCTTGAGAAAATTTTCAACATTTTTTTTAAGTTAGATCATAGGATGACTACCTTGGAAACTGAGATGTAGAATCAAAGGGATTCCCTCTGAAATTGGGAGCACCAAGTTGGAAAAATCTCAAAAAATCTATTGAACTGATTACTAGGAATATTTCAAAACAATACTAAGACACATATGATAGTGGAGGACAAGTTTTTGTTCTAAGGGTGTGAAAAAATGTGGAGTTTTTAGCATCCACATATAGGTGGGGAAAAGAAGTTATAAGAAACAGAAATAAGTGTGATAATCATTAGTAAAGATAACAATGATAACTCACATAAAGCTGGTTGAGAACAAAATTATGAATCAGATCTAGGAGAAGAAGCACTTATAAAGTAGAAACCTGAAAAGGAATATGTTTATTTTTAACCGAAAACATAAAAATACCCTCTTACATTTCAAGAGGGAATGTGACAAGTCAAGATAAAGGGGTAATACAAAATGTTTTTAGAGATGTTTAAGTAGGTATATATCAATATCTCCTTTGTATACTCCATCAATTAGATGTCTAATTATAAAAAAACTATTGAAGTATTTTATATCAAATGAAAGAATAACAGAATACCTAGGAGTTATTTACTTTAAATAATCACAATATAAATTCGTTTAGTAGAAGCTCCGACCAAATATTTGAGACCCCGAAATATTCTCCATTACCTTCACTATAGAAACATGCAAATTCAAAAAATCCTTTTATAACCTCAATGAAAGTATTAATATCATTCTTATGAGTTTATTACAAAATTTAGGGATATAATTTTTGAAACCAAAAATAGTTTCACATTAACTAGATGGAAAATCCTTCAAGTACAACTGAGGAATTCTCGACGATGTTTTAGTCAAGTTTGGAAAATTCACATTTCCTACTGATTTTCTTATTTAGGATATGGGAGATGAATTTGATGTGTCCATCCTTATAGGGATAAAATTTCTAATCACAAAAAAATTATTGATGTCAGTCATGTAAGGATTATTTCCATAGTGATCTATGAAAAATTGGTGTTTTTTTTAGTTAAAGACACAAAAAAGGGTGGAGATTAATTTTATTTTCATGCCATATTTATGACTGATGCAAAAGATGATTACATGACCAATGAAGAAGATAAATCAACCATTTCTCTTGAAAAATATTATTACAGTGATTATAAGGATGTGAATTATAGAGAACCTCTAATGAGGGATATCATTCCATCATTTAGACCCTCAGTCATCATAGGGTCTCGCCCATTTTTTCATACAGTGCCTTCAATGGGCAATGAGATTCTATTATTGAGGAAGAATATACTATGGTTAGTGGTGTTGAAATGTTTCATTATATGTTAATTGTTCTAAAAATGGTTAAAAATAATCCTTATTTGATTATAATTATCTCTATGAGTTCTCTTACGTACCTTGGACAATCATTTATCTCATTAATGGATGAAACTTACCCATCACCAATCGAACGGTTATTATTTATATATGGAATGATGGGAATATGGAGGACTACATTCTCACTCCTTGATACCCTCAAAGCTCTCATCTCACATTATTTGATAGCATAGGGTCCCGTCCTCTTAAGTGTGTTGAGCTTATTTGGCCATATTCCCCCATGAAAACTATTTCAGACCCCCTAATTCTCTTATTCCATTTTCACTTAATTTTATAAAATTGTTATTGTTTATTATAAGAAAAATACTCCGAAAAATGTATTAATATACTCATTTTTATAAAGTTTACATGTACTAAAAGTTGTTTTCAGTTCATAGATAAATAAAATGTAAGAAAAAAAATTAATTTCAGTCCTAAAAAGGAAAAAATAATCAATTTATTAAGGTGTGGTTAAAGTCAAGGGGATAAAACCAATGATTGGAACCCCTAAAGTTCCAGTAGAAGAATGTGAAAAACCCAAACATCTACCCAGAGGTGACTCACCCTTATGATTAAAGAAGAGGTTATAAATGATTTTGTAAAACTTCTATATTTAGGCATAATATTTTTATTCTTTAATATTGAGTGGGTGAGCCCGCTATAGGTCTTCCTAAAAAAATAAATCTTAAGAGTTATTAAAAAATTATGATTATTTAATGTCAACTCAAACCATTACTAGAAGGATAGTATGTGTTTATTATACATATCTCACGATGGTGACTCAAAAAGAACATTTTCAGCTCTCATTCATGGATTAGATGCAAGAGAGATTATATGTAATTGAACTACATTGTTTCTTATATGGATACACTTGATATTACCAAATTGTATTTGAAAAAGATGATTAATTGATTACCACATTCACATTCAATTTCATAACATTTACATATCAAAGGATGTCACTTGGGAAGTGTAATGCACTAGTACCATTCATGTGGTGTGTGACCCACATTTTCCATTATATAGTGGAATAATTCATTGAGATAACCATTAATGGTTTCTCTATGTAAGAAAAATCCTTCAAGATTTCTCTACAAAGTTTGGATTTAGTACTAAAGCACTATATAGAGAATATCCTTGTGATAAACTGAAAATAATATCAATTTATTGTCAAAGTAGTCATATTCCATAGACATCAAAATATGAAATAACAGAATGGAATATGATCAAACCAAAATAGAGGTTTTTAATGATTTACATAAGGTCATGATAGTGAAAGGTATAATAATTTTTCTAGGCCATTCACCATTTTGTACAAGATTTTTCTAGAATAGCCTACACACTAACACACCTATTGTCTAACGACACTCAATTAGATTTCTCTAAGGATTTTCAGAAGGCATTAAATAATTGAAAAATAGCACAGTGGATGCTCCTATCATTTTATCTCTCGATAGGGATAAGGACATTGAATTGATGTGTGATGCCAACTATTTTGATGTGGGTGTTGTTTTAGGATATAGGGTTATAGATATGTTCCTCCCCATATATTATTCCATCCATAACCTAAATAAATATCTGTTTAGTTATATGACCACAATGGAGTTACTAGAAGTGGCATTTTCTTTTGATGATTTTCGATCATACATCATGCTTTCTAAAGTTTTGGTGTGTACAGATTATGCAGCATAGAAATAAATATGGGGAAAATGGATACCAACACATGATTAATATGATGGATCCTATTACTACAGGAATTTAACATAAGGATCAAATACATAAAATGGATTGAAAATGTAATTTTTGACCACTTATATTAAAATCCACTATCAAGTTTTGAGCATGACGAAAATATGAGTATTTAGAATGATTTTCTCGATGAAACAATTTAAAATATAAATATGCAATTGTGACTATAGTTTTATGATATTGTGTACTATATTTACATGACATCACTTTATACCCACATTTCCCCTATAAATATATAAAGAAGTTTTTGGTCAATACATAAAACTATTACTAGGAGGAAAAGCTATTATTTTGGCATTATATTATTGGATTGATGAAATTTTACATCCCCAATGATGAAATTCAAAGCATTATTAAAATATATAATATGTCTCTAGTAGGAGGATATCATGGTGATGAACACACTATGGCTAAGATACAAAGTGGAATTTCTATCCCACACTCCATCGGGATACGAGGAGCTTTGTACATAGTTGTGATTGATGACTGGGGATGGACACCATTGGAAAATGAAACAATACATCCTAGAACCATATATCTGATTTATAAATATTATATGTTTGAGAAATTTATTTCATAGGATCATTATCTAATTCTTATAGAATGTATTAAATTAGTGTCAGTGTGAACTATGTTTAAAAGTGTGTAAAATACAAAGCCACCACCCATGAAAACGACAAGTTGGCGATTAGATTTTCAAGAAAAACATTTTATCCAAATGTGTATTTCCCCAATTTCTCATTAGTGATCAAGTAACACACTTTACAAATACGTAAATTAGAGGACTACTTGAAAAATATGGAATTTGATACAACACTGGAACTCCTTATAACCTGAAAACAACTGAGAAAATAAAATTATCTAATTTGGAGATTAAACCAATATTATAAAAGATTATTAATACAATATGGGAGTACTAGTGACTCATTTTGGATGATGTTTTATATATGTATTTATTGGTGTATAAATCACCCATCAGTACTACTTTATTTTGACTTTTTTATGGGAAGACCTGTCACTTTCTAGTCAAATTGGAACATATATCATACTGGGAAATTTAAAAACTAAACATAGATGATAAAAATGATGGAAAATAATGAATTATAAAAATTGATGGTCAATAAAAGATTTTTTAGGTCACTTATGAAATTCATGAACGTTTAAAGAAACAATAATCAAATGGAATGACTAACTCATCTCATGATGGGTCATCACACTAGGGGACAATGTTCTACTCTTTAATTCCCATATAAAGCTATTCCATGGGAAAATTAATTCCCAACAATATGGTCCATTTGAAGCCATCAATGTTTTTTATATGGGTTGATTAAAATATAAATATGCAAAGTAATTTCCTATTATGTTCAATGGTCAATGATTAAAAATTTACCAAGAACCATTTTCAAGAGGGGTGTGTTCTTTCCTTGAAATTCATTTGACTTGATGTATCTATCTAACTATAAAAGTTAAACTAACATCTGATTATGATAAAACCCTTTATAAGTTCCATAGGATATAGTTTCTTTTTGGAAGTTTAATTCTCATAAATGCTAGTATCTAGACAGAGGTTTTTTGCTAAAAGTTTTGTAAATGGCCTAATTCACATCACGTAAAAATATATTCTGTGAATCTATTGGAAATTAGAAAAAACATTTTTCATGTTTTACACATCATGAATGATTTACATGGTGTTAATAGCTCATGATGACTTTAAAATCCATGATTCTCGGGAAAAAAGGTTTACCAAACTCCCCAATGAGTGTATATGTCCATCGGCCTCCCCCCTCTCCTGACTGCTTCCCTTAACCTTCATCCTTCCTTACTTCTCTTATTCCTCTACCATTAAAGCCTCTATTGTAACATCCCAGATAAATAAATAATATGACATTTTTCATATTTACTAATATTTGTAAATTTAAATTTAATTTTAATTGAAAGGGGATGCTATGATCTATTGAATACCTCATATTCAACAATGAGTTTCTTTGAAAACTTACGTTGCACACAACGGTGAGTTATAACAGAAAATAATATAATATTATTATTAATTTAAATGGTAGTTAATGCCTAGTCGTTGTATTGGAAGGAATGAATATAAATAACTAAAATATAATTATATATGAATTTTAAATATTTTTACTTTTATCCAATAAATGTTAGAGGCGTAAAATGTGAATGAATCTAATTTTAGGCATAAATACTCTATTATTCTTTTAAAGACCGATTTACCGCCTTAAATGGAGAACCCTTTTTAAATCTATTCTTTTAAATTTTATATGTTCTATTTGAAAAAATAAAATACTTCTTTAGAATCAGGACATAAAAATATAATTTGAGTAATTTTTTTTGTATTTTTCTGATAAAGATCATTTTTTAATGAATAGTGAAAAATATTGTATTTTAACTAAAAAGAACTGCCTTTTAATCTAATTTATATATATGGATAGATTATTATTTTTAAATGTTTTTAAAGTTTAATTAGATTATATTTTTACCATTTAATTCAAATTTGGTTATTTTAGTCACTTTTACTTTGAATTTGGACATAAACAAGTGTCAATCTTTTGATAGTTATTTTGTCTCAAAAACGCAATTTTTGTTTTGAAAGCGGGAATTAATTTTAAATTAATTAATGAAACTTATATGTTTTTAATTTGGTAAAATATACATCATTTTTGAATTCATAATATTTAATATTGCTTAGTCTGAATTGTTTGGTATTTTTCTAAAAAACATCAATTTTTGATGAATAGTGAAAACACTCAGTAGTAGTTGAAAAGCTGAATTTTTCATTTAAATAAAAATTTACCACTTATATGAATTGAATTTTAAAAATATAACAATATGGTAGTTATTATTAAGTAAAATTTGGTTTAATATGATTAAAATAATTTTTGATGAATAGTAACTATTGATTTTTATTTTTCGTGGTTAAAAGAAAATAGGGTAATTCACTATAAAAACAATATTATAATAATATAAAATTACCTTAACACTTGTCCTTACCGTATTTGGTGATTAATGTCCAACCAAGACAACCCTTGGGTGAGAATTGTTTTCTTTGAAAGCCATTTGGGTAAGATAATGACATTAATAACCTTTTATTTAAAGTATAAATAAAAATATCATAAACATGTATTGTTTTGCTAAAAATATTAAGGTGGGGTTATATAATTGATATATTTGACTATAAATATTAATTATAAATTTAAAAATATTTCCTACATCATGGTATTTTATTTATAATTTTTAGACATCAAATAAATAAAATTATTTATAATACAATAATGATATAGTGTTAACCTCATTAAAGAGTGATTTAAATAAATAAGATTATAAAAATTAAATAAATATCTAAAACTGGTCCAATTATTATTGGATAATTTTATTTCTAACATGAGTCATATTATATTCTACCTTAATTAGTTTCGGACCTTTAGAAACCAAAAATCATTATAAAATAAAATAATATTTTCAAACTTTCCTAAATATCCCCTCCTCCCCCTTATAAAAATCTCTCACAACTAACCCATTACCCACACCTCTCAAGCCCCTTGGATCATCCAACCTCTCCTGAAATAATCTCTCAATATCCGTATATTCAACCTAGAATCCTTACCTTTGGCATAATGGACTTCAATAAAGCATTTTTGGTTCAAACCAACGTGAGTTACCCAAATTAATGGTAACATCTTCTCTTAAGTATTTTTCTTTTATTTTACTTCTCCAATCCCTTACCTATTATTATTTAATTCTTTTATAACAGAACCAGTATCATAAATATACTAGTTTTTTTTTAATTATTCTCTCTACACTTAAAGAGACCTCTCTCTAATGGGTAAAGAACATACTATTTCTGTGGATGGCGAACTACTGCCTCACGAAATGATGATTGTTCAATATTATTCTACCACCTCTTATGGTGGAAATTATGATGGAAATATATTTATATTTGAAATATATTATATTTATATTGTCTCTTTACTTCTATATTTACCATTTATAGCATACCTTTATGGTTTCCATAATGGGTAAAAGTGATAATTTCATTTTGAGGAATTGTGGACTACCACCCCCTCAAAGTGATATGACTCGTTCATTCCATATGATCGATGTATAAATGATGGAGTTAATGAAATTATATATTATATTATAATAGAATTATAATATACCTATATATCATTATTTATTTCAATCTATTAAAATATGAAATTGAATTGAAAGTAGCATCCAAGCATACGTACGACTTACCTTCTCCATGAATGGTGTATCTCATTTCTTATCTCCAAATATTATGTACTATTATAAAAAATATATATATATACTGTATATATATAATATATATTATATTTAAATAATTAAAGTTATTATAGAGATAATAGACTTTTTAACCACATGGAAAATTTGTAATTATAATAAGTTAATTTTTATTCAAGTTACGAACATCGACAAAATGTCCTATATGAACTCTAATAATTAACTAATTGATATAGAAAGATAATAATTGATATAAAAGTAATAATAAAACCTGAAAAATGTTCTTAAGAAGTTAAAAATTAAATTAATTTTACTATTCCGGAAGAACAAGGAACATATAAGACAAATCGGACTTGAGGTAAGGGGTTTCTTCTCTCACTTTTTATTCCGTGAGATTTCCATTGTTCGCCACTTATTTATTGCATGTGGTGTATTTTTTACTGACATTTGATATATATTATATTTATTATCTTTATATTCATGTTATTGTGTGATTCATTTGGTTGATATTAACTTTTGGTCATACGACTCGATTGATTACAACATGGTAAGGGGTTTTCAACTCAGTTTTTATTCCCGTGAGATTCATGATATATTTTCCACAATATCCTTTTGGGGGGTGTATGTACTTTACATGATTGAATTATTTTTTTAATATAATTTAATTTATGGGTAATTACATCTTCATTTTATGATCCTTATTTCATGTGGTTTATCTTTCTTAAGTTACAAAATCGATAGGGGAACCTTTCACCCTCCTCTTTTTAAAAGACTACTTTTTGTTTCATCTTTTAATTTAAATTTTCTTATGTTGGGATATTTTATTCTATATCCTTATTGCTATAAATTTTATTTACATGTGATGAGATAACCTCTTATCTATTATCAACTAATTTTTGAAATTTTAATGTGACGTCGTTGGGCTGTCGAATTTCTATAAGAGAACTTCTTAACCCAATTTCAATTCTTAGGGGTTAAACTTCTACTTCTGAATTATGTAGTACTATGAATATGTTTGAATGACCTCTGATTGTTTAATATCCACACATATTGGGTGTATTTTTATTTTTCACACATAATTATGTCATTGATTTATCCTTAATCTAAGGATATGATCTTTGCAATAGACTTTGTCTCAATTTAAATTCCATTGAAACTTATATGTTTTTTATACACGAATTTTCTTTTTTATGGCATATATACTGCCCTTTGACATATTATATCATGAATCTCATTACTCTCATGATATTATTTGATTTTATTAATTTTATTCCTTAATTATTTGTATTCAAGTGTCTCTCATTTATTTAGGAACTCTTAAACTAAAATATCATTTTAATTGTTTTAAAGATTTATTCTTCTAAATATTTCTCATTGATGACCATGTTTTCAAAATGGTTTTAAGGATTTATTTTTATGGCCATTAATGTTCAAAAAAATTAATAACTTTAAAATTTTCAAAGTGGTATAAGACAATTTGATTCAAAAATATCTTTATTAAATGTTTTTAAAATGAAAAAGAAACCCCTTATTCTTTGTTTTTGGTGTTTTGGTATTGAGAATTTTTTTTGAAGTCGATTTATTATTTCAATATATTGAAATGATTTATTTTGATAAAAATGAAATTTTATTTGTGAAATATTTATATTTAAATATTTTTTTGGGTTATGATTTCATAATGGTACATAGACATCTAACAGGTGGTTACATGATAAACAAAATGATGGGTGGTGCCTTGATAAACCAGGATGGGTGGTTATATTATAACCTCCAATGCATTGGGTATGAAAGTCGACCATATGGCTATTTCATTTATTGATATGTGTGGAAGTCGACCATATGGTTATTCCATTTAAGTATGTTTATGTACCAGGTTACCTTTATATGTTATGTGTTCTTTCTATGGATTTTATGGTAATATTTTTGTAACACCCCGAGCTTCCACGATACACATCTCTTTCAATAATGCAATAGCTTGTATTGTACGCACGTTCGAGAATCTAACACACCGCGACCAATCAAAATAGAAATTATGAATAGTAATACCCACTTTTTGAAATTATATATATGTTATATTTCAAAATTTAATTCATTTTTGGATTCGGAATATCGAAATTAGCCTATTTTGAATTTTTGGTATTTTTCTGAGAACTTCCAATTTTTTATGAATAGTGAAAAATACTTAAAAACAAATTTTTTAATAAAAATAATTTATAGTGATTAATTAAACTATTGACTGGTTTTAATGTATAATTAGAATATATTTTTACAATTTTATCCAATGGTGGTCATTATAATTAATTTAACACCGAAATTGGACATAAACAATTGTCAATCTTTTGATATATATTGTTTCTTAAAAACACGCTATTTGTTGTGACAACGGGAATTAATAATAAAACTAATTAATGTAACTTATATGTTTGTAATTTTGTAAAATATACATCATTTTTTAATTCAGAATATCAATTATATCTTAGGGTGAAATTTTGGCATTGTTCTGAAAAACTTCAATTTTTGATGAATAGTGAAACAACTAAGTGGTAGTTAAAAAACTGATTTTTCGTTTAAATGAAACTTTACCGCTTCTATGAATTGAATTTCCAAAATCCGACATACATGGTTGTCATTAGGAAGTAAAATGTGGTTCAATGGAATTAAAATAATTTTTTTGGCGAATAGTAACTTTTAAGTTTAATTAATCGCGATTAAAGGTAATTAGTGAAATTTCAGGTAAAAATGATATTATAAAAATATGAAAATACCCATACACTTGTCCTACCGTTATTGGATGAGTTATGGACGACCAATACAATCCATGGGTCAACTTGGGGACCCCATGGAGGCACTTGGGTAAAAAAATGACATTAATAACTTTTTATTTAAAGTAAAAATAAAATTGTCACAAACATGTGTTGTTTTACTAAAACAATTAATACAAGGGGTTATATAAGTTAACTTTTAAACTAAAAATATTCATTGGAAATATAAAAATATTTCTTACATCATGGTAATTTTTTAATAATTATTAGACATTAAATAAATTAAATTATTTATGACACCATGATGATGCAGCGATTACCTCATTAATTAATGATTTTAATAAAATGGAAGGATAATGTAAAATCTAAGAATTACACTTGTCCAAAGCCTATTGGATGAGTAGATTTAGAACCCTTGTCACCTTATCCTCTAAATATATAAGTTTGGACCTTTAAAATCAGAAACTCATTATATAATAAAGTAACATTTCATTACTTTCTAAGAGTGACCCTCCTCTCCTCTTATAAAAGGCCCCCACCACTACCACCTTACTCACACCTTCAACGCCTTTTGGCTCGGAAAACCTCTAAAAAAATACTCTCTCAACTTCCCTCGATTACTCCTAGAAGCCTCCCTTTGGGATGAATTATTCTCAAGGAAGCCTTTGTCTCAAATCAAAAAGAGTTACCCGATTTTAAGGTAATGTCTTCTCTTATGTTATTTTGTTTTATTTTGCTTCTCCAACCCCTTAACTCTTTTTATTCATTTCTTTTGTAACAAAAATAGTATCATAAATATACTAGGATGTTCTTTTAAGAATTATTATAGCTACACTTACACACACCTACATCTAATGGTTAAAGAACATATTGTTTCTGTGGATGGTGAATTTCTGCCTCACGAAACGATGATTGTTCAACACTCATATAACACCTTAAAAGTTGTCCATTAAGGTGTCACATTATTTATATATGATATATAATATGTTTACGTTTTACTCAAGCTTTTGTATTTTTCATTTATGGCATACCTTTATGGTTTCCATTATGGGTAAACGCGATATCTTCATTTTAGGAAGTGCGGACTACCGCCCCTCAAAGTGATTTGAATCGTTAATGCCATATGTGGGATGTATAAAGGATGGAATAAATGATATTATATATTATATTGTACTGGAATTATAATATACCTTTATATAATTATGATTTAATTCCATTAAATATGAAATAGAAATGAAAGTATCGTTCATACGTACGTACGACTTACCGTCTCCATGAACGGTGCATTTCATTTCTTACCTCTAAATGTTACGTAATATTGTGAATGAATGTATATAATGGATATATATGATATATATGATATCTAAATAAAGAATATAATTCTGTATATAATGTATATTTCACCACATGAACAACTTGTAATTATAAGAAGTTTATTTTTGACTCAAGTACCAAAGATCGACAAAATGACCGTTATTAACTTAAATAATTACATAATGTTCATAACATGGTAATAAGTGATATAAAAAGAATAATGAACAAGAAAAATGTTCTTAAGAAAATATAAATTAACTCTAGTTTATTATTCAGGAGATTAAAGAACGGTCGAGTGAAGTCGGGCACGAGGTAAGGGAACTTCTTAACCCAATTTCCATTCTTTGGGTTAATCTCATACTTTCAAATTATGTCATGATATTATTTTGTACTATCTTGTATTTATACATTCTTTATTTGTAATTATAGTGAATACACATAATAGATCTATTTTATTTAAAAAAATGATCTTTGTAAGGGACTTCGTCTCAATATCCTTTCATTGAGGCATATTTGGTTTTATACATAACTTTCCTTTATACGGTGTATAAACCCCTTTTACTTTTACTTTTATTCAAAAGGAATCTTTTTATACAAAGCATTTTTACTAAATGAAAAAATGAATCTTTTTTCTTACATATGCGGCGACAACGACTTCTCTGCCGCTGTGACTATTATTTGAGTTTCGGATTCCTCTATAAGCCATAACTTTTTTTTAAAATGAAAAATAAATATCAGGTTTTAATTTTATTTTATTTTCATATTGAAAATGGTTTTGAAAGTGTTTTTATTATATCAATGTGTTGTATTGATATCTTGTGATTGAAATGTGGAAATCTTATGTTTCCTTTATGTATATTTTATGTGATATGGTTATGTTATGGTTTATGATATGTTTAAACCTGTTCATATGAGGAATGCATTGGACTTAATATGTGATGGGTGGAGCCCGCTATAGCTCCTCGATGCATCTATAGGTCTCATGAGACAAACTAGTGTCTTGGCACGAGGCCTTGACAAAATATTATTTGTAGTCTTGGCACGATGCCTTGGCTACGTGGTTATGATAGTCTGGAATTATGCATTCCATTATTATGAAAGTGGTTATTCATCTTTCATGTGATTATTGGACCAGTAGAATATCCATGTGAATAAGTAAATGGCATTATTTCATTTTACTTTTTCCATATTATGTTGAAATTCATGTTTAAAAGGACTTTGTTTAGTTATACATTGCCTTAAATGATTATGTTTATTTATGAAAGCTTCCACTATATTGTTATCCTTATTGAGCATCTGAGCTCTCCCCTTTCAGTGTTTTAATATTTTCCAAGATGTGAAGAAGTATTTTATGAATGACCCGTAGGGATAGTCAGAAGGGGATATGAGTGTGGAAAATGGAGGCTATGTTATTGCAGTTTTTCACTTTATGATGTAATGTAACATTTATTAATGTATCTAGTGTTTCCAAGGCTACTAAACTAATCGGTATTTCGAGACTTGATCTTTTGTGATCATGCCAATGTTATGCAGTAATGCACCGACTTTGGGTAACTGGGGTCGGGGCGTTATAGTTTGTATTAGAGGGAGTTTAGTTCTAACCTTGGAAGCTAGATTTAGATAAACTCTGATTAGAGAACATAGCCCTAAGATTGACATTGAGGATTAGTATAGAAGAACTTCCTAGAATTTTGGTATTATGGAGATTTTGTGAGTTTTCTGAGCAATACATCCCTGTCTGGATACGAGCAGGTAGAGGTGGCTCTGACACAGATTTACCTAGTGGTAAAACCCGAAAACACCGCTTTGAGCTAGACTCGAATGGGAACTGGTTCACGACAATGGGTCTTGCTGCACTCTTGGTTACGACACCCCCGGGGGATATGCTTTGGAAAATTATCATTTTCTTTACAAACCATTATGAAGGGCTTATGAGTACATACTTACTCAAAGAAAACATTTTTATGATTATGGATTATATCCATAAATAGTTCAATTTATGTTAAGTGTTTTAGAAGTATGGAATTATGTATTTTAATTCATAAACTAATCTAGTTTATGCCATTGTTTAGAAATGGAACCTAGTGGGAGGAATGGAAACTGTATCAATGCACGCACTCTGTGGAGGGATTGCCCTCCTGCTCAAGAAAATTATTGTGGAGCTGGAGATACAACTGGTGCTGATCAACTTATTACCATACTGGGACAACTCACTCAGGTTATGAATAATAACCTTACTCGTATGGAGAGCCCTGATCCGCAATGTGGGTGATCAATTTTAGACCGCTTCATGAGGCAACAACCACCAACATTTAATGGGGTAAAAATCCATTAGTATCTGAGGAATGGATAAACTCCTTAGAGAAAATATTCCATGCCTTGGGGAGTAGCGAAAGAGAGAAGGTCATCATGGCATTTTATCGCCTCACTGGAGATGCCGATCATGGTGGTCACTGATTCAAAACACAAAGGAAGATGATGAAGTATCAAATATGGAATGGATGGAGTTCAAAGATTTTTTCTTAGAAAAATACTTCCCTCGTGACCATCGAGAAGATATGGAAAGGCAATTTCTGAGTCTAAGACAAAAGGAGGATAAGAATGTCACAAAGTATGAGTCTAACATTACAAGGTTAGTGAGGCATGGTGCAGATTATATACGTAACCCAAGAAGTAAGATTGATCATTTATTTGATGGGTTAAAACTTTTTCTCCGTCGAGCCATAGTCTCACAATCTTTCTCGTCGTACAAAGATATTGTCTCATGTGCTATCAAGATAGGAAAGGAATTCTCTAAATCTTATGACAACAAAGTAAAGCAAGAGAATAATAGAGCGGTGGAACAAGAGACAGATAAAGGGAAAAAGGGAAAGAAGGATTTTTCCATTATGTGATAATTGTGGGAAGAATCACCCTGGTACATGCCTAAAAGGAATGGGAGTTTTTTATAAATGTGGAGAAAAAGGTCACCAGGATAGTGATTGCAAGGGAAACAAAGAGGCTATACATGTTGAATGCTACAATTGTAGGGAAATGGGGAATTATGTAAACGAATGCCATAAGCGTCAGGGAAACGTACCTCAGAAAAGGCCAAGGGGTCAAGGAAAATCTTATGTTGTTACTACAGTTGAAGAGGAATAATTAATGTATTGGTTCTTTTGGACTCAAGGATTATATTCTGGTTATAAGGATAATGTGATATATATATAAGGATTGTACAACAGTACTAGTTGTTTTCATTAAGGATTTAATATGATGAAGGTTATCATATTTTTAGTATGTGACAATAATAGAAACTTTAATTTGTTTGTGGAATCTGATGTTATAATTGATTTTAGAATTTAGAGACCTTTTAGAGAAAGTCTAGATAGAGGTATTTTGGATAACTACAAAGGTTGGAATGAATTAAGTTGAACTTTGGATAGTATTGATTAAGGATAAAACATTTATGAAAATTATTTTTGGAATATTATAATACTATAAGTTTTAGAAAAAGGACAACCTGCAGGTTGGGGGATAACCCGTCGTGTCAGACAAAGCTGTAGGAATCGAACTCACAACCATAGTGCAACAGGCCTTTATTACCTACCACTAGCCTACATGAAGTCCCTAGTTATTACAAAATAGTTTTTCTAATCTAAATGGTATGTGTTAATATTTTGAACCTTTTACGATTAGGATAAATATAATATTTTTGAGTTCTAATATCTTTTTGAGTGAAAGATGAGTTTGTGGTAGAAATTAGTTGAAGGTTGAAACTCTACTTATCAAGCATAAATATATATATACCTATCTCTTATTCTATGAATAAATTAATTCTTAAACTTTAGTAAAGGGATATTAAAACAAAAAATGTGTTATCCTAATACCTTATGTCTTGTTGAACTGATAATATATTAAATCAACATAGATTGAAGGCTTTAAGGCCTTCAATTTTACACTTGTTTTTGATTGATGACCTCAATCACTCCCTACAAATATTTATGTTTTTCCTCTAATTATATGTCTCTAATTTCCACCAATGTTCTCCTTATCAAGATCATAATTTGGTGGTGACTTTTTCATTTCCCTTTCCCTCTTATTAAGGCTAAATTTTATTAACCTTATTTCCGATGTGGGTTTTCCACAAAGGTAGTTTCTATTTTCAACCTTTTATTTCCAAACAAAATTTTCAAATTGTGAGGATGCAATTTATTGCAGGAGGAGATAATGTAACACCCCGAGCTTCCATGATACGATGCTCTTTCAATAATGCAATAGCTTGTATTGTACGCAAGTTCGAGAATCTGAAACACCGCGACCAATCAAAATAGCCATTATGAATATTAATACCCACTTTTTGAAATTATATATATTTTATATTTCAAAATGGACTTCATTTTTGGATTCGGAATATCGAAATTAGCCTATGTTGAATTTTTGGTATTTTTCTGAGAACTTCCAATTTTTTATGAATAGTGAAAATACTTAAAAACAACTTTTTTAATCAAAATAATTTATTGTGATTAATTATACTATTGAGTGGTTTTAAAGTATAATTAGAATATATTTTTACCATTTTATCCAATGGTGGTCATTATAATTAATTTAACACTGAAATTGGACATAAATAATTGTCAATCTTTTGATATATATTGTTTCTTAAAAACACGCTATTTGTTGTGACAGTGGGAATTAATTATAAAATTAATTAATGAAACTTATATGTTTGGAATTTTGTAAAATAGACATCATTTTTTAATTCAGAATATCAATTATAGCTTAGGGTGAAATTTTGGCATTGTTCTGAAAAACATCAATTTTTGATGAATAGTGAAACCACTAAGTGGTAGTTAAAAAACTCATTTTTCGTTTAAATGAAACTTTACCACTTCTATGAATTGAATTTCAAAAATCCGACATACATGGTTGTCATTAGGAAGTAAAATGTGGTTCAATGGAATTAAAATAATTTTTTTGGTGAATAGTAATTTTTAAGTTTAATTAATCGCAATTAAAGGTAATTAGTGAAATTTAAGGTAAAAATGATATTATAAAAATATTAAAATACCCTTAAACTTTTACTAACATTATTGGATGAGTCATTTCCGACCAAGAAAATCCATGGGTCAACTTGGGGAACCCATGGAGCCACTTGGGTATGAAAATGACATTAATAACTTTTTATTTAAAGTAAAAATAAAATTGTCACAAACATGTGTTGTTTTACTAAAACAATTATTACATGGGGTGATATAAGTTAAAATTTAGGATATAAATATTCATTGGAAAGATAAAAAGATTTTCTACATCATGGTAATTTTTATATAATTTTTTGACATTAAATAAATTAAATTATTTATGACACCATGATGATGCAACGATTACCTCATTAATTAACGATTTTAATAAAATGGAAGTATAATGTGAAATATTATAATTACAGTTGTCCAAAGCCTATTTTATGAGTATATTTCGAACCCTTATCACATTAGCCTCTAAATATATAAGTGTAGGACCTTCTCATTATATAATAAAGTAACATTTCATTACTTTCCAAGAGTTCCCCTCCTCTCCTCTTATAAAAGGCCCCCACCACTTCCACCTTACTCACACCTTCAAAGCCTTTTGGCTCGGCCAACATCTGCCTAAATACTCTCTCAACTTCCCTCTCTTAATCCTATAAGCCTCCCTTTGGCCATAATTCTTCTCAAGGAATCCTTTGGCTCAAATCAAAAATAGTTACCCAATTTTAAGGTAATGTCTTCTCTTATGTTATATTGTTTTATTTTTCTTCTCCAACCCCTTAAACTCTTTTTATTCATTTATTTTGTAACAACACCAGTATCCTCAATATACTAGGATGTTTTTATAAGAATTATTCGAGCTACACTTACACACACCTACATCTAATGGTTAAAGAACATACTATTTCTATGGATGGTGAATTTCTACCACACGAAACGATGATTGTTCAACACTCATATAACACCTTCAACGGTGGCCATTAAGATGTCACTATATTTATACATGATATATAATATGTTTATGTTTTACTTAATCTTATCTATTTTTCATTTATGTCATACCTTTAGGGTTTCCATTTTGGGTAAACGTGATATCTTCATTTTAGAAAGTGCGGACTACCGCCCCCTCAAAGTGATTTGAATCATTAATGCCATATGTGGGATGTATAAAAGATGGAGTAAGTGATATTATATATGATATTATACTTGAATTATAATATACGTTTATATAATTATGATTTCATTCCATTAAATACGAAATAGAAATGAAAATAGCGTTCATGCGTACGTACGGCTTACCGTCTCCATGAACGGTGCATTTCATTTCTTACCTCTAAATGTTACATAATATTATTAATGAATGTATATAATGGATATATATGATATATATGATATATAAATCATGAATATAATGCTTTATATAATAGATATTTCACCCCATGAACAACTTGTAATTATAAGAAGTTTATTTTTGACTCAAGTACAAAGATCGACAAAATGACCGTTATTAACTTAAATAATTACATAATGTTCGTAACATGGTATTAAGTGATATAAAAGGAATAATGAACATGAAAAATGTTCTTAATCAAATTGAAATTAACTCTAGTTTATTATTCTGGATATTAAAGAACGGTCGAGTGAAGTCGGACATGAGGCAAGGGAACTTCTTAACCCAATTTCCATTCTTTGGGTTAATCTCCTACTTTCAAATTATGTCATGATATTATTATGTCCTATCTTGTATTTGTACATTATTTATGTGTAATTATAGTGAATACACATTATAGATTTATTTTATTTAAAAAATCATCTTTGTAAGGGACTTCGTCTCAATCTCCTTTTATTGAGGCCTATTTGGTTTTATACACAACTTTCCTTTATACGGTGTATAATCCCCTTTGAATTTTACTTTTATTCAAAATGAATCTTTTTATACGAAGTGTTTTTACTAAACGACAAAATGAATGTTTTTTCTTACGTATGTGGCAACAAAGACTTCTCTGCCTCCGTGACTATTATTTGAGTTTCGGCTTCCTCTACATGCAATAACTTTTTTTTAAATGAAAAATAAATATGAAGTTTTAATTTTATTTTATTTTCATATTGAAAATGGTTTTAAAAGTGTTTTTATTATATCAATGTGTTGTATTGATATCTTATGATTGAAATGTGGAAATTTTATGTTTCCTTTATGCATATTTTATGTGATATGATTATGTTATGGTTTATTATATGTTTAAACCTGTTCATATGAGAAATGCATTGGACTTAATAAGTGACGGGTGGAGCCCGCTATAGCTCCTCGATTCATCGGTAGGTCTCATGAGACAAACTAGTGTCTTGGCACGAGGCCTTGACAAAATATTATTTGTAGTCTTGGCACGAGGCCTTGGCTACGTGGTTATGATAGTCTGGAATTATGCATTCCATCATTATGGAAGTGGTTATTGATATTGCATGTGATTATTCGACTAGTAGAATATCTATGTGATTAAGTAAATGGCATTATTTCATTTTACTTTTTCCATATTATGTTGAAGTTCATGTTTAAAAAGGATTTTGTTTAGTTATACATTGCCTTAAATGTTTATGTTTATTTTTTAAATCTTCTGCTATATTGTTATCCTTATTGAGCATCTGAGCTCACCCCTTTCAATATTTCAATATTTTCCAGGATGTGAAGAAGTATTTTATGAATGAGCCGCAGGGATAGTCAGAAGGAGATATGAGTGTGGAAAATGGAGACTATGTTATTGTAGTTTTTCACTTTATGATGTAATGTAACATTTATGAATGTATCTAGTGTTTCCAAGGCTACTAAACTAATCGGACATTCGAGACTTCATCTTTTGTGATCATGCCAATGTTATGCATTAATGCACTGACTATGGGTAACTAGGGTCGGGGCGTTACACTTTTTGTTACAAAAGGGTAAGCAGTGATCTTTTATTTAGTGAAGAGTATTTACTACTTCATAAATGTGAAAATTATTACTTACTATAAAGTATTTATGGTCTACTTGTTTTTTGAAAAACTAAAATTTTTCCTTATTTGTGTACCTATTACTGAGTTTTTTCCTCATCCCAAGTTTTTGGAATGTTTTCCAAAGTATATAAAGTGTAATAGGGTTAAGGATGAGTTCAAGGAAAAGTCATGTTTTATAAAACATGGAACTAGACATGTTTCTTTTTAAGATTTTTTATTTTATGAAAAAATTTGATACTGTGTAGTGGTGTCTACATGTAATATTAAAGTTGATATGTAATAGTTATGGCCTAATTCTCTAAAACTCTAAACCAGAAAAGATCATCAATGTGAAATCATGATTTAACTCAAGATTATATAATGTTTTAAGACTAGGGCCTTTTATCTATCCCATTCCCCTCCCTTCCCTACTCATTTCTTCTCATTTACATCTCTCGCAAAAAGACTTTTAGTGGAATGTATTCAAAAAGTGTGGCCCCTTATAATGATTATCCTGCACCTGAACACTCAGTGTTGGATCCTCCCTTGCATCCCACAGATCCATCCCTGCCTTCATGACTGTATGTTTGTTATAATCTGATAGCCTCCATCCATTCACATTATTCTACCAGCCAGTTCTAGGGGGGATACCTAAAACCTAC
Source organism: Viscum album (assembly GCA_963277665.1). Lineage (NCBI taxonomy): Eukaryota > Viridiplantae > Streptophyta > Magnoliopsida > Santalales > Viscaceae > Viscum > Viscum album. The sequence continues at coordinate 1,922,817,755 of OY728128.1, read as the reverse complement.
ATCTACACCCCTTCATGCACTTTTCTAAACCCAATACTAAATTTTTCCTGGTCCAACTTTAGGATAAGAGCATGCATAAAAATGAGATCCTCAACCTGGACATTCTCAAGATGATCATCATGTATGAGGATGTCCTGTATATCATCCAGTGTATAAACCTATCTATAATTATCAAGGTACATGAGGAGACATACAATGAGATATTCCTAGATTTATTGTCCACATTAGAGATTGAAATTTCACAAGGAATATTTCAACTCAGTGGCTGGACTTGGGAGCTTACATTCATAAAGTTCAATCCATGGGAAATGTATTTATACCATTGAACGTCCATGACTCCCATAGCATTCATAATCTATAAATAGTGAATGGAACCCAGTTATGGGGTCCACCTTTTGAATAGTACATTCGGCCCTTTCTTATTCTTGGATGGCCAGAGGAGATTCTTATAGGATCATTAGTCTGATAGAGGTGATCATCTTGGCCTCCTCCATGGGTGGATCATCTTTCTACATGTATTTCTAGTGCACACACTAATATAAGGATCATTCTAGGAGAGAACATGGTATCTTGATGGGGGTAAGATTCAATACTATTATATAATTTCATCAAGAATTTTTTATTCCTCTCACCCCCTTTACTCTTTAGGTAAGACAGATTTGATTGATCTCATGATACTCCACAATATGCTTCTATTGGAAAAGTGTATGAAGTTCTATGAGTGTGATCCGGTGTTTTTTGAGGACATTGATGAGGCCCCCACTCCTCGTGGCCCATCCACACCTGCTCCATTGCCCATCTATGTTCATGTTACCCCTCCTTCAGATCCAACAATCCACCCTTCCTCTATGGATACCAATACAACACCTCCCCCTAACCTTACATATCCAACTAATATACCACCCCCTTTCCATCCTGATCCAATCCACCCATTTTTGTAGACATATAGAATGTTCTCTACTAACACAATTTTCTTATCCAGTATATTATAGAAAACGAGTGGCATGTCTTTTTCATTTTAGCATTCATTTCACTATGACATCTTAGTTTACAACCATTTCCCCACCACCTTCCACTCCATAAACTCACCCACCATGAACAATCACTGACACCACATAGACCTCCATTCACATACAATTTTTCATAGTCCCACCTCCAATTCATGTCGACCTTCCTCCATAGATTATTGTCCCTACTACCCCATAACAGTTTTTGACCAAGCATGATCGATAGGGAAAGGGTAGTGTTCTTTCAACCACATATCATGTGTCATTAATAGATCCATATTCCATAAATTCATACCCAATACAAAGCGAAAACTCCCCTCCAATTATGATGACCAATCCATCTATCTACACTATGACACCTTTTATAGTGTTCAATCATCCTTCCACCACCAACATTCCATCCATAGATCTGGAGGGGAAGATCTAGAAACCCACTATATTGGAGGGCACATCTGATGCTGATAGTAGTGTGTCTTCATACAAAATTTAGTATTTTATATTTATACCCCTCCCTCTATGTACTCTCTTTTGGGTGTATTTCTTAACTCGTTGTATTCCCTATTCGCAGTTGAATGATTTATTATATCTAATGGGGGTGATATGAATTTCAATTTCATGGATTACTTATATTCTCATTTTTATTTTAACATCCAATCCAATATATCTTATTCATCTTCCTTTACTGTGATTTTCAATGAGTCTGTTAGGCCACCCATAGGCCTTCCCCGTGAAATCTTTCTTCAAGTGTCTGATTTATATATTAAACACTAGGGTATGGAGATGAAACCTTCCTAGTTTATACTACAACCACATTAGATGTTTGGTCGGGAAATTCCTATTGTGGAAAATCTCACAAACACCCCAACGAGCTCATGCATACAACTACCAATTCCTACCGGAGACAACAAGCATCTGAGCCGATGACCCCCCCCCCCTGACTAATCATTTTCCATCCATATGATTGATGATTCCATTTTTCTTTATTTATGGGAGGAAACTCATTTTCTGAGTTTTTTTAGGAGTTTTTTATGACATTTGTATTTTATTTTATTTTTATTTTCAGCTCATCACTTGTTCCCGACTTCATTATAGCATGATCCATGAATTTATCTATGTATATTTATACTATTATGTAATATGTGTACTTACCAATTTTTCTATTTCCATATTTCTCATTCCCAATGTAATGATGGTTTTTAAATTATAGGTACTTTTAATCTAACTATTTTTTCAGGTTCTAAGTTTCACATCACTATTTAGCATTTTTTCCCCATGGTATGACCTTCATTACATGGAGATATTGATTACCTAATTTACATTAATAATTACCATATTTATCCTACATATGAAATTATTTATTTTTATCCCACGTCACATTACAAAACAATATGGACAATGTTTTATTTTAAGTGTGGGGGAGACATTATTGAGATTTATTGCCTTCCACATAGATTATTTCTTATATTCCATAGTCTAGGTGAAATGTTTCATTAAAAGTATGGTTTAACTTGAAATCACATTACACCCATTCAAATAAATGAAATGTGTTAGTTCAAAAATGTTGAAATCTAATTTTATTATTACTTGGGATTTTATCATGATTTTTAAGTTGAGTAATTTACCACTGATTCTCATTTCTAGCAATTTACTTTGATTGACTTATTACTGGTTGTCATTCAAGGAGTGATTGCCCTATTTTTTATTCTCATTTCTAAGAGGATTCAAGAACTATATTGTAAAATTATTTTCTAAGAATATATCTTAAGAGATAATTAGGGAATGTAAACCTATAATAACAAGTATTGTAATCTTATCTATTTTTTGACTGAATAAATAAACAGTTAAAATGATTGATGAAATATTTTTTTATCCATTTATCCTAAAACCCACCTATACATTTATCTTTATTAAGCCCATAAAATCTATGAATGACCTTATTTGGATTCAGCAATTTTACAATAACATTTTATCTTTTCTTCAAATGAATAAGTTTGAGAGATCGGTTCATTGATGATGTACATGGGATTCTTACTACTAAGGAGATGTATGATGACTTTTTCAGTTGATATGTGGGGAGAATTTCATGGTTTCTATGATATAGCATTCATGAGTATCATGTTATATATATATGTGTGTGTTGTGTATTATAAAGGTCAAAAATCACCATTACTAGATTGATCAATCTTATAATGGATCATATGTGGTTAAGTGATGGATGTGAGATCTGGACTAGGCATGACTTTTGAAAAAAATAAGAAACATGATACCTTCATTACACTCTTAATACAGATGCACAAGAATGCCCCGCTTTTTGAAAGTGTGGAGATTCTAATTTATGGAGGAGGTTCTTAATTTCATTATTCTTTATGATCATGTATTATACTTGATATTTTACCTCCTTTATTAGCTTAATTTTTATCATCTACCCTGCAAACCTTATCCAAGATTCATTTGTCCTTTATTATTGAAGCCCTCATGACTAATTTTTTGTTTTTCATTATGGATTGGAGGTATTAAAACAAATAAAACAATAAGGATAAGAATATGTATTCATGGTATGAGAATAAAGCAATGTTAATTTTACCATGAGTGATAAGAGAAAATTTTTTGTGTGGTAGATTGTAATATGGGTATATCTTCTATGAAAATTTTGAGACAATATAATTAATGTAATAAATGAAATAAATAAATAACTTAACTATGATGCATGATAGATTTTATCTATAATAGTGATTTTTTGGGACTTTATTTTTCAGATCACACATATTTTTATTTTCTTTTTTGTAATTCGTGTTTCTTATTTAAAAATTATTTCATATGAAATACTTATTGAGATATTTTTTCTTAAGGACAAGCAATTGTTCTTGTGTGGGAGAATTTGATAATATGGATTCATAAATATATATATATACATATACATACATACATACATATATATATACATATATATATATATATTGGATACATTTATTTAAGATCTATTCATGATATATTTGATAATGAATTTTTAAGTTATTTCATGAAATGGGAAATCAATTATAAAAAGATGATCTATAATAATTTCAGAAATTTCAGACATTACACATTGTGAAAATACTAAATGTTGTGAAATTCTCATGATTAAAGGAATACATTATGTGAATAAATTACATAATGTTAATGTTTTCAATTATACACCAACCAAAAGATACAAGCTATGAAATCTATTAGATGAAAAATTTCCATATATTTTTAAGGATATAATTACATGAAATGAATTTCCATTATATTTCATGAGATCCTTGATGTAAAATTTATTTTAAGAAAATACTTGACGTTTGATGTTTACACATCATGAGTTTTTTTGGATTATCTATATTCCAAAACCCAACAATGGAAAATAATGACACAAACATACAAATATATATTATTTTATTTAATTTATTCTTCTATAATGTTTTATATACTTTTGATTGTTTTGTTATTTCCTTTTTTGATGATCCTTCATTTTTGTGCATCATTCCAAAATATTTTTGTATTACTCATTTCAATTACAATTATTTTTTCAAAGATTCTTTCTACTTTTATATCCAATTGATGCATACCTTTCTACTTGTTTTATCAAATAAGAGTTTTGTTTTGTTATTTTCTTGCTTTAATAATGGATTTCATTAATCTAAATTCATTATTAAACATTTTAGGAATTATTTTGATTTCAATTTTTCTTAATACCATCGTTATCATGAGAGGATAATCCTCTAGGGTTAGGGGTCAAGAATAGGGGTGGATTAATCCTAATGAATCCTTAAATAAAAACTTGTGTAACCATTTGTATAGTAATTAGATTAATAAATATTATTAATCATATAACTTTTCACTACACTAATCCAAATAATTACAATACAATAACCCAGGCCTGATTAGAGTATAGAAGCATAGAACCAATAGCATGTGACATTTTCTCCCCTTGAATTTATGATTATTGAACTTATATTGTTGACTACATCTAGAGAAAAGAGTATATTCCAGCTTAGGTTGATACAATTAATTTTACCAGATCTAATTTGTGACCTCTTAATTGATTTTCATCATAAACCATAGGATAATCCCAATTTAGATCAAGGAATACCTTTTTCCTAATCCCTATAATTGACCCTGATCCATTAAATTTATTCTGAAGTAAAATAATACAATGTAATCCTTAGAAGTCCAAACCTATGAATGTAACATAAGGAATCCATCAATAAGGTTATAATCACTGGGTTACCATCTTTTCTTTCTTATCCATATTGGTCCAACTTTATGATGCCACGGGGTGGGTTGATCATTACAATTTTTTTAAGAATTAATCAATGCATTTGCTGTAAGTGGGTCCTTTAAATATATTTCATAATTCAGTAAATACTTTTCAAACTTTCTTACTGAGTGACTAGGCAATAAATATTACATTAAATAAGAAATATTTTATTAGTATATAGTGGTTAACATAAACATGGTTTATATATCTATCATGCAATCTAACATAGTGTTCTTTTAAAATTTCAGGGTGTTACATTCTCCCCCTTTGATAAATATTAACCGATAGATTTGAAATTGATTTCTATAATCAAGGAATTGAAATATTAAAATACCTTTGTTGAAATACCACATCATTAAAATTTTTAAAAAAACATCCTCTTTAAAAGAGGTAAATGTAAATAAGAATTTGATATAGAATAACACAAAACAAGGTTTCAAAATAGATGAAAATTAGTGGGAAGTCAAAATATAAACATGGAAGAAAAGTGGAATTTCCAAATATTATTCCAGACTGACTGAGATCATTGATCAGAAGAAAGTGAATGATCATGTAAAAGTTAATGACCACATAACCATAAAACAAATTGGTATGAAAAAGACCATCAATTCATAAGAAATGAAAGTAATAGGATAAAATATTTGTTTCAAGATTATTTTTATAGATTTGAATATTTCTTTTACCATCCAAGCTAATAACATAATGAAATATAATTACTTGAAAAGTATAATTTCTCCTTTAATATATTTCCACTACAATATAATATTTTTCTCCAAAAAATGAGTGTTAAAAGTGATTTTTTATGCCTAAATCGCTGAAATAAAATTCTGAAAAATAAAAAAATATATAAAAGGATAAAAATATATTCATCCTTTATTAATAAATTAACTAAAATTGAAATAGTTACCAAAAGGTAAGATGTCACCCAAAATTTATAATCATTCTTATGATGAAATAATATACTTTACATTAAAATTCCAACAATAACACTAAAGTATCCACTTAGATTATTTCACAAATAGTAAACCCTATAACCCAAATAACCTTACTAACCACAATATTAAATATTTTTTTAACCTTAAATGGTTATATCATACCCTTTATCTTATAACACCAAAAATGTGACATCATTATTTCCCAATAATCCATTATGATAAACCTAATGGTTATATATATCTCAACCCAATAAAATATCTCCCAAAATATCATTAATCACCTCCAAGTAAAAAGTAATTTATTATATAATATGTCTCAAAAAATAAAATTAATATTTATCTAGAAAAAATTAGTGTTAAAACAATTTCATAATAACCAGTACATCACATAGACTAGTGGTAAGTGTTGCATCGTTGTCATCCATCTGTCATGGTGTCATGACTAGTGGACTTCCCAGATGTAAAAGGTTGTTACATGGCACATGATTTGTCCTTTTTATAAAATAATTTTATTCCCAAGAATATGATAAAAATCATCAAAATAATATCATTCCTTAAATAAGATTTTAACCGCTAAGGTTTTCTATATGATATATTCCCAAAATTTACTAAGTATTTTTTCCAAATAATCCAAAAATACCACCAAAAAATCATATTAACCCTAAAATTTATAAATAACTATAAACGTATGTCCAAAAAATATAAAATAATTCTTCAATAAATAACCTCTTAACTAAAACATTTTTAAAACTAGAAGGATGTATTCCCATAAATGTCTCCCAAAATATCCTTAATCTTGTTAAAATCACATCACATAAAATTTTAAAAAGGGTGTTTATGATTTTAAAATTATGATCAACCTTATACTTATCATCCCAATACACTTTATTTTTTTCTCATAGAACTATAGAATTTCATGGGATTCCATAGGTTCTGATTCTCAAATTAATTATAATTGTTCACAGATAAAATGTTAATTGACCTAGGAATATCCTGGGGGAGTGTTAAACCAAGTGTGTAATAAGAAAAAACTCATAATATGCCATAATTATGGCCAATATATACTAAAAAAATTCTTTTTATGGTTATTACCCCAACATGAATACATTCTTTGACCAAGTACCCATTATTTATATGAAAGTGATGTAATTCTATGTAAACCACATAGTCTTTATGTCACTAAAACATTATGTAACTATTCTATAATTAAAATTATACACTAATCCAATCATAAGGTTAAGTTCTTTAATCCATAATTTACTAAATCTAGTTCATGAGGTTTCTCTTAAACTTATCCTAATACCAACTATGAAGACCCCAACCCCAGTAGCCTAGAGCTAGTGGTTAATTTATTACAATGGAACTAGTTACAAGAAATTGTATCCTAATACACCAAATAGTTTAATTGTATTGGTAAACTAGATACATACTTGAATCTCACATTACATTTGAAAAGATAAAATACATAACATAGATAAAGTATATATTCTACATTTGTGAACTCATTCAAAGATTAATTCTTCATATTTAGGTAAAAGGAAACCAAATATGGGTGATCTTGGATGTTGAGTAAGTGTTATATTCAAGAGAAGAAATCACAAGTAAACAAGGAAAAATAAATATAGAAAGGTCAATAATTATAAAAAAATCCATTTAATTAATAACTTGACCATAAGGAATAATATGGATGTAATAATAAATAACCAAATAATTCCATATAACTAATCACATGATTAGGAAACTTAGCTAAGTTTATCATAACTATTAAAATAATCATACAGAAATCCATAACAAATCATGTAACTATGTAATTCACGATTTCATACATGTTAAACATACAGTGGAGGCCTCTTTCCAAGACATCTTATAAATATTGATATGGCCTCATCCAAATACCCAAAAAAATTGTCCCACAACACATACTGATGAATTTATTGGATATAGTGGGCCTCCACTACCACTTACAAATTCTAATTAATTCATTATATGAAATGGGGGAATGAAAATTCAATAAATAATCAACATAAAAAAATTGATTTTAAAAACTATCATATGAAACGTTAACATTTTCCCAGTCAAACTGATAATAAACAATCCAGTGAAATAATAAGGATTATATCATTAAACATACCCTATTTTGAGTATAAGTAGAATAAAGGGTTATTGTAATTTATGAGTAAGAATACCATAAAAATTTACTAAAAACATTCACATCTAGAAAATTCATATATGGAAATGGTTTATAACTATGAAGGTAGGAAAAAAACCATGGCAGTAGGGTGTAATATCTTTTTTTCTTACCATGGATGATAAAGGTATTCCAATATCAGCTTTCAACTACCATGATTTAAACCATAGTTTTAGGAAATATATTTCCATTGTATAAACTATCTACTTATCTCTATATTTCTTTCCATTTAATCATTGAAATATCCCTTAATATCATCGTTAAAACCACAGAAATTAAATGTTAAAACCGTAGTTTTAACTAGAGTAATTTTTAACTACAACCATAGTATTACCATAGAGAATTTTTCCTAATACCATGGTTAAAATAGTGGAAATATAAATCAATATCCATAATTAAAACTGTGGAAATATCATCCAAATTCCATAAAAATCATATTTTCATAGTTTAAACCATAAATATATCCTCCAAATTCAATAAAAAAACTATTTCCATGTTGTCTATAACATATAGAACTCAAATCCTCTAGATTTTCTACCTTATAGTAGGAGTCATATCCTCTATATTCGAGTAAATAAAAATCCATTTCGCATTTAAATGATTTTCATAACTATCATAAATACCTTTAATGAAGCATATAATAATTTTTTTAATATTTTATGACAACTTAAAATGGATGAAATGAAATAGTTATATGCAATAGTAGGCATTCTATGTTATTTCAAAAATCATGTTTCACCCGTAACATTAGTCATGTTATAGGAATTAAGAAATAATAAATTATCCTATAACTCTTGTTGTTTTATGTGCTCTATTTCTTAATTCCATCAGTCACTCACTTTAATTATACAATAATGGAGATAATATACTAAAATTCCCAAAAATGTCATGTAGTTGAACCAAAATTAAATATAAGTCATATATACAACTAAATAAGAAATGAAACTGAAATAGATAATGTAGGGGAGTGTGGACAAAAAACTGCCAACAAATTTCTAGTAGTCAAACTAAACTTAAGGGAAATTCATATATACAAATATATAAGAAATTTCACTAAAACATATAATGGGAGTAAATATAGAAAATCCAACCTTAATAATCTATATGATTTCTATCTAAGCTTCAAAATATCACCAAAAACCAACACACATCTTTAAAGACCACTTTATATTACCAAAAACATCTTGCATTCAATTTATACACACAAAAGGTGTTATGTATAGTGAGTGAGATCCTAATCCATTGTAGAAACTACAAAAACCTCTATGAAATAAAGGAGTTAGAATATGAAAATATAATTAATAGTCTAATGCAAAATATGTCAACTTATATTCAAGTCAAATTAATTCATTACATGGTATTTCATAACTCATCCCTCCATCATCCACTTATAAGTGGCAATTAACATAGTTCAAACATATCATAATAGGGTTAGCAATAAAAATATTATATATAACTAAAAAACATAATATATTATATCTGTTTTTTCCATGAAGACTCATGTTTCCATTTTATTTCCCCTACATAGTATGTAAAATGAACATGGAAATTCTCATCCATTCTCTCTATTAAATATCCTAATTTCTAAAATCCAATAAACACAAAGAACCTATAATAAGGTCTCAATATTCCATATTTCATTTCAAAGTTAATTAACCAACCATTACCCAATTATTCTTCATATTAAACCATTTAGGGATTAATTTCCCACTTCATTATATATAAATTTATAATGTAACTAACACCTTAACAAACTAAGTTAAGGAAAATCATCACACATTCTGGTTAAAAGTATATTGAACTTGATTTCCCTCTTAATATAAATACTGTAATACACATAAACATTTTTCATAGAATTTAGAAAACCATTAAATTCATAAAAATCTTACACTTTGGTAAAATAATGTCTCAATATTCAACATTTCATGTCATGGCTAATTACCCAAACATTACCCAATTATTGTTCCGATGAAACCATTTATGCATTAATTTCTAACTTCATTACATATAAATTTAGAATGTAACTTACACCATAACAAACCTAGCTAAGGAACAAAATTACACATTTTTGTTTAACATAAATTGGACATGATTTAACACTTAAAATCAATATCATATTCCTCTAAAAAAAATATTAGAATTTAGAAAACAAATTCAATCATACTATTCTTTCAATCTGGTAAAACAATGTCTCAATATCCCATATTTCAAGTCAAGATTAATTTACCAACCAATGCCCAATTATTCATCCTATGTAACCATTTAAAGATTATTTTATAACTTTATTAAATATAAATATAACATATAACTTTCACCTTAACAACCCTATTTAAGAAACATCATAAAAAAATTGAAGTTTAACATACATTGGAAATGATTTCCCCCTTAAAATAAGTACAATATTCATCCTAAATTTTTTTATAGTATTTAGAAAATAATTTAAACAAACAAACATTACACTTTTATAAAACAAGGCCTCAATATCATATATTTCATGTCAAGGTTAATTACTAAACAATTTCCCAATTATTATTCAAATATAACCATTTAAGGATTTATTTCTAGCTTCATTACATATAAATTCAGCATGTAACTCACACATTAACAAACAAGGTCACATTGGTAAGATATAAAATATTTCCAACACCCCAAGCACTCTATGTGATTTCTATAAGTTTATTAACCACTTTATACTCTTAAAATATTAGTCTTATCATTTTATAATAAACCAAATATATCCTAATAATGCCTATAAATCTTTCAATCTTGAGGTAATTTCACCAAATTATGACTAACATGTTTTTCCCTCTTAAACACTAATTCTGACATGTGTAAATGACCATTTCATTTGTAACTATACTAGTTAAAAATACAAAGTCGTGTATGCCTTTTCTATATGATATAATAAAATATATAATTCCACCCTAAGAAATTATAAGAAACTTATTCTCACCTAATATACCATTATTCCCATTATTTATTAAATTTTTACCCTTATTTTCATATCTAAAATCATCACATTATTGTTTATTTATCTTGTGCATTACATGTTCACCGTTCCTCGGCTAGTTCCTTAGTTAAAACATGTTCAAATTTAATAAGAACCCTATATCACCATTTTAGGGTCCCAATCATCACTAGACATATCAAAACAAATTTATTTATCACTAATCGGACTAATTACCATCACAAAAATTCATATAATCAATTTAAATCAATAAGAAGTCTATTATTCATATATGAATACATACAAGGTGATGAGAATTTCATAAGTCATTATACTCAATTATGAAAAGGAATCCTCTTGTGTTATAGACCCATTGCTTCTCTAAGAGTATAAGGACTCAATAATGTGATGAACTATAAGAGATAAAAAGATAATAATAAATATAAAAGGTTCAATACCCCCAAAATTTAAAAACATGTTGGAACAAAAGAGTTCTAATAAAATTACATAAGTGATAATTTTCAAATTTGTTTTTTCTAGTCATCAGTGCTTGAATTTTTGTTTCCTACAAAAGTTCATGTAACCTATTTACTCAAGTAATAATTTTAAAACATGTTGGATCAATATAAGAAAAAAAATACAATTCATTTTTGAATTATATGTCAATGCACATTTTATAATTATATAATTTCCTTTTAAAATTAAAGTGTAAAATTAAGAAAATATAAAATATGGAATAAAAAGTAATTATCCTCAGTATATAAAAACGCGTCTCATCAAAAATAATTTTTAGAATTTATAATAATAAAAATATTTATTGAAACAATATAAAATGAAACCTAGTGGCCTAATAATAATAATTATTTCTTAGGAACTAAACAGAATAAAAATAATAATTACTATCACATAGAATAGAAAACTCATTGTAAAGGTCAAAAATAAAATAATAAAAATATATTTTTAATGAATAAATACTTACAACAAAAAAATATGAATTTTGATGATTACTTTATGAATCACTAACCATAGTATAGTATTTTCGACTAAATGGAGTATTAGACAATTTACTATAATTAATATGTTCTCCTATTGAAATAAGTCTAAAGAAGGTGAATCTTTTTATTGAAGTTACAATGGAAAATGATATAAATATACATATTGTTGGGCTCTATACATACTTATAGAATATTATTTCAAAAAATAAGTAAACTATTATAAAATCAATTTGTATGTTATGATTGCTCACAATGTAATACATGTCACGAATTATGATATGTTGAAATAAAACCTTGCACTCGATCATAGTGAGGAAGTAAGATATATAGAAAACTATGGATGAAAACATGTGAGAAGTAATAAATTCCAAAAAATGTATATCATATAATAGATAAATCATCAAAATATTTTCTTGATAAAACGAATGAAATTTCAAGTAAGAGAAAACTTTTAAAATAATTGGAAAATAGTAATATGAAGAAAGAATTCATGCTTTCGATTATTAAATCCAAATATAAATCATAAACAAATTTGATAAGGTTGCCTAAATTTTTTTAGTTATTTTTAAAGTCATCAAAAATAATGATTTTATATTGAATAATTCTTTATGATGAAATATTTAAAAAAAATTATTGATTAATATTCTATTTTAATGAAATTAGTTAACCATTCACAACATTTAAAATAAAAGGTCATAGATATAAAATAAAATTACAATTAATTATTTCAATAAATTCCTAGATACAAAATAGAAAAATAGAAACTATAAACTATAAGAATATAAATTAGAATAATGAAAATAAAAATTAGAAGGTGAATAGAAGAATATTAGAAATATATTACAGGGAAATGCCATCATTGGTTTGAGGGAAGGCTATGGTTTGGGTAGAATATGCATGGGGGAGGAGGGTGAACAAGGTAAATTAAACAAAGATTATTGAAAAGTAGAAAGAAGTTGTTCAATTTGTAGTTCAATTATGAAGAAAATAACTTCTCCATTGGCTATAAGTATTTTTTTCTCAATATATTTTACATGTTTTATAGCTTAAACCATAATATATTCCACTTATAATATTTTAGATGTATATTTCTGACACTATATTACTCTTATTGATTTTAGTATACATAGAATACTGATCGCTAAAATATTAATATGAAGAAAAATCCATTGAATTTGCTTAGTGATATAAGTATAGTTCAAAGTAGAATGATTATATTACTTATAATGGAAGAGGCATAATATTTTTAATCCAATTCCAAATATTTTTCTAAAAAAGGAGAAGTTCAAGGAGTTAATTAATTTTGTGGATACAAAAAAACTGATAAAAAAATGTTTTACCTAAATGTGACTAATATTTTGTGACAATTATGTATAGATGAAAAAATAGTTATTATGAAAGTTCATATATTAAGACAATAACTTATACACCAGATTGAATATATACCTTATCAGATAGATCATAGTTTTATATCCATAGTACACATTCTTGAATATATAAATATCATAAAAATAGTTGTTTTGAAATAAAATATATACCTACATTCATTTCTCATATTAATATATCAATAATATACTCGCTCTAATATGTAAATAACAAAAAATAAATGTTTAGTAAAATGTATTATTTTTCAAGAATAAATACATTTATAAAAAATAGGATTTTATTAAGACCATACCTTCTTATAAAATAATAGTTATACATAGACATAAATTGAGACAACAACAAATACACGCACTTAAATATATATCAACTCATGTTGACCGTTGTATATTGTCGATATCATGTTTGATTGAATATATAAATAATATAATAACATTATATTTTCAAGAAAATATATAACTACTTCCATTTATCCTAGTGATTTAACAATTACATACCTTCCTTGAATATATAAATAGCATAAAATAAGTGTTTTGCAACATGTATTAATTAAATTAGTTATAAAAAATTATTTTTTTTCAACATGATACACTTTAAAAAAATTAATTATCATATGTGATATGATCAATAGACAGTTTTCAATGTTTCTTATAAAATATTCCTTGGTGAGATGGAAATCATACTGTACTTACCATAATTTTTATTATACTAGAAATCTCAATGTAATATTAGTACTATTACAAGGTGGGTATGATCAAAAAGTAAAATGGAATACAAATAATAAATGGTATCCACTAGTATAATGTTAGAAAAAGATAAAAATGGAAGGATAAGTATCATAATCAAGTAAAATGAAATAAATTCACATAATTAAATAAAAATTAAATAATATCTTCTCCAATTAACTAAAAAATAAAAACAAAACGTAATTACATATACTGAACATTATTGAATGAGTGAAAGAAAAATGATTACAACTCATAAATAACATGAATCTATACATACACACATTATTTAATAACCATTTTATATTTAAATATCGTCACATTATTTTAGAATAAAACATAATTTCATAGAAAAATTACTTGGAAGATGGATAATCAATGAAAATAATATCAATCCAAAAATAATTTATCCCATTAAAGGTAGCCACTAATGACACATAAAAATTCTAAAAAATATTTAAAGGGTTATAAATATATAAAAAAATAAACATTATGAAAATTCTATAGTTATCTTAAAAAATATTTACTTTTCCAGTAAAAAAATTAATCATAAATAATTATTCAGGAATATAACATCACCTCAATTTTTTACAAAATAGTTCTCTAGATTCTGAATTACATGTTATGCTCTCTTGTATCCTTATGATTGAAAAAAAATATAAAAAATAATAAATTATGAGATCTAGAAAAACAAAATTCGATACCATGGAAAATAAATACTATAATATAAATTAGTGTAAAAACTATCAAAAATTCATGAAAAATATCATATACCAAAAAATAGTTATTTTATGCACCGAATTTATAGTCTTTTATAAAATTAGAAAATTAATTTCTCTTATTGAAAACTATTTCATCCATTTAAAAAATAAATATTCAGTTTCTTATTGACATCCGTTATTGAAAACTATTTACACACTAATCACGTATGATAATATTTTTAAAAAATAATCATTGTTATTTATATTACTGGAAGTATTCCGAAATAATTTTAATAAAAGGATTTTGTTTATGGTAAACACTAATAAAATATCAATTACAATAATTCAAAAGTTTTATAAACATTTTTTGGTGAATGAAATAAAAACACTTATTAGATAAAAGCATGCGATAGTTCTTAAAAACATTATTATATATGTAATATCCATGTAATATCATCACTATTTCATGTTTCTTATTATCATAATGTAAAATAGAATATATAATATGATTTTTACTCACCACTATAAACTTACAAAAATAGATACATGGAAGAATGTGAATTATAACCAAGTCATACCTCTGGCATGGTCTATGCATATATAAATAGTTGAAATATTACATTATAAAATAACAATATAATGGGTTCCATTTATGTTAGGGATGTGGGGAGAAAATTATAAAATTGTATGTTCAATAATGAAATATTATTCACTATTAACTAATAACATATTAATAAAAATTAGTTTATAGGGGAGATTTGGGGAATAATGAATTCCTAAATAGAAATATATTTATATTTGAAGATTATGGGGGATAAAAACAAAAACACAAATTATTTTACCTATAATCATGGATAAATAGATTCTAATGAGAACACTAACTAGTGATGAAGACTCAACTCAATAGAAGAGAAATATTTTGGTATTTCACTTGATAAATCATGGAATAGTGTATTTTTCACTGGTTGACATAATAGGGTTAGTGATAAGTCAAAGGATGAAGAGTTTTGTGATTGTGAATTTGGGTTAGAGTGATAAATTAGGTAGTTATAGTGTCTGTTTATAAGGACAAGGATCTTAGGAAGGTGGGGTTTCAACATCAAACCTGTGTTGGATCCACGTTGATCCATATTGGAGGAGGTGGATCACGGGTTGGTGGGGAGGCCCCATCAAAGTAGCATTGGGTGGGAGGTGGGTTGGATACATTATAGATACATTAGAGGAGTACAATCATTAGAATCAAATATTCAGATCCTTGAGCTCTATCACGAAGAAGGGAAGCTCTATCCAGGAGAAGATCTGTGGAGGCAAGCACGATTGTGAAGAGGGAATAAGGTGAGCGGATTAATCATGAAGATGGGATAAAATAAAGGAAATGTATTTCCATGGTTTCAATAAACCATGGAATCATATAATATATTTTCACAGTTTTAATAAACCATGGAAACTGGTGCTTGGAAATATGGCATTTCTCTAGTTGAGATTCTTGGTGAAAATACCCTTGAGATTTTGAAATCCAGATTTAAAACAAAAAAATAATAAAAATTTAGGGAAATTTTTTTCATTGAAAATAACCTTGTACACTTGTAAAGTAATATTCACTGAATTAGTTGGTTATTATGGTGAGAAATTTAGTACAGGTTGTATAAGTTAAAAAACACTCCTCCCACACTTTTGTAAGAAAATTAAAAAAGTATCTCATTTGGAAAAAGATAAGAAAATTCATATTAAACTATTTTATAAAAGTCATACATGGGTACAAATGACTTTAATAAAACATTGTATAAAATTAAAAAAATTCATTAAAACATTTTAAATAAAATATGTATATAAAACATAAATATTCCCAACCGAGTTTAAAAAGAAATTCAATCTTTCTTAAAATAATTATATCGGTATTTTGAGTAGACAGAGTAAAAAATAAATGAAATTTTAAAATTTATATATGTTACCATGGGATAATAAATAATATATGGAATAGTCAAATGATTTCTCTAATATAGACTTAAACATAAACAATTTTGATCAATAATGAGATTACATATAAACTACTACCGATTTGGTAACTTTTGAATCATAATCCCCAAAAAATAATCACTTAAAATGATGAATTAAATTTCATGAATATAAAGTATTCATGATATAACATATCAAATTTAATTATATAAATTTATCCAAATAAATAATTGTTGAGTATGTCAAGTGTATCATAGTAGAAAAATTGAAATGAGAAACATTTACATTGAGTTCCACTTACTTGTAAAGAACTCTAACCTCATCTATAATAAATTTAAATTTATTATAGTTGAATTATAGCATCATTTAGATAATTATAATATCATATATGATCTCTTTATAACTTTTTAACATCTATTTATCAATAATTCCTTATTAGAATTTTTTTTCAGGAATTTATTGTTCCATTTTTTAAAAGAATTTAAGTTTAGTATGTTCTTTCCTTGTAGGTTTATAATGTTTACATAATATCAAGAAATTAAATCATGATAAAAATATGATTTAAATTACTTATATATATATATATATTAAAATTCATCCAAAAAATTTAGATATAGAAAAATGAAATACACTATTCATGGAGACGATTGGCCCTACGTAAAAATTAACACTATTTAAACATTTCTATGGATGGAAGGAAAGAAAGGTAAATAAAAATTAAACTTGATAGAATCATAAATATATCATTTATATCATATCTATTAATTATACATATCCTTATTACTATCCATGTAAAACATAAATGGATAAATAAACACATCGCTTCGATGATATGGTAGTCCACACATGTGCATAAGTGATGTTATTGTTTTTCAACGGGTCGGAAAGTAAGAAGGAAGATATGATATTATTATTAAAGAAGTATAATGTTTTCATAAATATCATTTTTAAACATTAAACCCATCATAACACCAATCTATAAAATATGATGATTAAAATGAATAGTATTTCTTTGTGGGGATAGTAAGTCATACGTACGAATAAACAATAATTTCACTTCCCATTTGATGGGAAAGAGGAGGGAAAATGGTTGTTTTATAATCATAATAACATTTAAGTATATTTAAATAATTAATTAATAATTTCATGATAAATACTATATATTTAGAAGAGGTAAATATGTAGTAAAATGAAAGTTATCGGAAAAGGGGATCACATCTTCTTTGAAAGAACTCCTTTAGACCTCCTATTAAGGAAACTAGGGTTAGTATTATGGGAGGAAAATCACCTCTAAAATTTGTATAATGATTTTTTAAATATAACTTTCTATTTTATGGTTATATATACCCTATATTTTTTACATAATATTACATGATTTTAAACATAATTAACTATTAAATTACAAGCCAAGGATCATAAAATCTAATGTCTTTGGAAGACTTGGTACATAAAATTGAAAAAAAGGGAATAAATAAAACCTATATTTAATCATCATCCATTATGATCTCCTAACTTAATTTCAGACCTTACAAATTCATTTGATAACCAAGAGATAACATCAAAAAGGGATGAGCTAAAAAGCCCTGTAAGGGAATAAACACTAGAATAAATCATAGCACATGGGTTAGAAGGCCTAATAATATGACATAAAAGGAATGCATATACATAAGGAAAAATAAAATATGTAATCATGGTATTACAGGATATTTCTAGACATTATAAAAAATAATAGAATATTATTCAAGGCTCATTGCACATGAAGGATAACAAGTAAAGGTTAACCACCAAGACTGTTGTGCATGAAGCATGAGGCAAGGCTAACCACCAAGACTATTGCACATGATGTTTCATGGGAAAAAACATTACCTAATGAATTTTAGTTCTATATAGGTGCACTCACCATAATATGTTCATGAATATGTTTGCCTTATGAATAATCATATATAAGGACTCAAACACAAACATAAGGGTTACCCATTATAAATATGGGGTATCATAATCTTGTCAAAAAGGCAGAACATAAGGTAATATCACAATGGTGTCTGGTAAATAAAGGATTTAAACTCTAAATGTACATTAATATGGTAAAATAGTCATATATCATGATAATTGATGTCAAAATGAGGAAAATACATGTAAAAAATTGCATTTAAGAATCTTTGAAAATAAAACATTTTAGTATCGTTTAAGAGATGTATTAAAGAGCATTTTAAGAAGAAAAGGACATAATATTTTATATAAAACCTAAACTGAACAAATAATGTTTTAAAAATAAATTTATCAATTTTATAAAAATAATGGTTTCTTAAAACATATTAAGGATAACGTGTTAAAATTTGTAAGAATTCAGGAAGTTTCCTTATATTGGGCTTGCTTATTGGGAATAATTTAGTAGGGAACCTTTAAAAAACATGTATATCCCTGAAAAAAGAAGGATAAAAAATTATCGATACATTAGTTTTGAACATATACACAAAATTTAGAATATTTACTTAAAAATAAAATATAATTTCATTTTGGTAAAAATAGATAATGAATTACCCGAAAGAATAATTGAGGTTCGGGTAGAATCTCATACCTTAAGTCTATAGGTGTTATTCACTTTATCTTAATGTTAGGGATAATAAAATTAGATTCATTAATTAATAATAATATATCCCTTTTAAAATTTATTTGATTTATTATATCATTATTAATTTCATTTATGGAATTTTTGATGTGTAAAGAAATTCAATTTCATCGTTTGGGTGTGTCGGTTTCATTGGTTTTCGTGAGCAATGTACTTGTATACACAGACATAAGGTCATGTAAAGTGGAGGTAACTATACAGAATTTATCTTATATGTTATGAATTATCTTAAAATTTTTAAATTGTTCTTATATATATTTTTTTATTTAATTAAGATTACTCATTGGACAAATATCTAATGATAATCGTTTGGGTTTATTTTGGCGGTTTTCAATCACGATGAACTCATTTTATTTTTTAAATTAATATCATGTATACAAAATGATTCAAGAACATTAAATAAGTTATAATGTTTATATTTATTCTATAATATGTTTCAACCAAAAAACTATTTCATGGCCATACTTTCACATGGTAATAAAATTGAAAACATCATCGTCCATGAATGTGATAAATTAACACATCACAGATGATGTTTTCATTTTTAGTATAAAAGGATGGGGGAAGAGAGATGATGATGAAATATTACATTAGGAAAAATCTTTTATATTTAATTTAAGGGTTTTATCATTTCATTTGGTTTAGTGTATATAAGGGGAGAAAAATAAAATAAAGGAACTTGAAAAGAAATAAAAAGAAAAGAGGGGTTTACCTCTTAATTCCTTCTTCTGGAGAACCTCCTTAGGGGATCAATTTTGGACTTTTATTAAGACCAAAAGCCACTGGATGATGAGAGGGATAAGATTGGGAGGATATTTGAGTATAATTTGGATAATTCTCAAATCTTGAGAGGTGTGGGGTGAAGAGGTTGTGATGGGTAGAATTTAAAGGGGATGAGAGGGGTGATTTCTTATTATTTTATTTTTTAGTATATTATTTTTGGTCAGGACTAAGAATAATTTTAGAATTATCATAAAAAATATTAAATTAATAAGGTAGAGTTATATATTTTTATCTTACATCATTTATAAATCATTTATGACTCCATATTTTATGTATTTACCATTTGTCGTAATTTATCATATTTTACTATTCACCAAAAATTCAGGTTTTTCAGAAAAATCCACAAAATTAACCCTAACAACATTTCGATATGTATAATTCAAAAATGATCTCTATTTTATGAAAATAATTTTCTATAAATGAGAAATTTTATTTTTAATTAAAATCATCATTTACTTGGAAAATTACAATTCTTAAATTATAATTGATTTTGTATCACTTTGAAAAAATAATTAAGATCTCATAAAATCTTATTACAATCATAAGATATAAAATTGTAAATTTGTGAATACATTTTATGAAAATATATATTATTTTAAATTATTAAATTAACCCTAAAATATTAATTGAGTATTTATGACTTACAAAAATATCAGCACTAAACATATAATTTTTAAAATATTTATTAACTTATACAATGAAATACTTATATCATAGTGTAACTTATAAGAGGGATATATTTTATTTATACTTTCATTGGTGAGATTACTATTCAATTTTCTAGTTTACTATTCATAATGATAATAGTACTATTCTAAAGGTCAAGTTAATATTTCACCAGTATAGGACTCTTAACATCTAGAAATTACTTTTATTTCATTCATTCTTCATTCATAAAGTTTGTATTATATTATTAACATGATTTTATGTGATTATACTCTATGAAATAATTATAAGAAAGGAATTTCCATTGATAGAATTCAGGGTCGCTACATTCTTCCACCCTTCTGAAATTTTACCCCCAAAATATTATTTTACATTCTAAGTTCAAAACAGGTGTGGGTACTTTTTCTTCATAATTTCTTCTAGTTACAACATAGAATCTTCATGCTTATAGTTCTGCAATAGTACTTTTACCAGGAGAATAGTCTTATTGCATAGAAATTTATCTCTATGATTCAATTTCTTCATGGGATTCTCCTCATAAGAAATATCATTCTCCAACTATACCACCTCTAAAGTCAGTACATGTGAAGGATCTTGTAAGTACCTCCTTAAAAGGTATACATGGTATACATCGTGTACTTTAGACATGGTTGGTTGAAGTGATAATTGATTGTCCATAGCTCTGACACGATCAAGAATCTTGATGTGGCCTATTTACTTGGGATTTAACATCCCTTTCTTCAAAAATATCATGATTCTCTTCCATTAAGATATGAAGAGTAGTACCATATATCTAAACTTAAACTCGATGTCCCATCGATGATTGACTGCATAACTCTTATGTTAACTTTGGTCTTCCTTGATGTACTACAAAATGGTTTCCACCTTATCTACCATTTCAAGACCTATTAGCTTAAATTCAATGAATTCATACCAACATGTCGGTGATCTGCATCTTTTCCCATAAAGGTCTTCATATGGATCCATTTGGATTCTCGACTGGAAACTATTGTAGTAAGATAACTCTGCTAGAGGTAAATTTGGGTCCCATCCTCCTTTAAAGTCCATAGAACATTCTCTCAAAATTTATTCCAACATATGAATATTTCTCTCATATTAGACACCAATTTGAGGATGGTTTGTTGTACTAATGTTTATCTAAGTGCTTAGAGAATTTTGGAGACTTTTCTAGAACATCAAGGTGAATCTCAGATCTCGATCAAATACAATCGATAATGGTACTCCATGAATCCTTACCAACACTTTGATATATATCCATTCAAGTTGATCCAAAAATAATTCCACTAAAACTGTGATAAATTGAGCTATCTTTATAAGAGGATCCACATTAAATCATACATCATTCATCCCTCTATATGTATTTGGAATTCCAGTGACAAAGTCCCTAGTGATTTTTTCCCATTTCCATTTTGGTATGGGTAATGGCTTCATCAACCCTTTATACATTTTCCTTTCCACCTTCACTTTCTGACATACCAGGAACTTTGATGTACATTCAACAATTCCCTTCTTCATTTTATCCCACCAATAATTCTCTCGGATATCTCAACACATCTTTTTTCTCCCTAGGTGAATAGATAAAGTCGAGATATGTCCTTATTTCATAAGCTAATTCTTTATATCCATATCTAATGTTACACATAATCATGACCCAAATCATATGATCCATCCTAATCAATACTGAACTATAGGGATTTCCCATTTCTGATAGTTTCCACCCTTTTTTGAATTTCCACATCATTTCTTTAAGAAACCTTTAATTTTTATGTGAGGAATGGTAGATTAATAATTTGAGAATGGATTGATGGTGTCCCTCCCTTAATTATTCTCATGTCCATCCATTCAAGTCCAAGAATATTGGATCCTTCTCTATTTTCATCATTGATAAAGATACATGATCATTTCTACTTAGAGACTCTTCTACCTTATTTTCCATACAAGGATAGTAGTGGTTTGGGTAGTCATAATACTTGATGAGCTACAATGACCTTCATTGGTGAATATTAATCTCATTCTATGGGTTGAGACTTTTTTATCCTTATATATCTCACTCTTTTCTACATAGAGATAATGCCACCAAATTTTAAATGAAAATATCAAAAGATCTAAATCTAGATCATGTTTGGGATTGTTTTTCTCAAGGATTTTCAATTTCCTTTAGGTGTAGGATATCAATTTTTCATTTTTCATCAGTAAACACCCTAATCCATTTTTTCAATCATCATTGTACACCAAAAATAGTTCTCCACTTTTTAAGAGTGTGATTACTGGAGTAGTGATAATCCTATTTTTGAGATCCTTAATGATTTCCTCTCATTCTTGAGACTAGAAAAACATCACTCCCCTCTGTGTCATCTAGGTTATTGGGTTTTAATATCATGATAAGTTCTCCACAAATCATTAATAACAACCAGCTCTTCCTCTATTATAGATGTTGTCCTGGGCCACTCTTTCTTTTACATTATCTAGGAAGGGTCCACAAATATTATTTTTCTCGTGATAACAAATCCCAATAATGATACATTACCAATCTAGAACCCAAATTTACTATAATTTTTATATAGGTTGTGCCATTGAAAAGTGTTTAGAATAGTATTTAAATGCTTCTCATTTTTCTCCTTTCCCTTGGAGTATATCAAGAAATCATCAATAAAGAGAATACCAAAAATTCAATGAGGTGATCTCTAAAGACATTATTCATTATGTCCATGAAAATTTTCAGAGCATTATTGAGTTGGAAGAGAATCACTATGAACTCAAAATGTGCAATCCCTGTTCGAAAGTATGTCATGGGAATAACTTCATTCCTCACCCTTAATTGAGGATATTCCAATTGAAGGTCCACCTTAGTGAAAAAAATTGTGCCCAGATAAATGAACTAACTAGTCATATTTCTAAGTTATGGGATACTTATTATTTATGAGGATTTTTTTGAGATCGTGATAATCAATTCATTGGTGCATTGAACCGTCCTTCTTCTTAGAAAAGATGATGGTTTCACCCCATGGTGAAGCACTAAGTCATATAAAACCCTTGGCCAGATTCTCATGTAGCATCTTCATTATCCCTTCCATCTCTACAGTTGTAATTCTATAAGTATTTTTGGTATATGTAGAGATCTCAGAATAAGTTCCATTGATAAATCTACCTCCTGGTCAATAGGAAGACCAAGAAACTCTTTAATGGACACAAGGTGTAGTCCCTTATAATAGGAATTTATTCGGGAATGATTCTCTCCTTTATGTCAATCATTTATCTAGATATTATTGCTCATAAGGTAGTAATATTCACACATGGGAAAATATTTTTGGAAATGATTTATCCTCATCCTTACAGTTTTATTGAATTAGAGGATACTTCAGTATGTGAAGAGTAATCTAATTTTCTCGACAATTGTATTTAGATTTGTATAAAGATAGCTAATCCATGCCCAATATAGTATCAAACTCTAGTAAAGGAAGTATAATGGGATTTTCAAGGAGGTTAATTTCATAAACATTAACCTATGAGGAGTTATAATCTCTAGATCCAATAATTTCCCAATTTTATTTCCTCATGGATAACTCAACCTCCAAATTTTGAGGTGGTAATTGAATAGTTCATTAAAATAAAAAGTTACGAAAAAATGCATAGATTCATAATAAAATAGTGTGTTTTCTATTCTTTAATGAATAACCATCATACTTGTCACTAAAAATTTTCCCAACATGATCTTATCAGTAGTGATAGCATGTTCCATTTATTGTTTCCTTGTTGTTTGTTGTTGATTTCATCTGACAACTCAAGACATAGGTCATTGGTGTGTAAAATTCCCATGTTCTATGTGTTTGAAACACTACACTACATGTTGTTTATTGATGTAAAACATCCATTATTCTTCCACATTAGTGGAATTTTTCACTTCCCTTTGGAAATTATTAGACAGATGCCTAATTCTTCAGCATTTTAAGTATTTCTTGGTTTACATTATACAATTCCCAATATTATTTTTCCCATAATTTTAAGATGTGGTAAATACATTATTCTTCCTATCATAGGATATTTTTACTAATCCACCCATATTTCTGCTATTTTTTATTGGACCCATGAGATGATTGAGAGTCTCTAATCTATAATTAAACATTGAGGGCACAAAAAAAATCTCCTCATAACATTCAAAGTCTCTAATTTCCAACACATTTCATAGAATCAGTTTTATTCCACTAAATAAGTAATCCACCATGGTTTTAGTGTTCATGAGAATGTTGATGGAGTTGGTGGCCTAGAACCAACTATTTTTTACTTTATTCGTTAATAAAAGTCGTATCACATCTTGTTTGTTCTTCTTCATGACAATGCATGTAATAATGTCCTAAGGACAGCTCTTGCATTAAAGGGTCATAGCGGATCCCTACTATGATGAGAACCCGGAAGTGCCATAACATTGTTCTTGAATATATTTTCTATGGTCGGATGATGTTATTTGAGGGACACAAATAATACAGGTCATTACGGGTGAGGACTCATAAAACATTGAGGCACCTTCTCATGGTGTGCACCCTTGGTAATATCCATGAGGATATTATGAGAATGAGACCCGCCAGTAGGAAATTCACATGTCATAATGTCTTTGGATGCTTCTATCTGCGGACGTGTGTATTGGTCCTTAGGCTTTAAGATTATTATTAATTAGTATTACAACTCGTGCACTTATATGTATTGAAGAAACCTATGACAACACACTATTTACTGCAATGTAGGATACATTGGGTACGTCATGAGTAATACTGCATTAATAGATAATGCGAGACAGGATTTGTCAATTCTGTTCCATAATGGAAGTAGATATCACAGGCCCTTTTATGGAATTGATATAGCCTAAATAAATCCATGTCCAAGGTAAGGTATGGGTAAGTTCAATTCCGGGAAGTCAAAGAAATAATAATTGAGCACATGGGTTGATGGCACTAGCATGGAACCCGCTTGATTAGGGATATCGAGGAAAATGGATTATGTTACACGGTAAGCATTCGTAGGAGGTGACACGCCATTGTGGCGTTAACTTCTTTCTCTATGGGTGCCTTGGCGTGTTGCTATACGGTAACCTTGGACTTTAGGCAGACTCCGCCTAATGCCACTGAAAAAGAGGCCTAGAGGGTCACACACTAAGTGTTTCCATGTATCTCGGTTAAATATTAATTTAACAAGTTAAATAAATATTATTCCTGACTGTGGTTTAATAATTATTTAAGGATGCCTGGTCACGTTTATTTCGATACTAGTTATTCGAGAGACTATATTGTGTGCGAAATAATATATTTATTAGTGAGTAATGCAGTTACATTTTTTAAAGAAATAAATAGCCATTACTCAAGGTCTAATAAATGTGGTGGAGAAAAATGGAAAATAAAAGTACAGGCCTTGTATATTAAATATATGTGCCGTGTAGTTTTATGGAAAACAAGTACATGTCGTGTATTAATTATTACACGCCGTGTAGTTTTCTAGTCGGTATTTTGAGGATATAATATTGTTTTATTAAATGATATTAATTATAATCAGAATGGGAGCATGTCAAGGAATTAATAATTTGACATGGGGGTTTCAATAAAAGTTAATGAAATAAATAAAACACTTAACACGTTTATTTATTTTCATAACTCTATTAACCTCAAACCCGATTATAAATATCCTAACAACCCAAACACTTTTTCCATAAGAGCCATTTTTGTGCACAATGAATTTGGAAATACTCTCAATCCAAGAGAGATTTCCCTTTCCACCAAGAACTCTCTCAAGTTATGAGGGCGAGATCCTCTGCCGGATCAAGGCGGTCAAAGGCGGACATCGCAAGCGAAGGTTCTTCCGCGCTAGCACCTGGAGATCCCTTCGGCGACATCCATAGATACGTGGAGCATGTGTGGATCACCGCTATAGGAATCCTATACTTGGATTCTATGACGTAATGATGGATCACAGGATCATGACCGGAGACATAGATGAAGAAAGAATTCCACTAAGGTAATTCTTGTGAATTAATTAAATTAATTATAACCAACATATGATGATCTTATCTCAATGGTTTCAGGACTCTTCTTTTTTTTCATTCTTCATTCCATTCCAATGATCTGGAGTTTTATATCATGATGGATCTCAGATTGAACGTTTTTTAACGCTAAAATTAATGTTGGGAAATACCACCAACACGCTTCTGCTACGCCCGGAACCTACAAGTGGTATCAGAGCGGTCATATCGTTGATTATAATTATTTAGTTTTTTGTTGGTGATTTGCGCATTTAATAATTTAGTTATTTCAATTCATGTTTAATCGTTCTATAAATATGAATCTCGAGATCTGTTCCTCCTCCCTTGTTTCCCGTTCACCTCACAGAAACGTATTTTTCTTTTAATTTTGATTAAAATAAAATAGAGTAACTATCCGGAGGAGCCAAACATTTTTGGTCGTATAACACCAGAATACACATCGTGTATTCGGAAGTAAACGCTGTGTAGTCTAGGTTCAATGCATTGACTGATCCGCCAAATTAGGCTGTGTATTGGATTCTTTCTAAGAATTTAAGACACTGTGTTTTGACCAGAAACAGGTGGCACACGGTTTCTGGATTACACGTCGTATGGTAGAATGAACATGGCGTGTAGTCCCTTTGGGTTAGGGTTGGGATGTGTACCCTATACACGGCTTGCCCGGTTGGAAACCGTGTAATGCGGAAACTACACGGTGTGTGTCCCACAGAAGACGTCGTGTACTCCAAAAATTTCCTAAGTACATTTACACGCCATGTCCCCGGGAGTGTACTTTGGATGGATGGTGAAGAAAATTACACACTGTGTAGTCAGAACTACACTCCCTGTACTCACCCAAATCACGCATATTTATTAAAATTTATTATTATATTATAAAAACCCTTGAGACGTGTACTATGGTGTAGGCGTAAAACTGAGGCACAACACGTGATAGGTGTTTAATATATATGTGTTTAATTTAACATCTTCTTAATGAACAGGAATTCACTGGGTTTCCTCAAAGGTAAAAGTTACGTACAAGGATAATTTTAAATGAATTTATTTGTTTAAAATTATGATGGATGAGAATATCAAGAAAGTTCAGAAAAGGGTTTAAGATAAAAAGATTGATTAATTAAAAATAATTAATTAATTCGAGCGTGATTTATCTTAAACAAGAATGATTAAAGAAATGAATTCTAGTTTTATTTATGCGTAGATATTGTTGCATGTATGGATGATCATGAGCTAGACCGAGACCTTTGTATGTGAATGGTTTCTTTTAATTTATTTATTTAAATTAAATTTTTTGGCCTGTGAGCGATCTCCTCATTAATTAGTAGGGTATGCACACCCAAAGATTCTTTTATGTAAAAACCCCTTTTACCCCTCACCAATGTGTGAGATAAATGTATATGTAATGGATAGAGATCCCAAGCTAGTGGAGGCGGCTCAATTCAAGAGCCAAGGTGAAACCAATCCAAGGAGATACAATGGTGGACAGGTGGAAAGCTGTAAACATGAACCTGAAAGGTTCAAGGTGTTTCTCCCCTAGGTCATGGGTTAGTTTATCAACCACTAGATAAAATAAACAATAGAAAAATCTCATGATCATACCATTTATTTTATTTCTTTCAGTTGCATGTTTTATTTATTGTGGGTGTGTTGTCACGATCACACAATTAATGAATTAAACGAGCATGCAAGATGGATGTAAAATAAAACCGGTATATACGTAAATATTATCTTAGACATGGTTAATCCCTTAAGTATATCTCACATAATATTAAAAAACATGTAATCAAAGATAATAAAATTGAAATTTACGTATAAGGATAAAATCCCTCAAAAGAAATATTATGTCGGTATAGCCTTCCATAATCTTGGTTAGAATTGAACCATAGTTTAAAGTGCTTGACCAACCCTAGTTGGGGTCATTTCAATTATCGGGGAATTCTAATTCAAGGTTTTGGCTTGACTTGACTTGGTTCGCATCAATGTTTGACGGCAAGAGCAGGACTTGGTGTGACCAAGAGGCAAAGTTTGAGGAAATCCAAAATAAAAGGATTTCAGGATTGGGGAGTCCACTCAGCGGATCAAGGAGCTGTGAGTTAATGCAGTTGGCATTTGGAATGCCTACCTAAAACCATTCAAGTTTCTTGACCAACCCTAGTTGGGGTAATGCGAAGGGAAATATGGATCCTTGCCACTAGAATATTTAGGTAGCAGAATATTCCGAAATCAATGGTGAGGTTCATTGGATTTTGATAAAATAGTGGGAGACTAAAAAGTATTAATTTATTTATTTGTCTCAGTTTTGTAATAGAGTAATAAACCTATTCTCATATTAATTTGTAGAAACGACAAGAAAATGACTTCAAACATATCATTGTGAACTATACTCGAGAAGGAAAACCTTCTCACTGGCACCAATTTCCAAGAGTGGCAGAGGCATTTAAACGTCATCCTTCACCACGAAATCAAATTGTATGTTCTGGAAGATCCTATTCCAGTTGCACCAAGGAAAGATGCCAGTGATGAAGAATTATCTCTCTATATGAAACACATGGAAGATTCCATAGATTTACAGTGTTTGTTAGGACCAATAGGGGCCTATATACCCTGAGAGGGGGGTGAATCAGGGTATGGATATTCTTTTTCAAAATTCTTCCTACCCCACTGGATCTTGACCTCTTTATTACAAGGGTCACTTTGTTTGCACTTGTGTGTTTATTATGATCACTTATTTTCTTCTTTGTCTGATGATGATGCTTCAAATGCAATGCAGGGAGGTAAGCAGGCAGACACAAAGATTTTTACTTGGTTCACCCCCACTGGGATACGTCCAAGGATCATACGCCGACAAGTTTCCGGTCGTACCAAATTCCACTAATCTTCACTAGCTGTGGATTACAAGGTTCGGGCTAGATCACTTCTAAGCCCAGGCTCACTGCCTTTACAAGTTTAGGGTCAGCTCACTGCTTTCCCAAGGGTCACTCCCTGTTTCTCTCTCTCTGTCTCACTGTCGGTGGAGAGGATCACCTACTTCCTCTTCCTAAGATCACTGCTCCAGAAGGGAATCCACTCACAGTTTATAGACCTTTAGGTCACTTCATTTTCATGAATGAATGCATCTTCCTCTATGTGTAGATGCTCTGTTGAAGTAAAACTTTCACCCGTAGATGAATATCACTTTGCACCAAAGGTATTGGGCAACGTACCAGCTTCCACGCAGTCCGAGAAGCACCGCTGGAACAAAACCTTACTTGGCGTGCAAGTCAATCTCAGCGCGCAAGTATCGGCGCGCAAGTCACAACGGGCGCGCAAGTCCTCCTCAGACACTTGCGCGACTCAAGATTCCTCAACTCCAAACTTGCGCGACTCTCTTTCTTTTACGCCCAAACCAATATTGGCGTGCAACTGCCAACCGGCGCGCAACTTCTAACACTGGCGCACAACTTCAACTACTGGCATGCAAATTCACCTGCGCGACCCACACTCACCACTTGCCCGACCACCACACCTGCGCGACGGGAGCTCTGATTTCTCAAAGTGTTGAACTCCGTTAAGAATTAAGAGAGGTGGTCCAGTATTTATAGGCAATCTGACCACCCAGCGCAATGGCGCACAAGTCACCTGCGCGACCCAGTTTCGGCGCGCAAGTATTCTGTCCTTTTGGACACTTGCGCGACAAACTCTCAAACTTGCGCGAACCTACTTCCTTTGCCATATGTTGATCTTCTGATCTTGAAAAACATATGGCGCGCAAGTTTCCTATTCTCCAAGTCCTCGGCGCGCAAGTCCCTTTGCCAAAAACACTTTTCTTCATCTGCCGATTTTTAGGCCCAAAAATTTGGCAAACACTGGAAAACGGTGCCACCTTGTATCTGTTCTTTTGAACCGCCTCCAGATCATCCATTCCTTTTATCGACGTTCTTGAATCAAACATAGATCGTTGACCTCAGCTCTTGAACTCGACATTCCACCATGAAATCCTCTTTGTCAACAAATTTGTATGTCATTGTTTTTCTTTGTCAACAATCACTACTCAGATGTCCACTTTGTCAACAAACACAATCACCTCAAAAATACTTCAATGATACCTTGAGGGATTTTTTCCCAACAGTGTTTCATGTTATAGGCCTTGTCCAATGAGCTCTTGAAGCAACATGAAAACATGGACGCGTATAGAATGATGTCTCACCTTAAGGATCTCTAACAAGAGAAGGCGAGACAGGAGAGGTATGCGATCTCCAATGCTTTGTTTACAACTAAGCTTGGAGAGTCTGCACCAGTTGGGCCTCATGTAGTCAATCTTATTGGCTACATTGAATGCCTGGACATCTTAGGGATTAAATTCCCGGATGATTTGCGTACAGATCTCATCCTATCATCACTGCCCAAGACCTTCTCTAGCTTAATTATCAATTATAACATGAGCGGCAATGAGAAGAGTCTATCAGAGCTTCTGACCTTGATTCACCAGGTAGACAAGGACATGGGGCATGACAAACCCACAGTCCTTATGGTGAACAAGAAAAGTAAGGACATGGAAAAGGGTACAAATACTTATAAACAATCTGAAACCTCTGAGCACCATCCCTCCAAGAAGGGGAAGATCCAGAGGCAGGGCAAGGAACGGGAGGTGGTGTGTTTTTCATGTGGCAAGCAGGTCCACTGGAAGAGGAACTGCACCTAGAAGCATGGGGACGCTAAAGGTGCGTTCCTTATTGAGTGTAATCTTTCTATTTCTACACATTGGGTATTAGATACAGCTTGTGGGGATCACATCTGTATTAAAATATATGAACCAAGTAGATTAAGAAATATTTCCAGAGGAGAGGTGGATCCTCGAGCTGCCAATGGTGCAAGGCTGGCTACGTTGGCTATTGGCGACTACCACCTCTCATTACTAACTAGCATGATTTTGGTTTTATATAACTGTTATTATGTTCCTAGTTTTACCAAGAACATAATTTTTGTATCTTTTTTGGATATGGATGGATTTATTTTCAAGTTTGGAAATAAGGGTTGTCTCTTTTATAAGAACAACGTATGTTTTGGTATGTCACATTTAAATAATGCTTTGTATGTATTAAATTATGAAAACCAAGTGTTGGCAATCGATAATGAAAAAAACTCACATAATTCATACATCACCCAGTTGTGGCATCACCGTCTCGATCATGTAAACGAGAAGTGCTTGACAAAGCTCTGCCAAGATGGCTATTTAGACTCTACTTTGCTAAAACCACTTGATAGATGTCACGCTTGTTTACAAGGTAAAATGACCAAGCCTCCTTTCAGTGGACAGGGTGAAAAGGCCACAGAGCTTTTAGGATTGGTACACACAGATGTATGTGGACCATTTCCAGTAGAGGATAGAGGTGGATATTCTTACTTCATTACTTTTACTGATGATTTTATTAGATACAGATTTGTCTACTAAATGAGGTATAAGTCAGAAGGCATAGACAAATTTAAGGAATTCAAGAATGAAGTAGAGAATTAGCTTGGTAAGGAGATAAATAAGCTTCGATTGGATCGAGGTGGAGAATATCTGAACCAAGAGTTCATCGATCTTCTACGGGAGTCTGGGATTCTATCTCAGCTCACTCCTCATTATACACCACAGTGGAATGGTGTTAGTGAAAGGAGGAACCACACCTTATTGGAAATGGTGAGGTCAATGATGAGTCATGCGGATCTTCCATTATCCTTTTGGGGATATTCTTTATAAACTGCAACATACACATTAAAGTGAGTACCAAATAAGGAAGAAAATGGAATTCCCTCTTAGTTATGGAGGTGAAAGAAACTCATTTTGTCACATACACGTGTATGGGGATTCGAGACGTTTGTTAAGGCCTTCTTGGGCATCAAACTAGCACCCCGGGGCACGAAGTGTATCTTTAGAGGATATCCCAAGGAAACAAAAGGATATTACTTATATAACCCTCAAGACAAGAAAGTGAATGTCGCCAGACAAGCCGTCTTTCTTGAGAGAGATCACATCCTCAAGAAGGATAGTGGGAGAAATATTGACTTCGACGAAGTTGATTCTCAAGATACACAAGATTTCGTATAGAAACAAGTTCCATAGGTCCTCGTGGGGGAGGTTCCAGAAACACAAGTACTGCGTAGGAGCTCAAGAGAGGTAAGGGAACCAGAGAGATTTGTTTTCCTAGCCACCAAGGATGGTGAATCATTATTTTTGGAAAATGATGAGCCTCTCTCTTACAAGGAAGCAGTAGAAATCTCAGAAGCTACAAGATGGCTAGAATCTATGAATTCTGAGATGGATTCCATGTATCAGAACCATGTTTGGGTTCTGGTCGATGAGCCAGTTTATGTAAAGCTCGTTGGATGAAAATGGGTATTCAAGAGAAATTTGGACATGGAAGGTCAAGTTAGCACCCATAAATCAAGGCTAGTGGCTAGAGGATTCAGACAATGTCAAGGAATTGACTATGATGAAACCTTCTTGCCAATTTCCATGTTTAAATCCATAAGAATCATACTTTCCACATAACCTTATCATGACTACGAGATTTGGAAGATGGATGTCTAAATAGCATTCCTTAATGGGAACCTTCAGGAAGATGTCTATATGACACAACCAGAAGGGTTTGTGACACTAGGTGAAGACAAACGGGTTTACAATTTGCAGAAATCCATTTATGGATTGAAGAAGTCATCCAGGCAATGGAACATTCGATTTGATGAAGCCATAAAAGAATTTGGTTTCATTAAGAACGAATGTGAGCCATGTGTTTATAAGCGGTTTAATGGGAATGTGGTCATTATCCTAGTAGAATATGTTGACGACATATTGCTTATTAGAAATGACGTACTAGACTTACAGTTAGTTAAGGACTGGTTGAACAGTTGCTTCTCTATGAAAGATTTAGGTGAAGCAGCCTAAATTCAAGGGATCAAGATCATTCGTGATAGATCCAAGAGGCTGCTTGAACTAAGTCAGGGTACATACATTGACCAGATACTAAAGAGATTTAGTATGGAACAATCCAATAGAGGATTGGTTCTAGTGTCACATGTCTTACATCTTTATAAGAAAATTTTTCCTCAAACACAACAAGAGAAAGATAGGATGAGCAAGATCCCATACGCCTCAGCTATAGGATCCATCATGTATGCCATGTTATGTACCAGGCCTGATGTTGCCTATGCATTGAGCATGGTAGGCAGATATCAAGCAGATCTAGGGGAACAGCATTGGACTATTGTTAAGACTATCCTTAAGTATCTAAGTGGAACTAAGGATATTTTCCTAGTGTATGGAGGTGATGAGGAGATTTTCATCGGAGGGTATGCTGATACTGGTTTACAGACAGATCAGAATGATCTAAAGTCGCAATCTGGTTATGTTTTCTCTCTCAATGGAGGAGCTGTGAGCTAGAAGAGTTCAAAGCAGCCAGTTGTTGCTGATTCTACAGCAGAGTCCGAATATATAGCGGCTTCTGATGCAGCCAAGGAAGCCATCTTGATTTGGAACTTTTTACAGGAGCTTAATGTGGTTCCTAGCAGTAAAGATCCCATTACATTGTATTGTGATAATACTGCAGCAGTGGCTCTTGAAAAAGAACCAAGGTCACATCAACGGATGAAGCACATACTCTGGAAGTATCACCTCTTGAGGGATTTCTATTAGAGGGGTGAAGTTGTAGTAAGCAGAGTGACCACAAAAGAGAATGTGGCAGACCCCATGACTAAAGTCCTATCTCAGTAGAAGCATGAATATCATGTGAGAGCGAGCGGGTTAAAAGTTGTTAGCAGTTGGCTCTAGTCAGAGTGGGAGTCTGTAGGAGTTGGTGTCCTAGAACCAACTATTTTTTACTTTATTCATTAATCAAATCCTTATAACGTCTTTTTTGTTATTCTACGTGACAATGCATGTGGTAATGTCCTAAGGACAGTTGTTGCATTAAAGGGTCATAGCGGATCCCTACTATGATGAGAACCCGGAAGTACCATAGCATTGTTCTTGAATATATGTTCTATGGCTGGATGATGTTATTTGAGGGACACAAATAATACAGGTCATTAGGGGTGAGGACTCATAAAACTTTGAGGCACCTTCTCATGGTGTGCGCCCTTGGTAATATCCAGGAGGATATTATGAGAACGAGAACTGCCAGTAGGAAATCCACATTTCATAGTGTTATTGGGTGTTCCTATCTGCAGACATGTGTATTTGTCCTTAGACATTAAGAATATTATTAATGGTTATTACAACTCACGCACTTAGATGTATTGACGAAAATTGTGATGACACACTGTTCGTAGCGAGGTAGGATACGTTAGGGCGTCACGAGTAATACTGCATTAATAGATAATGCGAAAAAGGATTTGTCCCTTCTGTTCCATAATGGAAGTAGATATCTCAGGCCCTTTGATGGAATTGATATAGCCTAAATAAATCCATTTCCATGGTAAGGTATGGGAAATTTCAATTCCGGGAAGTCAAAGAAAGAATAATCGAGCACATGGGTTGATGGCACTAGCATGCAACCAGCTTGATTAGAGATATTGAGACAAAGGGATTATATTACATGGCAAGAATTCATAGGAGGTGACACGTCATTGCGGCGTTAACTTCTTTCTCTATGGGTGCCTTGGTGTGTTTCTAGATGCTAACCTTGGACTTTAGGCAGGCACTGCCTAATGCCACTGAGAAAGAGGCCTAGAGGGTCACACACTAAGTGTGTCCATGTATCTCAGTTAAATATTAATTTTACAAGTTAAATAAATATTATTCCCGACTGTGGTTTAATAATTATGTAAGGATGCCTGGTCGCATTTATTTCGACACTAGTTATTCAAGAGAATATATTGTGGGCGAAATAATATATTTATTAGTGAGTAATGCAGTTACATTTATTCAAGAAATAAATAGCCCTTACACAAGGTCTAATAAATGTGGTGGAGAAAAATGGATAATAAAAGTAAACATTGTGTATATTAAATATACACGCCGTGTATATTAAATATACACGCTGTGTAGTTTTATTGAAAACATGTACACGTCATGTATTAATTATTACACATCGTGTAGTTTTCTAGTCGGGATTTTGAGGATAGAATATTGTTTTATTAAATGATATTAATTATAATCAGTGTGGGTGCATGTCAAGGAATTAATAATTCGACATGAGGGTTTCAATAAGAGTTAATGAAATAAATAAAATGTGTAACACATTTATTTATTGTCATAACTCTATTAACCTCAAACCCGATTATAAATATCCTTACAACCCCAACACTTTTTCCATAAGAGCCATTTGTTGTGCAAAACGGATTTTGAAATACTCTCAAGCTAAGAGAGAATTCCCTTTCCACCAAGGATGCCCTCAAGTTACGAGAGCAAGATCCTCCACCATATCAAGGCGGTCTAAGGCGGACATAGCGAGTGAAGGTTGTTCCGCGCTACCACCCGGAGATCCCTTCGGCGACATCTAGAGATACATTGAGCACGTCTGGATCACCACTAGAGGAATCCTATACTTGGATTATATGACGCAACGACGGATCACAGGATCGTGACTAGAGAAATCGACGAAGAAATAATTCCACCGAGGTAATTCTTGTGAATTAATTAAATTAATTATAACCACCATATGATGATACTATCTCAATGGTTCTGGGACTCTTCTTTTTTTCATTATTCATTCCATTCCAAAGATCCGGAATTTTATATTGTGATAGATCTCAGATTGAACATTGTTTAACACTAAAATTAAAGTTGGTAAATCCCACCAACGCACATCCACTGCACCCGGAACCAACAAATGTAAGAGGCATCTCTAAAAATACTTCTAAATATTTCCTTGTAAACCTCAGTGGACTCATAATTCTTTTTTATTAGTCTAGGGAATTACCTTCTTATCATGAGATAAAGGTTTTGGGGAAAATATTTATTAAAATTATTTTCTCAAAATGTTCCCATTCCAAGGAATCAATTTCCTCCTTGGACTTAGTGTTCTTTATAAGTTTCCACCACTGATCAGCATCCCTATCAAAACAATATATTGTTAGTAAAAAATTATCTTCCTTCTAACACTAGAGGAGAGAGAATTTCTTCTCAATCAATTTAATCCATTATTCAATGATGAGGGGATTAGGTGATCCACTAAAAAATGGGAGTACATTTCCACATAATGGATTTTATGGAATCATTATCTTACTTTGGATGATAAGAGTGTTCCACATTATTCATGTTATTATTTATAACTTGAACCAGTAGACAAAGTACTATATTAATATTTTGAGCACCTGTTAGCATCATATTTGGCATATCCTTAGGGAACACATGACATTTCTAATTCACATTTATTTTTGGAACATGTTCTTCTATTTCTATCGATTAACTAAGATAAATAAAGTTCAATTAAGGGACATTAATATTTATATAATAATAATGTATAATAAAACATTAAACATAAAAAGGACAATATATTAAAATAAAATGATATCCTAAATTATGATTCCTAGGTTTCAATCTAGGTTATCCAAGGTTTATTTCCAAACATATATTATTATGGTATTTTTATATTCCCTGAATAATGGTTCATAATGAGCTTATTTATTCACCAAAGAATATCCACTGGGAGTGTCAAACTAGGTGCGCAGTAAGTCCAATTCTCATATACCAGGGTACCCGAAGCCAAGCCTGAAACACCTTTTTAGAGTTGTTACTTCTAGGTACATCTATTCCATTACCACGTCCACCTGTAGTATCCAAACATATATTTATTTTCTTGATAACCACTTACATTGTACTTACAAAAATTTTATGGATCATTTCATAGAGCTATTGTTATTCATGGGGTTCTTACTACAATGATCTATTCCTAATATTCAAAATTAACTATACCTTTCCCTAACGCCAAATATATTTACCCTTCCATTTCACATAATATTACATGATTTTAAACAAAATTAAATATCAAATTACAATCCAAATATTGTAAAGTCTAGTGTCTTTCGAAGACTAGGAACACAAAACTAAAAACATGGGATTAAATGAAACATTTTTTATTTATCATACATTATGATCTCCTAAAATCCTTTTAGCCCTTACATATTCATTAGATATCCTATGGATAAAATGAACAAATGGATGAGATAAAAATCCCAAAAATGGAATAAACATAAAAATAAAGCATGTCACATGGGTTAGAACACATAATAAGATAACATAAAAGGAATGAATATACATAAGAAATCAAAAAATATGTAATAATTTTTTCATAGGTGTTTTGGAAACAATATAAAACATTACATAATAATGATTCAAGTCTCATTTTACTTGGAGGATCATGATTCAAGGTCAACCACCAACACTGTTTCACATGGACCAAGAGTCAAGGCTAGCCACCAAGAATGATTCCCATGACATCTCATGAGATTAAACATTACCTAATTCATTAGATAAATATTTGGTCTCACCCATAATAACATGTTAATGAATATGTGTTTCACAAGAATAGTCATTCATAAAGAATCAAACATAAACATAAGGGCCATCCATGGTAATAATTGGATATCTTAATCTTGTCAAAACGGAATAACATAACGGAAAATCACAATGGTATCCACAAAATAAATTATTTGAATCATAAATGGACATTAATAAGGGAAAATAGGAATATATCAAGATAATTGATGTCAAAATTAAGTGTATATGTGTAAAAATGGTGTTTAAGTAACTTTAAAAATAAAACATTTTTGTACGGTTTAAGGAAAATATTAAAAAGAATTTTAAATCGAAAATGAAATAATATTTTATATAAAAATAGAAGTGAACCCATAAATTTTTCATATAAAAATTAGTGATTTTATGAAATTAATTTGAGATTAAATTATATTATGGAGTTTACATGAAAATGGGTAATAATTTGGGAAGTTCCCTTAAATCGGGCTTACTTATTGGGTAGAATTGAGTAGGGGACCTTTTAAAAACTTGTATATCCCTAGAAATGAAGGATGAACGGATGTTGATATATGATTTTGGAACATATAAACAGAATTTATAATATATAAATAAAAAAATATAATTACATTTGGGTAAAAGTAGAGAAAGAATAACGTGAAGGAAAATAGAGGATCAGGTAGAATCCCATACCTTAAATCTGTAGGTGTCCTTCACTTGATCTTAATGTTTGGTATAATGAAATTAGATTAATTAATTAATAATTCATGAACCCTTTATACATGTATTTTATTTATTATAACTTTATTTAGTTTATTTATTTTCTTTTTCTGGGGTTAATAGATTTAATTTCATCGTTTGGGAGTGTTGGTTTCTTTGGTTTTCCTGATCATTTTACTTGTATACTTGTACAAAAGGTCATGTAAAGTGGGGGTAATTAACTAGAATTGAATGTATATGTTATGAATGATTCTAAATATGTTAAATTAGCTTATATATTTTTTAGTTTTATGGCATGAGGTTTAATCATTAGATAAATAGTTAATGATAATCATTTTGGTTGATTTTGGCAATTTTCGATTGAAACGAATTTATTTTGATTTATAAATTAATATCATGTGTAAAAAATGATTCTAGAAAATTACATAAGATATAATACATATATTATAATCTGGTTAAACCATAAAAATTGTTTCATGACCAGCCTTGAATAGGGTAATAGAAATTAAAAACATTGTTGTCCTTGAATGTGATAAATTTACACATCACAGACATTGATTTCATTTTACATATAAAAGGAGGGGGAAGGAGGGATGATGATGAATTATTAAATTAATATAAATACAATTATAGTATATTTATTGTACTAGAGTTATAATACCATTTGGATTAGGGTAGGTGGGGATAGAAAAAGAAAATAAAGGAACATGAAAAGGAACTAAAAGAAAAAGAATAGAGTTTTACCACTCGATTCCTTGTTCTTAAGAAAATCCTTAGGGGATCAGTTTTGGTCATCCATTAACACCAAAGTCTCCTAGAAATGGGGTATGGTCTAGGGAGGAAATTTGGGCCATATTTGGACAATTTTCAAGGCTTGAGAGGTGTAAGGAGAAGACGTGGAGAGTGGTGGTATTTATAGTGGAGGAGAGGGGTGTTTTCTCATTATTTTAATCAATAGTTTTTCTATATCGGATCAATAATTTAAATAATATGAGAACTATAATAAAAAATATTAAAATAATGATGGATATTTTGATATTCTATTCTTACATTACCCGTACATAATTTATGCCCCCATAATTCATGTATTTAGCATCTTTCATAAATTACCGTATGTTATTATTCACCAAAAAATCTTGTTTTCAGGAAAATAAGAAAAATTAACCCGAACCATTTTTTAAATTTATAATTAAAAACTAAACTCTACTTTTGGAATGTAATTTTTAAAATATGATAAATATATTTCTTAATTAAAACCATCATTTACTTGGTAAATACCAATTTTAAAATTATAACTGATTTTGTAACACTTTGAAAAATTAATTAATGTAAAATAATTTTATTTTATAATCATAGTACATAAAAAAATAAATTTATGAACACATTTTATGAAAATAAATTTTATTTTAAATTATTAAATTAATCATAAAATTGTAATTAAATATTTCTGACACATAAAAATACAAAAAATTAACTTATAATTTCTAAAATATTTATTTAATTATACTTTGATATAATTATATCATATTGTAACTTGTAAAAGAGATAAATTTTATTTATAATTTCATTGGTGATGTTACTATTCAATTTTCAGATTCATTATTTATAAGGGACACATTATTATTCAAAAGTTCAAGTTAATATTTCCTCAGTATTGGTTCCTCAACTTATAGAAACATATTTTATTTCATTCATTAGTCATTTATAAAGTTTTTATTGTGTTCTTAATGTGATTTTATAGGATTATTTTATATGAAATAGTTATAAGAAATGAATTTGCATTGGTAGAATTTAGTGTCGTTACACTAGACGAGCTAAGAGGCACAAAGTTGTGTAAAGAAATGAGTGACGGGGTGTCCTTTTATTAGTGAGGGGATGAGTATTATTTTAATTTCATAAAGAACTGAATTCAGATAAATTATTTTTCATTTCTAAATGGATCAAAATTAATACTAATTCAACCTAATATAATTAATAATTGAAATAATTTCATCCAATAAAATTTTAACAAGTTTTGGTTATGTTTTTCTCCCTTATATTTTTTTAACCATTTGTTTAAAATCCTAAAAATTACCATAATATTAAACTTTTATACCATTAAAGGGTTAATAGTGCCTCTATAAAAGGAAAAATGACACATAAATTCACCATTGTTTATTTATTCTAATATATCCCATTATTTTTTATTAATGTACTATTTTTATGAATTTTAAATCATTTAATAAAATATTATTCATTATAAAATATTATTAATGTCAAGTTTTAATATATTTATTTAATATGACTATAAATACAATAATAAAATGGGATATTTCAAATATAAACCATTAAATATTATTTAAAATGTGAAATTGATCAATAAAATTCATGTTACACATCAATTAATTCAAATTATATATCTTTTTATATTTTTTAAATCATTAATTTTATTTATCAATTAATTGAATACATACTGTATCGGTATTGCGTAAAGTGTTAAGGTAATTATTTCATTAGATAAATATTATAAATTATCTTCCATTATAAAAAAATTTATATTTAAAATTAATATTTATAACCAAAAATATTATCTATTTATTCCTATGTCAAAAATATAAAGATTATAAAACAAAGAGAATTGGATTTTTTACATTTCATTAAATAAAATAATATAAGTGTCAAAATCACATAAAAATGGCACAAAAGGCCCATATATTCAAACAAAGTGTTCTTTTAAAATATAATGGTGTTACAAATATGATATTAAATATAATCCACATATTGTAGGGGAATCTATTTATGTTGAAAATAAAGATACAGTTTTATGTAAAAAAAATTAATTTTCACTATTTGCTGGAAAAGAAATCTTTTTAGAAAAATATGAACTTTTTACTATTCCTATACACTATCAAACATAGTGTTATTTTATAATATAATGTTGTTACAACTATGAAATTAAATATAAGTCACATATGGTGGAAGAATATATTTATGTGGAAAATAACATTAAGAAGTTGAATATTGTTTAGACAGATAGTTTAAGGATCTAAAAGGAAACTAAAGATTGGACTAGGCTATCACCAATATGGAGACTCAAGATTAATCCCCCCTAAATTGTTAGGAACCAAACATAGGATTGGTATTGTATTCATTTTAAATCATAGTAATTGGTACCTTATTATAATGTAGAATATGTGTATTGGTCACCACCATACATAACAAGAACTGGATACTCTTATTAAGTTGTCAACCTAGGAAAAACCTCATATGCCATCCTTAACATTATATCATATAATTGCATAAAAAAGAAATAGATAACAAGATAATAATAATACTAATATTTATAAGTTGTATAGAGATATAAATATTGAATTTTAATAAAATTTTCTGACATTGATTCACTTATTCCTCTTAGTGTTTAGCACATCCCAAAGTAGTTCTAACAGTAATAAATTATAAAATGGGGTATAGGGTTAAACTAAGAGTTTAGTTTTATAATAACACAAAACCTTATCATTATTTTATTTTTTGTGTGTATATATACCTTTATTCGGCTTATCATATAAATTTGAATTGTTTAGTTCCACTTTTTCATGAAAATGTCTGTATATTATTTTATAATTTAAGGTGTTTATCATTGTCAAAATCCTATCACTTAAAAAAGGGAGAATCCACTCCTTACTTATATACACACATTGAACAACTTATATCAAAAAATATACTAAATAACATCCAAAATATCCTAAATATTTCTTAGATATTTTGGTCTTACCAAAAGGTTGACCAAATAAGGATTAATCTATATGCCAAATGAGGATACTGAAAGGGGATTTAATTTTCCTAACCGGGTTATTTTTCATTTATTTATCATTAAACCTACTATAAGTTTTTTATATACATCCTAATATGATGAAATATATATATATTAAATGTATATAAATGTTATTATATAGATTTAATAATCATTATCTACTTCCCATCCATTTAATAGAAAATGAAAGTGTCACTCATGAGTATGTGTGCACAACAACCTCCATAAAGAGATGCATTTTATTTTTCATCATTATATATAATAGGTTTTTATATAGATTAATTTAATTAATATATAAAATATTTATAACATATTTATTATTCTAGAAAGATAAATTAATATTTACCTTCTTCTATTTACATATATTGAAAAATGTAAACATCACCTATGTGTATGTGTAAACTTCCGCATCAAAAAAGTGATGTAATGAATTTTTTATCACCACATTATATGAATGTTTCTCAAAGTTTCTATGATAAATATATATTTTATTTACTAAATTATTCATATTTTTTAAACATGAACATTATGTAAGGATTGGAATCTCAAAATTAAAACA
Organism: Viscum album; assembly: GCA_963277665.1. NCBI lineage: Eukaryota > Viridiplantae > Streptophyta > Magnoliopsida > Santalales > Viscaceae > Viscum > Viscum album. The sequence goes on along the minus strand of OY728128.1, from coordinate 1,922,774,018 downwards.
TGTGTGGCAAACAAAATAATTGACACCTATGATAATTATAACGAAGAGAAGTTAATAAATGAGAAATTTGAAATTATATAGGTATGATATTTAGTAAGATATGTATTAAAATAATTATGTTACATTTTTATAATAATTATAGTTTTATTAAATTGTAGGTTTGAGTGCATATAAAGTAATTTGAGGCTTAAGGTATGGGTTTATTCTTCTCAATTTTGCTTTATGAAGATATATTCTATATTCATCCCAATATTTATTTAAATCTGTGGTTTATATAAAAAAATAAATTTATTTTATTATTGTTTTCATAAATATTATAGGGATTTTTTAATAAATATATTTTTCACTTTTTCATGTGGTTTTAATTCAAAGGTCACCAAATCTTTTAAGTGTTTATATTACAATCTCACTTTTTATCTAGATTTTTTTTGTTTCAATTTCCATTACAGTAAACTATATGTTATTTATCTATTAAACCCTATATATTCAATCTACACAGGTTATTTATACATTTTTTTAGGTATTATTTTCATATTTACCAACAATCTTTTGTATTTTACTTAAAAATACTAAGGATTTTTTGGAAAAAAATCTTAATTTATTTCACTTCTTTGGATGAGAATATTTCCCATCTATATCCATGTTTTTAAAACAATTATGGAACTTATTATAAAATTTTAAATGAATTTTTATGGTATTTTTATACTAATTTTTACCTTATTTACAAATTATTAAAAGTAATCATTTCAAGAATTTTCCATATAACTCACTTTTGACTTTTTATAGAAGTAAGAAAATATTGTTTTTTTAATTTTTACAACTTAAATATATTCTCCTATTTTCATAACCATTATTCATTATCAAAATTCCTTTACAAATTTTCATGAATTTATGAAGAAAATACTTTTTTTTCTAGGAATTTTGTTATGTTACTAAAAAAGGATGTTACCGCTTATTTGTCAATGAATATTTCTAATTCCATTATAAAAGTTATTTTTATTTATGTGAGAATCCATTAAATAATGATACTCTTCAATGGGGATATGATATTTTTTCACTATCCACCTCCATCATTTGTATGTCTTATGATGCTAATATTTTAATGATGTTTTTATGAAACACATTTATTTCCCACATGTAAACTAATCCTTGTCGAAATGATGAATGTTTCTAGGATCTTACAACGCACATATATATGGTTTTCATTATATAGTGGGTAGGCCCATAATTAAATAAAACTCCAATGAATTGGTTAAATATTTATATTATATGATATAATATGAAATGGAATTGGGATTGGGATTGATCCTAATACACTATAGGAATACTCTCACTATATTTTTGATAAGGATAAGTGAACCCTTTCCACTATGAGACTCTATCTATTATAATAATCTTGTAAGAGATCCTTGAATAAAGAAATTATTTTATATTTTTTTTATATTTCAAAAACTTATGTTTTATGCTTATGATTTGATCTCATGGATAATAATTAGTTATTAATGATTCCACACTCTTATGAATTATGTTTTTTATTATGAAAAAACCTTATGGAATGACTTATTTGGTATGTTTTTGTAAGTTCTGATCAAGTTATTATACCCATCATATTATCTTATAGTCATTTATAATCGTCACTTGATATCTCCCATGTTTATGCTTATGGTGAATATAACCTCTCCATTTCCTATGTTTCCATTTATTCATGTTACAAATAAATGTTCTAAGTAGGAAATATATATTATTGGTACAGTGTGAGAAGAACTCTATGGGACATATTAAATATATTTCATGAAATAATATGACTTTGTATCTAGTCTCCTATTATGTTAAACCTTTATGGTTATCAGGAATGTATAATTGTGAGATGTATTTAATGTAAATCAAAAATGATGTAATATCTATTCAAGTGGTTCTCGGGTCGATTATACTATTATAAAACAAGTTTTCAATTATTTTTTGGAGTTTGGGATTATAAAACATTGGTAAGAACCCAATGGATAAGTTTAAATATACAAAACATTGAAAAAAATTGTAAATTATGGAGTGGTTGTATTCCTAGTAATGATATTCATTTCTGTATAAAAATAATTTTATACATGTATATACACAAACTAATATAATGGTAATAATTCTAAGGAAGTATGGTTGGGTAACAACTCAATCATCACTAATTTCATGACAAAGAGGTTGAACTAAACATTTATTTTAACACACGTAAGGGATATTATTTGGTAAGTTTGTATTTTATTTTGTAACTATTGTGATAGATTTAAATATTTTAGGGTTTAAAATCCTAATAGGAAGTGACCATGGAATGGATGTCACATTTGATATTCCAAATCTAACTATGATCATCTATTGGTGTGAGGATAAACATGAAATTTCAATGGAAATTACTTCCACTACATTGGTTTTACTGCCTATTCCTAAGGGGTATTACCTCAAATGGTTGGGGAGAAACTAATCATTGAAGATATATCTATTTTTTAGGAGTATTTTGATTCATTTTATTATGATTTTCCAAGACTTTAGGTGAATCATAAAATTAATTTTTCAAAAGAACAAAAACAAGGTTCTACACCTATTCAAAAAATACCTTATTGAACGACCCCAATTGAGTTATAGGATATGAAAAATACACTTATAGAGATTATATAAAATGGATTAATATACTCTAGTTCATTAGTATGAGGTTTTCCTAATTATTTTGTTAAGAATATATATGGGTCGATGAATCTTTTCATTGATTTTCAAGATCATAACATGATCACTATTAAGAATATATATATTCTACCCTGTATTTATGACTTGTATTATTAATTTTGTGCTTCTTAATACTTTTCAATAATTGATGTTCAATTAGGATATAATCATTTGAGGTTCAAAATGGTGGATATAACCATTAAATAATTTTGTATGAGGTATAGGTTCAATGAATTTATAGAGATTATATTTGAACTTAATAATAACTCTACTATATTCATAGATATAATGAATAGAGTATATAGAGATTACCTTGATCAAACTTTGGAAGTATTTATAAATGATATTATTATATATTTCAAGTTAAATGAAGAGCATAAATATAATTTTATTATTGGGTTGAACGCATTTTTAAAGGATAATTTATAAACCATGTTTAAAAAATGTGAATATGGATATATAAAGTAGCATTCATGGTTCTTGTAATTACAATTGAGGATATATTTATGGATAATTCTAATATAAAATTGACTTACCAATTTCTCAGATCAACAACATTGATTGGGATTTATAGTTTTCTTAGATTTTTTGTGTACTAATGATACTTTGTGATAAATTTATAATGAATATTAAATAAAATAATTAAGTTGATAAGAAATGGAGATAAGTTCCTTTAGAAAAATGAATATGAAGAAAATTTCAAGGAGGTGAAGAGAAGGTTGGTTGTTTCACCTTTGATCACACTACCTTACTCTGGGAAAAGTTTTATGGTATACAGTGATGCATCAAAAAAGGTATTAGGATGATTTTTTATATAGAATTATGTGGTATTGGTGTATGCCCCACTCCAATTGAAAATTAATTAGAAGAATTACCTAAATTCTGAAAAAGAGGGGGTAGTGTTAGTTTTTTCTTTGAAAATATTGAGATGTTATCTCTATGGTGAAGGCTAGATATATGTATATTATTTATAAAATTGTATGGATATATTTACACTCAAATAGATGAATACATGCCAAATGATATAGTTGGATTTAATTAAAAATTATGATTACACAATGCATTACGACATTGGGAAGGTGAACAAGGTGGGTAATTCTCCGAGTTGAAAGGATCAAGGTAGCTTGTATATGATGAAGATTGAAAATAATCCAATGAATATAGATTTTTAATGGATATATATTGAAATTATGAGTAAAGTGTAGATATCCTATGTTTCCTAAGTGAATTTTGATCCATCCATCTATGTGAATATTAAGAAGGTTTGAAAGGAGGATTTGGTATGACAATGGACAACAAGGATTACGATAAAGTTCAATATCGAACACTATGTAATGATGAGATTTAGTAATGAGATATGTGTAAACTAAATATATGAATTGAATAATTTATTTGATTAATCACATATCTAATCATTTTCTATCCATGCTTATGTAAAAAAAGATTTAAATATATTTCAATGGTAATTTATAGTGAGACAACATGAAAAGAGATATCACAAGGTATGTAACTCAATGCCTATTATATCAACAAGTTAAAGATCATTACCCATATCAATATAAAAATAGGAAAACATCTCCATGGTTTTTATAATAAGAATTCAAATAAATATAAAGGCTCTTGTTCCATTTGGGTCATAATCAATCATCAAATAAAGTCTACAAATTTTATTACTATCAGAGAATATTTTTCACTTAAATAGATTTTGGAAATATAAATTAAGTGGATGGTAATGTTTTATAGAATACCACTATCACTTATATTTAATCAAGATCAGATTTTTACCTCTATTTTTTAGATAATTTAATATAAATAATTGGATATGTATATTAGCTTCATCATTTCATAACATTCTCAGATAGATGGTTATTTTGGGAGAACCATTCAAAATCTAGAAGATATGCTGAGAGATTTATCTTTTGATTTCAAAGGTAGTTTGGATCAATACTTTCCCCAAGTTGAATTCTCTTACAATTATAGCTATCAGTTAAGTATTGAGATAAATATTTATGACACTCTATATGGAAATAAGTGAAGAAATGAAATATGATGGAGTTAATTTGAATATTAAAAGCTATAGGGACTATATTTAGATGAATTAAAAATAATGTTATAGTCATTCAAAAAAACATTTTGGGAAATCAGATTTAATGTAAAATTTATGGTAGCGATCCTTGATGATCCCTCGAGTACAATTTTAGTGATAACGTATCTCTTAGATTATCTAAAAATAATAAGGTTATGAGATTTTTAAATAAGGGGAAGTTGATTCCAAAATATATATCAGTCCATATTTGAGTCTTGATCAAATCGAGGTAGTAGCTTATCACTTGGAACTTCTATAGAAACTCTCCCAAGTTCACAATGTATTCAAGGAATCACTTTTGAGGAAGCATATACCTAATAATCACATATTCAAAACTTAAAGGTTATACAACTAGAGAATGATATTTATTTTAAGGAATAACCAGTGGAGAATCTATATTGAAGAGATAAAGTGTTACAGAACAGGACCAGTCACATGGTAACATTTTTGGGGGGAAATCAAAAATTTATGGAAGCTTATTGGGAACCCAAGTATATAATAAGGTATAATTATTATTTTTTATTGAGATCATCACAATGTTTTAGGGATAAATTCTTATAAAGGGGTAGAATGTAACACCACAAGATCAAATAATTTATTTTCCTCTTAAAAATATTTAATGTGTTCCATAGAGTATGATGTATGAAGCACTAAACTAAATTAAATAGTTATTTATTATAATATAAAGTGAAATTCATTATAATACAGTAAAATTAAACATAATTAATTAAATTAGCTAATTAAATATAATATATACTAATTTAATTATTCAAGTTTGAATAAAAATGTTTTTTTAAAAAATTTATTGTATATTATATATTATTTATTACTAAAATATTTGAAATTTATTTTGATAAAAAGAAATTAATAATTTAATTTAATTTTTCAAAGTTATCATAGGGTGAGTTTTTAAATTTTTTTGAAGTGGTTGATTTTTAAGTGAATAGTGAAAATAACACTTTTATAAATACCAAATTTGATGACAGAATTATGATATAATAGTGACTTAAAATTATAAAAAAAATTAGATCAACTAATGATGTGTTTTATGAGTAAAATAAATCAATTAAAGATATTATGTTGAATTCAGAAACTCATGCTCGACTTTTTAGTACATAAGTTATATTTTTTCTATAAAAAAATTATTTTAGTCATTTTCCATTAATTATGTATTAAAAATAATCCATTTATTATTTACCTTATTTTAAATACTTAAAAATATTTTTATTAGTAATTCAATAAATTCAATGAGAATCAAATTTATATACAATTTCGGTGTAAATTCAAATTAACGGTCAAAAATACATTTTTTTAAACTTATTTTTATTTATTTTTGTATGCATATTACAATTTTTCAAATTGAATCGGATAAAATTTATTCCAAATTTGTATTCAAAATGTACAAAAAAATTTATAATTATAATTTTATATTTTTGGGTGACAAATAATTCATCACCATAAAAGATAAAACAAGTTAAACTCAAGAATAAGGATTATAACATCATAAAAACCTTACCTTTATTTTATTATTTGTGTTTATTTAGAACCGAATTCACCATATAATAAAAAATTAATTATTTTGTGTCAAATTCCTATGAAAATGAATTTATATTATTTTAAGGTTACAAATACTTAAAAGGGAACAACTCCTCTATCTTATAAAATAGAACTTCCTCTCCTCACTTCCCTCACACACTTTGAGATCCTTATCTCAACCAATATATACCTAAATGACTTCCCAAATATCATCCATATTTCCTATAAGTTATTTAATCACCAAGATAAATACCAAAGAAGTTATATAGTGTCATCTAAAGGATGATAACCAAATAAGAGGTAATTATCCAAACCGAGTTCTTTTGATATTATTTTATTTTTCACCTCATATGAATCTATAATATTACTCATAATATGATGAAATATGTATAATTAATATAATAAAATGATATTTTATTAAATAAATAATTATTATCTAATACCTATAAATCCAGTATAAATTAATAGTTTCACTCAAGTATATGTGGAGACAATCGCCTCCATGAAGATATGTATTTGATTTTGCATCATCGTATCTCATGTATGGTTATATAGATGAATTTAATTAATATATATGATATATATATAACACAAATATGATACTATAAATATAAATTATTTTTAACCTTCCTTTCTTTCCATCTATTTAAAAACGAAAACATCACCTGTGTGTGCGTACAGACTACCACCTCTATGAAGTGATGTAATTAATTTCTCTTCACCAAATTAAGTGTATAGTTATAAAAGTGTATATAATAAATAGATATGATATTTATGAAATTATTAATATTATTTAAACATGTCTAAAGTGCAAGGACCAAAATGTATAAATTGATAAATTCATGGAAAATACAACATTTGACACCTGAATATTGATTAATTGAAACATTGTTAATAAATGGTTATTTTGAAATTATAAAAGAATGATATATAGTAATATTACTATGAATATTTTTCTATATATATCTATAATATTTTTATATTGATTTTACATGATTTTAGAGTGTAGATGAAGCAAGTCAGGACTTGACGTAAGGGTTTTCCCATCTCAATTTGCCTCCATTAAGATATGTTTTATATTCACCACCTTCTCTATTTTTTGTATTGTATATTCTATCATAAATGTATTTTATAATCCATTTCATGAATATTTATGTAGATTTACTAATACATTTATGGTTCTCTCTTTCATGATGTTTTAATTTGAAGGTTTCCAATGTTTTAAGGGTTTATGTTACAATCACACATTTTATTGAGATTGCTTATGTTTCAATTTAAATTACAATAATTATTAAATAATTTATATCATAATACCCATAATTTTTCTTCTCCTTTATTCATTATGGATTTTTTGGTACTCTAAAATACTAAATAACTACTTTTAATAAAGTTTAGACCTATTTAACTTTTTTTGGTTTGAAATATTTCTCTTCCATATCCATATTCTTAGAAATTATTTAATTAAAGTTATTATCCACTTTTAAATAATTAATAGAGTCATTTTTATATAAAATATAAATTTCCCTAAAAACTATTAAAAGGAATATTTTGAAATTTCTTTCTATTCATTTTTTTTAATTTGTACAAAACTAAGAAATAAATGTTTTTCAATTTTTACGAATCAACCAAATTTTCTATCCAATATGATTATTACTCGTTATCAAGGATCCTTTATATTTTTTCATGATTTTAAAAATAAAACAATATTCATATTTTCTATATTATGTTTTGTTTTTCAAAAGTAACCAAATAAAAAGGATGTCCTTTCTTGTTTTTTAAAAATATATTTATAATTCTTTTATAAAATTATATTTCTACGATGAAAACATCCTTTAAGGATTGTTACACTTTACTAGGTATATGTTCATATTATAACATCCAATTACATTCCTTTTAGGTCTTATGATTATTATTTTTTAATAATGTTTTCATGAAACTAATTTCTTTTCAATGGGTAAATTATGCAATGACAAAATGATGAAGGTTTTTTTGATCTTGTGTAATCGATATATATGATTTTTTTATTATCCCATAGGTGGGACAAAAATGAGGTCTCTCCACAATTCATTGGGTAAATCCTGATATCTCATGATATAATATGAAAGGTAATTGGGATTGAACCCAATCCACTATAATATTCTAACCACTATGTTTATTGGAATGGGGAGGGAACCCAAACCAGTATGGGACTCTGTCCACTATGACAGTCTTTCAAATGAGCCTTGAATATGGAAATTATTTTTTATTATTATTCAAATTAAAAAAACTTTTTTATTATGTTTATGAAATGATATCATGGATCCTGATTTATTATTCATGATTCCTCACTCTTATGACTCATTTATTTAATTATTCCAATTCCTTATTCCATGACTCATGATTTATGGTCTATGAATTATTAGGTATGTTTTCATAAGTTATGACCATGTCATGTTATCCTTACGCTTAACATATGCTCACCTATTATGATAAATTTTTATCTCTCATTTTTACCCTTATTGAGCATCTAAGATCTCCCTTTATCATGTTTCAATTTCCCTATGTTTTGAAGAATGGTTTTAAATTGGAAATGTTTAGGAAGGGTGATATGTGATAAAATAGTTGTGGGAGATGGTGAAGATATTTAATGAAATAGGTTTGTCATGTATATAGTCTCTAGATAAACCAAACCTTTATAGTTCTTGTGAAATTACTATTGTGATATGTATTGAATATTCATCTAAAATGATGTAATATTTATGTATATTATTCTCGGATCACCTAAATAGCACTTATCATCCCTGAGAAGCCATTGTGGTCATTAAACGATTACTCCCTACCGACTTATGTCCTGAAATCACAACTAACCTAATATGTTACTGCTTTTAATGAAAAAAAGATTCTATTGTGAAATTTCAAACATTGAAAAACACATTCATTAAAATCAAAGATATTAGCTCATTACCTTCACTAAAAGTCATATGGTGCTCACCACACCCATCAATCATGAGGTACTACATTGTAATTGACTGATTCATCCTTGGTCTCATGGTTCTCCCCCCCATAAAAATCCTCTTACAAAGGCCAATTCCAATCCATGGTTCTTTTCACTATAGGAACTTCCAACCTAGATTTAAATTCTAGTAATACATCAATACACTCAATGTAGTTTCCATTTGGCAACACCTAATTTCACATAAGATCACTAGTTGGATTCCTTTGTGTGACCTATCGCAAAAACACTCAGCCTCCCCCAATGATTCTCTTTCACATCACATGATCTTGATTCTTTAATTCATGGAGGCATCTTAAAAAGATCATATTCTCATACAAAATTCCAAACCTAAAATTTATTACACTTTCACGAATGGATCAATAACCACCCATGTCGGTTATAATTATCTCAACATGAGAATAGGTGCATGTATGATATGACTCACCCACATTTAAAATCCAATTACATCTTAATATTGATTCCAACAAATGAAATATTTTCAACAACACATCCATATACCAAATACAGTGCTTACCAAGAAACCTGAAAAAATATTATTTACCTACACAATAATATCAGGGTTCCATCTTGACCATCCAATGACCAGTGTCATCACATCCTTGACACTTTTACCATGAGATTCCTACCACTACTACTAATAATATTCACCCAAGATAGAAGTATCCTTATCATATCCCTATTAATCCAAAACTCTTAATTCCATATCCCACTCACCTTTCATTACCATAGAAAAATATTGGACATGTTAGTGTAACATATTGTCACATGGTTTCAGGTATTTCTTGAACCTTATATTAATTATCCATTATATGGATCTTGTTTTGGGTCGTTTTAAATGAATTTTTAAAATTTTTAGATGTTTTTGTAATTTCACTCAGTTTTAACATGATTAAGAAAAGCCATACAGTTTAGCCCAGAAAATTATGATACTTTTGTCATGGTTTTAGGGTGTGTTGTACGATTGGAGTGTGATTATTCCAAATCAGGTGGCCTCCCCTCAAAACCATACAGCCTTGTACAATAGGCTTTTACATGGTTGGAACATATTTTCTCAAATTATCTAGCCAAACCATGTACCAATTCTAGAATCCTAGTGAATGTTCAAAATTAGGAACAAGATTAATACTAATCATGTAGCCTAATGAAGACATATATTTTTTTCAACCCCCCCCCCCCTTAAATTTTAAATTTAAATACCAAGACCCATAATGTTAACCCCATAAATCTCTCATTCAACCATAACTCATTCCTTTGGTGTTTAGAGGCTCTCACGAAATAATTTTAGCTTCTCTAACACCTTTCCTCTTAGATTGTTGTGTCATTATATGTGTAACACCCCAGGTAAATAAGGAATATGACATTTTCATATTTATCCATATTTGTGAATAAAATATTAATATGACTTTAAAGGGGACGATATGCTCGATGGCGTACCCAACACGCAACAACGAATTTCTTGGGAATCTTACGTTGCACTCTAATAATAAAATAATATTATTTTAAATGGTAGTTAACATGTAGCCGTTGTAATGGCAGGAATGGATAGAAATAACTAAAATATGATTATATATGTTCTTAAATATTTTTACATTTATACAATAAAAGATAAAGGATTAAAATACAGAAAGAATTCAATTTTAGGCGTATATGCCCTAGTTTTCACTATCACCTTTTGATGGAGAACCGTCATTATATATAGTTTTTTTCACTCTTAAACATTATTTTGGACCAAATAAAACTCTTATTAAGAATCAGGACATCAAAATTTACTTTGTGTAAATTTTTGGTATCTTTCCAATAAAGTTCATTTTTTAATGAATAGTGTAAAATGTTGTATTTTAATTCAAAACCACTTTTTAATATAATTTATTTATATTATTAGATTATATTTTTGAATTGGTTTTAAAGTGAAATTAAAAAATATTTTTACCATTAAATCCAATAGTGGTCGTTGGAATCAATTTCACTTTGAAATCAGACTTAAACTAGTGTCAATCTTTTGATACTTATTGTTTCATAAAACATGCTATTTGTCATGACAGCGGGAATTAATTATTAAATTAATTAATGTGACTTATATGTTTTGAATTTTGTAAAACGGACTTCATTTTTGAATTCAGAATATCAAATATAGGTTAGGGTGAATTTTTGGGATTTTTCTGAAAAACTTCAATTTTTGATGAATAGTGAAACCACTAAGTGGTACTTATAAAAACTGATTTTCCGTTTAAATGAAATTTTGCCATAATTGTGTTTTGATTTTCAAAAATCCGACATACATGGTTGTCATTAAGAAGTAAAATTTGGTTCAATGAGATTAAAATAATTTTTTGGTGAATAGTAACTTATTAAGTTTTTAATCGCGATTAGAGGTAATTAGTGTAGTTTAAGGTAAAAATGATATTATAAGAATGTGAAAACACCATGAAACTTGTCCTACACCTATTGGTTGTATCATGGCCGACCAATACAAGCCATGGGTCAACTTGGGGACCCCATGGATCCACTATGGTTGGGAAATGACATAAATAACATTTTATTTAATGTAAAAGTAAAATTGACACAAACATGATATGTTTTACTAAACCAATTTTTAAGTGGGGTTATACAAGTCATCTTTTTGATTATAAATATTCATTGGAAATATAAAAAGATTTACTACATCATAGTTTTTTTATAATTTTTAGACATTAAATAAATTAAATTATTTATGACATAATAATGATGCAGCGATGACATCATTATTTTACGATTTAAATAAAATGGAAAGATAATGTAAAATATATGAACTACACATGTCCAAAACTTATTGGATGAGTGTATTTCGAAGCCTTATCACCTTATACACGAATTATATCAATGTGGTACCTTTTGAAACCGAAACACATTTTCAAATAAAGTAATATTTCTTTACTTTCCAAAAGTGCCCCTCCTCTCCTCTTATAAAAGGCCCCCACCTCTACCTCATTTAACACACTCTTCAAGCCTTTGGCTCGGCCAACCCCTGCCCATTTACTCTCTCCACATCCCTCTACTCACCCTAGAGGATTCCCTTTGGGCAGAATCCTTTCAAAGGAAGCCTTTAGGCTCAAATCAAAAGGAGTTACACTTTTAAAGGTAATTCATTCTCTCATGTTCATTTGTTTTATTTTTCTTCTCCAACCCCCTAAACTATTTTTATTTACTTCTTTTGTAGCAACAACAGTATCTTCAATATACTAGGATGTTGTTATAATATTTATTCGAGCTACACTCTCACACAACTACATCAAATGGTTAAAGAACATACGGTTTCCGTGGATGGTGAAATTCTGCCTCCCGAAACGATAATTGTTCAATACTCATTTAAAACCTTCAAAGGTGGCCATTATGATGTCACTATTTTTATATATGATATATAATATGTTTATGTTTTATTTATGCTTCTGTATTTTTCATTTTTGTCTTACCTTTATGGCTTCCATTATGGGTATACGTGATATCTTCATTTAAGGAAGTGCGGACTACCACCCCCTCAAAGTGATTTGATTCGTTAAATACAATATGTGGGATGTATAAAGGATGGAAATATGATATTATACTGGAATTATAATATACCCTTATATCATTATTATTCCATTCTATAAAATACGAAATAGAAATGAAAGTAGCGTTCATGCGTACGTACGACTTACCGTCTCCATGAACGGTGCATTTCATTTATTACCTCTAAATGATTATGTAATGTTATAAATGCATGAATGTAATGGATATATATGACATATATGATATCTACATAATGAATACAATTCTGGATATAATAAACATTTGGCCACACGAACAACATGTAATTGTAAGAAGTCCACTTTCGACTTAAGAACCAAATATCGGCAAAACAAATATTATTAACTTAAATGATTACATAATGTTTATGACATGGTAATAAGTGGTATAAAAGTAATAATGAACTTGAAAAAGATTCTTAAGGAATTATAAATTAACTCAAGTTTATTATTCAGGAGATTAAAGAACGATCGATTCAAGTCGGACCCGAGGTAAGGGATCCTACAACTCTCTTTCTTTTTAAGTACACTCTTTTATGTCATTTCTTTTAAGCTCATATTTCTTATGATTGGGATGTTCTTTTATATTCCTCTTTCTGTACATTTTATTGTAATGTGATGAGATACCCTATTTGATCTCATCAATCCATACTCGGAAGTTTTATGTCGCGCCGTTAGGCTGCCGAGTTTTCATAAGGGATTTTTCATCTCACTTTTATTCCCTTGAGATTTATGCTACGTTCGCCACAAATTACATTGAGTGGTGTATGTACTGCCCATTTTTCTACTCTTTGTGAAATATAATTTCGTTTTTGAGTATTTACATCAATGACCTATTGTCTTTCTTTCATGGGGTGTATGTTTTGAAAGATACCCAAGTCGGTAAGGGAACCTTTCACCCTCCTCTTTTTTAAAAGACTTCTTTTATTGGGTCTTTTAATTTACATATTTTTATGTTGGGATATGTTCTCATACATCCTTATTGATGTAAATTTTATGTCCAAGTGATGAGATACACTTTTTATCTCTCATCAACTCATTTTGATGTGATGCCGTTAGGCTGTCAAGGGAACTTTTAACCCAATTTCGATTTCTTTGGGTTCAACTTGTAGTCATTGAATATATCATCCATTGATTATGTGTGATTGACCTTTTATTGTTTTACACTTAATATCCACTTATATTGGGTGTATATATATTTGTCACACATATTTTTGAGATTTATTTGTCCTTAATTTAAGGATACCTTCTTTATAAGGGATTTCATCACATTTGACATTTCTATTGAGGGTTCATTGTTGTTATGCACCAATTCACTCTTATATGGTGTATATACTGTCCTTTGGAGTATTATATCATGAATCCTTTTATTCTCATGATATTATAAAATTCTGACTAAATGTTATTCCTCGATTATTGTATTCAAGTGTCTCTAATTTTGGTAAAACCCCTTTATCCAAAATATCGTTTTAAATGTTTTAATTATTTTTTCTTATTAATATCCATGTTTTCAAAATGGTTTTAAGGATTTATTTATATGGATAGTAATGGTTTAAAATGTTAAAAGCTTCAAGGTGGTATGGGACTTCGTCTCAATCTCCTTTCATTGAGGCATATTTTATTTTATACACAACTTTCTTTTATACGGTGTATAAACCCCTTTGACTTTTACGTTTATTCAAAAGGAATCTTTTTAATACGAAGCGTTTACTAAACGACAAAAGGGAATGTTTTTTTCGTACGTATGCGGCGACAACGACTTCTCCGCCGTCGTGACCGTTATTTGAGTTTCGGCTTCCTCTACAAGCCATACCTTCTTTTTAAAAGATAAATAAATACCATGTTTTAATTTTCTTTTATTTTAGTATTGAAAATGGTTTTCATAATGTTTTTATATCAATGTGTTGTATGGATATCCCGTGATTGAAATGTGGAAATTTTATGTTTCCTTTATGCATGTTTTATGTGATATGATTATGTTATGGTTCTTGGGCATTATTATGAAGACGGGTGGTTCCGTGATAAACTAAGGGCGGGTGAGCCCGTTATAGCTCTCCAATGCATTGGGTAACGCGAAGGAGTGAAACGTTAAGGTTTCTCCGAAGAGATTTAGGGAATATACTGTGATGGGTATTCCAAACGTAACCAAGAGGGTTACTCCCTACGTAAGAATGTTATGAATGCCTCAAGTTACCTTTATGTCTTATGTTTTCTATGATTTATTCATGGTTTGATGAGGTATGTTAAAGTGCCTATGTTTTATGGGTAAAGTATGATTTCATTCTCATGTATATATGAACTCATGTTTCCTTTCCATATTTTTTTGTAACCCTTACTGAGCTTTTTATGCTCATCCCAAGTTTTTGAAATGTTTTTCACAGGTCAAGGGAAAGGTACATGATGTGATGATAGTGTCAAGGATGTGTCAAGAAAGAATCCGTGTTATATTTTAAATATGTTTCCGTTGATGGGATGAATGAATACTGTCTTTTATGTAACCACATTGTTTAAATGTGGAATGTAATGCAAGTTTCATGATCTAATTCTCTAAAACTCTAAACCTGAAAAGATCCTCAATGTGTAATCTTGTAATAACTCAAGATTAAGTAAGGTTTAAGGCTGGGGCCTTATAGTTGGTATCAAAGGTCGGTTTAGATAACTTTAGAGGTTAGGTTATTCTTTAAGCATAAGTGACATTACCATAATGGTTAGGATTTCAGAAAGAGTCCTAGTTTTAGATAAAGTGAATGAGTAAGTGTATCTTAGTGTTTACCTTCCTCATTAGTACATGATGATTTTTTTATATACTCACACTGACATTTTTGTTTTTAGTGAATGGATGGATCTACCAGGCACCAAAGTGACAATTGGTTTGAAGGAAACTGTGGTGGTTCTCTGATTAAAAGACTCGATGAAATGGGGTATTCAATGAGGAATCTCATCGCTGTTCTAAACCAACTATCAAGGATTCATGATCAACCACTTCAACCTTGGTGAGTTCTCTAATGCATCATGTATGAGATGGACAACTTGATGTGGAAATTCAGGTAATAATTATTAAGGTAACCATTAGGGTTCATATGATCCTTACTTTTTAGGTAATTATGGGTTACTCTATGATATGATGGAAAATGAAGGGCATGAGATAAACTTGAGGTTAAAATATGTTATTATTATTCTTGAATATTTTATCTCATTTTGGGGAATGTTTTAAGAATTATATAGTTTTGAAAAAAGGACAACACGCAGACCGTGTGACAACCCGTCGCGTCGGACAAAGCTGCGTGAATCGAACCCACAACCAAAGTGCGACTGGTATTTATCACCTACCACTGGACTACGTGAAGTCCCTGGTTAGTTTGACTGATTCTTTTTAGTTATATGATTTTATGAATTAATAGTAAGTTGATTTTGGGTTATTTATGAAAATGATTAACCTATCATAGAGGATATGTGATTAGGTTAATTAATTTTCAATACGAGACTTTAGGAGGAACTGATGTTGTTTGGAGATAAATGTTACGATTTAACTTGGAAGACTATGTGACTAAATCCTTAAAATATTTGGGTTTCAATCTTATATTGGTTTACTTTGAAGAATTTTATGGACAAATTGTTTATCGGATGATCCTTGTTGAACTTTGGGTTTTGTTTGACAAATTTTGGAGATTAAGAATAGATTTTCTTTTTATAAAGGGTTATCCTTTTCTGGATTATCTGATCTTGTACTAACATTTTTGGTTTTGGTTTTGGTTAAAGCCTAAATACATGGGATGTATATAGTTCTCTTTTGGGGATTAGGTGATTCTCTAGAAGTTGATTATAGTACTCTTAATGCGAACAAGGCTCCCTAAATACTTGTCTTTTGGAAAAATTATGAGTTTGATTAAGGAATCTAGTAAAAGTTGAAGTTCAACATGATAAGTGATTATGTTTCCTTATGAATAAAATTCCTCAATAAAAGAGACAAAAAAAAATGTTGTCTATTAACTTTTCCTACTGGGGAACCCAACACCGTTTAACCCATCACAAGTTTGTGATTTTCTTATTGTTAACTTTCTCCTAAACATGTTTTCTATCACTCTCCATCAGAACATGACCCTATGTTTTCTCCTCCATGTCCATGTTTTCCTATATGGAGTCCTCGTATGGGTTAACTCGGGTGACCTCTGTACTTATCTTTCTTTATTTTAAAGTGATTGTTTTACCGACTCTTGTTCCGATGTGGGACTTTAAAGGATGTTTCCAAGCTCAATTTTTTTAAAATTGCGAGGACGCAATTCCCAAAAGGGGGGAAGGATGTAACACCCCAGGTAAATAAGGAATATGACATTTTCATATTTATCCATATTTGTGAATAAAATATTCATATGACTTTAAAGGGGACGCTATGCTCGATGGCGTACCCAACACGCAACAACGAGTTTCTTGGGAATCTTACGTTGCACTCTAATAATAAAATAATATTATTTTAAATGGTAGTTAACATGTAGCCGTTGTAATGGCGGGAATGGATATAAATAACTAAAATATGATTATATATGTTCTTAAATATTTTTACATTTATACAATAAAAGATAAAGGCTTAAAATACGGAAAGAATTCAATTTTAGGCGTATATGCCCTAGTTTTCACTAAAGGTTCACTTATCACCTTTTGATGGAGAACCGTCATTAAATATAGTTTTGTTCACTCTTAAACATTATTTTGGACCAAATAAAACTCTTATTAAGAATCGGGACATCAAAATTTACTTTGTGTAAATTTTTGGTATCTTTCCAATAAAGTTCATTTTTTAATGAATAGTGTAAAATGTTGTATTTTAATTCAAAACCACTTTTTAATCTAATTTATTTATATGATTAGATTATATTTGGAATTGGTTTTAAAGTGAAATTAGAAAATATTTTTACCATTAAATCCAATAGTGGTCGTTGGAATCAATTTCACTTTGAAATCAGACTTAAACTAGTGTCAATCTTTTGATACTTATTGTTTCATAAAACAAGCTATTTGTCATGACAGCGGGAATTAATTATTAAATTAATTAATGTGGCTTATATGTTTTGAATTTTGTAAAACGGACTTCATTTTTTAATTCAGAATATCAAATATAGGTTAGGGTGAATTTTTGAGATATTTCTGAAAAACTTCAATTTTTGATGAATAGTGAAACCACTAAGTGGTACTTATAAAAACTGATTTTCCATTTAAATGAAATTTTGCCATCATTGTGTTTTGATTTCCAAAAATCTGACATACATGGTTGTCATTAAGAAGTAAAATGTGGTTCAATGAGATTAAAATAATTTTTTGGTGAATAGTAACTTATTAAGTTTTTAATCGCGATTAGAGGTAATTAGTGTAGTTTAAGGTAAAAATGATATTATAAGAATGTGAAAACACCATGACACTTGTCCTAAACCTATTGGTTGTATCATGGCCGACCAAGACAAGCCATGGGTCAACTTGGGGACCCCATGGATCCACTTTGGTTGGGAAATGACATAAATAACATTTTATTTAATGTAAAAGTAAAATTGACCCAAACATGATATGTTTTACTAAAACAATTTTTAAGTGGGGTTATACAAGTCATCGTTTTGATTATAAATATTCATTGGAAAGATAAAAATATTTCCTACATCATAGTATTTTTTTATAATTTTTAGACATTAAATAAATTAAATTATTTATGACATAATAATGATGCAGCGATGACATCATTATTTTACGATTTAAATAAAATGGAAAGATAATGTAAAATATATGAACTACACATGTCCAAAACTTATTGGATGAGTGGAGTTCGAAGCCTTATCACCTTATACACGAAATATATCAATGTGGGACCTTTTGAAACCGAAACACATTTTCAAATAAAGTAATGTTTCTTTACTTTCCAAAAGTGCCCCTCCTCTCCTCTTATAAATGGCCCCCACCTCTACCTCATTTAACACACTCCTCAAGCCTTTGGATCGGCCAACCCCTGCCCATTTACTCTCTCCACATCCCTCTACTCACCCTAGAGGATTCCCTTTGGGCAGAATCCTTTCAAAGGAAGCCTTTAGGCTCAAATCAAAAGGAGTTACACTTTTAAAGGTAATTCATTCTCTCATGTTCATTTGTTTTATTTTGCTTCTCCAACCCCCTAAACTCTTTTTATTTACTTCTTTTGTAAAAACACCAGTATCTGAAATATACTAGGATGTTGTTATAAGATTTATTCGAGCTACACTCTCACACAACTACATCAAATGGTTAAAGAACATACGGTTTCCGTGGATGGTGAAATTCTGCCTCCCGAAACGATGATTGTTCAATACTCATTTAATACCTTCAAAGGTGGCCATTATGATGTCACTATTTTTATATATGATATATAATATGTTTATGTTTTATTTATTCTTCTGTATTTTTCATTTTTGTCTTACCTTTATGGCTTCCATTATGGGTATACGTGATATCTTCATTTAAGGAAGTGCGGACTACCGCCCCCTCAAAGTGATTTGATTCGTTAAATACCATATGTGGGATGTATAAAGGATGGAAATATGATATTATATATGATATTATAATGGAATTATAATATACCCTTATATCATTATTATTCCATTCTATAAAATACGAAATAGAAATGAAAGTAGCGTTCATGCGTACGTATGGCTTACCGTCTCCATGAACGATGTATTTCATTTCTTACCTCTAAATGATTATGTAATGTTATAAATGCATGCATGTACTGGATATATATGACATATATGATATCTACATAATGAATACAATTCTGGATATAATAAACATTTGGCCACACGAACAACATGTAATTGTAAGAAGTCCACTTTCGATTTAAGAACCAAATATCGGCAAAACAAATATTATTAACTTAAATGATTACATAATGTTTATGACATGGTAATAAGTGGTATAAAAGTCATAATGAACTTGAAAAAGGTTCTTAAGGAATTAGAAATTAAGTCAAGTTTATTATTCAGGATATTAAAGAACGATCGAGTCAAGTCGGACCCGAGGTAAGGGATCCTACAACTCTCTTTCTTTTTAAGTACACTCTTTTATGTCATTTCCTTTAAGCTCGTATTTCTTATGATTGGGATGTTATTTTATATTCCTCTTGCTGTACATTTTATTGTAATGTGATGAGATACCCTATTTGATCTCATCAATCCATATTCGGAAGTTTTATGTCGCGCTGTTAGGCTGCCGAGTTTTCATAAGGGATTTTTCATCTCACTTTTATTCCCGTGAGATTTATGCTACGTTCGCCACAAATTCCATTGAGTGGTGTATGTACTGCCCATTTTTCTAATCTTTGTGAAATATACTTTCGTTTATGAGTATTTACATCAATGACCTATTTTCTTTCTTTCATGGGGTGTATGTTTTGAAAGATACCCAAGTCGGTAAGGGAACCTTTCACCCTCCTCTTTTTTAAAAGACTTCTTTTATTGGGTCTTTTAATTTACATATTTTTATGTTAGGATATGTTCTCATACATCCTTATTGATGTAAATTTTATGTCCAAGTGATGAGATACACTTTTTATCTCTCATCAACTCATTTTGATGTGATGCCGTTAGGCTGTCAAGGGAACTTTTAACCCAATTTCGATTTCTTTGGGTTCAACTTGTAGTCATTGAATATGTCATCCATTGAATATGTGTGATTGACCTTTTATTGTTTTACACTTAATATCCACTTATATTGGGTGTATATATATTTTTCACACATATTTTTGAGATTTTATTTTTCCTTAATTTTAGGATACATTCTTTATAAGGGATTTCATCACATTTGACATTTCTATTGAGGGTTCATTGTTGTTATGCACCAATTCACTCTTATATGGTGTATATACTGTCCTTTGGAGTATTATATCATGAATCCTTTTATTCTCATGATATTATAAAGTTCTGACTAAATGTTATTACTCGATTATTGTATTCAAGTGTCTCTAATTTTGGTAAAACCCCTTTATCCAAAATATCGTTTTAAATGTTTTAATTATTTGTTCTTATTAATATCCATGTTTTCAAAATGGTTTTAAGGATTTATTTATATGGATAGTAATGGTTTAAAATGTTAAAAGCTTCAAGGTGGTATGGGACTTCGTCTCAATCTCCTTTCATTGAGGCATATTTTATTTTATACACAACTTTCTTTTATACGGTGTATAAACCCCTTTGACTTTTACGTTTATTCAAAAGGAATCTTTTTTATACGAAGCGTTTACTAAACGATAAAAGGGAATGTTTTTGTCGTACGTATGCGGAGACAACGACTTCTCCACCGTCGTGACCGTAGTTTGAGTTTCGGCTTCCTCTACAAGCCATACCTTCTTTTTAAAAGAAAAATAAATACCATGTTTTAATTTTCTTTTATTTTAGTATTGAAAATGGTTTTCATAATGTTTTTATATCAATGTGTTGTATGGATATCTCGTGATTGAAATGTGGAAATTTTATGTTTCCTTTATGCATGTTTTATGTGATATGATTATGTTATGGTTCTTGGGCATTATTATGAAGACGGGTGGTGCCGTGATAAACTAAGGGCGGGTGAGCCCGTTATAGCTCTCCAATGCATTGGGTAACGTGAAGGAGTGAAACGTTAAGGTTTCTCCGAAGAGATTTAGGGAATATACTGTGATGGGTATTCCAAACGTAACCAAGAGGGTTACTCCCTACGTAAGAATGTTATGAATGCCTCAAGTTACCTTTATGTCTTATGTTTTCTATGATTTATTCATGGTTTGATAAGGTATGTTAAAGTGCCTATGTTTTATGGGTAAAGTATGATTTCATTCTCATGTATATATGAACTCATGTTTCCTTTCCATATTTTTTTGTAACCCTTACTGAGCTTTTTATGCTCATCCCAAGTTTTTTAAATGTTTTTCACAGGTCAAGGGAAAGGTACATGATGTGATGATAGTGTCAAGGATGTGTCAAGAAAGAATCCGTGTTATATTTTAAATATGTTTATGTTGATGGGAAGAATGAATAATGTCTTTTATGTAACCACTTTGTTTAAATGTGGAATGTAATGCAAGTTTCATGATCTAATTCTCTAAAACTCTAAACCTGAAAAGATCATCAATGTGTAATCTTGTAATAACTCAAGATTAAGTAAGGTTTAAGGCTGGGGCCTTATAATATGCATTTGATTTGTCTCAAGTATGTATTTCCATATTGATATTGAATTATTATTTATACACTTTTTTCCATTTAGAGTGATTAATCCATGTGTTTTTTGAATATCTAAACATTTATTTTTTATATTTTGACTCAATAGATTCCTCTTTGATCTTTATTGCCTTAAATTCTCCATTGTTGGTTCCAAATTAAGATGATTAATCATTTAATGTTGTGACTTAAGGATGGTATTTCTATATGTTTTTCCCTATAATTTACATCATAATTGATTTATTTAATTTAATATTAATTTTCAATTTATTTTCCTCAAATTTAATTGATTTTGAATTTGATTTAAAAAAGGAATGGATTATTTAAGGAAAGCCCTTTTTAAAGGATTTTATGAATATGATGGATTTTTATGTCATATGACATGAAATGAAAGATTATTTGATAAAATTATTTGAATTTTATTTGTGGGGAATTTATTTAAATGAAATATTATTTTTAAATGCATGAACTTGACAGAATTGATTATTTTGGTTTAGAAATTGAAATGGTATGTTTAAAATGAAATTGGGTATTTTAAATGTTAAGGTTTAATTGATTTTAAATGAATGACTTTCCTATGATTGATTTAAAACACAAGTGATACTATGTAGTCTATTTGTAATTAGGACATGAACATGAAGACTCTAACTCTATAGTAATGTATTCACGATGATAACTCTGAAAAAAAAAATCAATCTGACTTCCCTATATGGGGTGTTTATTGATATTATCTCAAATTATTGAGCCATGCAGAAATATGAAAACCCTTTATTCATTTGGATTGAATGAGTATTGTGAGGATCCTAGTTTCAAATACTAACAAATCATAGGGCATTTAGCCATGGTTATTGGTTTTTATTTGATTATTACATGCCAATGTTTATTGAAATTTTTTATTCATGTCCTTTATATTTAATGAAAAATGTTCCTTCAAGCCTATTTTTATATATCTTCCATCAAATTTTTTTGAAATATTGTTTTGTATGAAACATTGAAATTTACTTTATATGGCTGATATTTTTTAAAAAAATTGAAGAATAAATGGTTTATTTTAAATGTAATGGCTTATGAAATATATGGTCAAATCCTAAAGGGATATATTTTCATATAACCATTGTTTCCCTTTGATCATTTGTATATTTTTTATGCTATGTATAGGAAAAGGTAAATCACCACATGGATATTTCAATACTACATGATTCACAATACCTTTGGTGATGTTGGTGACCGTTGGAGTTATGCTCCACTTATTATAAAAGGATTATAATAATTTTTTTGATGTATGTTATTAAATATTCTTCTAGATGATGCACTATTTTGGTTATTTTTCTATGTACTTGTGATACATTTCTCCACATAATTTTTTGGGAATACATACTATGTATTGTAGATCTTTTATTGTTCTATATTTTTTGTTTTTTCTCAAGGAAAAATTATTCAATTTGACTTCTTTTATATATCATCTATTAGTCACTAACATATAAAGATTAGTAATTTCCCACCAGATATGTTAGTACTAGTTCGAGTATCAGTGTATATAGGTATTTGATTCAGTTAGTGAAAATGGTATCAAAGGATAAAGGTTGTGAATGTTTCCTTGATGTCAGTATGTAGTATAGGATGTATTGGTAGATAAGAGGTAGGGTTTTTGAGAATTAAGGGGTAGTTCAATGCTGAGTTCTTGGTCATATATAATATTAGAGAGCCTTGAGTCTCCATGGGTGTTTGGGAAACGAATATTTAACGAACAAATTGATTGAATTATAGTCTTTTTATATACTTGATTGGAGTGATTTTAAATATTATATAATTGAATTATATGTTTTGGAATTTATATTCATGTATCAGTTGATCGAGTTGATGATCCAAGTATCTTTACTATTGTTTTTTTGTTTTCATTTCAGTTTGTGTAGTAAAATCCCCCCAATGAGATGTTTTAATAGAACTCAAGATGGAGATTCCAGTGAATCACAATAAGAAAACATTATATCTGATTAAAACCTCATTGAGATAGTAGTTCATGTTGTTCAAGCTCTAGGATAAGTAGCTAAACTTGCTCTCATTCAAGATCTAGTAGTGTAACATAAAATAGATAAATCCGGATGTCATACCCAATAGTTGATTTAGAAAAAACTATTATATATACATGGATCAAAATATTCTTAAGATGAATCAGAATTATTTAAAAATATTGAGTTACTATTTGAGTTTTTTGAAACATCATAATCTTTAGTAGTGAAGAGTTTCACCTTTTATCTTGAAGGGCCTGCCTAGAGGTGGTGGGATTTAATGGTCATAGAAGGTAAACATGATGGATAGGTGTGGAAATAATACAGATCTCTTTTCGTGAAACAGTTCTATCAAAAGGTGGTGGTTTTTAAAAAATCTATGTAATTTATTAACCATCAACACGGTGATAAGTTTGTGACTTAGAATGCAAATAGCTTTGTTGAACTTGTCTAGTTTTCTCCTGATGTAGGAAAAAATAAGATGTTGGATGATAGAATATTAAATATAGGTATTTAATATGATATTCGATCTTATATTTTCATGCTAAATCTCACCTCTTATTTGAATATGTTTGATTGATCATTGATGGTTGATCTTGACATGGATGGTAAGTTAGGGTTGATATCAGTGCCTTTTAATCACAGTGGAACTTTTATTAGATTATTTAATGTAAGGAGTTTTTTTATGAGTATCATGGTAGATCTAGGTACAAATAATCATCTATAACTTTTTTTGTGTATGTAATAGGCATGTTGACTTACTTTGATGGTGAAAAGTCAGTAATTTGAAGTGAGTTTATAATAAGGAATCAAAGATCAATGGTTCATGTGGCCTCTCAAGACACTTTTAAAGCTATGTCTTGTCTTTTTATAACCCATGTAGTGGAATGAGATCATAATCACCAAGATAATTTACATTGTATTCATAAGATTCAACAATTAAGAGGTTTTGGCCTCAGGCATCTGAAAAAAACCTTCTTCTCACAGTGGAAGAGTCTTTGGTACAGGTCGTTGTGGGTCTAGCAACATAGAGAGGTATTATCCCTATAGATACATCATTAATTACTAATTTATTTGATAATAGTGATTTTAATTTTTTCATTTCACCTCATATTTAAAATTTTATAAACCTTCTTATAAAGATTATGTCTTATGTGATTGATATTTTTCAATCGTCGAAGCAAAAATAGAGAAAGGAATCTGATGTAATTATTTTTATTTCCCATTTTTTGTGATTGAGATCATCTGTAATTTTATGGTTATCAAAATGAAAACATTTTATTTAATTATAGGGAATCATTTTTTTTATTTCCCATAAATCCTATACTTACTATTATCTTCGATATATCTCCTATAATATGTTTAATGGGTATATTTGTGTCTTCAAGAGAGACTATGACCTGAGGACAATCAGAGTGAAAGGACTATTTCTTGATATACCTAACCCAGAGAGGGATATAGTGAATCATTTTTGGAACTTATTAATCTAAACACAACTTTTATCCAATTGCCTCTCAAACCAATTATGATCTTGATTCTCTTATTCACTTTTCCTTATCTCATGAAAGACTATTAAAACAGTAAAAGATAGAAAAAGATATTTTTATGAGGTTCCCTAATCAATTTGAGTAGCTAGTCCTAATTGTGTGTTGTTATTAACAAAAGGCATATTTTCTACTATAATGTAGAATCAAGTTATAGTGGGGTGTATAGGATACAATCCTTTATCCAGTGTGGGTTCCTACACTTTTGGAGGGAGAATGAAACAATTCTTCTTCCCTAGAATGGTCTTGACATGGTCCAACATGTATCTCCTTTATTGTTCTTCATGAAACCTCTAAATACAACATTAAAATTCTTTTTTAAGTTATATTGTAAGAGAAATAAAGTATTCTACTAGAATATACTTCTATTGTAGGTCACATTGCTTCTTTGTTCTTCCACAATATTTTTCTTCACATGGATACTTGCAAAGAAGTAGGCAAGAAACATTACTCTTCTTCACAACAACAAAAAGAAATATACACTTATTATTCTTCTAATTTCATACTCAATAATATTAATATTGAATGGACTAATAGTTATAGAATTATTCTTTTACCAATGTGATAATTGACTGATATTTATTTTGTCACATACTCTTCCAGTATTCTTCTATCTTTCTTCTCTAGTGTAAAATAGATTGCACTAAATATTATTCTTCTTATTTATAGAATAAAAATAATCTATGATATTATTGAAACACTAATGTTAAGATCACTATAGCATCATCACAATTTAACTACCATGTATTATAATCGTTCTTTAGCTTGGAACACTCTTTTTTTCTTGGACACGCAATAATGTGAAATTGTGTAGCTGTGTCAAATTATCCTTATTAGATTCTAAATATAAACACATGAGTATATAAGTGCATTTCTATTCTACATTGGTAAAGACAATATTTATGAAACTATTTTGTACCACAAATTCGAGAATAATATAAAACACTTTTAAACCATTATGTTCTTGAATTCCAAAATTGGGTTATTTGAAATCACTTCATACCTAAATCATGATTCATGTGCTATGTATAAAATATAACAATTGTATATTTTTTGTTATTATTTTATTTGGTTTTCACCATTTATAAAATTATCATGAATTCACATATTCACTGATATGTGAACATTATTCACTTTCTTCTTCTCCCTTCTTGTATCTTCTTTTCACACACACATTTTTCTTTTATATAGTAACTTCACAAGGATTGTTTAGTTTATAATAAAAGGATATTTTTATAATAATATCACATGTGTTAATCCTCCTTCATGAATATAGTACATGTTTTTTCAACTCCTCCATGAAACACAACCATTGTTTTATCTTTCATCACTTTTTGTCATGTATCACCTGAATACATGAACATCATTCACTTTGAAAAATACAGTGGGTCTAAGTACCTAAGAACTGGTTCACCGAACCACTATTTTTATTAATGAATGATGAGTTTTTATTAAAACTAGTCACATATCCATGGTTATTCTTTTCATTATGTGGTTTTTCTTTATGAATAATATAGGTTGAACATCTTGTGGATCTTCATTTCACTATAGATGAGTGAAAATCTTCTTCCCAATTCCCATAAGGTTTGTGGGACTCTCATTCATTGAAAATCCATGAAGGCTAAAAAGAATCTTTTCCTCTGTGCAATAGGAATCTGAATATTCTCTATTTTTTCATAAAATGATACCTCTTAAAGAATCTGAAAGTAGTATCAAAATTCCTGGAACTGAGGATTCGGTATTTATAGGTAGATTATCATAGCCTATTCATCATTTAATCACATAATCAAATACTAGGAATTATTTCATAATAAATCAACATTTTGAATGGTTAAAGATCTCAATAATTCTTCATACAGTGGGTTAAGTGTCCTGAAACAGCTATCATTTTCACTTCAGGATCTTAGATTATCCACTTGTTTAATATGTCACATGTAGGTGATCATAAATATATTCAACATTGCTTCTTGAAACCTTGAAGTCATGAATTTATAATGCATGTGAAATACATCCTCTACAACTTCATTTGCAATCATAAAAAACATTTTCTTTGAACTTATCTTTTCATAAAATGTATATCATGCATACACAAAGGTCCACACCTTCATAGTCTCAAAAATACTGATCGTTTAAGCATGAAATGACAATCTAAGTCACTACATGCAGAACCTTGGGCATATAGGTATCCTATATCAAAGGCCTCTGATTGAAAACAATATCCCACAATGATTGAATAGCTATGATCAATTTAATAACACAATTTTGTTATGTTTGAGTGCTTTTAAAGTGGGGGAATAGTACCACGTCCTTATTTTTCCCACATAAAAAATTTTAATATTCCTCACTACTCTTTATATGTTAAAGTGTGACTGGTCACCATAAAATCATTCACCTAGGTCGGCACCCAGATTCAATGTATAGTATGCCCACACGGGCTATGGAACACGCGGTCTATGGACTCTCCTATTAAATTCAGGCCTAAACTATTCACAGATTTGTTCATGAACTATGTTGTCCTTATATACAGGCTCACATAAATCTTGTGGGATCTATTCACTCTACCTCCCATGGACTTTCTATGGATACTCCCTTGGACTTTCTATGGATACTCCCTTGGGTGTGTTTGACCCTAAGGATCCCACACATGCCCATGGTTGATTGTCCTAGTCATTTTGTGAGTTGGTAATATTTTTTATATAAGTCCTCCCATCCTTTATATAATAAGATAATTCTATGTATATAATTATTCAATACAAATACATTGTTTACTTCAAAACACCACTTAAAATAATAAATATATTGTATGGTTCTTCATCAATCTCCATAAAAATTATATAAACTTATATTTCTGTATGTTCTCTATTAAACCATCTTCAATGTGGATTCCTATAATTAAAGACTCCCATGGACTTTCTTTATTTAAAATTCCTATTTTCTTTTTGTAATATAAATTAGAAATAACTTCAACATCAAAACCACTTTCATCATTGTTATAAATAATATATAACCATTGATACATTTATTTGACATAAAGATCATTTCACAAATCACCAGACTAAATAAGGATAATTATTCAATATAAAAATCAATGTAATCTAATAAATATATAAGAATTATATAGACATCACCTTTGAAACACAAATTCTTAAAACCAATTATATGTTTCTTCAAATTGTAAACTTTATCCCATCCCCATTAAATTTGGATCTGCATTATCATATTGAAATCAATGAGAAATTCCTATCTCATTGATCACTATTGAAAACAAATATAATTCATTGAAAATAAATATAAATCATTCACAAAGTGGTCTCTTTAATATCCCCCTTTGAATTTGTAGGAAATTACATAAAAGTTCATTACAAGGGAATGTATCAATATATGGAATCATTATCTTTTCACATCCCTAAACTTTTAAAACATTCATTTCACTTTCAATACCCCTTATTGAAAATAAATACAAATTTCTTGGTAAAATGGTATCATTACACTACTATGAAATGTGGCATCCATCATTTCACTATTAGTCTACTTGAGTTGTGCTCAATGTAAAAAAAGAGGATTTGATTTTGAGAAAAAATTTGTCCCCTACTAACTAATCTTGATTCCTCATGAATTAATAACTCATATAATTGTATTCAATGGATCCATTCCATTATAAAGTTAACAAATTTTAGGTGAATATTTTTAATAAAAATAAAATAGAGACTCTTGTACTCACTTCGATAAATAGATCCAAAATATTCAAGTGCAATAGGCATGATAAGTGACCTTGGGGCATCTTAACATTTATTATGTCATTGGTTAATTTAATTAATACCCCATTATAAAATGATATTTATCTTTAGTAACCAAGTGTGGGAGAAAATATGTACATATTTTCAATGACATGATCATCAATAAATTTATAGAATAATTAAGTTTGATACCAATTGAAATCATGATTCTAGAAGCATTGTATTTCCTTCATTTGTATCCCCAATAAGGGAAACAGTTCTCAGCATCTTCATAGTAATATATCTATTCAATAATGAACGTCAAGATGTTCTGGAATTAGGGAATACACCAGAATAAATCTTTAACTTTTTACTATCTAGATTTTCAAATTTCAAAAATTCTACAAGAATGGTTTTTTTCAATACTTAATCTTCAGAAAATAAAATGTAAGATAAAAAAAAGGACATATTCTTTGTCCTAATTTTCTAAGATATTAAATCATTATATTCAACTTAATGAATTATTATTCTCTACCATATTGGTATTTTAATTCCATTTGATAAATCATTCATGGAAGGTCACTTCTTCATCTTTGTTGTTAAGAATTGATAGCACTCACAACTTATTAGGTTTCCCCCTGTGAACTTGCTTCAACATAAAATCATTGAATTATAAGAAAAAATAAAATACAAAAAAAATAAGTGAATATGGTGGATCATATTTTCTTTCAGCATGAACACCATGGATGAGATAGTTTTCCCAACCAAGTTACTTCTTTTGATCCCCTATTCACACTAGCTCATCTGATATTCAATTATAGTTGTGGCTATGTGGATCTAATCACTTTTTCAATGTCTTTATGTGTGATCCTTATCTCATTAATATCATTTAAATAGCTTTTATATCTAAGTGAAACGTTTACCTTCTTAAATAATTCTTCTGGTGATGGAATAATTGTAATCCAATTTATAACATTTTGACTAGTAATCTTGCACCTCACACACATAGCTTATTTATCATCATGTGGAATATTTACATTGCCTTTTTCACTAGCCTTGTGATGTGAATATACCATTTTTTTACTCTTTCCAAATCATCTTTCCAGATTATTAACATGTCATTAGGAACTATAGTAGCATGTTTTCATATTCCACATGGGTTCTTCTGAGTGTGATCCCTCTTAGTATTTATTTTATATGGTGAAATTTTCTTAAAATTCGTAGATTTGGAATCTAATTTCTTCTCAACTTTCCTTATTGGAATATTATTAGTAGAATTTTATTTCCCAACATTCATATGATTTCTTACAATGGTAGCTTCTTTGTTCTTATCCAGTTTTTTTGGTCTTCTTTTATTATCAACCTTAAATACATGTTGATTTGTAAATGTTTTAGTATTGTGACCACTACCATTTCATACATCAAATATATTGTCAATCCTTCCAAATATGTTTTTAGTATGTAGACTCTTCTAGCCTAGTGGATGTTGCTACTATATCTTTTCATTTCTCCCCAATATATGGGATTCCTTTATGATTTTAAATTTTTAGGATTTTTCCAAAAATATAATGCACAATTCCCAAATATATTACAACACCATCATTAAACCAAAATTATTGATTACCAAATATCATATATAAAAGGTTTTTTGTTCTTATTCTTAACTTATTATTATCCTTTTGAGGAACTGTGTTCCCCATTTTCTTTCATATCCACCCTAGTTAGAGTGGTAGGTTTCTTAGCACCTTTATTCATCCATACTAGTTCAAAAACATTACAACCTACACTATTTATAATAACATTTTTAGAATAATTAATACAAGTTGGTATGGATGGTACTTATTTATTCTCAAATTTTTGAGATATATCGTGAAACAATTTTATGATATTATGATCACATGTTTGAGGTATTTTAATTATTGAATCCTCCTGGGATCATTGATTATCTTCACCAACTATTTTATTCTTTTATGATAGCTCAATCTATGTTATATAAAGATTGGGCAACAGAACATCCAAACCTATAAATTTATTATTGAGGATTATTTTTTGATATTTATTCATAACCATATTATCTTCACAAGACTTATTCATTCATTAAAATTCATTTGCATGCATCATAACATTTTTATATGACAAAGAGTCATGTTTATTGATCTTCCTGAAAACCCTTGACATTAGTGATATTATTAAACTTTTATCCAAGTGCATGGATATTTATATATACATCCATTTTCATTCCCTTATTCTATTCAACTTATTTGATCAATTTAGAGGCACATGTTTTAAGTTCCTTACCCATTGCTTCAATGGTTAAAGCCTATCTGGATAGTTTTAGGCATTCTAAATGTTTTATTGAAATCCCATATATATAATATCAAATTATCCTTCTAGTTGAATGATATATTACTACATATATTTAAATAATCCAAAAATAAGGGATATTGTTTCTATGGGAACAAAACTCAGGATATATTTTAATTTACCAAATGATATTTCTTTAGAAGTTTTAGATTGCTCAACGTCACCACTTGTGCTTATATCTTTATCTTGAGAAAATTTTCAAATGTACTAACAACTATCTCCATATCACTTGAGTTATCCTTCTCATTAGTAAATAATTGATCCACCATATCTTTTCCTTCCAATCTGGATATGTCTTCATTGTTTCCAAGGCATGGAGAAATAGATACTTCCTCTTATTTAAATACGAGGGGATTCTTCTTAAACATTACATTCTATTTATTTTTCATGATCATCAGGTTCTTGGTAGATATATACCTCTTCCAAGAGTAATTGAATTGTCTCCAAAACATCACTTTATTTTTGACTCATGAAAGAAATTAAACTCATCATAAGAGAATACCTTCATTATAGAGAATCGAACAGAGGTGAACCTGGATCTAATACCACTTGAAAGGAAAAGTTTGGGATATTTCTAAAACTGAGAGGGGGTGATTCAGTGTTGGTAAATTTTTAGTCCAATAAAAAATTTATCCTTTTAACTCTTTAACAAATTAGCATCTTGATTCTTTTATTATATTTTATTTGTCTCATATAAGAATATGAAAGTAGTAAAAGATAGAACATGATATTTTTACAGGGTTCACAACTCAATCAGAGTAGCTAGTCATTATTGTATGTGGTAATGACCATTAAATTGATTCTACACTATAATGCAGTATCATGTTATAGTGGGTGGATAGGAGAAAATACTTTATCCATTTTGGGTCCCCACACTTTTAGAGGGGGAATGAAAAAAATACACTTCCCCAAATAGGTGATGACATGTTCCAACTTTTAGTTCCTTTTTGGTTCATTATACTTCCTCTAATGATAGTCATCACCTTCCTAGTTAAAATACTTTGTAATGCCATGAAATTATTCCACCAAATGATTTATCTGTTGGATGTCATAATACTTCTTTATTATTCAAAAAACTTCTTCTACACTTGAATACTTGCAAAGAAGAATGTAAGAAACCTTACTCTTCTTCATAGAAAAAAACGTTGTACATATTATTCTTCTGAATTCAGTCCAAATAATATGAATATAGTGTGGGATTATAATAACAAAATCATTCTTTAACCTAAATGATAATTGACAGATATTTATTTGGTCACAAGATCTTCAATTTTTCTCCTCTCTTTCTTCTTCAGTGTGAAAGAAATTGTACTTAATCTTATTATTCTTATTTAAAGATTCAAAAAATTCTATATGATTACTAAAACACTAATGTTAAGCTTTCCATAGAATCATAACAATTAAACATACTTATATTATAATCTATATTTAGATAGGCACAGTATTTTGTTCTAGGACACACAATAATATGATATTGTGTAGCTATTTGAAATTATATATTTTTGATACTCAATATCAACACATGAGTGTATCAGTTGACTTTTTTCTAACTTTTTGAAGCCAATATTTATAAAATTTTGTATCGCCACATTTTCAATAATAATCTTTCACACTTTCATACCATTATCTTCTTGAATTCTAGAGTCGGTTTATTTTAAATCACATCATGCATAATGCATAATGATTTTGCTCTGTATAAACCACAACACACACATATTTTTTTTTATTTAATGTGATTTTATTCTATTTCAACTATTTATCAATTTATCATTCATCAACATATTCAAGACCACATGCATGTTATTCTCTTTATTCTTCTCCCAGCTATGTTATTCTTTGCACACACACACTTTTATATTATATGGTACCTTAAAAATAAATGTTTATTTCATATTCAAAATATCATTGTGAAATAATATCTGAAGTGTGTATTATATTTCATGAACATAGTATTTATTTGTTCATATCTCCTACGAAATACAACTAGTGTGTGATCTTTCTCCACAGTTCGTCACGTATCACCCAAGTACATGACCAATACCCATTTCATGAAACATAGTGTGGTATATTACCCAAAAAAATGGTTCTCAAACCCACTATTTATATTAAATCATGATGAGGTATTATTAATACCAGTCACATGTCCATGGATCTTCATTGTGTTGTGCACAGTTCTCCAACCCAGAAAATAGTTACCTAGAACCAGTTCTTCCCAAAGGCCTATGAGTGCGTATAACATAAGTTGAACCTCCTATAGATATTATTTATGTAATATATGAGTGAATATCTTATTCCTGAAACAAAGAAGGTTTATATGAATCCCCTTCTCCAAGAATCCTTGAAGGCTCATGGAACTCTACTCCTTCGTGCAATATGAGTCTATATAAGCTCTATTTTTTAAGAAAATGATATCTCTCAATGAATATGTGGGTAGTAACAAAACGTTTGGCTTAAATTATTTTGTATTTATAGAAATATTAATATATAATCTACCTTTTTAATCACTAAATAACATATATTGAATTATTCCATGATAAATAAACATTTTGAATGGCCAAAGATCTCGAATTTGAATTCATAAAAACGTGGGTTCAGTGTCTTTAATAAACTTGGTGTTTTTTCTTTATGATTTTGTATTATAATATAAAAAAAATTATCTTGTGAAAGTGATAATTAATTCATGAAAATAATTTTTCTAAAATCTCTATTTCATGTATGTACAACAGATGCGAAACATGGCCTCTTTAACCTTGTTTGCAAATAGTCCAACCATGTTCTTAAAACTTATCTTTGCATGAAAACCATATCATTAAGGCATGAAGATTCATGCCTTCATAAGTGTCCAATCATGGATCAAAAATGGAATTCATGACATTAAAAAACTTCTTTGTATAGTTTTCCTTTATAAATGGCCGCATGTTGAATAAGATCTCTCGCGGCGATTGGATGGCTTCGATCAATCAAATCGGATAGCTGCATTATGTCAAAATGGTTTACTATGGGAGAATAGTATAGCCTTCCGATAAATTCTATATTTAAACGTTGAATGTACCTCCCTCATTTTAATAATATAAATCATTACCAGTCAACATTTGAGATGGACCCTTGGTCAGCTCCAAGATGCAATGCACAGCACAACCACACAGCCTGTAGAACATGTAATCCATAATCTCTCCTCCAGGATTCATGCCCAAATAATGAATTTATTTGGTCATGAACTTTGTGGGACTTATACATAATCATGCCTAACTTTTAAGAGAAATATTCTCTCTTCCACACACATTCTTAATAGGGATACTCTCTTGGGTGTGGTTGATCCTGTGGGCCCCAAATGTTCCCATTATTGAGTTGAATAAGAATATCTTTAGGTGGACATATTTTTTATATATGTCCTCCCTACCTTTATATAATAATAGAATTTTAATTATTGAGTTATTTAATAAAAATCCATTCTCAACTTCAAAACACCTCCAGAAATAATAAATATATTTCATGTTTCTTCTTTAATCTCCCTAAAAATTACATAAAATTTTATTTTTTCATGGTCACTATTAAACCTTATTTAAATTACATTTATGCAATTAAATACTTTTATAGAATTTATTAATTTCCTATTATCTATTATTTTTTGAACATAAATTCCCTATAAATTATTCAACATAAAAACCAATTTTATATTTATTGTAAATAATATATCACCTTTGATACATGTATTTGACATGAAGACTAGTTGACCAATCATCTGATTGAATTAAGAAAATTCTTCAAGATGACATTAAATTCCATCTAATGAATCTATAAAAATTCTCCATAAATCATCTTTGAAACTCATAGTCTTCAAACCATTTATATTTTTATTTATATTATAAGACTTTATCAATTTATCTGATCTCCATTAACATTATAATTAATTTATCATAGTGACATCAATGAGATCTTCCCATCTCATTGATCACTATTGAAAAATAATGGAAATCATTAACAACAAATAAAAATCATACATAAAGTGGTATCTTCATATATATGGACTATATTTTCTTGAGTTGGGTATGGTGATAACTATGTTTTATTTTTATATGGTGAAAAAATCCTTGAGTGGTGATTGTAAGAACTCAGATCTTCTTTCCAGGTATGTTTTTCCTTTTTTGGTCGTTTTTAGAGAAAATATGAAATTCTTGAAATTTTCTAAGTACATGTCATGTACTTTATGAGTACAATCCGTGTACTTCCTTGCCATAGGAGGTCGTGTGCTGGTCGTGTAGTAGCCACACACACGGTCGTGTAGTAGCCACACTCCCTTCTTCTGGAAATTTTCTAAGTACATGCCATGTACATCTTTACTGGAGGTGGCCATGTGTTGTTGTGTAGTCACCAAACACACGACCGTGTGGGAGTGACTTGGAGGCCTCTTAAAGTGGAATATGTAAATGGTGACTACACGCCGTGTACTTCAAAAGTACATGCCATGTAATTTCTTTTTTTTCAATAAACGCATCGAGGATGTGTCTAATTTCCAAAACCATATTTTTTTACGTTTTCTTCATTCGAGAAAACTTTTACTATTGCGATCCTTATCCAAGCCCCCATGCCTCCATCCGATCTCCATTTCGAACACCGTTGATTGCGTTAGAATCGCATCTGTGAGTTCTCTCTTCTCCAAGATCATCATCTTCTGATTCCTCTTCTTTTACAAGCTATCACGGTTTGAACGTTTTAGACGTTTTCTCAGATCTACAGCATTATAAGGAGATTAAGCTTTGAGTGTCACCTATAGAAATCTCCTAACCTCGAGGTAGGTGGTTTGTTCCTTTCTATTGAAAGTATTTGAGTTTTATGTGAAAATTTTCCCAATACCCATGAACAGTGTATTGCGCGTTTACCGTTTCAGCCCTATTGTTTCTCTGTTTTGCTGGTATACCTAAGTAGATGCTTATTGTTTATGAATAGGGTGAATTTTGGTGATTTGAATGTATTTACCATGATTTTTTTCATGTTTTGACCTTTGGGTCTTGTTTTCCTGTTAGGCTGTGGTTTACTTTCCCATGCCTAGTATTGTAGGATGGTGTGACTGTTGTTCTGTTATGCTGTTGTGTTGTAGAATCCTAGCCAAGTAGTTCATGAGGTTTACCTTAGCCGTTAAGCGCTCCTACACATGTTTGACTTACACAGGGCCGTGAGAACCTGGTGTATAGACCATAGGGAGAATAGACATTGGGGGATTCTTTAGATTGTCGTTATAATTTACGATGTGAGACCATAGGGGGGATTGACGAAGAGTGCTTCCCTAGAGTGTCTGTAGTATCTCAACGCGGGCCACATGGGGAATGAGATGTTAAGTGCTTCCCTAGAGTTCCTTTAGTACCGTTACGAGACTATAGGGAGAATTGACAGTGAGTGATTCCTCAGAGAGTCTATTCTTAAGCTGAACCAGAGGGGTTAGACTGAGTGTACTTCATAGAGGGTTGATTGTTCTTGCTAGGTAGGACCAGAGGGGATAGGCTGTGAGTACTTCCCAGAGGGTTACCTTGAGTTTTGCTGATTCTTATGTTGCTCGGTAGAACCAGAGGGGATATACTGTGGGTACTTCCCAGAGGGTTACCTGCTATGTTTATCTGGTTTGATTAGATGTTGAATGTTGTGTATTGAATTGAATGCTTTGAACAGTGGATTGATTACTGGTGAGTACTTCCTAGTTTACTACCTTATGTATTTTACTGGGCATACACTCACTGACTATTAGGCACAGATCTCATGGTTTTTTTCTACTGGGATTTAGTCTCACACCCTGTTTGGGCCATGCTTTTGGGCCCAAACAGATTATATTGTTGCAGGTATAGATAAGGGAAAGCGCACTTCTACAT
Source organism: Viscum album (assembly GCA_963277665.1). Classification (NCBI taxonomy): domain Eukaryota; kingdom Viridiplantae; phylum Streptophyta; class Magnoliopsida; order Santalales; family Viscaceae; genus Viscum; species Viscum album. The sequence continues at coordinate 1,922,736,456 of OY728128.1, read as the reverse complement.
CAGGTACTTGACTTTCTTTGGAGCTGGAGATCATGGGACCAAGATATGGCTTACGATGCTGAGGAGTTTATCTTCTTTATTTTTCACTTTGGTTTAGAACTATTTTATTCCAGCATTGTGACTTGTTTGGCTGTTTTCCTAGACATATGTATCAAACATCATTTTATATATGTTCTCCAGTTTGTAATTTTAGTTTTTGATTTTTACTACTGTATGTCATTATTACTAATTTCGCTCTTGTATGTATTGGTTTACTTCCACTGTGTAATATTCCATTGAGGGCATAGTTTTCCCACTATCACACCCAAGGCCCTCGCTATTAGTCGGCGGCCTCTAGTATTCGGGGAAATGCGTTTGAGGTCATGTGACCAACCAGGTATGGGGTACCTCTGGGTGGATTCTGGAACCAGGACGTTACAAAGTGGTATCAGAGGATTTATTTTCTCTTGACCTACTATTTGGAGCCTTTATCTCGGGATAGGATGGAATGGGTACTTCGTATTAAGTTGTTCCCAGGAGTGGCTAACCCGTGTATAGGGAAAAGCCAATCTGCCTCATTTAATTGCAATTTTTCTGGTTTTGAAATTGTTACAATTGATTTGATTTCACCTTGAGTGACTCACATGATTTGTGTCGTTACTATTGATGTTATTGAGGTTCTATTTCTGTTGAAACCCAATGAGATGGGGGTATTCCATCTCATGCATCATATAGGCACTTTCTAGAAACCACATGTCATGCATTTTTTCCAAGTAATCTTGGATGAATTAGTGATTTCATGTTGTTGTGATAGATGATGTGTAAATTATGCATGTTGTTGTGATAGTTGCCTTGAAAAAGATATCTGATGTTTGATAGGGTATTTTTTGTGTATATTTGTTCTTGAATGAATGCCAATATTTGGTTCTTGAGGTGTTATGGGACCTCATGGACCATAATTTGGTGGATCGTTGCCTTATTTGCCATGTTATAATGTGTATAAGATTCCAAACTTTGATTGGCAGGGAGTATGGGCCCTCACATATTGTAATTTGGAACTTACTATTCTCTTTTCAGTGTTTTATGGGTTTCAGAGTAGTTTTTGAGGCATACTGTCTGGAGAAACCCATAATACACGCCGTGTAGTGTTAAGTACACACCGTGTGTTCTTTTGTTCGGGAAGAAACATTTTTTCTTAAGTAAATATTTTGTACTTAATGTACACACCATGTAGTCTCTAAACCATGTCATAGGCTATGTGGGTAGAGACACAGGATGGGGAAGGTCTGGTGGGAACACATCGTGTACCCATCGAACACGTCGTGTAGTGTTGATCATGTGCCCACCCGTGTCACTAACAACACAGGTTGGCTGAGCATTGTTTAATACACATCGTGTTCTATCTGAAAATGTTGTGTAGTCTGACCTAGGTACCCGGCCATGTCACGAACAACACAGGTTTGTGTTACCCTTTCACATACATGTTGTGTCCACGTTGAACATGCCATGTAGTCTGACTTAGGTACCCTACTGTGTCACTAACAACACGGGTTGGTTTTACCTTTCTATGTACACGTCGTGTCCATCTTGAAAACTCTGTGTGTGTTGACCCAGGTATCCGACCATGTCATTAACTACACGGGTTGGTGTTATCCCTTCTCATACATGTCGTGTCCATCTGGAATAGGCCTTGTATTTGGAGTCGTGTGTTAGGTTGTGTCACTAACAACACTTGCTAGGTGAAGCTTGTCTAGTACACATCGTGTACTAGTTGTACACGTCGTGTAGTATTGTCTTAGGAGAGCTGTGTTGCTTAGTCATGTAGAATAACTCGAGAAGGGAAAGAGGATTCAAGTACACGTCATGTGTCAGGACAACACGTCATGTGCCTGGGGTGTTACACGACCAGTTTAGGCAGGAGTACAAACCCATGTAAATGACTTCAAGAAACACGTCATGTAGGAAATATACATGTCGTGTAGTCATGTTTTGTAAAACCTGAATGATTTCTTTCTCCTATTCCATTCTTACACTCCTTGTTTGCAGTCCTTGATAATCTTGATCTAAGGTGTGCGCTTGACCAAGGAGATTCATGCCATCGAGACGTTCTCCGGTTGTACATCAGTTTCGGGGTGGTGATCAGACTCCAGATATGGCTATACAGGGGCTTCCCATAGATTTATCTCTGTTGCTGTTGTGGAGAGCCTTGGGCTCTGCATATTTTATTCTACTGATATCTTGACAATAGACACTCCATTGGGGACTAGAACGACTGGTGTACGTCAGTGCAGGGAGTGCCCACTAGAGGTTGGTGGATGTCACTTCTTATGGAACCTCTATGTGCTAGAGATTAAAGGCTATGATGTCATTCTCAGAATGTACAGGCTAGTTCCATTCCACGTATTCGTTGACTGTTATCGTCGTACGGTGAGTTTCATATCACCATAGGGTGGATCTATTCTTCATAGGGGAGAATCGGATGTTCAGGAAAGTAGAGCGGGTCCAGAGCATCATGGCTTGGGAGGAGTTATAGCCCAAATTGCTAGTTTATATCTGGATGACTAGGGGACTTCACAGTTAGACTTTCCTCCAATGGTGGATCATTTTAGAGATGTATTTCCAGATAACTTTTCAGGTTTTCCTCTAGAGCGTGATGTAGACTTCTCGATTGATCTTGTGCCAAGAGTGGTACTGGTGTCCATTCCTCCTTATAGGATGGCTACACCAGAGTAGCAGGAGCTCAAGAAGTAGTTGGAGACGTTGCAAGCAAAGGGTTTCATTCGACCAAGTGCTTCACCTTGGGGTTCACCTATTCTGTTTGTGAAGAAGGAAAAAGACACCCTCAGGCTTTTTGTGGACTATCGGAAGTTGAACCAGTTGACGGTCAAGAACCGATATCCCTTGCACAGGATTGATGATATCATTGATCATCTTCTAGTAGCCCGGGTGTTCTCAAAGATTGACCTCAGATCCAGTTACCATCAGTTGCATGTTAGACCATCAGATATAACTCTTACAGCCTTCTGTAGTAGGTATGGTCTATATGAGTACTTGGTTATGTCGTTCAGTCTCACGAACGTGCCTGCAGTTTTAATGGAACTGATGTACGAAGTGTTCCATCCATACATGGATTCTTTCATGGTGGTCATCATGGACGATATCTTGGTGTACTATCACACTCAACACGACCATGCTACCTATCATGAGATCATTTTGAGTAAACTGAGGGAGCATCCGTTATATGCTAAGCTCTCAAAGTGCCTCTTTTGGATGGATCATATTCAATTCTTGGATCATATTATCTTAGAGGTAGGAGTATCAGTAGACCCAGAGAAAGTGAGAGTTGTAGTTTACTAGGAGTAGCCGAAGAATTTTTTTGAGGTGCAGAGTTTTCTAGGGCTGGCTGGATACTAGAGACATTTCATAAAGGACTTATCACATTTAGTAGCACCACTGAAAGGTCTAACTAAGAAGGGTGTGAGGTTCTTATGGTCAGATTCTTGTGAGTCAGCCTTTCAGGATCTAAAATGGAGGTTGAATTATGCACCGATACTGGTCCTGCCAGAGCCAGGAAAGAGCTATACTGTTTACTGTGATAATTCATGTATCGGGCTGGGATCTGTGCTTATGCAGAGATATGGAGTTATTGTGTACGGGTCTCGGTAGTTGTGGCCACATGAGAGGAATTACCCGATGCAGGATCTGGAGTTGGCAGTTATTGTTAATGACTTACTTTATTGGATATTTTATCTTCTAAGAGATCACTTTTTGGTTTTCACAAACCACAAAAGTCTCAAGTACATCTTCACTCAGTGAGATCTGAATTTGAGACGGTGCAGGTGGATCGTGTACCTACAGTCCTTTGACTTTGAGCTTAACTATATGCCTGGGAAAGGAAATGCAGTGGCTAATGCATTGAGCAGGAGGACTCAGATATAGGTAGTTCAGGAGGCCAGCAGTAAGTGGAAGCTTATGGCTATGTTCTTTGAGATGGATTTGGAGGTTCACGACAAATAGGTGTAGACTTTCTTATCTTCTGTACCTATTACCTCTACTCTTCTTGATCGAGTTCTAATGAGGAAGCTATCAGATTCTGAAGGTCTAGTCCTAAGGGAAAGTTTTTCATGAGAGGCCCCTATTCCTGGATGTAACATAGGCGAGGATGATATCTTGCGTTTCTAGAGATGATTATAGGTGCTAGTAGGCATACGCGAGGAGCTGATGTGGGATTTTCATCCATCGGTTGGGCAGTTCATCATGGTGTCACCAAGATGTATCGTGATCTACACCATTAGTATTGGTGTCCAGGTATGAAGAGGGATGTTGTTGGTTTCGTCATGAGGTTTTTCACTTGTCAGAAGGTGAAGGCGGAGCATCAGTGACCAGAAGGGCTTTTACATCAGTTACCCATTCTCGAGTGGAAGTGGAATGACATCACGATGGACTTCGTGATCGGTTTTCCAAGGTCTCCTTGAGGGAATGTTGTTTTTTGGGTTGTCACTGATAGACTCACGAAGGTTTATCACTTCTTTCCAATCAAGGAGACCTTCAGTGTTGAAGAGACGGGATGGTTGTACATCTGAGAGATTATACACCTACATGGAGTTCCACACTCCATTGTTTCAGATAGGGATACCTGTTTTAATTATTGGGACAGGTAGTGGATTCAGGAGGCTTTTGGTACATAGGTACTTTGGATTATAGCTTACCACCCCCAGACAAATGGCATGTCCGAGCATATGATATAGGTGCTTGAGGATATGCTCCAAGCATGCATTCTGGATTTTGGAGGTTCTTAGGAGAATCATATACCTCTTGTGGAGTTTTCCTACTATAATAGTTTTCAAGAAACTATTCAGATGGAACCTTTTGAGGATTTGTATGATATTCCATTCTGATCACCATTATGTTGGCTGGAGGCAGGAAAGGTAGTTTTATTGGGACCTCGTCTTGTTCAAGAGACCACAGAGCAGATAGAGTTAATTTGGAAGAGGATGGCTACTGCACAGTCTCGACAGATGTCTTATGTTAATAAGTGGAGACGACCTCTGGAGTTCGAGGTTGAAGATCATGTTTTCATGCGTGTTACATCAAGTTTGGGACACATGAGGATTATGAGATAGTTTAAGCTTTCACCGAGTTACGTCAGATCGTTTGAGGTGTTGGAGAGAGTTGGGCTGGTTGCCTATCGGTTGCAGTTACCTCAGAGGTACCGGGATATGCACGACGTCTTCCATGTTTCTCAGCTTCAACCTTACTTTTCAGAGTCGTCTCCTGTATTTCAACCCAAGGAGGTTGAGCTCAAAGTGGATGCATCATTTGAGGAGCATCTTATCCGGATTGTGGATCAAATTACAAAGGTTCTCCATGTCCTGTCAGTTTCTCTAGTACGAGTGCTATGGCAGCACGGGTGGGTGTAGGACGAGACTTGGGAGAGGGAGAACGATGTACGAGCACAATGTCTGTAACTGTTCTAGGGTTCTTCTTCTACTCCATGCAAAGGAAATTTGGGGATGAATTTCTTTAAGGGGGAATTTTTAAGAACCCGGGTCTTCTCTCCAGGTATGTTTTTCCTTTTCTGGTCATTTTTGGAGAAAAGAGGGAATTATGAAAATTTTCTAAGTACATTTCATGTACTTTATGAGTACATGTCGTGTACTGCCTTGCCACAGGTGGTCATGTGCTGGCCATGTAGTAGGCACACACACGACCATGTATTAGCCACACACCATTCTTCTGTAAATTTTCTACGTACGCGTCGTGTACTTTATGAGTACACATCATGTACATCCTTAGCGGAGGTGGTCGTGTGTTGGTCATGTAGTCACCACACACACGGCCGTGTGGGATTGACTTGGATGCCGCTTATAGTAGAGTACGGAAAGGGGGAGTACACTCAGTGTACTTTAAAAGTACACGCCATGTACTTTATTGTTTCCATTAAATGCATTGGGGACGCATCTAATCATCAGAACCGTCTTATTTTAGGTTTTCTTCATCCGAGAGAACCCGTATTATCGCGATCCTTCTCCGATCCCCCGAGCCTCCATCTGATATCTGTTTCCAACACCTATGATTCCATTGGAATCACAATGACTAGTTATCTCTTCTCCTATAGAATCATCTTCTGATTCCTATTCTTTTCCAAGTTATCATGGGTTGAACTTTTTAGACGTTTTCTCATGTCTACGGATTTCTAAGGAGATTCAAGCTTCTAGGTTGATGTATAGCGATCTTCTAAACTCAAGGTAGGAATTTTGTGACCTTATGTTGATATCCTTTGAGTTTATGTGCAAATTTACCCAATACGCATGAATAGGGTATTATGTGTTTACCGTTTCAGCCCTATTGTTTCTCTACTATGCTGGTATGCCTTAGTAGATTATTTTTGTTTATGAATAGGGTGAATTTTTGTGATTTAGATGTATTTCCCATGCATTTTTTCCTGTCTTAACCTTTGGGTCTTGTTTTCCTATTAGGATGTTGTTTACTTTCCCATGCCTAGTATTATAGGATGGTGTGACTGTTGTTCTGTTATGTTGTTGTGTTGTATAATGCTCTCCAAGTAGTTCATGAGGTTTACCTTGTCTGTTACGCATTTCTACACTTGTTTGACTTACACAGGGCTGCGAGAACCTGGTGTATAGACCATAGGAAGAATGGACATTGAGGGCTTCTCCAGTGTATCTTTATAATTTACGATGCAAGACCACAGGGGGAATTGATTATGAGTGCTTCCCCAGAGTGTATGTAGTACCTAGACGTGGGATACATGGGGAATGAGATGTTGAGTGCTTCCCCAAAGTTCCTTTAGCACCATTACGAGACTATATGAGGAATTTAAAGGTAGTGCTTCCTTAGAGAGTCTATGCTTAAGCTGAACCAGAGGGGTTAGACTGAGTGTACTGCCAAGAGGGTTGCTTGTACCTTCGAGGTTGGACCAGAGGGGAAAGACTGTGAGTACTTCCCAGAGGGTTACCTTGAGTTTAGCTGCTTTCTTGTGTTTCTAGGTAGAACTATAGGGGATAGACTGTAGGTACTTCTTATAGGGTTACCTATTGTGTTTATCATCTCTGATTAGCTGTTGAATGTTGTGTAGTGATTTGAATTCTTTGAACTGTAGATTGTTTACTACTGAGTACTTACTTGTTTACTACCTTATGTATTTTACCTGTCATATACTCACTGACTATTTGGCAAAAATCTTGTGGTGGTTTCTTACTGGGATTTAGTCTCACACCCTGTTTGGGACATGATTTTGGGCCCAAAAAGATTATATTATTGCAGGTATTGACAAAGGAAAGTGGCCTTCTACTTCAGGTACTTGACTTATTGTGAAGCTGGAGAACCTGGGACCACGCTATGGCTTGTGATGCTGAGGAGTTTATCTGCTTTTTTGGCACATTGGTTTATCACTATTGTATTCGAGCATTGTGACTTTTTTGTATGTTTTCTTAGACATATGTATCATGCATCATTTTATATATGTTCTCCAATTTGTACTTTCAATTTTCTGTTGTTACTGTTGTATGTCATTATTTTTGCTTCCACTCTTGTATGTATCAGTTTACTTCCACTATGTACTCTGCCAACAAGGGCAGAGTTTCCCCACTATCACACCCAAGGCCCTTGCTGCTAGTCGGCAGCCTCTGGCATTCAGGGAAATGATCTTGAGGCCATGTGACCAACCTAGTACGGGGCGCCCTTGGGTGGCTATCGGAACTGGGACATTACAGTGATCTTCCACTAGTGGTTGTTGAGTCTATTGATATGTTTCTATATAACATTTCTGGTTTTCCACCAACAAGGGAAGTATATAATTCTGTTGATTTGGTGCAAGGTACCTAGCCTATCTCTATTCCTTCTTATTGTATGTCATTAGTTGAACTGAAAGAGTTAAATACTCATTTGGATTATTTTTTGGATAATGGATTTATACACCCAAGTGTGAAACCTTGGGAGGTACCTATTATTTTTTCAAAGAAAAAAATATGGTTCACTTCTCATTTGTGTTGATTACTGAAAACTCAATTGAGTTTTGGTAAATAAAAAAATATCCAGTGCCATATATTCATGATTTGTTTGATTATTTTAAGGGGGATAATTGTTTCTCAAAGATTGATATTTGGTATTCTTATCACCAGCTTTAAATCAAATAATCTAACATCTTGTGGACTACCATTCAGAGTAGGTATGTCAATTATGAGTACCTTGATATTCCTTTTTTTCTAACCAATTATCCGATAGTTTTTATGGAACTTCTAAACAGAATATTCCATGACTATCTTAGTTTGTTCATGGTAGTATTGTGTGGATTAACAACTTGGCTTACTCTAAATCTAAGTAGGACCACATGCTTTATCTGATATCAGTTCTAGAAATTTTGAGAGAGCATAGATTTTACACTAAGTTATCCAAATATCATTTCTGAATTTAGGAAGTAAATTTGATAGGACTTGTGGTCTCAGAACATGGTATTTCAGTCAATCCAAAAATGTTGAAGGTTTTCATAACATTTTATAAATATTGAAGTTTCCTCAATATTTATAACTTCTTGTTCCTAGTGGGGTATTAAGGTTGGTTCGTCAAATACTTCTCAAATTTTTCCTACCAATTACTTCTTTCACTCAAAAAGGTCTAAATTTTCTTATATAATTCTAAGTTTCATAATTATTTTTATGAATTTATGATTATTATAAATTATAAACCTCTATTGACTATTCCAGAGGTTGGGAAGGGCTATGTGGTCTAATGTAACATATCATTTTTGTTTTTGGGATTCATTCTTATACAGGGTGATTACATGGTGGGCTATGGTTCCTAAAAACATAGAACACATGAGAAGAAATATCATATTCATGGCCTCTAACTTGTAGTTATGAATCATGCACTCAATAATTGGAATCATTTTCTTTTTGGAGAAAGGTTTACCTGATTTTATGATCACTAAAGTTTGAGTTAAATATTCTCAAAAAATTATTTGAATCTCTAATAGAGGTGTTTAGTAGAGTACATGAAGTATATTTATTTTGAAATTACATATTCCCCCTGTATGGGAAAAATCATTACTAGTTATTTTAATATAAAAATTTGGACTTGGTCCATGAAAGAATCACCAAAATAGTGGAATTTTAGGGATATTTTGGAGTTCAAAGGGATGAGATTGAGATTCTTCTAGAAAGAGTTCAGTTAAACTTCTATCTTATTTTGATAATTACTTTTGAGTAGCAACATGATGATGAGTTATATAGAATTAGGGACTCTCTTTAAAGTGAGGATAAAATCAATGAGTGGTCATTATTTTCTATAGGGATTCTAGGCTTCCATAATTGGTGCATGATACCATTGGTCATGAAAAAGCTTATAATGGGATATTACCATAATTACTATTGGGTGGTATACCTTGGAACCACAAATATTTTCAATAAAATGTGGTGATGATTCTTGTTACTAGGTATGAGGAAAGAAAATTTCTTTATTATTTCTTTTTGTTATATATTTCATTAGATCGAGGATAAGCACCAGAAACCTTTTGGTTTTCTTTTTCTTCTTCTTATAACGACATGAAAGTGGGATGAGATTTAGATGGATTTAATTGTTTTTAATCCTCATAACCTTATATGGAAGAATGTGATGTGTGTAGTGATTGATCATTTGACAAAATTTTCTCACTTAATACGCATTCATGATACAATGGATTTTAAGGATTTCAGAAGAATCTTTGTGCAGGATATTTTCAGATTGAATGGAGTTCCATCTATTAAAGTTTCTGATTGGGATCCCTATTTCACTTTTTATTTTTGTAGAGGCCTCTATGATGTCATGGGATATTAGGTGAGTTTTATAATAACATATTATAAGTATTTGTATGGTCAGATAGAACAAACTATAAAAATTCTTGAAGATATTTTTATGGCAATTTTCCAAGATTTAGTGAAGCTTGGGATAGCCACTTGGGACAAGATTTGTTTTCCTATAAAAATGTTTCCATTCTTTCTATTAGTACGGAACCTTTTGAGTTTGTGTCTGGAAAACCATGTAAATCATTTTTTTTGTTTCTTGGATATTGGTGAAACTTCCCTGGTTGGACCTAGTTTAATCTAAGAGATGATGATAAATAATTTGTTAATTTGTCAGGTAATAGTAGTGTAAAAAAGATGGTATAAATCCTATGATGATCATCATTTATTCACTTTAGTTATTTTTGTTATTGGATAGGTGTTTCAAATATTTTCACCTCATTTGGGTCATTGACGTCTTGGTAAATATTGAAATTTAGCTCTGAGATTCATGGGCCCATTTGAGGTTGTTTAGAAGATTGACAAAGTGGATAAACATTTAGATATTCCACCTCAATTAATGTCAATTTGAAACATGATTCACATGTCATGGATTAGAAACTAACTCTCTGACCCATATCATATTTTGGGTTGAGAATACACCAATGATGAACATGATTTATCTATGGTTGAGAAGCCACTTCAGATTGTTTCTTTTGAGATGAAGTCTTTTCATGGAAATTTCATACGCTTGTGTGAGTGGTATAGAAAAATGGTTATAATTTTCATTATACTTGGGTGTGTAATGAATATATGAGAGAATATCGATCTCATATTATTGACATGGAGACTTATTGAAATGATTTATGGGGAATAAATCATTTATGGTGGGAAGATTGTAACATATCATTACCTCTTTTCCAGTATTTCTTGACCCTTATTTAAATCATCACCAATTTGGATATTATTCCATATAATTTTTTGGGAATTTTTAAAACAAATTAAGTTTTATGATCTTTACAATGTAGGTGTTTGGTTTGGTAAAATCATGTGGTTTGTCCAGGTAACCCATGTTTACTTTGTGTTGGTTTTAGTGGGTGCTGCACGATTGGTCCAAACCATGTGGACTCCACTCCAATTAATATATCCTAGGGTAGTGGGGGGTTTTGGGGTTTACATATGTTTGTCTATATATTCATATAAATCATGAACCCCTTATAGAAGGCTGCTGATGGAGGGTGGTTTGGTTCATGATTATTACCAACTGTACGAATCGACTAGGAAACCATGAGAAGTGGTTTTTAACCTAATAAAAAGTTTAATTAAAATCTATGTTCCTCTTATTTTAACCCTAAAAACCACACTCTCAACCCTAACTTGTTATTTTTGGATTTGGGGATCTCTCAAGCTAGGATTTGGGCTTCTAAAAACCCTTTCCTCTCATACCGAAGTGTCAATGGATGTTTTTGATTCCCCTTCAATAAGTTTTATCCCCTTGATTTGGAATCCTTCTTTATCCGACTCTATCCTTCTCTATGATATATGGATCCTCATGTTGTATGTGGATCTAAACCGTTAATTGTTAGTTTGTGATTCGATAGATTCCACTTTGATCTTCCCTATATTAGGTTCTCCATTGGTGATTCCCCTTTCTGGTGATTGATCATTTGATTCTATGACCTAAAGGGAGGATCTTTTATAAGGGTTTTCCCTAGAATTGAAACCATAATTTATTACATGAATTGAAATGTAATTTTAAATTTATTTTCCTTACATTCAATTAAATAATACTTTAATTTCAAAAAGGTGTGTATTTTTTGAAATAAAATCCATTTTTAAAGGCTTTGACGAATTGGGTGTATTCTGAGTTAAGATGGATTGAAATGAAAGATTATTTGATATTGATTAATGGAAAATTGATTTAAATTAAAGATGATTTTTAAAGAAATGAAATTGATTAAAACTTCTATTTTGTTTTTGAAGTTTAAATGGAATGTTGAGCATGAAATTGGGAATTTGAATAGTGAATAATGAATTGAAATGAATTATTTCCAATGATTGATTGATTGATTGAAATAACATGTGATCCTAAGTAGTTAGTTGGTGATTATGACAATAATTCAGGGATTATGACTCTCTGGTAATGTATTGATAGAAGAAAATATAACAAAACAAAATTTGAAATGATTTTATTTAATGGTGTGTTGAATAATTTTATCCCAATTCCCTAATATTAAGGGACATGTTCACACAGGCTAGCTATGTTGATTGAAAAAGTAGTACAAGGTTCCTATATCTAGAAACTAAATAATCTGATGCCATATGACCATGGTGCTTTTTTCTATTTTCTAAAGACTCGGAAATTTCAAGGAAATTTTTTTCTTAATTTCCTTGGGATTTTAAAAGAATGCAGTTTCTGACAGCACCTGATTCCGAGGCCCGGTGTGCCCAGAATCAATTTCTGAAGTTTAGCTCGGGTACGTTCAGTGAACGAACGAGCGGGTTTTTCTAACTTTTGAACCAGTCCTCAGAATCGAAATCTGAGGGCACCAATGAACTAGTAGCGCCGGAAATTGCTTAAGAAGACCCTTTCTAGAGTTGTGTTTTCTCGGGAGGAGTTGTTTTAAAAAAAAGTGAGGGATAATAATATAATTGTTTTACAATTATATTTTCATTTCTTGTTAAGTGGACTAAGTGTTGTGTCACAACACTTTTCCCCTCTCTTATGTGGTTATAACCTAAGTAAGGGAGTTAGGGGTGGGACCCACTTGTAGTTAACTACCTTTGAGATGATTAAGGTGGGGTGGGGCCCGCACGAGCCCAACCCCTCACCTTCCCCTAATGTTCTTAACTTATTACCTCTTAAATTTGTAACTCTCAAAAAGAAAATCGCCCTTTCTAATTAAAGTCAACTCATTAATTGAGTAGGTTTTTCAAAGTAATTAATTCTTGGATTCTTTTTAATTTCAAATGAATTTTTGGCTTGTGTGTTAATTAAATAAGACTAAGTCTTATTTCAGGGGAGGATAGTTGGTGGTGCGAGAGGATTTGGAGAGGAAAAGTTCTAAGTTCCGAAGGACGTTCTTCCTCCTTGAAGAACGCGAAGAATGCACCGTCGCTGACGAAGAACGCCGACCTCTGACGAAGGACGATGGTGGGAGATGCCTTCCTTAGAGATCGACAACGCGGCACCGTGTACCGCAACACCAACGACCCTCTCCTTCTGCGACGCCTTCTTCCGTGACGTTCAATTCTGCGACGAACCTTCGTTCGACGATTTCTTCGAGGTAGGGGAATTATATTTGATTTTTCTTTTATCTTTTGAGAAAATGACGACGAGCGCGGATCAAACTCTGCCCAGTTGATCGGCGGATCACTCGTTCTTGCGGGCTGGTTGCGGGTTAAATAATAGGCGGTTTGGTTTATTTTATGTGGATTATATCCTTGGCCTTTGATTAATTTGTTGTTAGTCGCTGAGCCACCTGTTATCGTAATAACGAGAGGAGGTCGGACCGCACGAACACGGCCGACCCTCCTCCCCCTTTTTATGATTGTTCTTGTTGCGGCACGAGCAAAGGCGGTGTTGTGCAGCGGCACCATGCGGAAACAATGAAGAATAGGCGAAGAAGCGTGGCGCCATCGCGCCGTGCCGTTGCGGCATTTTGAAGGCTCCACAGATCATTAATTGACGGCGGATCGTCAGGCGTTGACGGAGCGGGTCGCAGTGGTGTTTTCAAGGCTCAGCAAAGAAGTGCCGGTCCCGGGAGGACCGCCGAAGAAGACCGCAGGCAAAACGGACCACGGAGCGCGTCTGGTGGTCCACAGAAATTCCTGTCGGCGCGCCGCACCAGCACGGCGGCGCCCAGCGCGTCCCTGAGAAGCTCCGCCGCGGCTGACGCCGCGGCGGTCAGCGGCGGTCCCGCGGTCGCGTGGGACCGAGGGAGACACGGCGGCCAGTGCCGCATCGCTGGCAGGGAGTGGCCCCCACATAGGGGGCGCAACTTCATTCAAGAGGGGAACCCCCCCCCTGTTCCGCTCAGCCGGATAGCCGAACGAGCCACGCGGTCGCGCAAGCGCGGTAGGCCAACTGGTCGGGCCGCCCAGGCCGGGCCGAGCCGCGCCCATGTCGGGCCGGGCCGCACCCACCAGGTCGGGCTGCACCCTTTTGGGCCAGACCTGGACCCAGTCCGGGTCACCCCGGTTCGGGCCGACCCAGGTGGTCTTGGGTCGGGTCGGTCCGGGCCCAAACCCACTATTCTCGGGCACTTTTTGTTCAAATGCCAATATCATGGGCTACAGACCTCTGATCGATGCACCGTCAGCTACGATGCGATTCTTGGATCGAGCCGGTCGTTTCGGTATATTACACTTAAGGTTTCAAAGAACTTTGTGTATGGCCGGGTTGGTTCGAACCCGTAACTAACCGGGCCCTCGGAGCAGTAACGCTTATAAATTGAGCTCCAGACGTCCGATTGACATGTCGTCAACTTTGTTGGATCCCTCTTGATGATACGGAACTTTTGGCATACTTCACCTGAGTTTTGAACACAGTTGGATAGTGTTTGGGTTGGATTGAACCCGTAATCCAACCAGGCCCCTAGAACGGAAAAGATGATATATTTCAAACCGGACGTCCGTTTGATGAACCGTCAGTGGCATTGGTGATCTCGTTGAGAAACGGTCCTTATGAGTATACCCTATGAGAGTTCGGGGCATAGTTGAGATACGGCCGGGTTGGTTCGCACACGAAACCAACCAGGCCCGTGGGACGAAAAGGCTAATAACTCACAGACCGGGCGTCCGATTGACGCGCCATCTATTGTGTTGAGAACCCTATGACGAGGCGGTCCTTTGAGATAATTCTTCATGGGACTTTTTGATACTTGGAGTATAGACCAGTAGCTTGTGGAGCGGACCCTCCCGGAGACGAGTGTACAGAGTATGGAGACCGTGTAGCCGGCTGAGACCTGACGACTGCTTGACCGACACGACTTGGAGTGAGTCGACTAGCCCAGTGGATGGAGCACTACTTTGTTTGGGTGCATACCCATGGCGGACGGAGCACTACTGAGTTTGGGTGCAGTCCCGCGGTACTTTTCCGGAGAGTACCTCTGCAGGCTATTAGGGGGGATGCACTACTGTGTTTGGGTGGAAGACCCCGGTGGGAATCACTATTGTGTCTAGGTGGATGACCTGTGGTACTCGACATGAGGATTACCTCAAGAGTCCTAGGTTAGTGAGAAATACCTCGGAGTCATGATAGGATCACTGTACTCTCCAGAGACGGGGCTCTTCAGTAGTTACGGTTTCATTAATGAAAAATCCTGGTTTGAGCTAAGTCTACGACCTTGTGTTTCCTCATGATTGAGATGGGTCACTTGATAACTTAGGTGTATGTATGGGAATATACCTAGGTAGTGGTTATCCGTCGATTTCATAACCTTGTGTTTCCTCATGATTGAGATTGGTTACTTGATAACTAATGTATAAGTATAGGCTTATACCTAAGTAAGGGTTATCTGTTGAGATCCTACTTTGTGGTTATCCTTGTTGGATTTAGTGAGACCTTGAGTGTGTTGGGGTCCCTACTGAGTATCGTATACTCACCCCTGCACGACCTATGCCCGCACTTCGTTATGTTGGTTGCAGACGTCGGGAAGCGCTTACAGAGGCCGAGTGTTCGAGGACTGGACGGTACCCGGAGGTGGACCTCACGAAGATTCAGTATCCGGAGGTGGACTTCATGACGAGACGACACTCAGAGGAGGTTGACGTATGAGATCTTTGTGGAGGATATCTGTACCTACCCTTCAGGTAGGATCCATGGTGGATGATCTAGGAGCTGTGCTATCTGTACCTACCCTTCATGTAGGATTCATGGTGGACGATCCAGGAGCTGTGATATCTGTACCTACCCTTCAGGTAGGATCCATGGTGGAAAATCCAAGAGCTGCGCTATCTGTACCTACCCTTTAGGTAGAATCTGAGGAGGACAACCCAGGAGCTGCTTCCATTCTTCCAGCTGTTGTCTTTTTCTGTTGTACTTTTGTTCAGTGGTATATGTACTTTCGATTGGGTTTGTATTCTGACCCATTTATTTTTCAGCACTTCCTTTTTGTACTTAGTGTATTACTTCCACTTGTACTATGTGATGTTTTTTTTTTTTGCTTTTTTTAAAGGAAATTCCTTCCCAGTTATCGGGATTTACACCTTTGGTACTAGTCGCCAGCCCCTGTCCTATGGAAGGCGAGCTTGGGGTAGTCATGGCACGGGCCCCGAAGACAGGTCATGACAAATTGGTATCAAAGGAGTCGGTTCAACTGTATAACTTATAACTTTGATATTTTCTCCCTGTGAAGCGATAGTGTAAAGTGTACCAAGTGTGGATTTCAGTTTAGGGAGTCCAGTGTTGGTGCGGGCGGCCGACGTATCCATACACCAGGACCCTGACAACTGATTTCCGACTTTGTGCATGAAAAAACTGATTGCGTGTGTGTTTCCAGAAGTTTTTAAAAGTCAGCTCAAACCAGGTCAGCTCACTATGTATAATCATTTGATCGTGTCACGTTGTTTCTTTCAGGATGACTTTCCATGGACGACCAGCTAGAGCCCAGAGGGATGTGCATACTGACAGCCTGCCGAGCGACGAGGCTTCGGTACGGGGCCCTCATACAATTGAGGCACCAGCGGAGGCACCATCGATACTACCATACGTTGGGTCACCGATGCCAGCAGCCCTAGTAGTAGGCGATGCACGCCGCTTGAGCGTGCTTCACGTGTTCCAACGCCAAAGGCCACCCAGGTTCTGGGGAGAGACGGACCCGCAGGTGGCTGAGGATTGGCTGGAGGCTGTGGTGAGAGTCTTCAGGCTAGTGGGGACGCCAGCAGAGTTCATGGTGATCCTTGCTTCCAGCCTCCTTCAGGCAGCAGCAGGCAGGCGGTGGAGCCACTTGTTCTAGTTTTTCGATGAGATGACCTTCACATGGGGATACTTCGAGACCTTTTTCAGGGTGGAGTTTGTACCAGTATCTCTACACTCCGAACGTGTACAGGAGCTGCTGCCTTTGCCGCAGGATTTTCGATCAGTAACCGAGTCATCTGTGGGAAGTAGACAGATGATGCAGAGGTCCAAGAGGACCAGAGCCAGCCGTACAAGGAGCATGAAGTGTTATGAATGCAGCAGGAAGGGTCACCTGGCACGTGACTGTCCAACCCCCCGCACATTTGATCCGCGGGTGTTGGAGGAGCCACTGAGGCAAAAGCAGCGGTAGGTGCTTGAGCAACAGCCGAGCAGTGGACAGGGTAGTAGAGCTCCGGGAGCAGGTGGACCGGAGCAAAACTAGTGGATTACTTTTTTTCTTGGTACTTCTAGTTCCATGTTTCTGTTGTATTTGTGTCTTTGTACTATGAGATGCAGTAATAAAAAGACACCTATCTTTGTGATGTTTGCTTTCCTATCCTTTTGTTCGGTTGATACTGAGAGGTTCTGGTTAAAAACTGTTGACTTGACCCTGACTTTCAAGAATTCTACTAGAGGAAACCCAGTGACCTCACATTGATGCCGACAGTGTGACTCGACCCTTCGAGGCGAGAGTGACAGTTGGATCTCTTGGTAGTTACGTCGAATCCTTACGACGTCATCCATGGCATGAATGCATCATTCATGTCAGGATTGACTGTATTAGGAAATCGGCGTGGTTCATCCAGGGGATGAGACCGAGTTTCTATTTTCGGCAAAGGGGAAATCTTGGCAGCACTTACAGATCGTTGGTAAACAAGGTACAGATCATCCAGGAGCGGATGAAGACTGTACAGTGCAGTAAGGAACAGAAAACAGGTGCTAGTCTTAGAGACTCGGTCGTGTTAAATGATTCTAGAAGAGGAAGCTTTAAGGAGAGATGAGTTTGTGAAGCAGCAGACATGGAGGTAGATCTATGAGAGCAGTATGAGGTGGTGTACATTTTAACATGCTACAACCACCCTCCTTAGTTGTCCCTACCAGGCTCAGGGAGCTGGAGGGTAGGGGAAGAGTGCGGCTGCATGCGGTCAAGGAGTGTGACCCAATGGCTCTAAAAATGATTAAAGGGACAGTCTGTGTCCACTACTATCTTCCATAGTAACAGACGTTGATATGAATCATTCCTTTCTTCCTTCCACAAATCTCCTCCCAGAACTAGAGTTTCTGGTACGCCGTAGACTTGACACTCACGTCTGGAGATACCTTGGGAGGAGACTCGATAATCACACTTACGCCGACAGTGTGGTCTGACCCTCGAGGTGAGAGTTTCAGTTGGAATGTCTTTGTGGCAACGTCGTTGCCTTACGACGTTGGTCTCGGTATGTATTGGATTCACAGTTCATGTTCATATTGACTGTATTAGGCAAAACGGTTGTCGTTTAACAACAATAACGGGATGGGTTTTCCTTGGTCGGCGAAAAAGAAACGCCAGGCAGCACAGGATAAACTCATGCATAGGAGGGTGCGGCCGATCACTCTTGAGTCGGTCAACCTTACCCTCATGGCAGCATGAGTTTTGAGTTTCAGTTCTAAACTGGATTTGGAGACCTCTAGAGTTCGAGGATGATGATCACGTCCTTATACGGGTCTCACATCGACGAGGTTTACGGAGATGTGGCCGAGGCGACAAGTTGTCTCCGAGGTTTAATGGACCTTTCTAGGTCCTCAGCAGGGTAGGCGAGGTGGCTTACCGCTTGACCCATCCACCTCAGTTGCACCAGATGCACGACAACTTCCATGTATCTCAACTGAGGAGATACATGCTTGATCCAACGCATATCATCGACCATGGGGAGCTGGACTTGGGAAATGAGGTGACATTCACGGAGGTTCCAGTGGGGATCAAGGATCGACAGGAGCGGATCCTACGAGGATAGTCGATTTCTTGGGTGCGCTTTCACTGGCAGTATGGGAACCTCCAGGTGAGCACATGGGAGCGGAAGGCTTAGATGCGTGCTCAGTACCTCTTTTGTATCCCAAGTTTGTGTTAAAGATTTACGGGGATGTAAATCCCTGAGGTGGGAGTAATGTAAAGACACGGGAATTTCAAGGAAATTTTTTTCTTAATTTCCTTGGGATTTTACAAGAACTTAGTTTCTAACGGCACCTGATTCCGAGGCCCGGTGTTCCCGGAATCAATTTCTGAATTTTAGCTCGGGTACGTTCAATGAACGAATGAGCGGGTTTTTCTAACTTTTGAACAGGTGCTCGGAATCAAAATCTGAGGGCACTGATGAACTCGTAGCACCGGTAATTGCTTAAGAAGACCCTTTCTGGAGTTTCGTTTTCTCGGGAGTAGTTGTTTAAAAAAAAGTGAGGGATTAAAATATAATTGTTTTACAATTATATTTTCATTTCTTGTTAAGTGGATTAAGTGTTGTGTCACAACACTTTTCCCCTCTCTTATGTGGTTATAACCTAAGTAAGGGAGTTAGGGGTGGGACCCAATTGTAGTTAACTACCTTTTAGAGGATTAAGGTGGGGTGGGGCCCATACGTGCCCAACCCCTCACCTTCCCCTAACTTTCTTAACTTATTCCCTCTTAAATTTGTAACTCTCAAAAATAAAACCCCCCTTTTTAATTAAAGTCAACTCATTAATTGAGTAGGTTTTTTGAAGTAATTAATTCTTGGATTCTTTTGAATTTCAAATGAAATTTTGGCTTGTGTGTTAATTAAATAATACTAAGTCTTATTTCGGGGGAGGATAGTTGGTTGTGCGAGAGGATTTGGAGAGGAAAAGCTCTAAGTTCCGAAGGATGTTCTTCCTCCTTGAAGAACGCGAAGAACGCACTATCGCCGACGAAGAACGCCGACCTCCGATGAAGGACGACGGTGAGAGACGCCTTCCTCGGAGATCGACGACGTGGCGCCATGTACCATAACGCCAATGACCTTCACCTTCTGCAACGCCTTCTTCCGCGACGTTCAATTCCGCGATGAACCTTCATTCGACGATTTCTTCGAGGTAGGGGAATTATATTTCATTTTTCTCTTATGTTTTGAGAAAAGGACGACGAGCGCGGATCAAACTCTGCCCAGTTGATCCGTGGATCGCTCATTGTTGTGGGTTGGTTGTGGGGTAAATAACAGGGGGTTTGGTTCATTTTATGTGGATTATATCCTCAGCCTTTGATTAATTTGTTGTTAGTCGTTGAGCCGCCTGTTATCGTAATAACGGGAGGAGGTCGGACCGCAGGAACACGGCCAACCCTCCTCCCCCTTTTTATGATTGTTCTTGTTGCGCCACATGCAAAGGCGGCACGGTGCAGCGGCACCACACGGAAACAATGAAGAACGGGTGAAGAAGCGCGGTGCCATCGCGCCACGCCGTTGCGGCGTTTCGAAGGCTCCGCAGATCATTAATTGACGGTGGATCGTTCGGCATTGACGGAATGGGCTGCAGTGGTGTTTTGAAGGCTTAGCAAAGAACTTCCGGTCACGGGAGGACTGTCGGTGAAGACCGTAGGAAACACGGA
This sequence comes from Viscum album, assembly GCA_963277665.1. Classification (NCBI taxonomy): domain Eukaryota; kingdom Viridiplantae; phylum Streptophyta; class Magnoliopsida; order Santalales; family Viscaceae; genus Viscum; species Viscum album. Next base: position 1,922,716,202 of record OY728128.1, on the reverse strand, counting down.
CCACCAAGCGCATTCGGTGGTCCGTAGAAAATCCTGCCGGTGCGCCACACCGGCACGGCGGCACCGGCAACCGGAGGCGGCGGCGCCCGGCGCGCCGCCAGACTGCTCCACCGCTGCTGAAGCCGCGGCAGCAGGCGTTGGTCCTGTGGCCTCGTGGGACCTAGGGAGACATGGCTTCCAGCGCCGCGTCGCTGGCAGGGAGCGGCCCCCACGTGGGGGTCGCGGCTTCATTCAAGGGGGGCAACTGCACCCCTCCTGTTCCGCTCAGCCGGACAGCCGAGCGGGCCGCGCGGCCGCGCCAACGCGGCAGGCCAACCGGTCGGGCCGCCCAGGCCAGGCCGTGCCCACCGGGCCGGGCCACGCCCTTTTGTGCCGGACCCGGACCCAGTTCGGGTCGGCCTGGTTTTGGCCAACCCATGGGGTCTCGGGCCGGGTCGGTCCGGGCCCGAACCCCCTATTCTCGGGCAGTTTTTGTTCAAACGCCCATATCTTGGGCTACATACCTCTGATCGACACACCATCAGCTGTAATGCGATCCTTGGATCGAGACGGTCGTTTTCGGTATATTACACTCAGGGTTTCGGAGAACTTTGGGTACATCCGAATTGGTTCGAACCCAAAACCAACCAGGCCCTCAGAGCGGTAACGCTTATAACTTGAGCTTCAGACGTCCGATTGACGTGCCGTCGACTTTGTTGGATTACTATTGATGGGAAGGAACTTTTTGCATACTTATCCTGATTTTTTCACGCAATTGGATAGTGTCCTGGTTGGATTGAACCCGTAATCCAACCGGGCCCCTGGAACGGAAAAGCTGATATCTTTCAAACCAGACGTCCGTTTGACGAACTGTCAGCAGCATTGGTGATCTCGTTGAGAAATGGTCCCTATTAGTATACCCTATGAGAGTTTGGGGTATAGCTGAGATACAGCCGGGTTGGTTCGCACACGAAACCAACCGAGCCCCTAGGACGAAAAGCTAATAACTCACAGACCGGGCCTCTGATTGACGCGTCGTCTGTTGCGTTGAGACCCCTATGACAAGGCGGTCCTTTGAAATACTTCTTTGTGGGACTTTGTGATACATGGAGTATCGACCAGTAGCTCGTGGGGCGGACTCTCCTAGAGACGTGCGTACGGATTACGAAGATCGTGTAGCCGGCTAAGACCTGATGACTGCTTGACTGACTCGACTTGGAGTGAGTCGACTAGCCCAGTGGATGAAGCACTAATTTGTTTGGGTGCAGACCAATGGCGGAAGGATCACTAATGAGTTTGGGTGCAAACCTGCGGTACTCGTCCGGAGAGTACCTCTGCAGGCTATTAGGGGTGATGCAGTACTATGTTTGGGTGGCAGACCCTGGCGAGAAGCACTACTGTGTTTGGGTGGTTGACATGTGGTACTCGACAGGAGGAGTACCTCAGTAGTCCTAGGTTAGTGAGAAGTAACTCAGAGTCGTGACAGGATCACTGTATTCTCCAGAGACGAGGCTCTTCAACAGTTACAATTTCATTAATGAAAACTCCTGGTTTGAGGTGAGTCTATGACCTTGTGTTTTCTCATGATTGAGATGGGTCACTTGATAACTTAGGTGTATGTATGCGCATATACCTAGGTAGTGGTTATCTGTCGATTTCATAACCTTTTGTTTCGTCATGATTGAGATGGGTTACTTGATAACTTAGGTATAAGTATGGGCTTATACCTAAGTAAGGGTCATCTGTTGAGATCCTACTTTGTGGTTATCCTTGTTGGATTTAGTGAGAACTTGAGGGTCTCGGGGTCCCTACTGAGTATCGTATACTCACCCCTGCACGGGCTATGCCCGCACTTCATTGTGTTGGTTGCAGACGTCGGGCAGCGCTGATAGAGGCCGAGTGTTCGAGGACTGGACTGTACCCGGAGCTGGACACACGATGAGTCAGTATTCGGAGGTGGAATTCACGACGAGACAACACTCGGAGGAGGTTGATGGATGAGAGCGTTGTGGAGGCTATCTGTACCTACCCTTCAGGTAGGATCCGTGGTGGACAATCCAGGAGCTGCGCTATCTGTACATACCCTTCAGGTAGGATCCGTGGTGGATGATCTAGTAGATGCGCTATCTGTACCTACCCTTCATGTAGGATCCGAGGAGGACGACCCAGGAGCTGCTTCCATTCTTCCAGATGTTGTCTTTTTCTATTGTACTTTTGTTCAGTTGTAGCTGTACTTTCGATTGGGTTTGTATTCTGGCCCATTTACTTTTCATCACTTTCTTTTTGTACTTAGTGTATTACTTCCGCTTGTACTCTGTGATGTTTTGTTTACTTTTTTTAAAGGCAATTCCTTCCCAGTTATCAGTATTTACACCTTTGGTTCTATTCGCCAGCCCCTGGCCTATGGAAGGCGGGCTTGGGGTAGTCACGGCACGGGCCCCGAGGACGAGTCGTGACATATTTGATTATTATATGTTAATTTTTATTGAACATCTTTATTCATGTCCCTTATATTTTATGAAAAATGTCTATTTAATCTTGTTTTTTATATATCTTTCATCTACATAATTTGAAATAATTTTTTTGAGTGAAACTATGAAATTTATTTTCCATGCCATATCATTTAAAAAAATGAAGCATAAATGATTGATTTGTCGTGGAATTTCTTGAGAAATATTAGTGAAATACTATTGGGATATTTTTTCTCACACCCAAAATTTAACTTTTTAAATTTTTATATTATGTTATGATAGATCCATTAAAATGGAAATTGATACATGGAGGTGTCACGAGTTCTTAATTCTTAGGTCTTTAGGTGATGGTGGTGACTGGTGGAGCTATGTTTCTCTTGTTACAATGGAATATTGAGACTTTGTATTGATGGATTTTTTGTTGTTTTCTTTTAAATGATGCACTATTTTGGTTTTCAACATGTCTACATGTGGTACTTTTCTTCTTGAGGATTTTTTGGAAAACTGACTATGTATTGTTTCTCTTCCACTATTTTATCTTTTTTGTTTTTTCTAATGAAAAGTGTATTCCCATTGACTTTTTTCTCATGTGTAATTCTAGTTTCTAACATGTGGGGATTGAGAATTACCATTGGCTAATGTCAATGATGGATCAGGTATCGGTGTACCAGGGTATTTATCTTGGTTTGTGAAATTATTTCCGCTCATTCTCAAGTTCCATCAGGAAACACCAATTATTTGCAATTTCTAGGTCACTTGAAAATTCATCACCAGATACATCCAAAATTCCTTCTATAATAAGCATTACACCCTCAAAAAATAATGGTGGCCTTCCCACTATATTAATTTCCCCAAACCACCCCTTTAACTCAAAAAATTCCCATTATCATAATTGTATCACTCACCCCTAGCCATTCTCTCCTATCTTGTAACCCATAGAACCATTAATCCATAATGTGACCAACCACTATAGAGGAAACACCTCACATACACATCCAATACCTTTGGAATCCATTCCCATTATCATCTCATCAAACCCATCAACCATCGACCTACACATAGTTGTTCACCAATCTAAACCCCAACATGCACTCCATGTAACCAATTTTTATTTTCCCTCTTAAAACTAAGCCTTTCTTGAAAATTCATGCCAACCCTCACTCTCATATGTTGAGGTAGAGTAATCCTATAAAGAAAATTATCATTTGTTTTTACTCACTATTCATCTTAGTCTCATCCAAACCCAATAAGTGTACGCTCACATACCACTAAATAATACAACCTAACTCACATGCCCATGAGTTAAATCTCTAAACGAAGTGGATAAAACACTTAAAAATAGGCCATTACACACTTCATATCAATGTCATCTAAAAATAATAAACTCATTTATTTAATTATAATACACTAATGGCACATCACTCATGTCAAGGCCTACCAAAAGATCACCCACCACCCAGGATTCATTCCCAAAACTACATATTGTCTACCCATACTCCACCCATGCTTGATCTTATGATCTAGGTTCAAGGTCTGTGAAACAAAATACATACCCAAGAATTCACCACATATATGATAAAATTTCCCTTATATGAATCTCAAATGAAATTAATCTACTCATGATTCCCATCTCTAAGGGAACTCACAAGTATGGGTAAACCCTATCTTAGTATTCCCTCATATAGCACATCTTATCCCAAAGTCATTAGGATCTCCCTTCTATCATATAACCTATGTCTCACATAGGCTATAGCTCATGGGAAAAAATCTCTAATCTTTTCATTGTATCAAAATGAAACTCATTTTCCAAATCACCCAATCTAGGGTTATCATATATACATTCCAGGAATTATATGTCAAATTACCAAACCTCTAAGGAACCCATTCTTATCCATCATATACAGACTAGAATATCCCATTTGAGGTCCTGATCACATCCATGTACATATAAATAATCATCCTAAGATAATATTTATTGTGCCACCTATAGTCATATATCTCAGTTAATTAAAATTCAACCAAAAAGATATAAGGTAAACCACCATATAGGTTGTTTTTTACACTTTATATAACTGAGCCAGCATTCCAATCACCCATAATAGGTTCATCACCAAGGAATAAAATTCCTATATTGATGCAATATGGGTCACAAAACATCCCTTTCATAGAGGGACTATATACTTTTTTTCATAGAACATCTCATCGTACGATCCACATGACCCTTCATAATTTGTTTGGTTCATATGAGTAAAATTCAATCAGTAAGTTATATAGGACATCTTTATATAAGTTATTATTGACTCTTTAAACAACTGAACCCCCATCTATAAATGATATCAATCATAGAAATATAACATATGTCATGTGAAACCAATGTACCAAAAAAGATACATGTACACTAACCTCTTTCCCGTGGGACAAAATCCAAAAACCAAAAATATCAGTCTCAAATATAAACATAATGTTTAAATAAATATCTCAACCATAACATCAAAAACATGGAAAACCCCCCATATATCTAGTAACCTAGACTTCCCACAAAAATATATGTTCGTGATGCATCAATATGAGGTATATCACAAGCTTCAGCACATTTATATTCCTAGTGTACCATAACATAAATAGTTAGACAAGAAAAAAGATGTTTTGATGCCACTTTATAATTACCATATATCCCTGGACCACATGATAATATTTGATATGGGAGTGTCATGTGACCTTAGGCCCACCTCTCTATATTCTAAAGGCCGCTGAGTAGCAATGATGGTCTAAGGTGTTACCATGGAGAGAATACAGTCTCACATAATAGTAAAAATCAGTTAAAATATCATAAAATCCATTACAAAAAATAAGAACATGAATAATAAATAAGAATCTATTCTCAACAAATGCGTAATGTGGGATATATAAGCATACATGCCAACTCGTCGCTCATTGGGCTGATCACATATGAAAATAAAAAAAAATTAAAAAAAAAGTGAGGCTCTACTACCATCCCATATCCTTATTATATAATAGTATACAATCATTATTCAATCTATATTAAATTATAATGAAATACTTGTCCTTTCCCATACTAGGATTTTGTAACATAAGGTTTTATTAGGTACCAAACTTCTAGAGCCTCCCAAGAAGGTTGTGATTAAAACTCATAATTCCACCAATTATGGTTTCACTAACATAAAATTTAATATAACATATTAACATGTGTTATGTTCATAATAAATTAACATCATGTGTAAACACAAATAAAATAATCATCATCAACCCTTAGGTTCTAAGGTGACACCCAAGATCAACCAAATTTGTTTCATCCAATGCCATGTTTCTCTAAGAATAAGACGTGCCACCCATTGGTAACCATGTATGATCTCATAACCATATTGAAATATACACTTAGGGAAAATCAGCCCACTCCATAACTATATAAGTAAAATACACCTAGGGAAAACCTATCTTGTCTTAAAACCATAAAATTAATTTTCACTCAGGGGAAACTCAAATCACCATGGGACTATGTATGTAACATAGACCCTAGGGAAACTCAAGTCATCACAAAATCATATCACATACACCAAGGGTATCACACTCCACCTTGGAATTGGTATTGGGCCACCATTATGAGGGGAAAATATCGGATCTAGTTCCTAAACCCATATTCTCATATCACACAAACACACAAAAATCATAAATAAATGAGTTTTAATTTTCTCCATAGCCTCATGTCATACCAAATGAGTTTTCCACTCATCAAAACTAGTCACATGTCTCAAAGGTTGGCTTCTCAAGCACAAAATCCATCTATATCACTAATTTCATTATAGTATTAAATCATTGATCCTTGATTTTAGGGGAGCATTACACTATAAATGAGGGAGCATCGCTAAATGTTGATGATGTGGTTGAAAGGTTCTGGAATCAGTAGAAAACACTTATAAATAGGCATGTAACCCCTTCATAAATGAACCGATACTTAACAAAGATCTTAAGGCTTCAGAATCGCAAAGGTGTTCCATAAAGGTGGTTCATGTGAAGAAGTTCTTGAAGGATATAAAATTCAACTGATTGTTATAAGCATTGTGAAATTATTGACGTTCATTATGTATATAAAAATCTGACAAAGAGTATGGATCATCACAAAATAGGTGTGCTTCATTAAGGATGTGTGAGCTTTACTAAAAGAAGGATCTTCCTAAAGTATATTTGATATTCTAAAAAAGGAGCTTCATGAAGGAAGTGAGCATCACGAAAGTTATTTAGAAGACATTACCCAATAATTATGTGGAAAAGTGGTTTTCATTAGTTGGGTGAAAGTAGACCTTAAAATTACATCTATCTATAACTGAGGATGTATTAATTATTGACAATTAAGGGACCAACAAATCCTTAAATAATGAGTGGATCCCTTTCAAGAGTAGTGGGCAAAGGAACAGCAATATGGAGATCCTTTCCACTGGTAGTGAGCCAGAGAAATATACATAGGGATTGACCATTGGGAATGCAGTGAGTAGACCCTAAATATTGTAAAGACAGTGAGCCTAGGCATAGAAGTGATCTATTCCAAACATCAATATTGGCAGTGATACTTATTGAATTTGGTAAAATTGGAAAATTGTCTTTGTATCCTCCATAGATGTAGCCCATAGAGGACGTACCATGTAAAATTTTGTGTCTTGTGTATGATTTTATTTATGTTCATACATTACTACTGGAGATAGATAGAAGAGGGTTTTGTTTAATGACAAAACAAGATTCTAATAGGCGGTACTTTTAATCTATCATGCCCCGATTCACCACCCCCCCCCCCCCCCTCGGGGTATTTAACCTATTGGGACTAACAATAAATCATCTATGGATGGGGATAGAAATATTAAATTTGAGGATATAAATATTATACAGGAATATTTTTATGTATTTCTTGTGGAATTATCAAGACACCTCTAGAGCATGAAGTTGAGTTTATCATTGATTTAATCCCTAACACAAGTCCAATATCAAATAATCCTTATAAAATAACCAATATTTAATTAGTAGAACTATAGAAACAACTAGAGGAGTTTAGTAATAATGGATTTATTTACTCTAATGTTTCTCCATGGGAATTCCATCTTCTCATTGTCAATAATAAAGTTGGATCCATGAGGCTGTGAAGTGACTATAGATAAATCAATGTTATTACCATAAAAACAATTATCATCCACCTCACATTGATGATTTATTTTATCAAATTCATGGATCTCAATATTTTTTTTGAAGATTGATCTTTGATCAAGATATCATCAATTTCATGATATGAAGGAAAATATTCTAGAGGCATCAAATCAAACTAGGTATGGATGTTATGATTTTATAGTAATTCCATTTGGACTCACTGAGGAACCCTCTATTTTTATGGATCAAATGTATATAGTGTTCAAGGAATATTTTCATGGTTTTTTGTGGTATTTATTAATGATGTCTTGATATATACCAAAATATATGAGTACCATGAGAACCAATTATAGGTTGTTTTGGAGACTCTTAGAAAAAAAATATTTATATGGTAAGTTCATCAAGTGTGAATTATTGATTTAAAAAGTTTATTTTATTTTCGATATGTCTCTAGGAATGGAATCTCAATTGATATTTTGAAGAAAAAGTCAGTTCAGGAATGGCCTACACCCAAGAACATAACTTATGTATGTAGTTTCATTGGTTTACCAGGTTATTATTAGTTTTTCATTCAGAATTTTTTCCTATTAGCTAACCTAATAACAAAGATTACTTGTAAAAGGGTTGAGTTCATATGAAAATAAATTGAAGAATTATTTATAGAATTGAATATAATATTAGTGAATGATCTTATCCTGACTCTATCATCGGTAAATGGTGGATTTTCAATTTATAGTGGTGAAATGAAGAAATAACTTGGTTGTTTCCTTATACGGAATGATATAGTCATTTCCTATGAATCAAGGTAGTTAAAAACTCAGGAATAGAAATCAGACTCATGATATTGAGTTTGTAGTTATAATATTTTCTCTGAAGATATTGAGACACTATCTTTATGATAAAATATGTGAAATATATAAAAATAACAAGCGGTTGAAATATATAATCTCATAGAAAGAAATAAACATGAGGTAAAGGAGATGAATCTGGCTACACAAGCATTATGATTCCATAATACACTACCGCCCAGGGAATCCAAATAAGGTAGAATATGAATTGATCATAAAGGGTTGTGAACTTATGTAAAAAATGAGGATTGAAAGAGATCATGTGTACATGGATCTAGAAATTATGGGTATGGAAATTATCAATAAAGTTGAAACATCACTAATTTTTCAATTTTTTTCCAACCATCTTTATTAAAAATGATTAAAAGTTCTCAGTATATTTATGAGAACTTTCAATTGAAAATTAAAGTTGTGAATGATGGGGATTTGGAATATTTCATGTATTACCATGGAATTCTGAAATTTAGGAAGTATATTTTTTTCCCTCTACACCTGAGCTAATAAAGGGAATTATTAGATGATACCAATATATTTAATTTCTCTATACTCCCTGGTATCAGTAAGATGTATATATATTTGATGGAACATTTTTGTTAAGATAATATGATATGGGAAATTGCTAGTTATGTATCAAGATGTTTAGTCTATAAATATGTTAATACTGAAAGACAACATCTTAGAGGAGTCATGAAACCTATAACTATTCCCACAATGAAATGGGATGACATTAATATGACTTTTTTAATGGTATCATCAAAGACTCTAATAAATAATGATTCAATATGGGTAATTTTTGATCGACTTACAACATCTGCACATTTCCTCGCTATAAGAGATGATTTTCCACCAGATTTCCTTGAAATACACTATATTAATGATGTTTTTAGTATTTATAGAGAACAAATTTCAGTTGTTTCTGATCATGATCCATGATTTACATCTAATTTATGTAAAATTCTACAAAAGTATATTGATACCGAGATTTAATCGATCACTTCATATCACCCTCAAGCTAATGGGAAATTTGAAAATACTATTCAAACATTAGAAGACATGTTGAGATCATGATCACTTGACTTTAATGGTATTTGAGAATAGTATGTACCTTTGGTAGAGTTTTCATACAATAATAGTTTCCATTCAAGTATTAAAATGGCTCCTTACGAAGTGTTATATGGAAAGAGATGTCAGACACCAACTTGTTGGGATGAATTTGGTGAAAGGAAGCCTATAAGCCTAAAGCCTTTGAAGGAAACAATATAAAAGGTAAATAATATTAAAACCCATATCAAATCAGCTCAAAGTAGGAAAAAGAGTTATGAAAACCACCAGATAAAGGATTTGGAGTTTGAAATGGGAGATAATGTTTTTCAAAAAGTATCTCTATGGAAGCATGTCATAAGGTTCGATAAAAAAGGGAAACTAAGCCCTGGGTACATAAAACCTTTGGAAATTATGGTGGGAATTGGAGTTTTGTCTTATCATATGGAAATGTCACCTAGACTTTCTAAAGTACATGATTTTTTCGACTTCTCCTTTCTAAGGAATTACATGTTAGACTCAATGCATGTTTTCACTTCATAAGAAATATAAATGAAACCACATTTATCATACTGTGAAGATCCTATCCAAATTCTGGACACTACAGAACATTTTTTAATGAATCCAATGACTAGGAGAGTTAAGGTGCTATGGAAAATCTAAAAATTGAATAGGACATATAGGAAACAGATTAGATTATGATAAATAACTACCTAAATCTTTTTATGGGGTCACATTTTGGAAATTTCAAAGATGAAATTTTTGATGTAGGTGAGAATATATTGAATCAAGATCTTATCAATGGAATTTCCCTTCTTATATTTTTTTATACAATATAAATCACATAAAATCACATACAGAGAATAATACAGACAATATAAATGAACAATGAATGAAATAATAGTTATTTCTAAAAAATACGGAACCTGTATTATTGGAATAGTTTCTTGACTGTTAGAAAAGTAATGTGACCATTAGAAATAGGAATCTGGCCAATAGAATAGTAACATCACCTATGAAAGTATAAATAAAATTTATTTATATTATTAATGAAAATATAATATATTTATATCATGGTACAAGAAAATAAATGTGTTATAAATGATAAATTAAGTATTGGAACTTTTGTGAAATGAAAATGTTAATTAACAATATTTTAGTTGAAATAATGATTTAAAAGAAAATTTAATTTCATGAAATATAATTATAAATTAATATTTTATTGTCGTATAATTATAAGATATTTTTATGAGACCTTAATTACATTTTTAAGGTGTCATAAAATCCATTATAATATTAAAATCTGTACTTTTTTAGTGAATGATTATTTTATTTAAAAATTAAATTTCTCATATTTATAAAATTATTTTCATAAAAATGAGTTCTTTTTTAATTTTATACATTGAAAAATTGTTTTGGTTAATTTTTGGTATTTTTCTAAAATAGATTAAATTTTGTCAATAATCAAATACGGTAATTTACGGTTTTTAACAAATACATAAATTATTGAGTCATAAATGATTTATGGTTTATGTAAACCCAAAATATCAAACTCTAAT